>OZ007596.1:139010045-140222381 GCA_963931845.1 Maratus michaelseni
TCAACATATCTTGTTTCCACTTCGTCTTCTGGAACAACAGAATAATTAGTATCATTCGTAACTTCTTCTTCTGCGAAACGTCTGACATAATGTGCATCATTTTTATTTTTCTCTTCTGACTCATAATATAGCATCCATCAACAAATCCTGCTCCCACTTCATCTACTGAAATATCTTAAAAAGAAAAATGTGTCATTTGTACCCTCTTCTTCTGGCTCAAAATGTAGCATACATACCTGCATCAACATAACTTATTCCTTCCACTTCATTTTCTGAAACGTCTGAAAAATCTGTATCATTTGTACATTCTTTTTCTAGCCCATATTGTAGCATACGTACATCCATCTACATTACCTTGTTTTTTTCTGTCGAAACGCCCGAAAATTCTATATCATTTGCACCGTCTTCTTCTGCTTTTAATGTAGCATTACGTACACCCATCAACATATCTTTCTTCCAACCAGTCTTATGAAAGTCTGAAAAAATCTATATAAATTGTACCTTCCTCTTCTGGCTATACTTTTTTACGGTGTATGTCTGATTTGATGCAAGGAACTCAAAAGTGTCAAAAGTGAATAAAATTACAAAATGTCAATTTTCAAAGAAACACAGTGATAAAATTTTAATTTTCTAAAAAACAAATTTTAAAATCTTATTTACTATAGTTCTCAATTCACGTTTTAATTTTGTTTAAATAATTTCCTATGCATATAAAAGGACTGCTTCGAAATTTGCAGTATGTCTCTAAATTTTTATTAACACGCGCAATAAAATTTATAGAAAATTGTCGATTTTCGCAAGAAGTGTTCTATAAGTTGAGTTATGTACGTTCATGCAATGTACACCCTATACATACACACACATGTATAAATAGTTGTGTGAATATGTGTGTGCGTATGGCGGGGATACGATATCTAAAGAAGACTAGTCGTTGGGGGCCACCGTAATACTTACCCATAAGTATAATATAAAATATGAAAAAAAAACATGTGTAAACTATTTATAAAATGCATTGCAATTCGAATAAAATCGTGGCTCGATGACGTCATAAACTTTAAATGTTCTATTACTGAATTGCGTAAAAGAAACATTCTTATAACTCCAAAAATGATAATCATATTAACTAACGGTTTATTGCGTCGGATTAAGCGTCTCATTTCCAATTAAAATATATCTTTGAAGTGAAATTTGGATGAAATACAGGGTCATGAAAAATCGAAGAGTGTAGAAAATACGATTACAAATATCTCGACAACTAATTATCCGATCGACTTCATTCTTTATGCAAAATTTGTTTTTTATTGTCTTTAATATTCACTCCTTAAAATAAACAATTTCGGAAATTTTTATATACCTTTTATCAGAACGAATATTTCGAGAGTCCAAAAAAAATAGTTTCGGATAATCGAGGTTACTAAAATTCAATAAGCTTCTTCCTATTATTACATACTAAGTACATACCAAATTTCAAGTCTCTATCTCAATTTGTTCGGGAGATAGAGCGTTTACATACACACACACAGACAGACGGACGGTCAATTTTTTTTTCTTAAAATATGTTTTTCAGAATCTCTAGTGTCTGAAACGTGTAAATCCGTCAAATTTTGTTTTTCGATTTTCAAAACGATTACAAGACTTACCCTATACTACGTATGATGGGTAAGTAATAACTAAAGTATTCAAATTAGCTTGTAAAGTAAAAAGGTTGACGAACTCTTTAGGTAGATGTAAAGCCACCAAGGGAGTTAAAAAGTCATTTATCATATTTGAATAAAATATTTTTCAAATCGGCTTTGCTGAAATATAAAAAAAGTTAATTAAAACATAAACAATAACAAGAAAATTATGTAATCAAGTAATAGGGAGCAAAGTATGTTTCATTAAAACCTTTCCGTGCCGTATGACAGGATGGCTTGGCAGATGTAAGGATTCCCAAAAGAGTTACAATGTTGAGAAAGGAAAGCGTTCAACTTCCACGTCATTTATCCACAACGATCGTTTGGTTTCCTTGTCACTATCGTCTACAAGGGGATTTTACTACCAGATCGAAATGTTTTTCAGTCGCCCAACGAAAGAAACAGTAAAGACATTTTTTCCTTCTTCTTTCATTCGTTATTGTTTGAGTTTGAGACGCTGTAAGGATTCATTTCAATTCAACAAAGACAGCTGGGGCATTTGAATTTCCGCAGAACTGTATGTTTTAAAATGGTTTATTCTCAAACCGAGTTGGCGCAAAAGTTGTATAACTATCATTGAAACATCTGAATTTTCACAGAGTTTATAGCTTATGAAATTATTGATCTCTCACACAATATTTCTGTTTGATTGTGGAACGTACAGATGCTAAAAAACATGCAACTGAATTGAAACTGGAGCATTTAAATTTTTATAGGGGTGAATTATTTTTTTTTGGGAAGGATTACCATTCAATTGCACCTGATGAGACATAAACCTGTCTATAACGGACATTTTTTCCTCTCCCTTGCATTTTCACGCACGCGATTTGATTTTAATTATATATTATATATATATATACGCTTTCTGTAGAATTAAACCATTGAAACATAAAATATTGACCAAATATTATGAAATCACCATACCAAATAGCAGAGTCAAATTGCAACTTAAATTATGTAATCCTAAGAAATGAAATATATAAAATTCAAATGAAAAACATTCAAATGAAAAAAACAAGAGTATAAACAGAGATGCAAGCTTATATTGTAAATCACGGCTTCAAGAGCAGAGAATCTAGAAATATTAGCAATAGTCGATTTCAATAGAGACACTAGCTTTATGCTAAAAATTGTGTTTCTCTCTGCCCGATCGACTATAGAACAAGATTAATAAGAGAAAAAAAAGAACGTTATACGTACGGTAAAAGCTGTGCAAACAGCTATAACGAAGTCCTGTCTCAAACGGAAGAGTTTCGTGATCTTGACGTGCACCATACAATTATACCTAATTACACGTAAATCTGTCAAAACGAACCTTTTTTCGGTCTTTTGAAATTTTGTCTTGACAGGACTGTGTGTGACTATATATAATATAAATATTTCAATAATTTTTAAGAATATAGATATTGCCTTATCAATTTCTTAATTAAAAAAAAAAAAAAACATCTTGTACAAATAAAGTAAGACCAATCTCGATAATCGTATCTACTATAACAATGAAGTTATATTATTATTTATCAGTGAAAAATATTTTACAAGATATAAAAAACTGAGCATATATTGAAAGTTAAATGTACTACTTATCCCATTAAGCGTCACTATAAATATTAACCTATTTTTTTCATGGAACAGTTGTTTTTTCTTTATGAATAGGGAGTTTTTTAAGTACTTATGGAAAAAAATGTAAAAAAAATCGAATATTTAGGAGAAACAGCATGTTCCCAAAATGGGAGCAATGGCGCTGAATGAGGATAATTAAAAAAAAAAAAAAAAAAAAACTTTTTACATATGCCTCCGTGCAGTTATGGTAGTTATTTTTTAATTATTTAGCTATGAGGGATAATATCGTTCTGAAACTGATATTGTACGAAGAATTTATATAAATTAGTCCAACATCTATATTTATAACAAAATAAGAAAATAAAATTACCAGTGTCATAAGCATTTTCATTATACATCTCTTTATTTTTCATCATTACATCATTTTTGTCTGACTATTTCACATGGATAATGATTAAAAATTTTTTATAAAGCATCATTATTACATTTTTTTTTTTTTTTTTTTTTTCGTTTTATGAGATTTGTTTTTTTTTAACTATTTATTTTTCTTTTGTACTTTGTTTAGTTTTTTCTATATTCTGATTTGAAGATTCGTCTGAACTTTGTCTAAAATATCAAGCCTGAGTTTAATTCTTTGCTTTTTTTTTTAATATACACTAAATGATATATTTCTTGATTGTCTGTTGATTTAGAATTTACGGAAAATTCTACTTCACCAGATATATCATGGGGCAAATCGTCGCACAAATTATTTTTTATTGCATCTTCCCCCTCTGTTACTATACTGGGATCAGACGGCAAACAAATGATTTCCAGAACAACCAAAAAATCTTCCGAATCTGATTGTTCGAAATAATCCAAAGCTTGAGCTACAGTTGATAATTCCACAGGCATATTTTCCTAAAAAATGAAGAAATAATATATAAATAAGTATATTTTAGTTCGTGATTTTATTATATTTCTGTAGATTAAGAAATATTTGTCTTATTTTACAATGTAGAAATTATTAACAATTGTTTGTATTCAAGAGTGGATCCAATGGGGGTAGGGGTTGTAACGAGGGTCTAGATACCCATGAAATATAATGAAATTGCTACGAAACAGATTAGCTTTAATATAAAATATACAATTTGCTATTGAAAAACAAATTATTTCATTAAGAGACGAAACACTTCTAAAAAGGATATGACCTCCTCCCCATTAAATCTAGGTCTATATCTGCCCATGTACAGGCAATGCATATAAATTTTACACTAATTTCTTTTTAATTGTTTTATCAATTTTTTAATAGTTTTTATATTATCTGCAATATTATAATTTTCACTTCATGTTAGTGGACCCATAAATACTTACTTATTACATTTCTACAACCAATCATACAAAGCAGTGGGCTTGGCTAGTTATAACATAGATTTTATTTTATTACTTAATTAATAAAAGTTGATTAAATATATTTACTGTAATTAAATATATCATAACAAGCAAATTAAGATGTCAATGCAATAATTTGGCTATTATAATATAATTAATAATCGTGAGGTTTATACTAAAATATTTTACCAGTTTAAGAAAACAAAATTAAATTTAAAAAAGTACTTAAAATCATTTTATTTATTTATTTTTTTATTAAAACAAATTATCACAAAAAGGACAAATTTCAAGTATTCAAAATATTTATATATATATAACCATAAATGAAACATTACAATAACACCAACTTTTCATTGTTTAAGTTGGTGTTATGGTAATGTTTCATTTATGGTTATATATATATATATATATATATAACAATTAAAAGACAAAACAGAAATATTATATATATATATATATATAATGTTCATTGATCATCATATATAATGTTCAATGTTGATCATATATATATATATATATATATATATATATATATATATATATAATTATAATATCTATGAATTTCAAAAACATATCAAGTTCTAATATCATTCTACTAAAATCTACTAAGAGATAATTAATGATATTGTGTAATCAGAATACCACATAGCTAATAATTAACATGTGCAATCATAAAATTACCATAGCATGTGCTTCAATGGTAATTAGCCAAATTTACTCATACCTGAAGAACATTTAAAAAAGAAAGAGAGAGAAAGGGGAAAAAAATTATAAATTGGAGTTGCTATTATGTAAACACAATTGGATTAATAAATTAATTATGAACATTATTCAGTGGAAAAACTGGACCACAAGAGAACCAATCAAGAATTGGATATGAAAAAACATATGTGGATGTACTCTTCAGCTTGGCTGCACCCACATGTGTTTTAAAAATAATTCAGTATTTCATAATTCTACTGGCATTATGCTAAGTACAGTAGAATCAGCCAAGTATACTGAATTATTACCAGACAACAATTGGAAAAATTTAAAATTGGAAATATGTAAAATGTAAATAAAAAACCATTAAGAAATATATAATATATCACTTACAACGATTATCCAAAATCTTTATAATTCACCACACTATATAACCACCAGATATAATTTTTGAAATAATATTGGAATTTTGAACCCTTAAATTGTAGAAAAAATGTTTTACTCACAAGAATGATACAGTATCCTCAAAATATAGCAACTTCTTCATAATGTTCAATTCCACATGGCACGTATCAAACATGTTGACATTCGAGTCAAGTTGAGAGAAATGATTTGAAAGACAAGTTAAGAGCTCATGTTTTTAAAAACACAACTCGATCAATGACACCCCAACACAATATAATTCAAAAACACACAAAACTATTCTGTTGATAATACTCTTATAACAAAATTATATCCGTGAATATATAATTACTCCATCTAATTTTAATTCCTGAAAGTAAAATTAATGTACAAGCAATAGCTCCCTCTATAGTTAAATTCAAAATAATATCCATAATATCATCAACTAACTAAAACGTAAAGTGTCGCCATCTATAGGTATTATAATTATTCATAATTAATATTTAGTTACATATCCATATTATTATTAACATAATCACTTCATTAAATTTAATCAATATATAAATTTTAATAAACAATACTTCCTTGTAGTTTTAATATTAAAATCGAATAAAATCCTGCAATATGAATAAATATACACAGAATTTATTCATCCTGCACAGCATTTCAGATATTCTTAACAAAAGTATATTTTGTAAAAGATATATTATTTTAAAACAAAGTGCTTTGCTGCCAGCTGTGTTAAACCACTGATATATATTATAAACTTATAATTAAATTATTAATTTTTTATTGTTACTTCTACTTAAATATATTTTAGACTTGTTATTAAATAATTAATGTATTGTTTATACTTATACTTAATTTTATTTTAGATTTCAGAGATTAATTTAATATCAAATTAAATAATTATTATTATCACTACTGTGCTTCAATCAAATTTATGCTATGCAGTAATTAAAATTACTTATTAAATTTAATTTCATATATAAAAATAAAAAACTATATATATATTTATACACTTTACAAATAGATATGTTTGTGAGTTATAATAACCAATGTTATCCATGTATAATTTAAATGTATGAAAACTGCTCATCAATGACACCCTAAACATATGTGATCGGCAACGCACAGTCACATACTATACAGAGTGTATATAATGTTCAATCAAATTTTAAAATTCCTAATATGTTATAATTGTATTAATGTATGTTATATTTGTAATATTATATCTAGTGTTATATGTTATCGCACATTCAAACAAAAATTTATTACATACAGTGTTAATAATTTAATGATATAATAAATGTTATTTAAAAGAGTTGATAATTGAGTTTATCATAAAAATTGGATAACCATATATTTTTGCTTGATCTCGAATAAATCTAATATTTTTGTTTTTATTTATATCTGAGCATAAGTATTTTATACGATGTAGATAATTGATAATTATATTTTTATATACAGATTTATGTAAACATGAAGCATAATTGGTAAAAATATTTACTTTAAATGGAAAATCAAATCTCTTATCATAAATATCAAAAATTAATTTATAATTATTATTAATATTGATTTTTAAGTCAAGAAAGTTAATATTATTATTAATTAAATCATTTTCGCTTAATTTAAGTTGAGTAGGATAAAAATTGAGTGGTGATGTGCAATTTTTTTCATTGAAATAAAATATGATAATGTCATCAATATATCGATAAAATACATAATCATTGTTCGTACTAATATTTCTTTCATAATAATATAAGTAAAGGTCAGAGAGAATACTAGATGCTGTTCCGCCCTGCGGAATTCCCTGGCATTGTTTATAAATAATATTGTCATGTATGATGTAATTATTATGCAATGTAAAATTTAGTAAAGTTTTAAAAAAATTTACTGAAATATGTTCTTTTAATTTTAATTGAGATTTAAATTCTTTAAATAATATACACATTGTTTTATGTAAGTCTTTTATATCAATGTTATTAAATAAATCATTAAAATCCAATGTTTTTATGAATTTTACCGGATTGATATTATGTATTTTATTAATGAGTTGAAAACTGTTTTTTAGGCAATGTTGGTTATTATGTTTTAACGTTATATCATATATCTGCTTTAAAATATTAAGTAGTAAATTACTTGCATTATTATTATATGTGTTACACCCGATGGTAACAGTGCGAAATTTTATAGGATTTTTATGAAATTTTGGAATTATAACAAGATAAGGATAATTTAAATTATTACATTTGATTTTTAGTAATTTGTGATAATTTAATAATTTTCTATTATTTATTTCAATATTTAATTTAGTTTTATTAAAAATATTACTTGTGTTGATTGCATTGTGAATTAACACTTTATAGTATTCTTTACAAATGATAGCATAATTATTTGGAGATTTATCTACATAAGTAATTTATATATATTTATGTATAAGGGTTTAATTTAAGTTCACCACTAAGAGAATACAGGAGAAATTTCCTCTCTTACTATTAAAATTTTAATGCTTAATGAACATTAAAGGTAAAAAATTGTAATTTAAATTTAGTTAAAAATAATAACTTAAAATTTAATTATAAAAAAGAATGTTTTATTAATCTATTTACATAAGACAGAAAAGAATTTCTAACTTAAAAAGTTTTTGATCATCAAAAGAAGAGCGTTTCATTAACATACTTATATAAAAGCAAAAAATTGAAAAATGGGGAAAGGAAAGAATTGGAAACATAAATAAGTTTTGAGCATAATTTTATTTCTGTATTATCGTGAAATAATACAGTATTCTTCCTACTTAAAAAATATATTGTTAAATTCTAAAATATTATTTATGAGAAAGAAAAAAAATCATTATTCATGGAAATAAAGCATAGTATCTGAAGGAAAAATGAAATTGCTTTTAAAATTTTAAAATTAATTAAACTACTTGCAAAACATTTTAACATTAAACATTTTACAAACATTTTAAATTATTTACTTAAATGACAGACATAAAAGAATGTATGCATTTTTTCCCCATCAACCTATTAAAAATGGAATTGTTTTAAATAGCAATAGTTATCAACATTATTTTAATGCTTTTTTTAATAAAATAACGTAAATGTTTGGTGATAAATAATGTATGTTTAATTAATCAATTTGGGATAAATAATTTTTCATATTATATTTTCAAAAGTTTATTTTTATTTTCCATTTATTGCGAAACAATATTATATGTATATATTTACTTTAATTAGTTTATAAGTTGCTGTTTTTGAATAATGATAGTAAAATTTTAATTTCGTAATTAATTAAAATGAAATTAAATGGAATATTAAAAAAAATACTCAACGTTAGTAATTAATACTTTAAACGAAATTGATTTTCAATTCTATATACCGTGATTTCACTAAAGTGTTTTTTAAATTATTAGTTAAATAAAATGTTAGGTGAAATAAAAATAATAATATATTAAATAAAAATAGATGCATGAAAGAAAAAAAAATCGAAAAATTTGAACTTATTCAAAATAATTTGAGATTAAAATTATTTAATATTAATTATAAAGAAAAATTAGCTTATGCCAGATTAAAGACGTCAAAGTATTAAGAAAGACTTAAAAAGTATTTTCATAAAATCTTTGAACATACAATATTTTTCAGTCTAAACATTTTTAATTTTAATGATTCATGAGCTAAAGCTATTTAATTTCTCAAAAAATCAATTATAATTTCCCAAAAGATTTTTGTATTTTTCTCCTACTGTGTTAACTTAAAATCGTCAAAAAGCAAAATACCTGATTTTCTCCATCTAACATGTAACATGTTTAAACTAATAAAATATTATATGAAAGGAAAAATGCGAATTTTAATATATATGCTTGAAAGAATAAATAAGTATTTTTTTAAATTATTAAAATACAAAACACATAGTTTTTCCACTCTATAAGTATTCTCTCTGAAATAATAAAATATTGTTTACATATTTAAAAAAAATTAAAATTAATTAAAAATAAATGCGTGAAAAAGACATGAATAGATTTAAAAACGAATTGAACTTATTTTAAATAATTTGGGGATAAAATAGATTTTAATTACAAACACATTTAAGTTTACTGAAGGTGCATTACAGTTGTACCACAAATTTCGAAAAGAACTTTTTGTTCTGTTTAAACGCCTGAAAGTATATTACAAATTATGCGATTAATCACTGAGAGATTTTGAATCTGAAGAAAAAACGTTAAGCAAAGATTTCTAATTTGAAATGATGGTGCCTTACTCTTTAGAAATTTTAAAGAGTGTATGCACCATGGTTTACTTCAAGATTAAAACTTAAAAATATATATTTTCTAAACCTTTATGTATATGATTAAAAATTGAACAATTTAGTCAACATTAGTCAATGTAGTGTAACATTAAATATTTTGATTTTAAGAATTTTATTTTATTTATGTTTTATCTACATTTATTTTATTTATTTTTATTATATATTATTGTTATATAACTATATATTGATTTATTATTATCCCTCATAAATTACTGGATTTTTAATTTGAACAAATTTTTAAAAGTGTATATTTTTTCTCTTATTAAGATGTGATAAAATTCTCTTAAACTTAAATATGTAAAAAAAATGTTAATTCTAAGACTATATATTTTTTAATTAATAAAATTATATGTTAAAAATATATGTAGACATTGAAGAGCATGAAAAAAACCGATTAATTAAATCAATATTTGAAATTTTGGAATTTGGATAATTAAAACTATCGTATGATACTTTCAAATTTATTCTTCTTTCAAAATGGCGCATGTAAACAACCTGTGGGTCAAAGGATACGTGTTTGTGCTTTCCAAGGAGAAATGTTCTTATTCCGCGATTAAAAAATGTTGTGAAGCGCATGGTATAAAATTTTCTAAGTGCAAAATAAGCAACATTATTAATCGGAAAAGGAAAAAGCCTGTTAATCAGTACTTCTACGTGGAAAGATGAACTCCAAATGAATACTTTAAAACGTCTCAAACTGTTTCAAATGTTTTTAAACTGAAATCGCCGGTAACAAGAGAAAATCTGCCGACGCATAAATCAACTGCAAAGTCTTTAAATACATCTGTAGCAAAAATAAACAAAATAATAAACCAAGTTTTACAACTTAAAAAAAAGCTAAAAAAGAAAAAAAAAAGATCATAATGTTCATTGTCTTTTGCCAAGGAATGTGGCTCAATGCAAGACATTTTGTAGAGCCCTTTAGGAAAACTAGGAAAAACCAATTAGCAGGAGATAAACGGAAATACATTGTTATGAAGCATGATTTTACTTAAATGACTGAAAAAAAAAATGTCTATTCATAATCGAAAACGTGTGAAAAGATGTTCGAACCTGGATCTGAGAATGTAAGATAGTTTCAGTAAAAGGCTTTATGATTGTCGTAGATTTATCTTACATTGGAAAATTAAAAATAATGAGAGTAGAAGAAATGGTCAAATCAACTCATGATACTATCAGGATAATGTTTTACGTCGATATTTACAGAGGAAATTCCATTTCTTTATCCCAATGATTTTAAAAAAGAACTGCACCAAGACAAAGCAGTTCTGATTCATCAAGTTGGGGACGATTTGGAATTCACCAAGACATAGCCACCAGTCATACTTTAAAAAGCTACAACTGCATTCGTTGACAAAAAAAAAAAAAAAAAAAAAAAAAAAATGGCGCAGGTATACCTTTTTAACATATTGTTGCGAAGTTCCCTCACGTTTCACCTACACTAAAAAAAAAAAAAAAAAAAAAAAAAAAAATTGATTTTACGGTTTAATATTGGCATCCCAGCTGCACCACTGCCGCGCATGCGCGTGAGTGCATTACTGCTTATTTTACTGTTTATTACTGTTAATTTTGCGGTATAATACTGGCACCCCAGCTGCCAGTATTATACCGTAAAAGCAACATTTTTCTTTCTTTCTTTTCTTTTCTTTTCTTTTTCTTTTTTTTTTTGGCGTGAATAGACAGACTGTTGTGCCTTTGATCTTTTGTAAAGAGCTTTTTCTGAGTGCAAACCCATCACGATTGATGGACTCTGGAAATTAGTGAAAGAGGAATGGCAAACAATACCACTGGAAATTTTACGAAAAGCCCTTCTCTCATGGAAAGCAAGAAACAGACAGTCCAGAAATTAGGTTAGCAGATCTAACATTTAAAAATTAGGTTTATATTTTAAATATTTAAAAAATGGCCCCGAAATCGTTCTAAATATGTGTAAACATCCTCTGTATGTAGGAGAAAGTAGGGTAAAACAGGGTATCTAACGGTTTTCCTTTGTTGACAAAACTCTAGAGGGGGCAAAGATCGGAACACCCTATACAAAAGGGTTTGGGGACATATCGGCTATTGAAAAACCACACCTGTTGCCACAGAAAAATTCTTCTCTACTTGGGAAAACAAGTTTTCTAGAACCATCTGAAACAGCTCCGAATTTCAGTGGTAGGGTAAAACTGGGTACTAATCAGAAATTAAGTTTTTACACTTCCAATAACAAAAAGCTTTATTGTAATAAATTTTGAATCAAACTTTAAAACATACATTTTTTAAGGTCAGTAACTTTTTTTCTACATAGTTTTAAGATTGATTGTTTCTGGAAATAATACTGTTATAAAACAAAATGCTTTATACCAATAATACAGCGATAATTTATTTTTATATCGAGTTGAACCACAAAGCTGACTTTAACCGAGCGTACCTCGGTCTTCCCTGCTGGTACTTAATATTATGCATCAATATAAACGTTTACTTTATTTTTATATCAATTTGTCTTTAATATTAAGCATTAAAATTAACTATATTAATTTTTATTTATTTAGCTTACATAATTTATAATCTTACAATATATAGGTTACATTTTTCAAATATTATTATGAAACTTATTTTCAGATTCAAATTGCCATATTACTAGTAATGTGATATAATTTAATTAGCATGACATGAATATATATAATTCTCTTGCACTCGTTCTTTTGGTTCAAACTGACCTGTTATATTTAATCTTATTCTATTTTTTCTCTAATTTTAATATAATTATAATATTAATTATGATTTATTATTATTATTTCAATTAAAATTCAAATATTTTAAAATTTTACATGCATTTTAATTATATATATATATATATATATATTTTTTAACTTAAATATTTTTTCATAGTTGGTAGCGGTACCAAAAAAAAAAAAAAAAAAAAAAAAAAAAAAAAAAAAAAAAGAACTTAAATACAGGGTGTTTATAAAGTCCCGGACCCATTTTGATGTTTAATAACTCATAAAATAATAAAGATAGATTAAAATTACTAACATAAATGGTTAGATAGACTCAAAAAGTTTCATGACCCTTGTCAATGAACTTCCACGTGTGCCCCCTTCGTCGCACGGAGAATATCAAGTCGATAGTCAATTTCACGCCAGGTAGCGGCAAGCATGTCGGCATCCACAGAGGATATTGCGGTTGTAATTCTGGCTTTTAAGTCATCAATGTTTGACACTCTCCTCCTGTAAACATTGTCCTTTACAAATCCCCAAAGGAAAAAGTCCAGCGGCGTTATATCAGGTGATCTGGGTGGCCAAGGAATTGGACCTCCTCGCCCAATCCATCTTCCTGGAAAATGGTCATTCAAAGAAGTACAAACGATGGTACCCCAATGAGGTGGTGCACCATCTTGTTGCAAAAAAGACATGTGGCTGAAGCTCTTCTAGTTGTGGAAATACGAAGTTTTCCAACATGTCTAACAAGATGGTGCACCACCTCATTGGGGTACCATCGTTCGTACTCCTTTGAAGCCGCGTTTCCAATGCCTTTTCCAAGACCCCTATGAACGGTCTTTTTACCCCCTACACCATTTCCAATGCACAAACCGGCTTGAAGGTGAAACTAGCGGAGTACGAACGATGGTATCCCAATGAGGTGGTGCACCATCTTGTTAGACATGTTGGAAAACTTCGTATTTCCACAACTAGAAGAGCTTCAGCCACATGTCTTTTTGCAAGAAGATGGTGCACCACCTCATTGGGGTACCATCGTTTGTACTTCTTTGAATGACCATTTTCCAGGAAGATGGATTGGGCGAGGAGGTCCAATTCCTTGGCCACCCAGATCACCTGATATAACGCCGCTGGACTTTTTCCTTTGGGGATTTGAAAGGACAATGTTTACAGGAGGAGAGTGTCGAACATTGATGACTTAAAAGCCAGAATTACAACCGCAATAGCCTCTGTGGATGCCGACATGCTTGCCGCTACCTGGCGTGAAGTTGACTATCGACTTGATATTCTCCGTGCGACGAAGGGGGCACACGTGGAAGTTCATTGACAAGGGTCATGAAACTTTTTGAGTCTATCTAACCATTTATGTTATAAATTTTAATCTATCTTTATTATTTTATGAGTTATTAAACATCAAAATGGGTCCGGGACTTTATAAACACCCTGTATATTTTTTACATTAATATATAAAGATATATAAACTAATATTAATTAGTAATAATTTTGTTCTTATATTCTTATATTATGTTTATTTAAAGATTAATTGGTGTGTTTATGTGTTGTAGGGATAGGTTTATAAATAATATTAACTATCAATATATATATATTCACTATATTTTTTATATTAATTGGTCATTCACTATAAGTATTAAAATTAATTGCTCAATTTACATCTTATTATTTTAGATCATTTATAATTTTATAATATTTTGACTGCATTCATATTTATTTGTATTGTATTATAATTATCGGTTCTTATATTGTCGATTATTATGTGATTTCAAGGTTATTATTAACAAAAGTTTTATTATATATATATATATATATATATACAGAGACATCATATGCCATTTAATTTACTTATTTCTACCTTAAACTACATTTTTGCTACTACTTCCTATATCAAAATTCAATTATTCTACGCCTTGTATTTTAGCATTACCTTATTAAAGTCATTCCATTTCGAATATTCTAAGTCTAGTTTTTTTTTTCAAGACATGTTATACGTTGCTTTCACGCCTTTAAAAAAAAGAATAAAAAAAAAAAGAAAATCTATATATATATATATGTATATATATATATATGTACATATATATAACCAAAAATGAAACATTACCATAACACCAATTTAAACTATGAAATAATGATTAAGTATGTAATAATTAGTTTACAATGAAAGTATTCCCCAACACACTGAATATAGAGACCAAAAACTTATTTAAAAGAAGAAGAAATTAAATTAAAAATTGAATAAATGAAATTGAATGAATGAAATGAAATTCATGGAATTTAGACAGAATTATCAAGTCCCAAATGCCTAAATACCACAAATAAAATGAGTGGTTTCATCATCATATTAGCCATAACATTGCTAAAGAATATGATTTTGGGAGCTACCACTCATAAACAATGAATCAAACCTGTGAAAAAATAAAAAAATAAATACAATATTAAAAAGGAAACAAACCATACCTATAATATACAGATAAAACTTGAAATAGAGTCATAAAGTACATAATCCATTTGGATTAAAAAATATACCTGTGCACCACATGAACCACACATGAACACAACCAAACAGAGGGAATGAATTGCAAAAAATCATTACATGTTGCCAAATTTAGTTTTAGAAAATTATGTACCATGTTGCCAGAATAGATGTTAGAATAATATGAATATTATTGTAAAGCAACAGAAACCATGGTACTGCCATCTATATATATATATATATATATATAATACGCGACTATCTATTGTTTTTAGGTTAGTTGATTGGCTGGTTATCCGGTGTCTGTGTGTCCTCCGATTTTTAGCCTTTTCTTTGTATTCAAGCGCGCAATTTCATAAACCATTCTGCAACCTCTCGCAGTAAGATAATATCGTGTTTTCGTTGTCTGATAAAACTTTGGCTGTCATCACCTGAATTTCTCCTACTCCTTTCTGTATACTTATCTGGAAACTTTATTTGTAAAACTTTATTTTTAAAACTTTATCTTTAAACTTTTACTTTAAACCCTGTATGATTGAATGAATTAAGTAAGGTAGAAAGCAGAATGTTATATTAGAGAGTTTTCACTGATAGCAGTGGATGTTCATCTCTCAGTGTTCGCTTCTCCTAAGTTTAGTGTTAAGAATTTCGTCTTAAGGCTGTTCTCAAATCCAAACTGGTTACTTTCTGACACATTTTTTAATTCATTTTTGTTCACAAATGTATCAACTTGGCTGGTGCTCGTATTAAGAAACTATGTAATCGAAAGACATTTTCCTATTTTTGGTACAGGCAGAAGATCTTTTAGAAAATATTGTCAAAGTGGGCGTTTTGAATCGAATTCCTGACGCGTCACCCCGAAAAAACCTGTCGTCACGTGACACGAATCGCTCATAGTCGATAAGTAATTTATTTATCAAAAAATGGAAAACTCATTTCGATTCCAAATCCCTTCAACAGTCAGGCCTGCCAATTTTATACATTTGCGGTTAAAAATGAGTCAGAATGTTTCTCGTTATTGAGCAGGTCATTTGAGAACCACCTTACTAAAAACTTTGTTTCTCATTCAACCTGCTGATTTTATTTTGGTAGAAAACTCCTAAGAAATTTCAGCTCCATGCTTTAAGCTAAGCCATAGCTCAGCTTATTAGTGAGATAAATTCTACCGCTGCAAACATGATTACTGCCACCCTCTGCTAAAGTCTACAAATGTGTCTCCAAACCTCCACCTCCAATGCACAAAGAAAAAAAAAACATACAAATACGAAAAACTAATTTAAGTTAACTTAATTATTTAAAGAAGTATATTAAAAAAATGAGATATAATATTGACAGTGGAATAAAATAAATAAATAATAATTTGTATTGTAATATGAAACATTTTTTGTTCAAGATTTTTTTATTTTATTTAGAGGCGAACAACTTGTATTTAATGGAGAAACTTATTTAAAAATTATTATAAATTTTACTTATTTATAAATTTTATGTATAATATGACACTTAGAAAAATAAAAATAATAATACATAAAATAAAAAATAAATATTTTTATAAAAAATTAAATGTTTTCAAATATTTTGTAATTGGACCATTATGATAAATTGAATGAAGAAGTTTAAATATTTCTAAAAGAAGATTTGACTACAAAAGACAATTGTTGGTTTCTTCCTTCTTCTTTTTTTTTTTTTTTTTTTTTGTTTAAACAAGAGTATTAAAAAGTAAACGAATTTAAATAATTATAATTAGTAAAATTAGTACACGATGTTTTCCGATTAAAAATTATAAATTTATTTAGTAAGGAAGAAAAGGCATTAAATTGATCATTTATATGGAAGAAAAACCCCCCTCAGAAATTATCTAAAAAGGTATTGAATTAAATTAATTTAATAATTTATAACTAATGGTTAATTATTATTTTTAATCTATGTAATAGTCATTACTTATTATTATTATTCAATAAGTAATGACATATTGGTCATTAATTTTTATTAATGACTAATAGATCATTTATTCCTATCTTATGCAAATTTTTTCACATTAAAAAAATATATTTAAATCTACTGAATTCAAATTTTTATCTGAAACATATTAAAATCACAATTTAAATATAAACAAATTAAATTACATTAATTCAAATTTCAATCAGATCAAAAATGAAATGATTTTAAATAATTATAATTAGTAAAGTTGTTTTAAGATATTTTCCGTCTAAAAATTATTAATTTATTTACTGATGAACAAAAGGTACTAAATTGATCGATTTATATGGAAAAAAAATTAACTCAGTAAATTCTCGTAAGTAAGTATTTATTTAATTAAACTATTTTTTTTTAATTTACTTATTAATTTCTATCTTACGCAATTTTTTCCACATTAAAAAAATATTTAATGTGGATATAAAAATATATCCAACTGAATTCAGATTTTAAACTGAAACATATTGAATTCACAATTAACGCATAAACATTTTAAATTACATTAATTCAAATTTCTATCAGAGTATTAAATGTTAAACGATTTTAAATAATTATGATTAACAAAGTATTTTACGATATTTACTTTTAAAAATTAATGTGTCTCATAATGATTTATTTTAAGAATCCAACTAAATATATATATATATATATATATATATATATATATATATATATATATATATATATAGTCTGGCCAAGACCCATAAATGTACGTTCGGCAAAGTCTTTGGTACGCCATTAAAAGTTGAATTACATTAAAAAGTAATAATTCAGTCTTATTATTTTTTTAATTGGTAAATACTGTGTAAATGCTTATTAACTACTGCTTTTCTAATATAATTTGTATCAGAATATCGAAATCTTACATCAAGATCTATGTGCAACTTACAATTTCGCTCGCCCAGCCAATACAAATTGGGATATTGTATGTATCTTAATATTGTATATATCTTTACACTCAATTTAATTTCGTCTATATTGTCGATTATTTATGTGATTTGATGTTTATTATTCACAGCAGTTTTACTCTATATATGTGTGTGTGAAAAATAATATATATATATATATATATATATTTAAGTAATGCATTTTTATTCATTCATAACTTTATTCATTTTTCCTGACTCAATGATTTTTATTTACTGCAATGAATACGCAGGTTTCATTATCGTTTACAAAAATGAATCCATATAATGGAAAAATATATTCAACAAAATAATATATATATATATATATGTTTAAATCATTCGATAAGAAAATAATATTGTCAGAATCTACAGATCATATTTTATTTCTGTGGGATTATGATAACCAATATGTAGTTTCAATACAACAGAAGATTCTTCAAATATAACATAAACAAAAAGGTTTAATAAAATAACAGTATATACAACTGAAGATTCAAATACAAATATCAAACAGGATTAATATTTATGAACGTACCAACTTCCGTATTTTAATATAAACATTTGCAAGCTTCCCTGAGCATTGCGTCAAAAATCCATCCACCGCTATACCGCTATAGCTCAAATCTATGGAACCACTCCTCGTGTTGGCGTGCTTTTCTTGGTCTTGAGTGATGATCGCTTTTATCACTGCTCGTGAAAAGTAATAATTCATTGAGTTCATATTATTGTTGCTGTTACTTCTAATAATTCCCACATTTTCGGTCATCCTGACGTTATGTCGACCTCGACAGTTCAATACTTCTCATAAAAATTTAGACACAAATTCAAACAAACAAACAGATAAGCATAAAACGAAAACATCCCACTCTATGCAGACGTGTTACTCCACGGCTTCATATATTCTGCAGCAGTTGATGTCTTGTTGGGACCATCATGGTCCCCAATTTTCTCTACATCATAACGGTCGCATGGCTTTACTTTAGTGATCTTATACGGTCCATGGAATTTTTCCTTTAATTTAAGTCCTGTGCCATACTGCGTTCTTTGGATTGCCACGAGATCATTTAACTTATATTTATTAGGTTCCTTCCTCTTCTTGTTAAATTGCTTTCTATTTTCTTCTTGTATTTTCAAAATGTTTTTTCTCGCTTCTTCTCTTACGTTTTCGCGTTCTGTCATCATGTGGTTTAACTGTTCCTCTTCTAGTATTTCTTTAATTCTTATGTCATTTTTATTTTTCATTTTTACACCAATCATCAGTTCAAATGGACTGTATTTTGTACTTCTTGTAACCGTACTATTGATGATTCTCTGCACATCTGATACATACTTATACCATTTCGTGCTTTCATTACCTGCTAGTTTCGCTAGCACAGGAATCAGGATGCTATGAATTCTTTCGATCTGTCCGTTCCCCCTGGGCATTCCCGCCGTTATTTTGACGTGTTGTATCCTTTGTTCCTTGCAGTATTCTGCAAATTCATCTGATTTGAACGCTGGTCCCGGGTCTGTTATTATTCTGCTGGGATTCCCGAACACTGCTTGTTGTAAGGATAACTTTTCAATGACTTCCTGCGCTGTAGTGGATTTCACTGGATAGAACCATGTAAACTTAGTAAAGGCATCTACAACTGTGAAAATATGCTGATATTTCTTATTTGTCGATGGCAATGGCCCAATGTGATCAATATCATAAGTGCTTAATGGTATATCCTCCTTAGGTATTGGTTTTAGGAAACCTTCGGATTTGCCTCTTTTCTTGTTATGTAGAATACACTCGATACAATTTAATACTACTGTTTCGACTTGTTTTCTAAGATTAGGGACGAAGAAGTCTTTTTTTACCAATTCCTCTGTTTTGGCTACAGCGAAATTCCCTTCATCATGTGTCTTACGAATAATCTCTCTTTGCATCTCTTCAGGCACTACGAGTAAATCTCTTCCATTTTCGAACTTATACAATACATTATTCTTGATAAGATATTCGTTTTCCTCACCCTTCTCGACTAAAGATTTTATTGCTTTTAACAGCTCATCTCTCTCCTGCGCTATAGCTATTCTAGTTGCCATCTCACTTTGTGATCTTGTAATAACTAAAACAGTATTACGGCTCAAAGCATCTACGTGTTTCATTTTATTTCCCGCTCTATGCGTAATTTCATAGTCAAATTCTTCAATGAATAAAGCCCATCTTGCGACTTTTGGAGGCAATTCTCTTTTATTTAGGGTTTTTTGAAATGCTTCACAATCAGTTACTATTTTGAATTTCGTACCTAGTAAGTAGTTCCTGAATTTCTTTAGAGCTTCAATTATTGCTAGTACCTCTAATTCATAACTGCAATATTTTTCTTGTTGTGGAGTTGTTTTTTTACTCATATATTGTATAGGATGGAATTTCCCATCATCCGCTTTTTGTAGAAGTACTGCTCCGAAACCATGGCTACTGGCATCGGTGTGTAATTCTAGTGCTGATCCTTGTTTGAATAAATGCAATACTGGTTTTTGCGATAATATTTCTTTTAATTTTTCAAATGCCTGTATTTGTTCTGTACCAAACTTAAATGCGACATTTTTGCGTAATAGATCACTCAATGGTTTGGCTATTCGAGCGTAGTTTGGAATGAATTTACGAAAATAACCTGTTAATCCTAAATATGATTGCACTTGTTTTACCGTTCTTGGTTGTGGGAAATTTCGGACGGCCGATGTCTTCAATTCAGATGGCTGTATTGTCCCATATTCAATCACATAACCGAGGAACTCTATTCTTTTCTTTAAAAACTTGCATTTTTTGAAATTAAGCTCTAGTCCATATTCTGCCGCAACTTCAAGCACTCGTTTCAATTTCTCTTCAGTCTGCGATGGAATGATAAAGTCGTCCATATAAACAACTACAGTGCCGTCACGTAACAAATCTCTGAACACAGTGTTTATATATCTATGGAACCAGTTTCCTGATGTACATAAACCAAAGGGGCATTTCAAGAACTCGTATTCTCCTTCGTGTGTCACGAATGCGGTGTATTTCCTACTTTTCTCTTCAATTTCGACATGAAAGAAACCATTCTTTAAATCAAGGGTCGTGAACACTTTTGATTTTTCTAATTTATCTAAAACATCTTCAATCAAAGGTAATGGGAAACGATCTTTGATTATCTTCCTATTCAACTTACGATAGTCTATGCATAATCTATATGAGTTATCTTTCTTCTTGGCTAAAACCACTGGTGCAGCGTAATCAGAAAAACTGCGTCTTATTATTCCTTCGCTTAACCACTGTTGAACTTGATTTTCTATTACTTGTTGTTCTTTCCAAGGAAATCTCCGTGGACGTTCACAGACAGGTATTTCATCAGATAAAATTATGTTCATCCGTAATCCTATGTCTTTTGACTTATTTGGTTTGTATTCCTTTACCAATTTTTTTATTTCTTTTCTTATTTTCAAATTTCCCACGTGATTCAATTCAATTTCGTCATCATCTATGATACTCGCTAGATTAACCAAAAAATTATCTCCTGTATTATTATCGTTTTCAACTAAAATATTTTCATCATGTGAATTATCTATCGCTGACGCTTTCATTTCATCATTACTTTTGGCAGCATGATTCAATTTTATAACAGAATTCTTCCAAACTTCAATGTAACCTACTTGAATATCGTCACGTTTGCCAACGATTTTGATTCCTCTCTCGTCTATCGCCAACTTTAATTTGCTAATTACATCATATCCTATTAAAATATCATATGCAAGAGATTTCAAAACGTATAAATTTGCTGTTATTAGAAAACCATCAATACTAAATTCATATGAGAAATATCCTTTGGGGTAGACAACTCCATCTATACCGGACAAAGAGATATTATCTGAAAATAATTTTGGCGATCCGATCTTTGTATAATATTCATAGCTCACTAAACTCACGTCACTTCTTGTGTCGATTAGAACGTGTGCCTGTTCCCCGTTAATATCGATATCTATCATTCGATCTGCCTTGGCGCTATTTTTGCTTTTGATTACTGAGCAATGCACATCTTTCTGATTTGATGATCGCCAATTTTGGCTCCTATAAGATTGGCTGGAATTATTCATTTGAGTGCTATTTCCGTTACTACATTGCGAAGCTACGTGACCAAGGCCGTTACACTTAAAACACCTAATTTGTGTCTTATTCCTTTTGTTTAAATACGAAGGTTCATTCGCATTAGCTGTATTATCTATAAATTGTTTCTCTTTTAAATTATCATCGCCTTGAGCTGATAACCATGGTTTTAAATTGCTATTTTCCCGTATTTTTAATTTCCTATCTCCAAAGTGGTGTGAAATTCTATTCATGGCTTTAGTTCATTACGTCTCGCCGCGTCATAATCGTCTAGTTTATTTACTAATACGTCTACATTTTTAATTTTTGGAAGATCATCAATAAAATGCTCTTTCATTTCTATAGGTAACCTCCGCTTAATTTGATCTACTACGATTAATTCTTTTAAGGATTCAAAATCGGATACTTTAAGACCGTTAATCCATTCTTCCAAATAATTTCTTAATTCAAATGCCAAATCGCGCCAAGTGGCTTTCTTTTAAAAGATTCTTTTTTATGGGACATTAATTTCTGCCTAAATTCTTCTGGCGTCATTTTGAAGCGTTTGAGAAGTAAATCTTTTACATAATCGTAATTGCTCGCCAATGTTTCTGGCTCTCTAGCTATAATATTGGCGATTTCTAACGGGATCAAACTTAACAAATGTGTGACCCAATTTTCTTTTATTATATTCATTCGAGCAATTTGTCTTTCAAATAGTGCTAAATAGAGACTAATATCACTTTTACCGTCAAAGTGAGGAATTAATTTAAACAAATCTGGTTGCTTACCTGAACCAGCTATTGCAGAATCGTCGCTCACACTTTTCAAGTTGCGTTGAAGCTCCATTTTTCTTAATTCATATTCCATTTCAACTTTCTTTTCCTCCAACTTCCTATCTGCTTCTTTCTCCAGTCTTCTTTCTTCCTTTTCTGCTTCTAGTCTTCTTTCTTCCTTTTCTGCTTCTAGTCTTCTTTCTTCCTTTTCTGCTTCTAGTTTTCTTTCTTCCTTTTCTGCTTCTAGTCTTCTTTCTTCCTTTTCTGCTTCTAGTTTTCTTTCTTCCTTTTCTGCTTCTAATCGTCCTTTTTCTGTTTCTTGTCTCTCAGTGGCAATGACTTCGAGTCTAATTTTAATGAAATTTTCTTCATAATCTTCTGATTCGGCAATCAACTTTATTACATCGATAACTCTTGCACTCTGTGGTACAACTATACCTAGTTCATCACATAACGTTAATAAGTCTGCTTTTCTGGCTTTATTAAGAGCTGACATTATTTAACTTCATTAAACTTCAACTGAACAAAGTATTATAGTATCGTAGATCTGATTACGGAACTGTTCTTCATATAATACTTCAGAAAAACAGTTCAATTTTTTCATATTATCCCGGTACAAAACAGCTTTATATCCATATAGTATGTCAAATAAACAGCTTTATGCTCATATCCCGGCAACGAGACCCCAAAAATTGTTGTGGGATTATGATAACCAATATGTAGTTTCAATACAACAGAAGATTCTTCAAATATAACATAAACAAAAAGGTTTAATAAAATAACAGCATATACAACTGAAGATTCAAATACAAATATCAAACAGGATTAATATTTATGAACGTACCAACTTCCGTATTTTAATATAAACATTTGCAAGCTTCCCTGAGCATTGCGTCAAAAATCCATCCACCGCTATACCGCTATAGCTCAAATCTATGGAACCACTTTTCGTGTTGGCGTGCTTTTCTTGGTCTTGCGTGATGATCGCTTTTATCACTGCTCGTGAAAAGTAATAATTCATTGAGTTCATATTATTGTTGCTGTTACTTCTAATAATTCCCACATTTCTATCAAGTCCAAAAATATTTTAATGTTATTTAGTTACAGTTTTATTGTACAACAATGCACAACATTTCTACACTTACTTATTTATATTTCCACAAGAAATATAAACTAGCAAAAGCCATGCTTTGTTTGGATTCGCGAAGCATTATTTCATAAGATAAATATTTGAAAGTAACAATATCTTTTTATATTATTTTTGCATCTTTATTAAGCAAAAACGTTATTTTATGTTTTGGCGTATTTTAATTTTAGAAATGTAAATTCAGCCAAATGACTAAGAATTTCCTCGAAATTTTTTATTTATGGTATAAGACTGGTATAAATAAAAATATTTTCGAAGCAAAATTTTATAAAATATTTTTTAATTTTCAACTAAAAGCTCTTTTAAAGATGTTTTTACATTTTCCAATAGCCTCGGTGTAACTATTAAATGATTAAAAGGAATGAGCACCAAAATATGCGCAATTTCTAACCAATCTTAATAAAGTATTCTATTAAAATGTATATTTTCATCTCAAATAACATACATTTTTAATATAAGAAAGTTTAATGTTCTTTTACAGTTTGAAGTATAAACTCTGCAGTTATTTTCAATATTTAAAATATTTCGTCTTCGCAAAATGCAGATATATAGGTTCCTTTCTTTATTTAATTTTTTTTTTTTTAAATGAGAAATTTTGATCAACGATAACATTTTACGTACTTAAATATTCACGACTTTATTCATTTTTACTGACTCAATGATTTTTATTTACTGCAAGAAATACGCAGGTTTCATTATCGTTTACAAAAATGAATCCGTATAATGGAAAAATATATTCTACAAAATAATTTTTTTTTTTTTTTTTTTTTTTAATCATTCGATAAAAAATAATATTGTCAGAATCTACAGATCATATTTTATTTCTATCAAGTCCAAAAATATTTCTTTCCTTAATTAAATTTTAAAAAACAGTTTTTGAGATATTTTGGCGGATTTATTTAATTAATCATGATTCTATCTATAATTACTAACTCCATGATTTATTTTTTCTTCTAAAAATTTACGTGTTTAATTTTTTATTTGCAAAAATGCGTCCGTAATGGAAAAACATGTAAAATAAATTAACTAAAATAATAATTTTT
Organism: Maratus michaelseni; assembly: GCA_963931845.1. Lineage (NCBI taxonomy): Eukaryota > Metazoa > Arthropoda > Arachnida > Araneae > Salticidae > Maratus > Maratus michaelseni. The sequence goes on from OZ007596.1 coordinate 139,035,184, forward strand.
TTAAGGTTATTCTGTAAAAAAAAAGAAAATAATATTGTGCAAATCTACAGATCATAATTTATTTTTATGTTAATTTCAAGTCAAAATACTGAATAGTTTTTTTGTAAAGTGTACGACAAAATGTCATTTGTGTAGCCTAGTAGAGGATTCGCTTCGCTCATCCTAATAAGTAAATGGTATTATCACCCCCCTCCCCCTACCCATTAAAAATATCATATAATAACAAAAATATAGAGAAAAATCATTTTGTGAAATTCTAAAATGTTTTCGAAAGATTTTCAAATATGAAAATATTTTATTTAAAGAGTAATTTGATGATGTAATTTAGTAATTATGACAATATTTTATTAAAGCAATATTAATAAATATTAGAGAAATTTATCTTAAGTTATATTTTCAAAATAATATTGATAAAAAGTTTACAATATTATTAAAATTTTAGTGATTTAGAGTAATAATAAAGGTTAATTTTATTTTTATTATTTTTTAATCGAAAACCTTTTATTTTATTCAGTGATAAAGGAGTTATATGTAATTGAATAATTTATGCAAAAATAAATATATAAAAAATAATAAAATAAAATACAATAAATTTTTTCATGTATATTTTTATTCATATTCGATTTGATCTAAACTCAATTTTCTCCCTTTAAAAACAATTTTTAAGCCAATAAAACATTTGACACGACTTAAAAAAAAAATATTAAAACAGAATAAAAAAACCATTTTTGTCATTTAAAACATTTTTTTCAAAACTTTTTTTAAATACGAAAATATTTCATTTAAAAAGCAATTTGATGTTCTAATTTGGTAATCGTGATAATATTTTAATTGCATAATATGAATAAAAATTAAGTAATTTGTTCCAAGTTATATATTTCTAAAATAATACTGACAAATTTTTGTAATATTATTAAATATGACGTGATTTTGAATATTAATAATCAATTTTATTTTCTGTGTTTTTCAGTCTATGTTTATATATATATAGCGATGAAGAAATTACATTTAATTGGCTAACTTAAAATACTAAAAATAATAATATTAAGAATAAAATTTTTAATTATATTTTTATTCATGCTAGATTTCATTGATTAATTTATAAAAATAAATAAATTCATTAAATTGATTAATTTATAAAAATATAAATATATTAATAAATAAGGTAACATAAAATAAAATTTCCAAATATATTTTTTTTATTCGTATTCAACTCATCTAAACTCAACTTTTTCCTTAAAAAATATTTTTTAAAGTAATAAAACACTTAATACGATTTTAATTACTTTTCAAAAATTAGAAATAAAAGGGAAATTAGTAAGCAATATGTGGTTTTAATGAACTGGAGATACTACTAGTGAAAATTTGGTATTTCTTAAAAATAAATTTCACTTAATAAATGCATGAAAATAAAGATTACTTTCGGATAAAATTAAATCACCCACGATTTTCAAAATAAATCGTCGTGTAAATTCACTCTCCATACTCAAAATCATGTGAAAGTGTTTAATTATATGAAAATATTTCAACTGTAATTTTTCACGGTAACCGTTTCCGCAAATTAACTCCCAACGTAAACACATTTATCCTCTAAGAGAGCAATGTTAACTCGCCAATAAGGCTGTGTTGCAGTGAAGTCCGCACATAGGAAACGGAGAGCTCACCGCTCCTTCTGACAATTTGGCGCTATTTTGGCGAGCGATCCTTCTCCGCAGCAACCCTTGCGTTAGGCTTCATGCTTCGTATTTCTGTCAGCTTTGTTTACATTGACACAATTTCGATGCTGCTTTTGATTAGTAATTTGGATGTGTTCGTAACCGGCGAAGTGTGCTCTGCCTGCGATGTGATCAACACGGTGGTTTTGTGAAAAGGAGGGTATCATCTTTTTCCTAATTCGAACCCTCCTAGATACCCTGGATTACTTACTGAATGAAGCTATGGCCAGCTGGTGAAGACTGCCGATTCAAAATGGAGGCCCGGTGCTGTGGAGGCGTTTTAATATGTGATATTCACGATCTGTGGACAAAACTTTGATTCCTGTAGCCCCATGGGGAAAGAACAGGAACTTATAGACGCTGCCCGTAGTGGAAATATAGCGACAGTTGAGCGGTATTTGAGTCAAAGAGCCAAAAGGTCCGGACCCCTCGCCAGGTGGGTAGAGTCTATTTATGTCTCCGCTCAAGGGGGTAAACGGGTGGTTGTAGGATGAGGGGCATGTTTCTCTTACATCCAGTTTCATTTTTTTTCCTCTCTCATCTTCTTGTTGTGTTGTTTTAGTTCTTAAAGTTGGCTTTACCTCATAACAACTACACATTCTATCCGTTATTTTTCCCGCAGAGATGACTCTATGTAGAATTCAGCGCTCTATATTGCAATCAAGTGCGGATAGAACAATCTCGTTAAGCCTTGTTCTATAAATATCCTAGTTCCATTTGCTATAATTAACATACTATGCATAATTATTCACGTGTTGCGGTTAATACATGTTTCACATAACATAAAGGATATTTGCGAACTTTTAAAAGAGATTTTAAAGATAAGCTATAGTGCATTATTAGTATTTGGGAAACTAAAAATCAGCCATCATAGTTTCTTTGTATCAGATATGTATATTTATTTATCTTTTAAATTTTACACATGTAAACTTATTAAAAAGAAATATTTACACATTTGTGCTTTTCAAAAATTTTACCGTTAACTTTAGATAAATTCTGTAAATTGTAAATTCAATTTTCTGCAATATTAAAAATTTGACCCAGTTAATAATATTGTGCATTATAGCACAATTTCTAGATTATGTAACATCCAGCAAATTCGAATAAAAATATTATTCAGTTGTATTTACAAAATAAATGAATCGCTTAGTGCGTGTAAAATGCAATAACTATGAAATATTACTAAAGAAAATAAATATATAGATGCTGAATTTTGTTTCAATTATGTAGCAATCGCATTCGATTTTTTTTCTAACTAAATTTAAAAATAAATCTATAATTACAGATATATTATATTTAGTGATATATAAATAAAAATATTATCTCTCTTATTTAGTATTTATTTTAATAAAATGAAAAAAATATATCACATTAAATTTTATGATAAAGTAAGTATAATAGATACGAAATTTAATAATAATCTTGTAAAAAATGTTATCGCATTGCAATAGCTTTTAAGAATAAGTATTATCACGTGTATTCATTTCAATATATCTTATGTACGATACAGATTATGGTTCTGTTTCTTTAAATAAATAGATGTTTTCTCTTGTTAGGAAAAAAAATAAATCTGTACTAATTGTTGAAAAATATTATTTGAAGTATTTTATAGATAAAGCAACATTATTGAATTATTATGAAATATGAACAAGAAGAACCATGTATTAGAAAACAAAAAGAATCACGTATTATTCTATATTGCAAATTCAAAAGAGTGTTCTTGTACTATAAGTACATCTAATCATCATATTACGCACTCATGTACATATCATATACGTATGCAGTTTCTGTGTTTTCTTGTAACGGTTATATATATGTGTGTGTGTGCTATGTAAATTGGATCTATATATATAAATTGGATTATTGCATTATATATTAAGAATATAATATAAAGAAAGTAACACATAGTTAACTTTTAAGCGTAGATAAAATCAAAATATGGTTTTATTTCTTTATTTTTAGAGAAACGCATCATAAGAAACTTACATAAAAAAAAATAGCGTAATCAAATATACATTTTTTTAAATTCTTTCTTCTTACTAAAAAATATTTTTAGAGCGAGAGAGATTATTATTATTATTATTTTGTAATAATAGTTAATTAACACACTTATCAGATTATTATTACTATTTTTTTTAAAATTAAACTATTAAGAGAATCATATTGTATACCGGAAGATATTCTGTACCTATAAAAGAAAAAGAAAAAAAAAATCTATAAATTATTTGATTTGTTAAAAATTGATTAAATATTTTATGTATCCGTAAAACTTAAAAAATTATTAAATTTGTTATTGAGTTTATTCTTAATATATATATATATGTTTATAGTTATGCAGATAATCTTATCAAAATTTACATGATTTATAAAATATTAATTTCTGTTAATATATTTTGAAATGTTAGAAATATATTGAAAATTTTTACTATAACTTAAAACTACGTTTTCAAAATTATTATTATTATTATTATTATTTTACATTATCTTCCATACATGTCGGAATTCATAGATTTTCCCGTTGGATATTAAATATTGATCACAGAGAAAATATTTTTAGTTCAATAGGTATAAAGTAAATGTATCGAGATTTGTTTTGCTCAATTTATCCGTTAGATATTTTACTACAATATATATAAGTATCAGTGTTACTTCTAGTAAAATATTTCTAGTAAAATAAATTACTAGTAAAATGTTACTTCTGTAATGGTTTTCTGAGAATCAACCTTAAAAGAAAAAGAAAAAAAAAAATGAAAGAACTACACTAGTATAAAAAAAATACTAGAAGAAAATCCATTTTATTATATATATATATATATAGAGAGAGAGAGAATATCTTTATTAGTAAAGTAATCAGTTAATTTCCACCCTTATTTATTTTTAATGAAAAAAAGAAAAGAAAAGACATCTCTACCAGTAAAATAAAATTTCTGTAACATTTTCTCATTATTTCGTTATACATATTATTTTGCTTTTCTATTTCTATATTTTTTACTGCAATATTTCTATAATTATTCTTTCTATTAATTCTTCTTTATTTTTATTTACTGTGAGAGGATAATTTCAAAATATTGGTTTATTTTTAAAAATCAAATTGCATTTAAAATTTTCTAACATTCTTTTTTTTTTTTTTTTTTTTTTTTTTTTAAAGATATATATATATATATATATATATATATATATATATATATATATATATATATATATATATATATATATATATATATATATATATTCTTTTCCTGAAAAAAGCAATTAACTATTGAAACGATATGATTTATTAAAGTGGTTAGAATTTTTCAATTTGAGCCTTTTCTAACCTTTTATGTTTAGAATTTTTTCCAAAGTCTTTTTCAAGATAAGAATTTATCCAAATATTGGAGGAAAATTAAATTTTCAATTTTCAATATAATATATATATATATATATATATAATTATAATATCTATGATTTTCAAAAAGCATATCAAGTTCTATTATCATTCTACTTAAATCTCCAAAGAGATAATTAATGATATTGTGTATACAGAATACCACATAGCTAATAATTAACATGTGCAAACATAATATTACCATAGCTTGTGCTTCAATGGTAATTGGCCAAATTTTACTCATACCTAAAGAATATTGAAAAAAGAAAAAAGAAATAGAGAGAAAGGGGAAAAAAAATATATATATAAATTGGAGTTGCAATTAAGTAAATACAAATGGATTAATAAATTAAATATGAACCATATACAATGGTAAATTGGACCACATGAGAATTAAATATGAATTGGATATGAAAAAACACATGCACGTGTACTCATCAGCCTGGATGCACCCACATGTGTTTTAAATAATAATTCAGTGTTTCATAATTCTACTGGCATAATGCTAAGATCAGTAGAATCATCCAGGTACACTGAATTATTACCAGACAACAATTGGAAATATTAAAATTTGGAAATATTTAAATAGGAAATAAAAAACCATTAAGAATATACAATATATTTCACTCACATCGATTATCCCAAAAACTGTATTTAACACCTCACGAAATTACCACGAGATAACAGTTTTGAAATAATAAAATTGGAAATATGAACGCGTAAAGTGTAGATAAAATATTTTACTCACAATAATTATACAGAATCCTTAAAATGTCACAACTTCTGCATAATATTCACATCCACATGGCAATGCATCATATATATATATATATATATATATATATATATTACAGAGATTGTAGAAATCTATAAAAGATCTACTTTCTGTATACTAAGATTAACAATTTAGGTTGGATAATTAAAAAAAAAAAATCATAAATTTGAAAAACAAAAATTTGTTATTTCAGTTTTCCACTCAAAACGTCTTATCTAAAAATAAATATAAAGATCAATTTACCATTTTTATCGTACTTAAAATAAATTATTTAATAAAAGTTACAAAATAACACTTAAACAACAATTTAGCAATGCACACTTAATTTTTTAGCTCAACTAATATTATATTGGTTCAGTTTAAATAAATATAATTGTTATTAAATGAAAAATAATCCATGAAATTCTCCTTAACTCAAAAATAAATAACAAATGAATTGAATCACGAAAAATGATGTAGTTATATATATTTACAGTTTTTAAATGATACGAAGTTAAATATATATATATATATATATATATATATATATATATATATATATATATATATATATATATTAACTTTATAATTATAATAATTACATAATTGTCTGTATTTATTTATATTTGTTTTTATTTTTCAAAAAAAAAAAAAAAAAGAATAAAAAATTAATTAAAGAAGACTTGAGGAAAATTATATAATAATAATTAAAACATAGTTGATAATTTTCTGTTATTATAATGAATTTTTTTAAATATATTTTAGATAATGGTTCCCAATCTTTTTTTGGCAATGCCCCACAAAATCATAATGCTCTTCTCTGCTGTAACGTATATTTATTATTTTTTAAAAAGTGAATTTTTATTCACATGGAAGAAGCCTAAAAGAGCATTACCAATGACCAGTGCAGCAGCACCAGTCACTTCAAAAAAAATTTAAACAAATAGAATAATAATAATAATAATAAATGTTTTTGAATATAACTCTATGAATACAACAAAGCCACATGCCTTCATCTTTTCACCAAAAAGAGTTTTGTTGTTTCTTATCTAATTCAATCTCAGTGTGAAACAAAAATTTCATAAGGTCTGCATTTTTATCTTTACAGAATTTCTTGAAGATACTTTGACATTCTACATTAGCTCTGATAGCACTGGTGGATTTTATAATTGGTTTTACAACCTTATTAAAACAGGTTGGAAAATGATAAACAATAAATCTCTCTATAAATAACCCACGATTTACAAGAAGCATTTCTTGATTACCTTCTTTACCAATTTTAAAATAGTCATTTTTAGGTGCGTTCGTAATTATATAAATACGTAGCATCTATAGTCGTTGTCTGGTCCGTCCGTCCGCATATAACAGCGCAAAAACTACCCAACCAAACGGTTTGAAATTTAATATATATAATCGTAGCAGAATTTTCTCGAGTCGTTTCAAATTTTATGAGAATCGAATCAAAACTTAAAAATATATTAATAAAAGTTTTCTTCATTCTATTAAACCCTATCATACGTAATTAATCCAGTGATATCCCATGATAGGTAATGATTCTAGGTTGCCATGGTGATTACGTCTTATTTAAGATAGAGTCATATTATTTCCGTATTACTGAATTCAAAAACCGAATTTGTATACTAAAATTGTTTAATTATAGCAATCCTGTAGTCTACCGACAGTATTTTGTATATGTGTTTCCGGAGAAATAGATATTAAATGGGGATACCTAAATAGGGATTTCAAGTTCTGAAATTTTCAAAGCTAGGCTTAAGTTTCCCATTGGAATTTTCAGTAAATTTCAACAAAAGATAAAATGTTGCCAACTTAAAATGTACTTATTTTATTACCAAAATTAATCATACCATAATAACAGACGATATAATTCATTTCACTGAAACTAGATATAGTACGAATGCACCTCATTTCTTACGTTTGACGTACAATTTCCAACTAGTTTTCTCTTATCCTAATATTATTACTTATCAAAGATATTTCCTCTTGCCCATTAACGCAGGGTTGTAATTTTGACGGTCAAAACTAATTTTAACCGTGACTGTAGTCAAAACTGGTTTTAACCATTCAAAAATGGTCGAAACTCTATTAAATTACTTACTATTTATGTGGATATTAATGCCATATTATATATCACTGCCAAAAAAAAAAAAAAAAAAAAAAAAAAAAAAAAAAAAAAAAGTTGTTTTTACAGTATAATACTAGCATCCCAGCTGCCATTATTATACAGTAAAATTAACAGTAATAAGCAGTAAAATTAACAGTAATACGCTGTCGCGCATGCGCGGTAGCTGGGGTGCCAGTATTATAATGTAAAATCAACGCTTTTATTTATTTATTTATTTATTTTTTTTGCAGTGTATTTAATGATAATTAATATTTTAATTATTAAATGCAGATGGATTTTTTATTTATTTTTTCCTTTTATGTAAAAATAAATTTCAAACAGAAACAAATATAAATTTCATATGTCTTATTTTTAAAAAGTGTATCTAATATATTACGACATTTGGTGAGCAGTAATGAAAAATTGGAAAATATTGATTCAGGATTATGTAGATTTTATTAATACACCTGATGAATTTTTATGCAAACTCTTCATCAGCAGAAAGATTATTTTCTAAGTTTAAATCTTTTCTAGCAAAAACTATGAAAATACCTTACCTTAATACATCAACACTTTTTACTCGTTTAATCGAGTTTTGAATAAGTAAATTTAATATATTTTGTTAATATGTTGGAATTTTCTTCACTTTTTCTATAATATTAGATAGGCAATCAAATTATTAAAAAAAATATTTCAATACTTACGATAATTGCTTATCTCTATAAAATTCTAATCTGTTAAATTTTAAGAGTTATAAAAATTAAAGTATACTACTGGCTGAAATATTTACAAACACTTCCAAATGTTGTATTAAACATTATTTTGACAAACCCTGCCAAATGGTATGCTAAATTTATCATTTAACAAAACAAATTAAAATTTTTATCCCAGTCAAAATGAGTTTTGGCCATTGATGGTCTAAACTCCACACAATTCACTAATACTTCGCTATACTCATTTAGAGATTTAATTATTTTCTAAGGTTGGAAGTACTTTAGCTTAGAAAGTTCAAATATTTTTTGAGATTAAGTGTTTTGAGACAGTCAATTTTAGATAATACTTTTAAGAAATTTCATTGGTAAAAGTTTCTTTCTGTGAGATATTTCAGAAAAAAAAAATAGAAAACCAATATCAATAAACAACATAAAAAGTTACGTGATTTTCTAACATTTAGTAATAAACAGAAAAGTTGTACATATTTAAAAACATAACGAAAAGGAAAAAAAAAAAAAAGTGAAAATTCTTTTGAAAAATATTTCACATAATTCTTCTGGTAATAGTTGTATTTTGGACTTTTAAATGAAGAATTTTAAAAAATTCAATAAAAAACTTTATTTTATTTTATTTTAAATTTTGAATGCATTACTTTTATTTTTAGAGTACAACATAAAACTTAAAATAAAATAAAATAAAATAAAATAAAATAAAAGACGAAAAAGTTGGCAGTATACGGTTAATGACTATTCTCGAATTGCCCCCCTATGAAACTATGTCCCCTGTTTTGAGCCACTCTTCTAGTTATATAAAACATTTAAAAATATTTTATAATTGTTTTAAATATGTTAAATAAAAAACATTATGTAAGATGGTCAAAACAATTAAACAGAAAACTGGTTTATATTTTAGTTTTGGATGCAAATAAATAGATAACCGCCGAATTCTTTCAATGAATGTATATTTTGTATTAGTAGTATTATTAAATTTATCAGTTTTCTTAGGAAATGTTTTGTAAATACATTATCTAACAAAGAATTACTTACAAACAAATGATGCAGCACTGGACTAATTATCTTTTCTCCTGTAAAAAATTATCTTTCAGCTGTCAGTGTTATTGAATACATATATATAATTAAGGATAAACAATTAATATACCGACAGCGCTATCTTAAAAACAATCGATTGCTTAAGGATATTATAAAATGTATCACTGTAATCACGCACTGCATCTTAGGAAGACTATTTCATTATGCGTAAATCTTAGAACTAAATTATAAGGTTTCAACTTTCAAACTGCTGTGTAAGAGTTGATTTATTTTCTTTTCACATTTTTCTTAACCGAGAGAAGCTGTTAAAATTTGTTTTCATTTTTCAGGTTCAACTTTTAAACTTTTTATTTATTTTAAAGGAAAACAATTAAAATAATAGACGCTATGTTTCATTTAACCCTTTCAGGGGCAAAGTACTTTCAGTACTAAAATGTTGAAATCAATGACTGGCACCGGAATTAAAAAAAAAGAAATTATTTAGAAATACGAAAAAGGCTATATTTCACGTATATATTAAATGGAAAAGATTTTAGCAAACTTCTGGTGTCATTGTGGCGTTTGGGAATTAAAATTAAGTGGTTTCATAAACATACCACTGGAAAGGGTTAAATACACGTAATATAAAACTTAAAAAATTTAATACTAAGTTTTTTCAGTAAAAATATTTTCCAAAAAACTGTAACGAATCAAGAAATTTTAAATTCTTAAAAACTATTCTTAAGAACTACTTTTTAAAAACAAGGAAGATTTTAAAAACTTTAAATGTGTATTTTTAATAATTTACATAGCTTTCATTTATTTATTTATTTTAATGAAGTATCTAAAAATATTGAAGGAACAATTGCATCAAGTTTTTGTTTAATTGTCACTGATACGTAAAATTTATACATGTACAATACATGACATGCCTGTACATTAAAAAAATAGAAATTAACTTAGTAATTAGATTTTATTTTTAATTTTATTATCACTGCAAAAATTATTTGATAACATTTCCGAAAATTTCGGGCCGCAGTGGGCCTTTTTCATTTCAGAAACGATTTTGATTCTTTTTTTTTTGTTGTTGTTTTAGATATGATTTTGATTTATTTTCTCTTTTATTTCAGAAAACTATTTTGATTTATTTTCTCTTTCATTTCAGAAAACTATTTTGATTTATTTTCTATTTCATTTCAGAAACAATTTTTATTTTTTATTTTATTATTTTTTTTTTCAGAAACAATTTTTATTTTTTTTCTCTTTTATTTCACAAATGATTTTAATTTCTTTCTTTCCACACTTTTTTTTCCATAGAGGGAAGAGGTTTAGATTGCTTATCTTTTTGATAAGATAAAAATAAAGCCTTTTCAAGAACTTAAGAAAATGGTGAAAGTTAAGTTGAATTTTAAAATGATTAAACTTTTCTTTCTTTCCTTCTTTTTTTCATTTTTTTTTCTTTTTCAAGTAAAAATATTTCAAAAACTTTAACGAAACAGGGTGCGTCATCTTGTTAAAAACTTCTTATTGAGCTGATTTTTTTATAACATGAAGTTTTCAAAAAGTTTTAATAACTTTTTTAAACTATTGAAATTTTGCCTACTTATTTATTAAGATGAGGTCTCTAAAATATCTCAGAGGGACAATAGACCCTAAGTCCACCCCCCCCCTTCCTTTTATTGAACAGAGAAATTTATACATGCGAGTTTTAATATATTAAATATCTTCCATGACCTTGTTCTTAAAAAAAAAATAAAATAAAAAAAAAATAAAAATTTACACTTTTCCTTAATTTTTATAATTTTTTTTATATTATCATATGCCAAGCAATCTGAACATTAATATTGGATTATTTGAAGAGGTAATTGAAAAAATAAATAAATACAAAATATTTACTTATATCAAATACACTAAATATATATATGGTAAGTCTATATCCGAATACATAAAGTGCTACTCAAATAACTCTTAAATTTGTCAAACTTGAAATTAAATAATTAAGTTAAATGAACGAACTTCGTGAGACTCCCACTTTATATTTCCCATAATAAAATTTCGTTATGACGGAATTTTAAATTTTACATACTGTTATTATTATTTATTTTGTTTCGCTGGAATTAGTTTAATGCAAAGTCTTTCAATGCGAAATATAAAATTAATAGATATTATTGAAATTCATTTTATTAAGTTTACACCTGGTTTGTTATAGCAAACAGGTATTAATAATCCCATGAAGCTCGTTCAAACGGGACTCAAACTGTATAAAGGTGTTTATAGTAACATAAAGTTAAAACTATTTTATTTATTTATTTATTTATTGATTTTTTTATTTAGTAGATTTCATTTTGTAAACGCAAATTTTGATAATAATCTCAAAATAAATAAATAACATAAAATAAAATAAAGTAAATAATAAATAAAATAAATCGTTGAAATGAGTATTTTACTCTATTGCATTTCACTGTAACAAAACTCGACTATAATAATGGAAGGATTGTTTTGAATCGCATTCAAATCACGTTTCTCGTTTTTCTTTTAAACCATATCCATAAAAGATTAAGTAAAAATATACTGCACAAACAACTACACGGAAGAGCAACAAACACCCAAATAAATAAATGAATAAATATGTTTATTTATTTATGAATTACAGGGTCTTAAGTCAAAGGAAGATAAAAGAGATTATTTCTCTCTTAGTATAACTGAAGCAACCAAAGAAACTAGATCCGAACAGCGCGATGTAAAATACGACATTTCTACTCCATTGTATGGTAATAACACGAAGAACAATAGTTATACCGTAGTATCATCCAAAATCAGATTCTCTAATACATAATTTAAACTGTGTAAATGTATATCGTATAAGTTATTTGCTTGCAAGGTGTGAATGAATTTCGCCAAAAGATTTAGGCACAGAAATAAAATAAGTAAATTTCCATGCATTATAAGACTCTATTATTACTATTTTTTTAATTTTAAATGCTGCATTTAAAATCTATTTTTTAAAGTTAAATTCTTAATTAAATTCAAACCATAATTTAGTAAAACATCCATAGCGGACATTTTTTTAGACCCCCTACACCTATATATTTATGCATTTTTCTTTTGAATAGGGGACAAATTCCGAGCTCCCGAGGTATCCGTTATTCGGAAGTTTTACTGTAATATAATTTTTCAATAATTTTGTTTTAAGTAATTTTTTTAAAATGTTTCTTTACTTTAACTATTCTTTAATGCTGGCGTATTGTAAATACACAACATTTACAATATGTATCACTGTAAAAAACAAAACAAAAAAAAAACCTGTTGATTTTACGGGAATAAACTGTTAGCCCGGACGCCAATAAAAAACTCTTTATTTTACGGGCATAATCTGTATTTATTATGTAAATACGAGTAAAATCTGTTAAAGTAAAGAAAGACTCTAAAAAATATAGATTATTTCCATAAAACAAACAGTTTTTTTACTGGCGTCCTTGGCTAATAGTTTTTTCTGTAAAAATCAACAGATTTCTTTTCAGTGTATATTACACACACACGAAAAAATATTTATTTAGAACAAATAATGTGCATAAAACATCTTATCTTAGATATTAAATTAAACTATCATTTTAGGTTTTTACTTTCACATTTATCATTATTATTTATTTATTTATTTACTTATTTATTTTACAGAATTTATACAAAACATCTACAGTATGCATAGCCAGTATAATGTAAACCAGTAATATGTAAACGAGTTCTGTGAAAGTATATTGATAGAAAGAGATTTCCATCGAAATTAAGATACTTTTCTAAACTATATATAGTTTAAAGTATAAATTCAAAAGCATTTTCATAAAAATAATTATTTTTAATGTAGTGTTGGTTCGAATCGAGTATAAAAGATTTCTTGGGAAGAAATCACTAGCAAAAATCAATTTTATAGAATAAAAAATAAAAATAAAAATAAAATAAAATAAAATAAAATAAAATAAAATAAATAAATAAAAAAACTGTTGATTTTACATTAAAAAACTGTTAGCCAGGACGTCTGTAAAAAACTTTATTTTAGACCAAAAAAAAAACTGTAACTGTTATTTTACTGAAAAAATTGTTAAAATAACAGAAAGTTCGTAATAAATACAGATTTTATTTCGGAGGAAATCTGTAAAATTTGTAAAATGTTTATGTTACGGGCAAAATCTATTAAAATAATAGAGAGTTCATAATAAATGCAGATTTTTTTTTATATATTCAATTATATTTTAAGTATTGACATCTCAACTGTCAGTTTTTTCTGTAAAATCAACAGATTTATTTTTATTATTATTATTATTTTTACAATATGTGAAATGAGAGCACGTCAAATGATCATTCTGTATGTCACAATTCTTGCAGTTGTGTAAACGTAAACAGTAGAAAAAGGAATTTTGAGCATTTTATTTTTTTCTGCGTTGCTCTGAAAGACGAAACTGCATAATTTTTTCTTCAAAAGTCATCCTTGAAAGAAACGACAATATGGACAAACTGACTAGTGACTGATAAATTAATTTTATGTTATCACATATTCAACATTTATAGTATGTTTACTTCAATGTACTAAATATCATTTTAAAACATGAGTGTATAAAGTGGAGTCAGAATTTTCTTATTGCCTTACTAATAGGCCTACTAAAGGCTAACTACTAATGGTCTACTAATTACTAAATGGCTTACTAATCAATTCAGCAGCTGAATGGTTAGCCTTTGAATGGTTCTGCTCATTCAGCCTTGCTGAATGGTTAGACACGCATGCGCGGCAGCGTATTACTGCTTATTTTACTGTTTATTACTGTTAATTATGCGGTATAATACTGGCAGCTGGGTTGCCAGTATTATACTGTAAAATCAACATTTTTTTTTTTTTTTTTTTTTTTTTTTTGCAGTGTATTTGTACCCCCAGATTTTTATTCTTTAAAGCGACTGAATCCAATGTAATTTCAGATATATTTCAGTGAATTAATTTCTTAAACCAAATTATTTTATTAAATACGGATTCATATAAGCGAACCCACTATATATATATTCATACAATTCTAAAAATAAATTTTTTAATCAATCTGACTGCAATGCTTCTTGAGTTAAAGAAAGTCATAAACTCACACGAAAAATTATAAAATTTTTGGGGTAATTGAGGACCGAAGCCAAGGGATACAAGTGACAAAATTTCGATTTGGAGTAAATTGAGTTCAAAAGTTTGAGTCAGTAGTAATTGACTGAAATAATTATGAAACTGTTGCTTATTTCATAGTGGGTTTTTGAACTCTTATTTCAATAAATGTGTAAAGAAGGTGGAGTACAATTTTTTTTAAATTTATAGTTAATCAATATTGATTACAAGGGGTACAAGTTTCGAATGCTTAAGTAGTTGACCTCCAAAACGCAGCACATAATTAAAAAATCACTTATATATATATATATATATATATATTGCGTACAAACAAATAGCCTTATTTCCAGATCGTCTGTGCACTTAGCTTAGTTTTTTCATTTTTGTCACTTATACCCATTGACCCATTGGCTTCTGTGTCCTCAATTATGGATATACTAATTTTTTAACTGTAGAAAATTGTATCACCATACACAAATCCTGTACATGCTTGTTATCAAACACACGCATTTTCATTACAAGTGTTACTGCCAATTAAATTTTTACTCGAGTTAAAAAAAAAAATTCCAGGACAAATATATATCAAATCCGTTACTTGGCACATTTATTTCATATGAATTTTTTTCATCCTCATTTAAAATTCATTTCAAAATATTTAATCTAAAAACTCTTCTGTGGTAGCTGTCAAAAAAATATGAAAAGCGATCTAAATATAATTTAAAATATTTTATTTTTAAATTTTTGTCAGGTTTATTTACCATAAAAGAGTTCATTATCATATACACTAGCTTCATTTATAGCAAGCTTTTTAGCAAACTTATTTTTAAAAAAAAAATATAAGAATTAACTTTTATTGTTTTCTGACATTTCGATCACACTGTATTTTTTAAATGATTAATAAGTTTGTGGTAATGGACATAACAACTAGTAATGGACTTGATGCTATTTAATGTTTTCAAAATTCTTAGCAGTTTATTTCATGCATTATTTTCATACATTAAAAATACATTTCATTGTTACTAAAAGTGTATTGTGCTTAATCTTTTTATTCCTTTTAACTTCCATTATATGTGATACACTTTCTCTTTATTGAGTGGAAAAACTATTATCAAATTTTTGCAGTTTCATAACCCAAAACTTGGGTTAAAATATCAATTCTAAAAACCCTTTTTAAAATACTCTCTTTAAGGGGATATAATGTACCGAGTGGTTCATATATAATTCTGTAGCATTTCTGTAATTGAAAAAGAAAAAAAAAGAAAGAAAAAAAATAGCAGAAAAAACTTTCTGGAAAACAAACTAAGTTCTAATCAATTATTTAAAAATTACAAAGGTTTATAGGTCCATTAAATGATTTACAAATTCAGAAAAGCTATATGGAAAGAAATTTAAATTGCTTAAAAAAAAAAAAAAAAAAAAATAGTTATTATTATTATTATTATTTTTTTTTTTTTACATTTTTTACATTTTTTTTCCAGAATGGATATGTTAATCTAATTATAGGTTTTGAATTAACTAATCGAATATAGAAAATTTTCCAGTAAACTTTAAATAGAAAATATTGTCATGTTGTAACAAAGAATAATTTTGGTATATAAATAAATAAATAGAAACCCTAAACAGCTATTCGATTCTTAAAAACAATACTACATAACGCATTAAATTAAGGTGATAAAAATAAGTTAAATTTATTTGATTTTTTAATTAAAAAATTAACATATCTAAATTTCTGATAACTATTTCCACATTATTTTTCATAACCAATATTAACCAGAATTTATAGCTGCAAATTTATGAATCCAGAAATTATATACTAAAAATAACTTAAATACCCTTAACTTTAAATAATAATAATAATAATAAAAGCCAGGAGCAAACACTTGATTAGTATTTTTAGCTGCAGTAAATAGCCTATAAAAATAAATATATGTATTAAAAATGACTTCGTATCTTTATTTCTCCTCCTCCTATTTGAAAAATAACTAACATTTGAACTTTTCAAACTCTTTCACACATTTTTATGTATTGTACACATTTTAATAAATTTTTAAGGATATCGAAATTTCCAAATTTAATTTCCCAGAGAACTTTATATTCTTAAACAATTTTATGCATTGATAAAGAAAAGTTTTAAAAGAAAATGATAAATCGCTATGCGGCAAAAAACAAACCAATTCTAATTAGCTATTTGATTTTTCAAAGCATTTATAATTTGTTTTTGAAAAGCCTGGAATTAAAAGAAGGATTAGTCTGTGTTAAAACAAATATAATCTTTATTTAGTTATTGTACAAAAGTAATTATGCGTCCTATATCTGAATTTCTTTTTCATATTTTTATTCATAATGAATTGGTTTTCTTTTAATCATAATTAATTTAAAATATGAAATTACCAAAATTATTTTTGGAAATCTTTGAACAAATCTTTAATTAAGAAATATTTTAATTAATTAAAAAAAAGAACATAAAAACAAACCAAATTGTTATAAGCTACTTAAATCTCAAAAACATTTATGTTTACAGTTATGTAATCAACAGAATTATAGGATATCTATGTTAAGAGGAAATTATACAGGGTGTCCATAAATTATTGTCCCGGTTTTCTTACCTCGTAACTTTTGATTTAACAATATGACAAAAAATATTATTACATATTCGTAAATTACAACTCGAACAGTTTTTTTTAAATAACACAATTCAAGTTACATATGCGTAATCAAATAAAGATTATAATCAAATAATAATTAATATTAAAATTTTATCAAATTTATCAAAAAGCTGTTAATGAATTTTGAGTACAAAGTGAGATAAATAGATATTACATAATTCATTAATAATTTTTTTGGTAAATTTGATAAAATTTTAATATTAATTATTATTTGATTATAATCGTTATTTGCTTACGCATATGTAACTTGAACTGTGTTATTAAAAAAAAAAAAACTTTTTGAGTTGTAATTTACGAATATGTAATAATATTTTTCGTCATATTCTTAAATCAAAAGTCATGAGGGAAGGAAACCGGGACAATCATTTATGGTTCATTCATTACTAATAACTAATTATTTAAAATTATTTTTATAAAATTAACACGTCTGAATTTTATAAACAAATTCTTATAAGCGTAGCAAAATTATAGAACAGCATTGAAAATTACCAAATCTAACCTACAAAATATCTTAACAAACTTGTTTTATCCTTTAATTATTTTTTATTTTTAGCGACAAAGCCCTATCTTTCACTACAAACTTTTCTGTCGTCTCAAAAAAAAAAAAAAAAAAAAAAAAAAAAAAAAAAAAAAAAAATACTTTTGTAAGATTGCCAAACACCAATAGCTATTTTTAGAAATGTATAGTGATGGTGGCAACAATCGGCGCTATGGCTTTCGAATTTATTTCATTTAAATTCTAAACACATTTCAATTTTTACATCATCAAATAAGGAAGAAAATTACTTTGGCGTGAAATTACTTGAAAAACTGTAGCTTCAATTAGTAGGGCTCTCACTAGGTCCATTTTTTGAACACCACTATTTTATACAGATTGATCTTGCAAGTTTTGCAGAAATCTACCCCTGAAGCCTATTTATATTGCAAATGTTGTCGGAAACATACCACGAAAATTACTTTTCAAAATTTCTTTTACTAAAATAACGGATCAGTGGGAGTCCTGAATTTAGTGACATTTTATGGTTTTAAAATAATTTACCCCCCCCCCCCCCCCCCCAGGTTAAAAAATTCTTATCTCAACAACCATGAACCTTTGTTTGCTACAATAATGTAAAATAGGTAGTGAGAAATGAGTTACCACGATCGGCAATTGATTGCCCAGAGCAATTTTTTTTCTTTTTTTCACATTGATCTTCCACAATTGGACCGACTTCTAAGTGTTGCCTTCATGGACGCAATGTCCTTTGAAATGGATATAAATATGATAATAAAGATTTTAAATAACACTTTTGCGCCAAATCACATTTGCTCAAATACACTCAATTTGGCTATGGATACAATGGCGCTAAACTGATATCTGTAAATGAAAAAAAAAAAAAATTTTTTCTTTTCTTCTTCTTCTTCTTCTTTTTTTTTTTTTTTTTTTTTTTTTTTAGACACATTACAATTTTAAACTGTTGTCGCAGACTCACCAGAGTTGCCGCGACTTTTGTTTTGCGCCATTTTGAAGAGAAAACCACGTTTTCGGGTATCCGTTAGGCCTAGCTTTCTAGAACAGCATATTAGTTTTATTTTATTATGAAACAGTTTATTTTATTAAAAAACACACGGATTAATTTATTATCAAACACACAATATTTAATTTAATGTAAAACATACGAAATCTGCTCTACCTAGTTGCCATATGAAGAAAAATATCGCCAAAATCCCCGGGTGGCTCAGGCATAAAATCGCCATTTTGGCACAAAAAAGACACCCCTGTGCGTCTGCGATAGCTGTACCCAAAACTTTGTGTCTGTTTTCTACTGAACGTGTTAAAATGACATTACATTTTCGTATATATATATATATATATATATATATATATATTAATAAAAAATAATGCCGTTTTATATGAAAAATTATGTTTGGATCACTCATTGCATTTGTTTTTTCGTGTTTTCATTGGTGGTGTCGTAACTTCGACTAGCAACGGAATAAATTTCCTCGTACGTTGAAACCACATGAAAAGTAGATGGCAGTACATAACATATTATCTTGGAAAAACGTATTATCCAGATATTGAGTTTCCGCTGTATTTCTTTTCTACTTTCTTTTTTCTTTTTTACTTTGTCGCAGTTATGTATAAAATAAAACCATAGAAAAAGGATCATGTTAAATGTTATTCCACTCTTCTATTTAACTTAACTGGATGAATTTTACAATAGATTTTTCAATCACTTCCCTGATATGCTAAAATTATAAAAATTACGTTCAAGGTATATGTTTCCGATGACAATATACCATTTTAATATTTTCAGAACTTAATTATAAATTATAACGAAAATTTCCGTTAGCCGGCGCCAGGTGATAAATCGCCAAATAATCTTTACAGTTACAATTGTTAACGGGTTACAAAAACAATGGAGTTGATTATGCGACAAACCAGTTTCGGCAATATGTAATTAACTAGCTGGGAAACATGTATTTTAAACACTAAAATGTAGGAAATACAAATAGAAAATAAAGAGTGATATATTTTTATAGTGTTAATTTTATAATGTTAAGTGTTCATTTATCATTCAATAGTTTAATATTAATTAAATTATGATTATACGTCATCAAAACAATTGAGAAATTCTGAATAGATAGTTTAAATAATGCCCTTTTTTCTTTCCTGTTGCCATATCTTAATTTTTATTAATCGAGGCCCACGCCGAATGAATGTGTTGTACCGGAAATTTCTTGGAATTATTTGAATTGCAGTTATTAAAATTATACGTGATTAAAAAAAAAAAAAAAAAAAAAAAAAAAACAATGAATACAAAAAAGTGTTAAAAAACTATATTTATATATATTTTTTTCTTCTTTTATTTTGTGCATTGACATATCTCATAAAATAAAACCATTCAGTTTCAAATTGAGTATAAATTTTTGTATGCTGAAAACTAAACATAAAAGTTAACAGAAAAAAAAAAAGAAAAAAAAATTAAAGAAAACTCAAAGAAAAAAAAAATCGATCGGTTGTCAGAGTTTATGGTTAAAAAAATCATTAAAAGAACGCGTTCCACCCGAATAATTACCAATCGCTATAATTACTTTAATTATGCGAATCAATCACTAATTACAGTAATTATGCAAAATAATAAATTGTAGTAGCGAGTTCTGCATAAATTTCGCCCAAGTAAGCAAATAATAATCTAATATTTTAAACCCTAATTTCAATGAAATATTCCATTTTATGTATAAAAAATGCATTTATGCATTTTTAAATTATTTTTTTCATCGCTATGAACGAAGAAAAAAAAAGACGTTAAAAGAAAATTATGACTGTGATATTTATTTTTTGAACCATTTTTTAAAAAGTTACTTGTACATTAAGTGCTTTAGCAGTAAGTAAAAATTTGCCCTCAACCCCCCACTTTTTTAATAATATCGCCCAGAAAAAAGAAAAAAGAAAAAAGAACGAAGACTCATGCATCAGTCATTAGATCATGAAACACTTTCCAACATTAACAGAATATTAGTAAGAAATTCCATTTTGTCATACAATGAAATGAAATATCTAAACAAGCAATTTAAATAAAATGCAATGCCTCGCAAAGGATTTCCCCCCATAGACTTTAATGTAACGGAATTCTTTTGTGTGTCCCTGTAAACAAACTATAAATGCTCATACACACATCATTTTCAATAGCGAACATTCTATAGTGAACTTCATTAACATAATAAAAATTACATGTCAGCCCGTGTATATTTACGCGAGTTAGAGCACGGACAGAGAAACAGACAAATCGAATTCATGGATACTTTTCAACTGTGTCGGAAAGTGTTAAAAGTTTATGACTAAAAATTTACACGAAAAAACATTTTTATTCGAACAATAAAAAAATGTCATATATTTTTACAAGTTAGTTATATTATTATGAACAAAATGAAGCAATCCGCTAAAATATATATTCAGGGTAGTCCAAAAGTTTTTTCATATTTTGAAAATTCATAAACATTTAACAAATTGTTGCACCAGAGTGCGGTTTGTTCCATAACACTTGTCAAAATGTTGGATTGTTATTTTTTATTTTATGTTGTGTGTGTGTGGCTAAAGGAAAAAAAGAAATGAAATTTTCTTTAAACATTTTTTTTTTTTTTTTTTTTTGGCCACAAAAATTCTTATTACTAGACAAGTCTTATGGTACAAACCACACTCTGGCACATCAATTTGTTAATTAAAAAAAAAATGAACAGTTTGTAGTTCCGGAGTGCGGAGTGCGATTTGCCCTAGGTTTATCAAAATGTCCGGTTTGATTGTGGCAAATAATAATAATAATAATAATAATTCAAATTTTCTTTGATTATGATTTGTATTTTTATTTTTTAAATTTAATTTTAATATAATTTTTCTTTTTTTTTTTTTGCTAAGACAATTTTTACCATTTGACATGTTTTATGGTACAGACCGCGCTTTGGTGCAACAGTTTGTTAAATTTTTATGAATATTTGAAATTTGAATTTACTTATAGGTCTCTTTTAAGACTTTTCTCAAATTCAAGCTGGCTATTTTATGACACACTTTTAAATGAATTTTGTTCATAATACAGCATCTCAGAAACTTTGTAGTGAAACTGTTTTTTACATTTTTTTTCTGTACAAGTGGAAGATTGCATTGTGATTTATTAAAATAAAGTAAAAATAAATAAATAAATAAATAAAAAGAAGAAGATAAACTATACTTGTCCAAATTTCTTAAATTTGATTAGTTCATATCTATAAACTACTGTATTCTTTAATTCCTTCCTGATTCTCATAAGAGAAAATTATATATATATATATATATATATATATATATATATATATATATATATATATATATGTATATATATATATATATATATATATATATATAAGTAAAGAAAAATGCATTGTGATTTATTAAAATAAAGTAAAATAATAATAATAATAATAATAATAATAATAATAATAATAATAATAAATAAACTATACTTGTCCCAGATTTTTTAAATTTAATTAGTTCATATCTATAAACTAGTGTATTTTTTAATTCCTGATTCTCATAAGAGAAAATTAATATATATGTATATATATATATATATATATATATATATATATATATATATATATATATATATAATTTAAGTAAAGAAAAATGCATTGTGATTTATTAAAATAAAGGAAAAAAAAAAGAAAAAAAAGAAGATAAGCTATACTTGTCCAAATTTCTTATACTTGATTAGTTAATATCTAAAAACATTAAAAACAACTTGTTTGTCATTTGTTATGACTGAATAATTTGTTTATTTCGTGTTACAAGAAAGCATTGCAAGAGCGTCGGGGAAAGAAAAAAAAAGGATCGATGAGATAACCTTTACTCTGACCCTCATTAGTTGATATGGGTCTGATATTGACCCGTATTTGTTGCAACCTTTGCACACTTTCTAGACTATTGCATCACTTAAAAACAACAAGTACATATACTTTTTTCTACATTGTGATTGAATTATTTCAGAAACAATTCGTCATGCGCAACACTAACAAGAACGAAAAAATATGCACCAGGCATAGATTATATAACACTTTTCAACACTAACGGAATAGTAATAAGAAATTTAATTTTTTCATACAATGAAATCTATCATATCATAACACAGTCTGTAATCGAATTCTTTTGTGCGTCTCTGTAAATTAACGATAAATGCTGCACACTCTATAATTTATAGAAAGCATGCTGTGGTGCACCTCTGTGCTACTTCTTAATTTCATTATGTTTGAAGTAACGAAACGTTATTAAAATGACGAGTGCGCAAACGAAACGACTCTTCCACACGTATCATAATGTAATGAGATTCTTTTGTGCGTCCCTGTGAACGAAATATAAATGCTACTTATTTAATACTTCTTAGAAATTATGCTTTAGTGACGCATACCAATTCCATTATCCTTGTTGTAAAAAAACCCGGGTTAAAAAAAACAGCCCGGGTGGGTACCCGGGTAGCTATCCACTGCAAACCTAAAGGTTGTAAAAAACCCAGTTCGGGCGGGTATCTGGGCAGCCACCCACTCATACCCTGGTTGTAACATCATTAAAATGCATCGAAAACGATTTTCCCCACAGGCTATAATGTAACAGAATTATTTTGTGTGTCCCTGTAAAATAATTGTAAATGCTGCACACTTCATTTTCAATACCGAACATCCTATAGTGAAACTCAATAACATGTAAACATTACATGACATTCCGAGTATATTTACGAGAGTTATAGACGACCAGATGACCTTGCCAGACGTCCCAGGTTCGAATCCTGGCCTAGATACTTTTCACTTTATTGGCAAAATTTGTTCAACTTTAATCTCCAACAGGGAAAAAAAAAAAAAAAAAAAAAAAAAAAAAAAAAAAAAAACTAGTATTTTGGGTTGAATTCTCATTTATATAGCTTTATATATATTTTTAATTATATCGTTTTAAATATACATATTATCATGTGGATTTTTTACATAAACATTTAAAAACCGAAATATAAATATCTTAGTTTTGTAATTTCCAAAATTTAATTACATGAAACTTGAATTACAAAATTAGTGTTTGAAGAAAATATGAATTATTACCATTTTATCAGAAATCAATATCTGGAGACTTGAAATGAGCATACACGAAATTTCAGGCGCCTTTCACGGCTGTTCACATACCCGTGAACAGTGTTTCTGATGGTGTTTTTTATCAGCTAATTTCGGGAAAATTACTGAAAAAGTTCTATCACATGCAGTTTCAACAAAATCGAGAATTTCTGTGTGATTAGTAAATTATAAATTTAGGCATGAAGACATCAGGATTTCCAAATTTTAAGTTGTAAAATTAGTCATAAATATACCTGACACCAACAAGCAAAATATGAGACTATTGCCAGGGACCGATTTACAAATTTGGGGGCCCTGGGCACAGATGCTAATGAGAGGCCCTCTTGCATCGATGCTTATAGCGGTCTTGAGACAGAAAATATATTATTTAAAGTGGTACTTAGTAATATAACCGCTATTGACTTTAATAATTTCTTTAAAATATCAATTAAAAAAATTAAATTTGATAATCATTAATTTAATTTTAAATAATTATTTCATAAGTATGCAATTTTAATTCAATAGATGTTTTATAATAAATTGTGTTGTGCTGATTACCTTTCTCTTTGCAAATCTATATATCTGGAAAGATAAATTATGCAGCAACTAATAATAAATTTTCCACAGTACCAAGCTATAATTATTTAAAATATTAGCATATGCTATTAATAAAAAAACTTTTTCTTTCAAATAAAAATATTCACTGAAAAATCAAAAACTAAATTTATACAAGTACTAGCAGAACCACCTGGCTTTGCAACCATGAGCCTTACAGGTATAAATAAAAATGAAATAATATGGCGATCCTAATAACGGAGTTCTGTACATTCCCGCACATAAATCGTTAAAAGGCAATCAGGAAAATCTGAAGTTATTTTGACACAATCATAGAAAAAAAAAAAATTGGCTTTAAAAATGAGAATGAATTTTCTTTGGGGCATGCAACAGAAAAATATACGATTTCCCTGACAATACGAAAAAAAAACCAAATGTCGTAGCATTTAGCGAAACTCTATTTCGTATGGCATCTATATATATTATGAAATTAAAAAAAATTCAGTAGCATGTGGGGCCCCCTGAAAATCGGAGGCCCTGGGCCCGTGCCCCGAATGCCCTGCCGTAAATCAGGCACTGACTATTGGTGCTCCGTGTTTTCTTACGTCGATTTTATCTTATAATTTAATATTTTTTTTTACAAAACGTTTTATCATATTAAAAATTTTTAATAAATTTATGCATAGGCGCATTTATTGCGGGAATGTATTAATTTTTACTTATATAAAAGCATCGTGCAATTAATACACGATTGATATTCATGGTAGACGTTTACAATTTATAAAATTGCTTACACTGGCAATATAATTTTATTTGTGTATGTGTGTGTGTGTTGGCTTTGATAGATTTTCTGCGTGATCTTCCTGGAACTTCATCCTCTTTTTTCAGAAAAACTTTACGTGATGGAGAAGAAAGCTCGACATTTTTTAATCGCCCTTACCAACATTGAACTATGCAGAAAAATAAAAATAAAAATTTTATTTTTAAGGCTTGTATTATCCAAACAAGTGGTTCAAAAATTCAAATTATATAAAGATTTTTAGCATTGCTTTGAACTGAATTTTCATTAATCTGAAATAAATCAGTTCAAATTAAGCCATATTTGGAATTATTCAACTTCGAATTAAAAGAATTCGGTTGTATTTAATTCATATAAGGAAATATTACTATTGTTTCACGATTTAATAAACAGCATGCTTTATAAAAATTACAAGTTTTCATTCAGTGACTGATATGTCGAATTGGCACTCTGCCAGATTCTCCTGAGAAAAATGTCAGTATCTATTACTCTCCATTATAGCGTAAAGGGTTGGAGTATTTTCTCTAGAAATCAATATTTGAAGTGAAAATAACTCTACCAAACAGAATATTTATATAGATTACAAAGGTACATAATGTTTATTATTTACCTACGTTTATTTGAATCAAGGTTTACTTATAACTGTCAGTATTTAATAATGATTAAAAATTTTATCCAATGTAGTACACCAAACGTTTATGCATTGTTGATTTGTATATCATTTAACCGTTTTGTCATATTTGCATTTGTGTGCTTACGTTAAAGTTCCTTTCAATGTTTCCATGTTTTGTATCTAAGAATTTCGAGTTCAATATTCATTCAAGAAAATACATATTGTTTTAGAAATGCATTTCTTACGATTGTTTGTAGTAATTTTTTTATTGCTATCATATGTTACCGTACACATGCTATTATATTAACCGTACACAAACGGTTTTTCCATTTTAAGAACATCCTTAAATACATTTATTGAGTCAGTGAAAATCTCAATAGTGATTTTAATGAGACTGTGCATTAAAATAAATATTGTTTATTTATTCCAATACCGTTCACACTCGCATTCAAACAAATTCTTCAAACTTTTCTCTTCCTGTTCGATGTATGCATAGGTTTAGAGATGATCAGTCGATAAGGATGACATTTAAGTAAATTTGTCAAAAGTGAGAATTTATGATTGTTAGAGTTACAGTGTTATAATGTGGCAATCAAATAGTCATTACTTATAATTGCCTGAAAAATAGGTCAACTTTGGGATTTTTTTTTTTTTTTTTTTTTTTTTTTTTTTTGAGGCAGTAGACAAGACTTTATTTTATTTTATTTTATTTTATTTATTTTTTTTACAAATGTAATCTTTTAAGGATTTAATCATATTCTTTTTTTTTTCCAAAAAAATTTCAAGATAGCATCTAATATAGCTGTCTGAAGAATCACGCTTTGAAAAACACGGTCGATCTGCGTAGGTTATACAGCTACTTCAAAACATGGTCTGAAATCAGAAACGCCTTTTTTTTTTAAATATTAGTTAACATAATACTTTATGCAATAAAGTAGCGGACACTTGAAATTCATGTTTATGTTTTTACTTTTTTTATTTTTGGCTTTTGACCTGCTGTAAAAAATGTTTAATATGGACAATTTTAACATACTATAGGTTCATTCTATGGACAAAAGTGTTTATTTTTCTGTGGAAAAATATCTTGTCAATTAGTTCAACGGTTGAGTCGCTAGAATCTACGCAGATTTGAAAAAAAAAATCTTGTGTCGATGAAAACGCGTTTAAAATTTTCATGAACTTTTTGACCCATATTTTTTTCCCCTATTTGTCAGTTTGCACAAAATTTATTTTTCGGATTTTTTATTTTTGGCTTGCAGAACACGAATCTGAGGTCAGATTTTCAAAATTCAAAAGGGGCAAAAGATTAAATAATAATAATAATAATAATATATTTTTTTTAAATATGCCAGTACGTTCGACATACTGTAGCAACATAAATAATGTATGGATTTAAAAATCCTTTTAGCAGCACATTCTACACATTTATACTTTTAAAGGATGAAAAAAAAAAAAGATTAAAAAAAAAAAAAAAGTTATAAGTAAACAATTTTAAGAATAATAATAAAATTTATTATCGAAAACAATAAAATTCAAATGTATTAATAAGATTTTTAACAAAAGTATTTAACGAATTAAGGCATTATCTTTTAACACTGGGGTGAGTGTTAAAAGATAATGCCTTAATAAATTAACAAGTGCAATCATAATATTACCATAGCTTGTGCTTCAATGGTAATTGGCCAAAAATACTGAAAACATGAAGAAAATTTAAAAAGAGAGAGAGAGAGAGAGAGAGAGAGAGAGAGAGAGAGAGAGAGAGAGAGAGAGAGAGAGAGAGAGAGAGAGAGAAAATATATATATAATAAACCATAAAATGTTAATAATTTGGAGTTGATATCAAGTGAATACAAATGGATTAAGAAATGAAATATGAACCAAATACAATGGAAAATTGGATAACAAGAGAATTAAATCAGAATTGGATATGAAAAAACCCGTGTACTTATACTCATCAGCCTGGATGTACCCACACGTATTTTAAAAAATAATTCAGTATTTCATAATTTTACTGGCATATATGCTAAGATCAGTAAAATCACCCAGGTATACTGAATTATTACCAGAAAACAATTGGAAATATTAAAATTTGAAATAATAAAATTTGAAATAAAAAACCCGTAAAGAATAGATAAAATATTTCACTCACATCAATTATCCAAAAATCTGTATACAACACCACACTGAATTACCACCAGATAACAGTTTGAAATAATAAAATTGGAAATAAAAAACCCGTAAAGAGTAGATAAAATTATATATATATAAATAAATAAATAAATAATTTTAATATCTTTGAATTTCAAAATACAATAAACAAGTTCTTGCAACAAAACTAACCTAATCTCCTATTTAAAGATAGGTAATCATAAAGTGTATAACAGAATACAATTAAGTTAATATAAAAAATTAAACAAGTTAATACAAAATATTGCAAACAACAGATTACCAATGTGCCATTTCAGTGATGGCACACAGCCAAAAATACTGAAAGATGTAAAGAAATTTTAGAAATAAATTTCTAACAAATAATGATTATAATATGCCATATAATGTAAGAAAATTGGAATTTGGATATCAAATGAAATTAAAATAGAATAATAATAATAAAAAAAAACATGTGCAAGGCTTAATCTTCAGTCTGGCAGAACCCGGCACATGTCTAAAAAATAATACAATATTTCATAATATATACTGGGAAATATGCTAAGAATAGTATATATCTTCCAGAAATATTGCATTAATACAAAAAAAAAAAAAAAAAAAAAAAAAAACGAATGGAGTGAAAATGAAAACCTTTACAGTAAAGATAATAAATAAGACATATTTCCAAATATCCCTAAGCATAATAAGTCAATACAAAATCAATGTTGGTAAAAAAATATATACCAAAAGAACTTGAAATTAGATGTTATAAAAATGAATTTTGAAAATACAAAGGATGAGCAACTGATACCAAGATACAATAGTAATTATTGTATAAAAATATAAATAATAATAAATACACAATTAAATGCGCAATGCAGCTATATTAACTGTGTATTTCCAACAGAAGCTTATCAAAAGAGAAATTTAAGATATATATCCTCAAATGCAGCGTTGCCTCACTGTAAAGCTCAATAATGGTTTCAAAACGACTGCATTAGATAAATATTATTTGTTCATTTGAATGATGTTTATTCACATTCAAACAATTTCTCCAAAACTTCTCTTCTCGCTCAATATAAACATACGTTGAGAGATTTTAAAGCCGTAATGATCATTCGATAATGATGTCGCTTGAAGTGAGTGCTTCAAAAGTGTGTATTTATCATACTGCTAGAGTTATAATGTTATAATGAGGCAATCAAATAAGCATTAAGAAAATAGAATAAAAAAACACCTTTTTCAAAAAATAATCACTGTAAGAGAAATTATATTATTAAAATTTATTAAAATTTTAAACACAATAAATCATAAAATACAATAAGTGTTTCTCTGGCATAATTATTTGGTGCATTGCCACATAAGCACTGTATTCAAACGGATCAATATATACACTGCTGGCCATTAAAATTGCAACACTAGGAAGGAATGCAAATAACAGAATGATATTTATTAGACAAATACATTATAATGGGAAGGACAAGTGATTACATTTTCAGAAAATTTGGAGGTATAGATCCCGAGAAAACACTATCCAGATTAGCCACCCCTGGCCGCAATAACAGCATTTATCTGCCTAGGCATGGAGTCGAACAGAGATTGGATGTCATGTACGGGTACAGCAGTCCATACACCATCAACACTATGCCAAAGTGCATCAACCGAAGTGACTGGCGAGTGGTGGCGTGCCAGTCGCTCAGCGGTCATTGACCAAACATTTTCAATTGGTGAGAAATCAGGAGAACCTGCTGGCCAGGGCAACAGTCATGCATTGTCCTGCTAAAACGTAGAGTTGCGGAGGCATCGAAGATAGGGCAGAACCACGGGCCGTAACACATCAGAAATGTAACTGCTGCTGTTGAAATTGCCGGCAATGCGAACAAGAGGTTACCGAGAGGTGTATCCAATGGCACCTCATACCGTCACTCCTGGTGATATGCCAGTATGCTGATGTCGAATGCAAGCTAGCAATGTGCGTTTTCCACGATGCCGCCAAACACGGAAGCGGGCATCATGATGCTGTATATGACGCAGGAATGGCGTCTCACGTCATCTGTTCAGATGAATCCAGGCTCTGTATATACAGCATCATGAAGGCCGAATCCATTTTTGGTGGCATCCTTGAGAATGCACATTGCCAGCTCGCATTCGACATCATCATACAGGCCCATAACCTGCAGTGATGGTGTGGGGTGCCATTGAATACACATCTAGATAACTTCTTGTTCCCATTGCCGGCAATATGAACATCAGCCGTTACATTTCTGAGGTGTTACTGCCCATGGTTCTGTCCTATCTTTGGGGCCTCTGTAACTCTACGTTTTAGCAGTACAATGCACGACCGCATGTTGGTCGTACTATCCTGATCTTCCTTGATACAGAACATGTTCGAGTGTTGCATTGGCCGCCGGCATGTTCTCCTGATTTCTCATCAATTGAAAATGTCCTATCAATAACTTTCGAGCGATTGTCCCGCTACCACTCGCCCGTCACTACGGTTGATGAACTGTGGCATAGTGTTGAAGCTGCATGGACTGCTGTACCCGTACAGGACATACAATCTCTGTTCGCCTCCATGACTAGACAACTAAATGCTGTTATTGCGGCCAGGGGTGGCTGCTCTGGGTAGTGTTTTCTCAGCATCTATACATCCAAATTTTTTGAAAATGTAATCACTTGTCCTTCCCATTATAATATTTTTGTCCAAGAAGTATCATTCTGTTATTTGCATTCCTTCCTGGTGTTGCAATTTTAATGGCCAGCAGTGTATTTAGAACCGTTTTCCGAAGTTTAACCCCCAGACTACTGACAAAAAAAAAATGATTATAAAAAATCAGCAGTCGGGTTCATTGGACCCATATGGAAATATACAGGATCCTCGAAATACCGAAGAACTATTTATGACAAGTATATTAATTGATACAACATACTCTATACAAAATATAAAGAAAAAAATATTGTAATTATTAGACACTTGTTTTTAATATCTTCAATTATTGTGCACACGGCGTACAAATGAACAAAAAATGCTTTCGGGACCTGCGAACCCGTGTTGATATATAGTCAGAAGATTAAGAACACCCTTAAATACAATATAAGATTCAGTGAAAAACCCACCAGTGGTTTCAATAAGACTGCATTAGTTAAACGTTCTTTGTTCATTTGAATAGCATTCACTCGCATTCAAACAATTTCTCAAAACCTCCTACCTCGTTTTAAACATATGTTGTAAGATTTTAGAATCGTAATGATCAATCGATAATGATATTGCTTTAAGTGAGTCTCTCGATGATGGGTTTGCATCATGCTATTAGAATTATTATCTTATAATAAGGTATCATGAAAATCATTAAGAAAAGTATTTCTTTCTTAAGAAAAAAAAAATTTCAAGAACTGTAATAGGAATTGTAATGAAAATCTTTAACGAATTAGCGCATTAATTTTTAACACTCACTCTCTTCAAAATAATTGTTAAAGTCCTAAACGATTCAAATTGAATAGGTCAAAGTTCAAATCATTAGTG
The DNA here is from genome assembly GCA_963931845.1 of Maratus michaelseni. Lineage (NCBI taxonomy): Eukaryota > Metazoa > Arthropoda > Arachnida > Araneae > Salticidae > Maratus > Maratus michaelseni. The sequence goes on from OZ007596.1 coordinate 139,066,925, forward strand.
GTATTGAGTTGCAGTAAAAAGGCTTGAAAAAAGTAGTTGCAGTATTTTTTTAAACCCGAAAGGAGAAAATTACCGTTCGAACTTCAGAGATAAAAGCTCTTTATTTAATAACTGCTCATTGGCGAATTAACAATATTAAAATATCCCGACAAAAGAATAAATAGTCTTAATTATTTATCATCATGCTTTTCAAATTGGAACGCGTTTAAAAACATATTCTAATCGAAACAAATAAAATTTACGTCGTTTAATTGATAAATCAGTAGGTGGAGATTATAGGTATTATCATTTCATACATATTTATGAAAAGGATGATCTGCCTGCAAAGGATTATTTATTATTATTATTATTATTTTTTTTTTTACCTTGCATGTAAGTATAGCAGAAAGCCGTTTTGAGTAAAGTAACTCCAAAGTAAAAATTGTCAATTGGCATCTGTGTTAAAGTACACATTATAATTATCAAATTGGCTTAGTTTTAATTTGAATCTTTTTATTTAGTTTGTTTTGCTCTATTCAGAATTGTATAATTTTTTTTTTTTAATATATAACATAAAAAATCGATTTTTTGAAGGTTTAAACTGATGAGTCAGTCCCCTTAAAGACAAAATTAATAAAATATTTGAACTTAAGGTTTTTATATTCATATAACAGCCATCTGAATGAATGGGCCAATGGCCAAGCACCCGACTCAGTAATGAGTTTTAAATGAGCAGACTGCTACACAGTGAAAAAAAAAAATCTGTTTACTTTACAGAAAAAAAAAAACTGTCATCCAGGATGGCAGTAAAAGTCTGTTTATTTTACAGAAATAATCTTTATTTACTGCGTACGTTTTATTTTTTAACAGATTTTGTCCGTAAGTTCGTAATAAGTACAGATTATTTCCGTAAAATCAACAGTTTTTTATTGGCCTCCTGGCTGACAGTTTTTCTTTAAAATCATTTTTTTTTTTTTTTTTTTTTTTTTTTTTACAGTGTATTAATATGATTCCGGATCACGTTTGTATCCATTTTGTCCACTCTATGGTCAAATGACTTTCTAATGAAGTCCGTCTTCTATACTTAATACCTCCTTTATGGTTGGGGAGCGTTCATATTTGAACACAATAAGATTTAAAAGCTTCCTCAACACTACTCATCATCATTGGAATACAAACGACATCTTGATTTATCAGACCCAATCTTAATTGCCCAATAGTTTAGTGGCGATGGTCTTTCGCCCATTGTAGATTTCTTTTCTCATAAATAGTTGTTAATCTCTGACGATTCTGGGCTACACAACTAAAAATTTCTAATTCATCCTGTCCTTAACGAAGACTTTTTACTGAAATCGATTGACTTGGTCCTGCATTTTACATTTGAAACATTTCGTGGCACGTTTGGAGCCGATTAGTGGTTGCATACGTCTGCGATCCCAATTTGACACGATTAGTTTTCATCCAGAACTTCCCTGCGGGAGATCCAAAAATCTGATCTTCTACACTGCAAACAAAAAGTGTTGATTTTACAGAATAATACTGGCATCCCAGTATTATACTGTAAAATCCACACTTTTTTTCTCTTTTTGCAGTGTATTCAAACTTCTTCCATTGTAAAGAGACAGTTGCTGATTATAGAAGGGAATATTTCAACATATTCTGCCACTTCTTGTATGCTATACCCATGCAATGCTTTTGTCCCAAAATAATGGCAATTTTTTGTCACGCTATTACGTCACATGTATACGACCCATAATTTAACCTAAATTGTAAATAATATGTTAATAACAATTTTGCTTTTTATAAACGTCTTATTCATTCACAATGATCGTTTCAATGATCATCAAATTGGTTCGTTTTAACTGTCATCAAAATTATTCACGTACCTTGCTTTTCAACTTCAAGAAACTTTACCTCATTCCACATTTTTTTTTGTCCCGTGTGTTTATTTATAGAGGATATTACCATTAATAGATTCTATTTCATAACCACAAGGTTATGTATATTTTCACAACTGAATTGGTTTCAGAAAAGAAGCCAGAAAACATAGATTAATTTTGTACAAGGTTATAAAAAATTAAGTGGTATGCTTAATTAAATATGAGTTAACTTTTGTAAGGAATCTCCAAAAGTCATTTGAGTGCAGGCCTCCGAAGGATTTTTTAGATAGTAACTTTTTTATACTGATAAGGACAACAAAATGCATAGTTTTTCTGCAAAATTGTATAAAAGACTAGTAAATTTCAAACTTAAATTAGTAAAACAAGAGACAAAAAAAAAAAAGAAAATTTGATTTTAAACTACACTGAGAGATTTGGTTTTATCTCGTTCTTTTTAGATCAGCTAAAATAATTGTGACTCTTTTACAGTCAAATGCAACAAATATTCAGAAATGCAATTAAAAAAAAAATACTGTTATAAATTAGGGATGGGAAACAGAGTTACTTTTGGAAATTAAGTGGTATGCTTAATTAAATATGAGTTAACTTTTGTAAGGAATCTCCAAAAGTCATTTGAGTGCAGGCCTCCGAAGGACTTTTAGATAGTAACTTTTTTATACTGATAAGGACAACAAAATGCATAGTTTTTCTGCAAAATTGTATAAAAGACTAGTAAATTTCAAACTTAAATTAGTAAAACAAGAGACAAAAAAAAAAAAAAAAAAGAAAATTTGATTTTAAACTACACTGAGAGATTTGGTTTTATCTCGTTCTTTTTAGATCAGCTAAAATAATTGTGACTCTTTTACAGTCAAATGCAACAAATATTCAGAAATGCAATTTTAAAAAAAATACTGTTATAAATTAGGGATGGGAAACAGAGTTACTTTTGGAAATTAAGTGGTATGCTTAATTAAATATGAGTTAACTTTTGTAAGGAATCTCCAAAAGTCATTTGAGTGCAGGCCTTCGAAGGACATTTAGATATCAACTTTTTTATACTGATAAGGAGTATAAAATGCATAGTTTTTCTGCAAAATTGTATAAAAGACTAGTAAATTTCAAACTTAAATTAGTAAAACAAGAGACAAAAAACAAAAAGAAAATTTAATTTTAAACTACACTGAGAGATTTGATTTTGTCTCATTCTTTTAGATCAGCTAAAATAATTGTGACTCTTTTACAGTCAAATGCAACAAATATTCAGAAATGCAATTAAAAAAAAATACTGTTATAAATTAGGGATGGGAAACAGAGTTACTTTTGGAAATTAAGTGGTATGCTTAATTAAATATGAGTTAACTTTTTTGTAAGGAATCTCCAAAAGTCATTTGAGTGCAGGCCTTCGAAGGACTTTTAGATATCAACTTTTTTATACTGATAAGGAGTATAAAATGCATAGTTTTTCTGCAAAATTGTATAAAAGACTAGTAAATTTCAAACTTAATTTAGTAAAACAAGAGACAAAAAACAAAAAGAAAATTTAATTTTAAACTACACTGAGAGATTTGATTTTGTCTCATTCTTTTAGATCAGCTAAAATAATTGTGACTCTTTTACAGTCAAATGCAACAAATATTCAGAAATGCAATTAAAAAAAAATACTGTTATAAATTAGGGATGGGAAACAGAGTTACTTTTGGAAATTAAGTGGTATGCTTAATTAAATATGAGTTAACTTTTTTGTAAGGAATCTCCAAAAGTCATTTGAGTGCAGGCCTTCGAAGGACTTTTAGATATCAACTTTTTTATACTGATAAGGAGTATAAAATGCATAGTTTTTCTGCAAAATTGTATAAAAGACTAGTAAATTTCAAACTTAAATTAGTAAAACAAGAGACAAAAAACAAAAAGAAAATTTGATTTTAAACTACACTGGGAGATTTGGTTTTGTCTCGTTCTTTTGGGTCAGCTAAAAAAAAATGTTATTCTTTTACAGTCAAATGCAACGAATATTCAGAAATGTAATTTTTAAAAAATACTGTTATAAATTAGGGATGGGAAATAGAGTTACTTTTGGTTAACAGGTTGCATCGTTCCACAGTTGGATAGGAAACAGGTTCCAACAATCTGTTATTTTTATAACGTATAGCCTGACGTTTATAACGTGAGCCAAGTTTCTCAGCTAATAAGTTCTAGCGATTCCTCTCTCTCTTAAAAACTTGAAACTATTTTTTCTTTTTTTTTTTTTTTTTTTTTTTTACTGCGGTTTTATTTGTTTAGGATTTTGCTTATTTTTTTTCGCTTTGACACGTTTCATAAACGTTTAAAATAGGACTTTTTTTTATTCGAAAAAGAAAGTAAAGCTTTTTCTAAATTGAAATAGAAAACAAATTTCGTAAATTTTATTTTTATTATAATTCAAAAATGTATAAAATACTATTTTTTCAGCTTTTTTTTTTAAGTACTTGGCAGATAACGCATTTCAAATTAAACAGGGACTTTCCGTTAATCTGTTACCGAATAATAAACTATAAAACAATAACAATGTTATTTATCCTAATACGTTAAATACCGCCCATCTCTATTATAAATATACATATAATATTTTAGAAAATAAAAAAAGTTTAGAATGTTCATACATATATTTAAAAATAGTGTAATGTATTTTTTAAACAAATGTTTTAAGATTTTTTTTAAATATTTTCTTTAATGAGATTACGTATTTTATTTTAAATTTGTGCTGCTTTTTATCTTTTCATTAAAAAAAAAAAAAAAAAAAAAAAACAGAGAAAAAAAAAACAAACAGAGAAAAAAAATCATGCGTCAACGATAGATTATGAAACACTTTTCAACATAATCCGACTAGTGTAACAAAGAATCACCGTTTAATAAGGTGAAAGATGATATCTAAGTAAACAATTTGGAAAACGCATAACATATTTGAAAATCCAATTTCAGGAATTACCATTAATAATCGGAAATATATGCAAACAATTAGTTAAATTTAAAAGCGCATACCACAATTGAAAACTCTCTTGTAACAAATATCTCTCATAAACAGTACTGTAACCGATTTCTTTTTTGTGTCCCTGTAAATGAATGATAAATGCTCTGCACACCCTATTGAACACTAAGAATATCTTAGTGCACCTCAGTGCTGTGTATGAGTTTTAACGTGTTTGAAATAGTGTAACACCATTAAAATACATTGCAAACGAATTTTTCCCATAGACCATAATGTAACGCAATTCTTTTGATTGTCCCTGTAAACGAGCTATAAATGTTAAACAGTTCATTTTTGATATTACCGCACATGCCATAGTAAACCTCAATAACATATATGAATTACATAACGATTTTCGAGTATATTTACACGAATTAGATTTCGGACAGACAGACGGCCCAGACAAACAAAAGCCACAAACACTTTTAACTATGTTCACTAAAAAAAAAAAATATTGATTTTACTGTATAATACTAGCATCCCAGCTGCCAGTATTATACCGTAAAATCAACATTTTTTTTTTCAGTGTAGGAAAGTGTTTTAAAAAAATAAATCATCAGTATATATAAACACTTTTCAACTATGTTTACTGGGGGGGGGGGGGGGGAAATGCTGAATTTACGGTTTAAAACTGGCATCCCAGCTGCTAGTATTATACCGTAAAATCAACATTTTTTTTTTTCAGTGTAGGAAAGTGTTTTAAAAAAATAAATCATCAGTATATATAAACACTTTTCAACTATGTTTACTGGGGAAAAAGAAATGTTGAATTTACGGTTTAAAACTGGCATCCCAGCTGCCAGTATTATACCGTAAAATCAAGTTTTTTTTCCTTTTTTGTCGTTTTTTTCAGTTTAGGAAAGTGTTTAAAAAATATAAATCATATATATTTAAATGATCGGCAGAATATAAAAGGAATTTGCTTTATTTACAAGTGAAAGCATTAAAATGCATTATTTCTGATAATTAAATTCTTACCACAATTTTTCCAATGGGTAACACTTTAATAATAAATAGCCGGAGCAAGCAAATAAATTTTTCTGATATTTCATCCGCGAGAAAATTTCTGTCCTAATGAAAGAAAGTTCCACTCTCAATGAAAATCTGTTAACGAGAATATTTAAAGCTTCTAATTTGCAGAATATTCGAGAATCGGTTGGAGATTTTAATTTTAAATAATGTGTCGTCATTAGTAAAGCATTATCTGGATAATGGCGTTGCAGAGAGCTATTTATGGCTGTTTAACAAAAGATTTCTGTAGTAGCGATTCTTGAAATATGGAAAATTTAGTGTTATAGTTTAATTAGATGCAAGATTTAAACAGTTTTAAATAGACTCATTATTTAAATAACATATCAAATACAGTTTCGAATACGAATGTTTCGTGATAAGGGTTTTTAGTTTCAACGGACTCATTGCACGTTTAATGCACACAACTGAATTGCGCGAATTAATTTATGGTAACAACTCAGTTAAGATTAGTAGGGGATACAAACTTGGGCTTCCCGGACTGCAAAATATAAATGAAAACTACTTCTCTTTTACTATTGAAGACTCTTAATAGATTTTTTACCATTTAATATATATATTTTTAGATTTCCCACTATCAACAAAAAGCATTTTTATATGAAAAATAGCAATTTAGTGTTCAAGTAAAATTTTGAAATTTATTAAAGGACAATTTTCAAATTCGAAACATTTTTGAGTTTGAAAAAAAAAAATAATAAAATCATTAAATCAACCATTGTTTATAATTAACATTACACTGAAAAAAAAAAATGGTGATTTTACGGTATAATACTGGCATTCCAGCTGCCAGTATTATACCGTAAAATTAACAGTAATAAACAGTAAAATAAGCAGTAATACGCTGCCACGCTGCAGTGTAGTTTTTACATATGTCTTCTATGTTTACATGATCAGCATCAACTTTTAATTAAAATTTTGTCTTGTAGGGCAGTTATACATAACTATGAAGCAAAAATATGTCATGTCTGTTACCGTACATTTTACCGGACAATCTTTTTGGGAAATTTTAACGTGCAATCACAATTATTTGAATGGGTATACTTCCACACACAGTTATCACAGATAACACTACCACATTTTTGGCTATTGAAAATAAGAAGGCAAGTAGTTTAATTATTTAAACATGTCAGGTCTGTTATTATAATGTGTAACAGACCTGACAAATTAACATTTATTTATTTTTGTTTTTTGCTTACTATGTGTAAACTTTTTTGGCTTAGGAAATATAGTTTAAATATACTTCTCACAAGTCACTTTTGATGTGGTAAGAAGATAATAAAGCTACATTCATTTAATTGAATAAAGCTGGTAACAGCCCTGACAAAATTAATATATATATATATATATATATATATATATATATATATTTACCTTATGAAAAACCAAAACAGTTAATATTATCCTTTGGATTCAGCATACACTGCAAAAAATAATTGTTGATTTTACAGTATAAAACTGGCACCCCAGCTGCCAGTTTTATACTGTAAAATCAACAATTATTTTTTGCAGTGTATGATTTCAAAAAGGCTTCTACTTACTGAATCATGAAAATAATCTTTAAAGTTTGTACAGAGTAATTTTGACAACTATTTTTACTGGTAACAGACCTGACATTTCTGTTGCACAAAACGAAACAACTGATATACATTAAAAAAAAAAAAAAAAAAAAATTTAACGATATTTATATAGATTTATTACATTACATTATGTATTTTTAAATACATAGGTTTTTGAAAGTTACTTTTAATTTGAAATAGGTTAAATTTGATCAAGAAATTTGAATTAAAGTGCAATTATTGCTTAAAGTGATACAACCATAACACAAAACGTTTAAAAATACCTTTTAATATAGATGACATATGTTTCCTTCGCTCTACCGGCAACATCTTCATATCAAAATGATAAATAAAACGTTCTCGCAAAGTTTTTGAAATGGTATACATAAATCACGAGATCACATGTCCAATGCAAGCAGGTGCTCAAATTTGTCAAACTGGAAAACATGAAAATTATTATTTATTTTTATTTTTATTGCTTTTTCAATCTGTAAAGCATCACGTGCCAAATTTTAGGTAAATCAAAAGAAGCCGATTCGTTGCAAATGTTATCGTTTCGCAAATATATTTCTATTGATTCACGGATAATGGATGGGAAATAAACTCTTGAAGGAAAAATTATTTTACTATTCTTGAAATCAATCTGTAACGGCTCTATTCTATGTCGTCTAGCTAAGGCAGTAGTTCTTCTGTCATATTTGAGATCTTCTATATGTTCTTTTGTTCTCGTTTTAAATTTTCTGTTTGTCATTCGTATATAGTATTGTAATGTTCCATCTGCCTTGGTGAATGGGATTTCATAAACACCGAAAAGTTGATCATGTTCTATTGGATCTATTTTTCTACATACTATTTTTTTTTTAATTTCGTGGAAGGTTTTGTGATAAGGCGGATATTAAAATTTTTAAGTTTATATTTTAATCTTTCAAAGAATCCAGGAAAATATTGTAAGTTGATAGCTTTGAGTGCCAATGTAATATATATACACTGAAAAAAAGAAAAAAGTTGATTTTACAGTATAATATTAGCACCCCAGCTGCCAGTATTATACCGTAAAATTAACAGTAATAAACAGTAAAATAAGCAGCAAAACACTGCTGCGCATGCCTGGTAGCGCATTACTGCTTATTTTACTGTTTATTACTGTTAATTTTATGGTATAATACTGGCAGCTGGGATGCCAGTATTATACTGTAAAATCAACATTTTTTTTTTGCTGTGTATATGTATATATATATATATATATATATTTCCATGTATGCGTAACCTGATATTGTCACAGCCTGTTATTGAAATAGTATACTTGGTATTACTATACTTTGGTATCTTAGAGTTACCAAGTAATATTCCACAATTCCTAATAAATATTCCGTGATTATTTCTTCACGATTTAGAGAAACTTCCCTAAATACTATACTCAAAGAATTGTAATCTTTTTCGTCAATAGAAATTGCCGATGGTCATTTTTTTGTTCTTTTTTTATAATACACGTGTTTTTTTGTTTTTTTCTTGTGCACTTTTCTTTCCCTTTTTCAAAAAGTTCATATGCTTTGCCGCATATAACCTGGAAATTTCATTCATAGAACAAAAACAGCTTTACTATAAGTCATTCGAACAAAACCATTTGAAAAATGTGTTTTTAATGTATATTTCATGACTTTCGAATAATGTGGAATGCTTATGGAAGACTCCGCATACTTTGATAAAACATTACAATCTATTTATATATCGGTGGTTCATTCTTTCTTTTTTCTACTGAAAGAAATATGCGCAATATTTATCTGATGCTATAAAATTCGCGTTATTGCATATAAGTTATGTTTTAGATGTATTTTAATGACATAGGATATCATAGTTGTAGTAACGTAGTAGCAATGTTTGTAATTTTAACATATACGACTTCCTTTTGACAATTTTGTTATGGGATAAATATTCACCATAAAAGACAGAAAACCAACGTTAAAAATGCAACAATAATACGCAAAAAAGCAGCAAATAGCTGTTTCGAATCCACAAGCGAGATTCTTCTTCAGTGCAACAAAGAGCAAAGCACAGCGTGCTTTGCAAGAAAAAGCAAGGCTGGCCAGCCTTGCCCCACTATAATCTGTGGGAAAAAATCGTTTGCGGTGCATTTTGAACATGTTATGATACTTCAAACACAATGAAATTTAAAACAATCACTAAAATACACAACAACTTGTCTTCTATAGATTATGGAGTGCGTAGGATTTATCGTTCATGTACAGATATACACAAAAAGATTCGGTAAAGGGCTGAATATAAACGGTAATTGCCATAAGTGTTTTTTTTCCGCTGTGGTATGCAATTTTATGTAATTTTTAGTGTATTACGTGTTGTTTACAAATTCTGTACCTCATATACAGGGCTGCACGAAAGACTTTGGATGTGGGCAACAAATACTGAAACTGGATTTTTACTGAGTAGTGCGTTTTTAAATTGCTCATATCTCTATCTCATTATATGAAAAAAAAAAAATAATAATTTTCTTAATAATATTCTGTTAGTGTTGGAAAGTGCTTCATAATCTATATGCCGGATGCATGATTTTTCTTTCTTATTATATTTACAAACGGTTTGAACCACTGTATTGTAAAATCTCTAGAGTATTTTTAGCCAAAAGAGTAAAGATGTTCAGATTTTTGTGTCCCGGTTTACCCTTTGTTTACCATCTTAAAAGCGTGGCGATGCATATTTTTACACTCTTTCATTCAACTCAACTTGGTTTTTATATATCAATATGGAATTTTGTAATCGGTTTTTGATTCACTTGCTGATATGCTAGAATTAAATTATGTATAAAGGTGTTTTTCTGATGGCAGTGCAACATTTTAATATTTTTATAACTAAATTATAAATTGATGCATCAGTTTTTAGGCATTTTCCCGTTAGCCCGCCACAGGTGATAAATTGCCAAATATTCTTTATGGTTACGATTGTATAGGAGTTACAATAACAATGGATTTAATGATACGCCCAAACCACGATCGTCAAAAAAGGGCAAGTGGCTGTGAAGCTGCAACAATAAAATATTTTAATCAGGAAAAGTAGAAAATATAAATAAAAAATAAAGAATGCAATATACGTATTTTTAAAAATAAGTTTTAATCAGTTAATAATTTCATATTAATTAAATTATGATTATGCGGTGATAAATCAATTTAGAAATCCTAAAAAGATAGTTTAAATAATGCTTTTTTCCCCTCTTTCCTATTGCGATATCTTAAAAAAAAAAACCAGAGCAAAATTTGTAATTTTTAAAAATAAATTTGGTAGCTTGTGCTTTCTACCAGGCGTAAAAAAAAAAAGCGGCGAATTTTCCATTACCCGGTTGCTCAAGCCTAATTAAGGGTTATCGGAAATTTTTGGGGAAAATCATGAATTGCAGTCACGAAATTAGGCATGATTTTCAAACTAAACATTAAATGCTTATAAAAGAGTTTTTTTTTTTTTTTTTTTTTTTTTTTTTTTTTTTTTTTTACTTTTATATTTATTGAGAATTATTATTTGTTAATTAAAATATTGTACTAAAGTTTTTAAAATTCATTTCTGAACCCCCACCCACCCCAAAGGAAAAAGAAACAATCTATCAACTGTTAAAGTGATTAACCGTATTAATACTGTTGCATAAAATGTCATTCACTCTTTTACGAAACTCTGTGTAATGATAGGCAGGAGAATATTTATTATGCAAAACAATCGGGCTTCCTAGCGGTAGTTCCATGTTCTTGTCTTCTTTACGTCTCAGCTGCGTCAGAAGACTCAATCGATCCGTCAGTGGGTGTGTGGGAAGTGGCGTGTATGTGTGAGAATGTAGGGGGAGCGGAGGATGGAAGTTACGTTTATCGCATTCCTGGAGAGATGATTTTGTCTCTTCCTCCGTATCTGGGTCAATGAGCGAAACACAAATGACTTTAAAAGAGTTTTAACTGGATTCACGTGAAACCATGCCGAGACCAGATAGAGATTAGACCGTAACATAAAAAACCGCGTGAACGTGTACAGATTAGGGGAGGTACCGGTATACCAGGGGAAAAAAATTAAATATATATAGATATTTTATTATTTAATAAAAATCGAACAATTCGGATGCGATGTCATTTTACAATTATTTTATATGGATTCGAGTTCACCTGGAGATGTTCATTTTTTTAAAATGATGTTCATGTTTAATTTCATTTAAAGGAATAAGTGAAACACACATGACTTTGAAAAGTTAATTATTTTCACGTGAAAGTGTGCCGGGATCAAATATAGATTAGTTCCGCAAAATAAAAATTCGGATTCTGATTAGTGATGACATCGATATATCGGATATAAAAATATTTATATTTCTAATTGTTTAATGGATGTAACATAGTTAGGATAAGATTAATGTTGACCTAGGTTAATTTGGCTGGGCGCAGAGCATGGCGACTCTTTTTAACTATTTTATCGACCCGATGGCCCTTTTTAAACTATACGCCTGGCGGCCCTTACTGCACTTGACGAGGCTTTTTGGTTTTTTTCCTTCGCGTAATACGCCAATCAAACGAAGGAAAAAAAATTGAATTTTGTCAATCGATGTGGGAAAAAAAGGTGAAATTTGTCGATCGGGCGCCGGAAAAAATCTCAAAATTCACCAGTCCGTCACAGGAAAAGAAAATCTTGAATTTTTCAATGTCTCAAGATAAAAGCATAAAATTTGCGAATTTGTGAAAAAAAAAAAAAAAAAAAAGTAAATTTATTCATTTGGTCAGGGAAAGTATCTCGAAATTTGTCATTCGGTCGTGTGAAAAAAATTGAGAAATTCGTCTGTCGGCTGCGAGAAAAAAATCAAGAAATTCGTCCAGCGGTCGCATGAAAAAGAAAACCTGCGAGTTTCGCCAGTAAGTCGCAGGATAAAAGCAGAAATTACAGTGTCGCCAATCACTCGTGTGAAAAAAATTCCCGAAATTCCCAATCGTTCATGGTAAAAGATCGCAAAATTCTACTGATAAAAGGGGACTCTAAAGAAAGCAGTTCAAAATATGTTTTTTGAACAGGACACAAAACTGCCCTTTTTGAGAACAGTGTGCCCTTTTTTATTAATTTCCCGTCCGGTAGCCCTTTTGTTCTAGAGTCAACATGCAGTAAATTAACTTAAGATCAGTGTTTATTTATTATTATTTTTACATTTATTCCTGTAGAGCAAAATAAGTGTAGCACGAGTGACTTTTAAGAGTTTGACTTAGATTTACGTTATAAACAGATATGCCAGATAACGATTAGTCTGTAAAAATAAAAATTCGGAGGAACGTATTTTGATTAGGCATGACATCAAATTATCGGAAATAAAAATTATTGATATTCTATTAATTGTTCCTTATGAATGTCAAATCCTTTGCATTACGACATATTGTGTACTTGAGATCAATTATTATTATATTAATGTTTAAATTCAGCGGGAACAGTAGATGTAACGCAGTGACGTTAAGGAGCTAAATGGATTTATATGAAATCATGTTGATACCAGACAAAGATTATTACCGTAAAATCGATTCGTTGCGTCAGTGGGTGTGTGAGAGTTGTGTATGCGTAAAAATGTAAGAGGGGTGTAAGATGGAAATTGCGTTTATTGCATTCGTCGAGTGGTTTTCTTTGGCTCTTCTTCCGTACACAAATGATTGTTCTCAAATCCAAACTGGCTACTTTCTGACCCATTTTTAGGTGCGTTCGTAATTATATAAATACGTAGCACCTATAGTCGTCGTTTGGTCCGTCCGTCTGTCCGTCCGTCTGTCTGTCTGTCTGTCCGTCTGTCTGTCCGTCCGTCTGTCTGTCTGTCCGCATATAACAACGCAAAAACTACCCAACGAAATGGTTTGCAATTTAAAATATATTATCTTTGCAGAATTTTGTCGAGACATTTCAAATTTTATTAAAATCGAATCAAAACTTTAGGAGATATTAATAAAAATATTTATTAAGAAATTTGATTTTTTTTTTTTTTTAAATCGGTGCTTTTTTGTTATAGGAGCTTCCGATGGATGTTAAATCGTCAAGCGACCGAGATACTTATTTTATGACAGAAATTAATCTGCAGACGATATAATTCATTTCACAGAATTAAAAATCAGAAAAGATCTGAATATTTATATAACTAGCTGATACATATATATCTGAATATTTATATAACTAGTTAACATATTTGTATGAACAGTGTCATAAAATATATACTTAACTAGCTGTTTAACCCGTTCTACGCACGGGAGATCATGAATTTAATTCTAAAACGTGCGTACGAACGCACCTCGTTTGTAACGTTTGACGTACAATTTCCAACTTGTTTAATTCATTTTTGCTCGCAAACGTATGAAATTGGAAGATGCTCTCATTCAGAAACTTTGTAATCGAACTGTCTTTTACATTTTTCGGTAAAAGCAGAAGATTTTTCAGAAAATGCTGTCAAAGTTGGCCTTTTAAACTGAATATCCAAACGCGACAGCGCGGGAAAGGAAAATACATAACTCGCTTATAACTCAAGATTTGATTAGTTTATTGAAATATGAAAAAAACTGTTCGATTACAAATCACTTCAATAATCACCCCTGCAAATATCATGATTTTGCGTTTAAAAATGAGTCAAAAAATTTTTACGTTGTTGAGTGAGGAAAAATATTTTTTTTGAGAACCGAAGAGTGTGACTGAGGAAGAGTTTAACTGAATTCGTGTGAAACGTGTTGAGGCCAGATAGAGGTTAGTCGTTGAAATAAAAATTCGGGTGAACGTATTCAGATTAAGGATGACATTGATATATCGCAAGTAGAAATTATCGTGTTTCGATTAATTATTTAATGAACATAAAATAATTTGGATATGATATATTGAGTTTACTTGAGATAAGTGTTTAATTTAGCTTAATATTCTTTTAGAGCAATAAGTATGGCATTAAAGAGTTAATTGAATTACATGAAACCACGACAGATAAAGTGCATATTATGAAAAAATTCGGATGAACGTGTTCTGGTTAAGGATGGTATCGATTTATTGGAAATAAAAACTATCGATATTTTATTAATTACCGCAGACCCTCCCGACGTTGCCCGGGCCCGGGATAGTAACTTTAAATATACCTTACCGTTTCCCGGGATTACTTTAAATATATCTCGCTACGTTGCTGGTCGTTCTTTTTAAACGAACTTCTTTCCACGCACTGAATAATAATAAAAAAAAACTCCCAATTGCGAGGTCAAGTATGTTGTCATATCAATGTTTTTAAGTGAGAAAATGATTATACTTAGGAAACTAACGCTGGTACTTTCCACCTTATTGAAATTTCGCGGCGTTTCATAGAAAAATCGTTGTTCCTGTTGAAGGGGCGAGGCTAACGAGGTAAGCGCGTAACATCAGAATATTAAATTCTTCAAATTAAAATTAACTCTGGTCTTCAACATGCAGAAAGAAAAGGAATTGCTTACCTTTTCTAAGGTCTATCCAATTTATGAAATATCCACTGGTTTATATATTTCAACTATTTGAGAATTTATTATAAACACTTCTTGAATAATCGTGTAGATGTACCACTGCTGAAATAAGACTTGTAAAAAAAATTATATTAATGCACAATTCACATTGAATAAATAAGTTCACGTTTGGATTGATTTTAAAAATTATATTTTACATTACTTAAAATTTTAAAAGGTTTACATTTAGATTAATTTTAACATCAGGAAACATTTTTTCCTGTGACTTTACAGAATGAAGGATAGTAATACACTGACTCATTTTCACAAAGTTTGGAAAGTTATGAGTAAAGTTGCATCATTTCTTTGAAACAAATTGACGTTGAATAATTGTCCTTTTAAATGTTTTAGTTCTGTAATAAGTTTATAATGGCATAATCACAAATAACAAATTATAAACATATTTCACATTATTAGAAGAGAACGATTATAACGAGGTAATAAATCTCTATTGCTTGATAAACTTGAAACTTAAGAGTCATAAATTAGGTCACTTGTTTTAAGAGATGAGAGAAAAATTATCGTTGGGTTTTTATCTGCGTGCTTCATCATTTTCTTTATTTATTTATTTTACTTTGAGTGGAAAATATTAAGTGATTGAAATGAATGGATTAGTTTTTTTACAATTTCCCCCTTAATCCGTTCATGGGGATTAACTAATATTTTCATTGAATTTCTGTGTTCGATGAATCGAGGCTTGGGTAAAGGTTTGGTAAGTGCATCAGCTATCATTTTTTCTGTTGGAAGATATCTTAACTCAATTATGCCTTCTTCGCTATATTGTTTAATGGCATTAAATTTGACGTCGATGTGCTTTGATCTTTTCGTGAATTTTTCTGATTCAACCATTTTTATGGTACTTTGATTGTCTTCATATAAAGTGATTGGTTTTTGCTGTGGAAAGCCTAGATCGTCAAGTAACTTCAATAACCAAATTATTTCTTGGCTAGCATGTGCTGCGGACACATATTCAGCCTCTGCTGAAGATAAGGCAATGCAACTTTGCCTTTTCGTCGTCCACTGAATTGGGTTGTTGCCCAACATATATAATATTCCCGATGTTGATCTACGGGTTTTGGTATCACCTGCCCAATCGGCATCAGCGAATACCTTTAATATTGGTTCTTCATTAGTGTTAATTATTAATTTTAGTTCTTTAGTATGATATAGATATCTTATTATTCTTTTTACGGCTTGCCAGTCTTTTTCGCGAGGATTCTCATTTCTTCTGCTTAAAATGTTTACTGCTGCTGAAATGTCAGGTCTCGTTATGGTTGTTATATAAAGCAATGAACCAAGTGCCTGGCGATATTTAATATTATTTGGCATTAAATTATCATCATCATTTAATTTGTTATATCCTGGTTCCATTGGAGTTTTGCACGGTTTGGAGTTTTCAAGATTGAACTTTTTCGCTAAATTTTCAATCTTAATTTTTTGATCAAGAGAATAACCGTTAGGTAATTTCTGAATTTGAGTACCTAAATAGTTACTAATATTGCCTAGATCCTTTAATTCGTATTCTTGTTTTAGAGAATTTACGATTTCTTCTATTATTTCATCTTTGCTGGCGATGAGTATATCATCAACATATATTATTATTATGTACGATGTATGATCTTTATCTTTTCTAGTGAAAAGACATGTGTCTGCTGTACTTTGGATAAAGTTCAAGTTGTCTAGTGTTTCAGCGATTTTAATATGCCAAGCTCTGGCGGCCTGTTTGAGGCCATAGATTGCCTTTTTGAGCTTGCAAACTTTTTCAGGAAATTGTTCGTTTACATAGCCTTCAGGTTGATTTATATATATTTCTTCATTTAAGTTCCCATGAAGAAAAGCGGTGTCAATATCTACATGTCGCACATTCAAATTATTATAAGCTGCTGCTAAAAGAAGTGTTTTGATGGTACAATGTTGTGCTACTGGTGAAAATGTTTCTTGATAATCTTCCCCATAATTTTTGACTGAAACCTTTGGCAACAAAACGTGCTTTATATTTTTGTGTATTTCCTGAACTATCAATTTTTCGTTTGAAAATCCATCTACTTCCTATGATTCTTTTATTAAGAGGAGGATCGACTAGATCCCATGTATTATTTTTCATTAACGATTGTATTTCGTTTTCAGTGGCTTTAAGCCAGTTTTTCTTTTCTAGTGGATTGTTTATTTTGATAAGCTGTTTCCAGTTTTCAGGTTCTGTTGTATCGCAATCATTTGCTAAAGCAATAAAATTGTCGGAAGTATATCTTTGAGGTGGTACTCCTCTGTTTTGTCTTTCAGATCTACGAGGTTGATGTGTTTCTGATTGTTTGGGCGCGTCAGGTGTACAGGGTGTGTCACCTATTTCTATTTCAATGTATTTTTTATCTTCAATTAATTGTTCGTGATCATTAATTTTCTCGTTTAAATTGTTCAGTTTTTCTTCCAGAAATTTTACAGATCTGGAGATTATTATTTCACCATTTTTAGTGAAAACGCGGTATCCCTTTGTATTATTATCATAGCCCATGAAGATACCCTCTTCTGCTGTGTCATATAGTTCTTTTGTGTTTAGATCTTTTGTGTTTGTTTATGTAAGTGTATACTTTACAGCCAAATACACGTAAATAATAGAGATTTGGTTTTCTTTTGAACCAAATTTCATATGGCGTTTTATTTGTCAATTTAGTGGGGAGCCTATTTTGGAGGTGATTGGCAGTATTTATCGCTTCACCCCAGAACCTATGAGGTAAATTTGCTTCGGATAATAGGCTTCGTGTCATTTCAATTAAACTTCTGTTTTTTCTCTCAGCAATGCCATTCTGGCTGGGACAAAATGGAACTGTGTATTCATGTTTTATACCATGTTCCCTTAGAAAGGCTTCTGTATTATTTCCTATATATTCCCCACCGTTATCCGATCTAATCGCCGTCGGATATTTTCCTTGTCTGGTTTTGACCATTTGTACATAGTCTTTTATTTTTTCATAAACTTCATCTTTACTTTTTAATAAGTAAATAACTGTGAATCTAGAACTGTCATCTATGAATGTAAGGAAGTAATTTTTTCCTCCTATTGTGGGTGTTTTAAAAGGCCCACATAAATCAGTATGTACTAAATCTAATACTTTTGTTGTTTTATTTTCGATAGATTTAGAGTACGGTGCATTTGTTGACTTTGTTTTTATACAGGTTTCACAGTTTGTTTTATGATTACAGTTATTTATTTTTATCCCACTGGCCAAGTCATTTTTGACTAATTCTTTTATACTTTCATTATTTCTGTGGCCAAGGCGTTTATGCCAAATTTCGAGGCAATCTTTATTTCTGCAATCATGTGCAATGTTTATTTTATTTTGAGAACTTTCTTCTAGTGTTTCAACTTGATATAAGTTATGTTTCTTAAATGCTTCTAAGTATATATTTCCATTGCACGATAGTATGCATTTTTCATTTTCGAAAAATACTTTGTAGCTATGTTCTGTGGCTTTACTTACGGAAATTAAATTTGATTCCAATTGTGGAACAAATAACACATTTTTAAGTGTAATTCTATTTATACATCCATCAGATGTTTTTGTCATTATTTGTGTTTCGCCGGTTCCGTAAGAATTTAATGTATTCCCATTAGCAATTGTTACTGTAGTTTTTTCAGTATCGTTGAATTTTGTAAATATATCCCTATCGTTCGCTATATGCGAAGACGCTCCTGAGTCAATTAACCAGGTTTTATTAGCGGGATTGACAATTATGAATGCTGCATCTTTATGTTCACTTTTATTTATTTGTACCTGTTCATCTGTTTTTGATTCATTCATTTTATTTTTACTATCACCTTTTGTATTTTCAAAACACAACGATGTGTACTTTTTGTATTTGTATTGTGTTTTAGGTGTAGTGGTCTGTGTGTTTCTGTTCTTGAGATGCCAGCATTGTTTGTAAGTGTGATTTGATTGTTTACAGTAGGTACAATATTTGTTTTGCCCTTTATAATCTTGAGTGTATTTCTTTTGTGTTTTAAACACCTTTTGTGAGTTTTCAACTTGCTCACTATTTTCTACCCGTTTATTAAATTCATCAGTAAGTTTGCTCTTGATGAATTCGGGAGTTAATTCAATTTCATTTCGGGCTTCGAGAGCTGTTATTAGAGTATTATAACTCGCAGGTAACGAGCACAATAGAAGTGCAGATAAATGCGAGTCGGTTATGTTCTCTCCTATTGCGGAGAGCTTATCTTTTATTTCCAGTATATTAGTAATGTGTTTGTGCATGTTCCCATTTTCGGGAAGTTTTGCACTATACAATTTTCGTAACAAATACAATTTACTGGACAAATTGGCTCTCTCATGAATATTTTTTAAACTATCCCATGTCTGTTTTGCTGTTTCTAAATGTTTTACATGAACTATTTGCGTATCGTCTATACTCAGGTTTATTAAAGCGCGAGCTTTTGCATCCTTTTTTCTCCAATCTTCGTTAATTGGTGTAGGGGGTTCCTGAGTTACGAGTTCGTACAAATCTTCCTTAATTAACAACATATTAATTTTAAACTTCCATATAGAATAATTATTATTGTTTAATTTATCTACTATTTGCATTTCCTTTATTGTCGCCATCTCGGAGAACTTGTTTATACAGTTTTTAAAGTTTTATTAGTTTAAATAGTTTATTAAATTCAATTATGTTTTCTTGAATGTTTAATCTAGCATAAGAGCTGAGTATTATTTTTATTAATTAGAGTCAATTATTAATCCTTAAGAATAAATTCTGAGTTCATATATTCATCAGTCTCATAATCACTGTTGAAGGGGCGAGGCCAACGAGGTAAGCGCGTAACATCAGAATATTAAATTCTTCAAATTAAAATTAACTCTGGTCTTCAACATGCAGAAAGAAAAGGAATTGCTTACCTTTTCTAAGGTCTATCCAATTTATGAAATATCCACTGGTTTATATATTTCAACTATTTGATAATTTATTGTAAACACTTCTTGAATAATCGTGTAGATGTACCACTGCTGAAATAAGACTTGTAAAAAAAATTATATTAATGCACAATTCACATTGAATAAATAAGTTCACGTTTGGATTGATTTTAAAAATTATATTTTACATTACTTAAAATTTTAAAAGGTTTACATTTAGATTAATTTTAACATCAGGAAACATTTTTTCCTGTGACTTTACAGAATGAAGGATAGTAATACACTGACTCATTTTCACAAAGTTTGGAAAGTTATGAGTAAAGTTGCATCATTTCTTTGAAACAAATTGACGTTGAATAATTGTCCTTTTAAATGTTTTAGTTCTGTAATAAGTTTATAATGGCATAATCACAAATAACAAATTATAAACATATTTCACATTATTAGAAGAGAACGATTATAACGAGGTAATAAATCTCTATTGCTTGATAAACTTGAAACTTAAGAGTCATAAATTAGGTCACTTGTTTTAAGAGATGAGAGAAAAATTATCGTTGGGTTTTTATCTGCGTGCTTCATCATTTTCTTTATTTATTTATTTTACTTTGAGTGGAAAATATTAAGTGATTGAAATGAATGGATTAGTTTTTTACAGTTCCTACTTTCTTTAATAATTAATAAAAAAACCAAACTATGTCATATTTTTTTAATTGATTTCCCAAAGTTTGCTCCATACATGGGGTATAAAATATATGATTGTACGGATATGGTATTAAATAGAAATTGGCTGATAAAAAGCAAACTTATCATTTTCGGCGAAATGAAAACTGTAGAAAAATCGAGAAAAATTCGAAAATCGTTTTACGAATTCCGAATAAACATTATTGAAAAAAGGATAAAATTACTATGTTGAGAAAAAGATTGAATTTGGATTGCTTCTATGAGTGGGCCAAAATCGCTAACGAACTTGAAAGATCGGTGAAATACGTGAATTGACCTTTTTCATTATAAAATAGCAAGATATCTAAGTCGTTGTAAACCTTATACGTGGGACAGAATTCCCTAGCCATCATCGTCAACAAACACAGATAAACACACCCACACACAGACAGACGAAAACTTTCTTTTGTTAATATGCATTTAATGAATATAGAATAATTAAGGTATGATACATATTTTACTTGTTCAGTGTTTTAATTTTAAAAATCAACGCATAGTAATACGTGTGACTTATATAGTATTAACTGAATTTACATGAAACCATGGTTTGGTGATCAATGGATATGTATCTTGATATGTATCATGATATATATCAGATATTTTGACGGAGAAACCTTTTTTATGCAGTTAATTAATCTCCACGTGCAGCGAACGATTGAAAAACATGTTAAAAACCAGACCCCAATTAACTATAAGTACTTTAAGTGACAACCGCAGATGCAAAACAGTGAATAAAACCAGAGACTGTCGAAACTAACTTAAGTGGAGAGATACTGCAGATCTCCCTCCTTCAAATTACAGCAGTTTGTCCCGCACGTGTGCACAGAACTCAAATAACAATCTCCCTTCAGTTTCCAAAACGTATCCGAGCAGTTAAGACGCTCTTGTATATATATGATGTAAATATATTTTAATATAATGTAAAATTGGAGCACTTATACGCAGCCTCCAAAACGCGATTTTAAACATGTACATCTAGACAAGAATTATAATATTATATTCAATGGAAAATGAATCTTCTGCTCATTTCACACAATTGTTATTTTCTACTAATACTACTTCTTATTATTCCAATATAAGTGAACCAATGGATAAGATAAATATCGTTACAACACTTTGGATTACTGTGGATATTACTTGGCGCAAAAAGGAAAATTTCAGGTAAGCTGAACAAACTTCTTTAACATATCAAAAGATGAAAATGTATATTAAATTTGAAGACTGATTTAACTATTTATAAAAATAAGAAAATTTATTACG
Organism: Maratus michaelseni; assembly: GCA_963931845.1. Classification (NCBI taxonomy): domain Eukaryota; kingdom Metazoa; phylum Arthropoda; class Arachnida; order Araneae; family Salticidae; genus Maratus; species Maratus michaelseni. Next base: position 139,088,762 of record OZ007596.1, read on the forward strand.
CTACCGACGGTTCCCCCAACATATTTAATTTCAAAATATCATGAAGTTTGATATTTTCGACATTTTTATTTATTTGATATTTATTTTCAAAATATTGCATATGATATTTTTGATATTTTCAGTCAAAACAAGTGTAAATGAATATTTTAACTGTTATTGACTGTGTCGTTCTGTAGATAAATAACTTTTGCTCTGGCAGCGACTTTTTTAGCCCCCTACCCCCTAAAAAATATTTTCCAAGCTTTACGTTTGAAGATGAATTTTTAAATTTAGAACCAATATTTATCTGGGACAATATTTACTTGGAACAGATATTAATAAACTGTCTACTTTAGATAATAAGTTATTTACAGCTTCATTAGAGAGAATCTTTTCTGGTTTTGGTCAATTATAAACTGCACAACTGATTAGGGAATGAAAAAACAGACAAGCTTACATTTACATATTCAACATTTTCGATAAAAACAAATTTTGCACTTAAGATTTGATTGTATGACACATACATTTTTTTAAAAACTTGATAGTAAATCCTATAGTTTGTTTTTTTGTGAGTGTAAAAAGCAAATTATGTCAGTTTTCAATTAGTTGATCTTCTATTTTGTTACTTAAGGGAAAAAAAAAAGAAAAGAAAAATCCATCTAGAATATTGTTTTATTATAGGTTTTCATACTAAGTGCAATATGTTTTATTTTCTAACTTATATATTAGGTCTGAAAATATTTATAATCATCCATCAATAAGTTTACTATTTTGAAAATATCGGATATATATAAAAAATATCGGATATATATCAAAATATTACATATTTTTGAAAATATCATAATATTTACGAACCCTGCATGAAACCAAGCCAGATAAGGATTATTCCATAAAATTCAAAAATCGGGTGAACGTGTTCTAATTAAGAAAAACATCGGTACAACGGATGTAAAAATTATCGATTACTAATTATTAATTAATATACAATATAATTTGGATTAATTAATATACAATAATTTGATTTTTTGTTTATTTGTTATCAGCGTTTTAAACACAAATCTCAAATACTACTTGTTTATTATTTAAATAGGTGTAATTTAATCTATCTATAAGTGTCTGTAAGGTGTAATCTATAAGTGTTTTTTTTTAATTAATATTTCTCTATTATAGAGCAATAAGTGTATAGACCGACTTTAAAGAATTTAACTAGATTCACGTGAAATCATGCTGAGACCAAGTATAAATAAATCTTGAGGGGAAAAAAATAGATGTATATAGTTTAATTAGTGATGACATCGATTTATTGGAAATAAAAAATATTGATATTTTACTGTTTAATGAATATAAAACCATTCAACGTTTATTAAAAAAAAAAAAAAAAAAAAAAAAAAAACGTTTATAAAATTTGCAGTAAAATGGATCCATGAGTGGGTGTGTAAGAGATGGCATGTATATATGCGTGGTGAAAAATTGGTTGGGACTACGTGTTAGTCTTCGGCAATCTCTTATATGGTGAAGCGGAACCTTTCATCTTTTATGACTTTCTTAGCATGTCTATAGGTCACAGGTCAGGAGCGGCAGCCGATGACAGCTCGGAAAACACCCCTTTCTTTTGTGGATGACCACAGAATGATTCGAGAAGCGAAATACAAACTACTTTGAAGTGTTTAAAACCGGATACGCGTGAAACCATGACGGTACCAGATAAAGATTAGCCTATAAAATAAATACTCTATTAAACGTATTCGGATTAGGGATGACACGATGTATCGAAATAAATTAACACATTTGTAGCATTGTAATTTTATCAATAATCGAACGAATTGGATTACGACATAATTTTACAGTTATTTTATTTGGATCCGAGTTTACTTGAGAATGTTTATTTATTTTTTAATTCAACTTTAAATTTCTTTAAATAATATGTGTAGCATCAGTAGAAGATCAGGTGAAACTATGCCGTGACCAGCTAAAGATTAGTCCGTAAAATAAAAATTTGGTGAACATTTTGAGATTAGGGATGCCATAGGCATATCATAAAAAAAATTCGACGCATTAAAACTTATTTTTATTAATTATTTTTTTTTATAATCGAATAATTTGAATACAATATATCGAGTTTACTTGAAATTAATGTTTGTACAGATACAAAAGCTTACAATAAGAACAATTTAATAACATTATGAACATTATTAAATATAGTAAGTAGGAAACTGTAATCGTATTAATTTGAATATAGAAAGACAAATGATTACAATATAAAATGTAATAATAATATTAATAATAATTACTATTATATTATTATATTGATATCAAACACTGTAAAAAATATATATAATATCCACAAAAATTTGTTTGTGTGAAAATGACAATATATTCATTTTAGATTAAAAACTGTCTAAAACAGAAATTTTCCGATCCCTTGCGACTCCGTCTTAGCAAGTTTTACTCTATCTAAAAATAAATTTTAGTCATTCTTTTCACTTTTATGAAATTCAATTAATTTTAAAATAAATAAATTAAAAACGTATGTCCAATTTCTTGTTGTGTGCATATTTAATTTCTTTTGGATGGAAAATATTTTGATTTCTTTGTATGGATATTACTATCAAAAGATATAAACAATTACTTATGATCATAAAGAAATAAAGAAAAAAAAACTGTGACACCTTTTTGGACGTGTTATGCAGAATAAAGTATTGCTTTGTTTGAACAAAAGCTGCCAAATGCACCGCTATGCGTGTTTGTCCTTGACATAAAATAATTTATTTTACCCAGTCTTTGTATCCTAAAACAATCTATTAGATCAGTTATTTACTCCAAAATTAATGGTTTTATCGGTAGCATAAGAAGTTGCAATTATGTTATCTAAACAGTACTTACTTTGTCGATTTTCTAGTAACGAGATATAATACCGGAGGGATTTCTTCTCTAGGGGCGGGTGTAGCGATTCGTTTTAACGTTCAAATGAGTGTTGTCCAGAGATATCTCATGTTTGAATCACCTCTAGGCGAAACTGGACAAATATGTGTTTAACTGGACAAATATATGTTTAACTGGACATGGATTTCAGGCGAAAACTATATTAATCAGGTTGAATATCAGATAAAGTAAACGCCATAAACGCGGAAACACTTCATGGCGAGATAGAATATTACACCAATTTTTTAAGTTCAGTTGGTAACAAGTAGTGCCAGCATTAATATGAGAACACATTTGGCAATGGAAATCAGGAACTAATTTAATCCTCCAAGTACCTTGAATGGGTAATTGTCAAACAATGCTTGATTTTTTATACTTTGCACCAGAAATTTAATTCGATACGATTTAGCTTTAGCTTCTGTTTACGAGGTATCTATTTGTTTTAATGTACTAATTTTTCTGGTTTGAAACATGAATTATAAATTGAGAATCAAAAAAGACCCCACTGGTTGACAGAGGGTTAGATTGTGCTAAATGCGCGATATTTCTAAAAATAATCAAACACCAGTAATAATCAACTGCAACAAAAACAATATTTTTAGTACGCTTATTCTAATTTTAGGACTGCATTTTATTTTTGATGGATGGCATAATCTAACTCGAGACTTTAACCAACTACCTCCGTAATATAGTGATTTAACACACTATTTCACTACGGCAGTTTAAAATAATGCGATAGCGGTTCAGATCGCACTAGATTTACAATTTCTGATAAATCTATACTATATATTTAAAACGAAAAGCGCATTCTGTCAAATCCACATGAAAATCGCGCATGCGTCAACGTTTTTTTTAAGGCTTCTACCCTCAGAAACGGGAAATCTGATTGATTAACCAACCCTCACCTGTTTAGCCTTAGGGGGATTGAAAAGGGTTGATTGAAAACGGATGAAGTCGTACCATTGCATTGAAAGCATAGACCTTCTAATATATTTTTGCTCTGAGGTTGAAAGCTAAAGCTTTTTTTTTAAGAACTCATGTTTTCGCTACTAAATATACATAATTCTTCGCAAAATGTTAAAGAGAGTTTGGATGCAGTTATATTTATAACCGATTGAAATGTCAGAGAGTTCGGAAGATACAGCGAAGTATGGAAAGATGTATGCTAGGCATAACCAGAAGAGACCGAAAGAGAATAACGTGGATAAGAAGTCAGACGAAAGTTTTTGACATCATCGAGAGAATTAAACGGCTAAAATGGAAATGGGCTGGGCACATTGCAAGAAGACAAGACAATAGATGGAGCACAAACACCCTACAGTGGTATCCCAGAGATGTAAAACGACCAAGAAGACGACCTCAAGTAAGATGGAGTGACGAAATCAGAAAAGTGGCCGGTGTTAATTGGATGACTAAAGCACTAGACAGGCAACAATGGAAAAATCTGGGGGAGACCTACATCCAGCAGTGGATTGAAAACGGTTGATGATGATGATGATGTTAAAGGAGCCGACGTGAAAACAAACAAACAAACAAAAAAGTGAGAAGAAAACATTTCTTTTACAACTCGATAACAATATTTTTTCGCGAATTTTTTATTTTAAAATATAATTTCATACAAAATGATGTTAAAGATATAAAATAATAAAAACTTGGTAATTTTTTTTTTTAAATTTATTAAATTTATTATCACTGGCCTGGCAACGCCGGGCTGGGGTAAGCTAGTATATGTTTTATAAATGTTTATTTCTCATTAGAAAATACGCTATGACACATTCGTAAGTGTATATGCATAATACAATACTGTTTACTTTAAAAAAAAAAAAGAGAGAGAGCGAGAGCGACGCTACCGCGCATGCGCGGTAGCGTATTACTGCTTGCACGGCAGCGTATTACTGCTTATTTTACTGTTTAATACTGTTAATTTTACGGTATAATACTGGCAGCTGGGGTGCCAGTTTTATACTGTAAAATCAACAGTTATTTTTTGCAGTGTACTAATCGGCTATAAACATCACCTCGCTCTCTTCCAAAGCCAGAGAACCACCGTGCTTATCACACATTTCTCTATAACACTACCCGTTTTATTGTTTTTATATGCAATTGTTTACAATATAACCTGAGAAAGGGAAGAAGTCGCAATAAATTCAATTATGGTAGCAGCAGTAGCATTAGCCATCCTTTTTTAGAATAGAAAGATAAACTTTGATTATATGTTGAGAAAACAATTTAGAAAACCTAATAATAATTCTAATAATTTTCAGGTATGAATATTTTTAAATATATTACCACGTGACTCAACGACAATAATATTTGTTTTTTACAATAATGTAAAGTAATATTTGCATTAATATAAAAATGTTTTATTATTATTATTATTTTCTTTTGCCCATATCTTTAAAAGAAACTGAGCAAAAATTAAAAATTTCTTGCAACAATCCATTAATTTTGAAATTTAATGCATAGTCTTTTATATGGGAATGAGTGTCATTAATGAACGTGAATTTTCATTTATGAAACATCAATATAAAATTTGGATTTGTTTTGCTGTTAAATGCACTAATAAAAGCGTGTTTTTTAACTATTTTTATTAGAATATCTATTTACCCCAAAACTAATAACTGTAACAAGCAATTGCAATTACGCTGTCAAACAATATAGCTGTGATGTCAGTTTTCTGTTAACGAGGTATAACTCCTCAGAGATTTCTTATCTTCGGATGTGGGTGTGGCGATTCATTTTAACGGTAAGTCGAGTAATCTGACAAAGGTAAATGGAGTTTGAATCACTTCGAGGTGAAAGTGAAATAATATGTATTTAACTGGATGAATATTTCATGCGAAAACTGTATTAATCAGATTGAATATCAAATAAACTCAAAAGTGTTTTATTAATATACTCACTAACAGTTTCAATTTCGTGTAGTGTGTTATTCCTAAGAATAACTATAAAATATGAAAAATGTGATTTAAATATAATTTAAATATTTTTATATTTTTAATTTTGTCAAGACTGTTACCCATAAAAGTTACCATCGTCATACACTCACTGCACACTTTTTCTAATGTTTCTGTAGCGAAATTATTGTAAAGAATTTTATGTATGATTTGGTTTTTATTACTTTTCTCAACACCCTGATCGTAATAGATTTTTTAAAATAATTAATTAGACATTTGGTAACGCACACGGCAATTGAAAAACGGATTTGGCATTATGTCATGTGTTTAAAGTTCTTAATTTAGGCAGCATGTTTTCATGCCTTATTTAATATTTCAAATACTAGCCGGGCTTCGTTCGTCTATACCAACGTTTTTGATGAAAATCTGTTTTAGAATAAGTTTTTCAACTACCCAGGATGAAAAAAATAATCATTTTTCCATATATGCAGGTTTCCGTGAAATACAGGTTTCGTCTTAACTGTTTCAGCCTTACTTCATTAATAAAAAAGCAAAAACAATGTTTCTAATATTATTTTACAAGCTGATAATTTTATTTTTCTTCGAACACAAAATATTCCTATTTTTTAAATTCACCTAGATAGGTTACTAGATAGGTTACTATTTACTCCAAAGTTAATGGTTGTTACAAAAAATTACCATTATGCTTGTCCCAACAATAGTTGTGTTGTCAATTTTCTGTTAATGAGCTATAAATTTCGAGAATGTTTTTATCTTTGTGTGTGGGTGTGGCGTTTTGTTTGAACGGTGTGCTGGGTGTCTAGCAGAGATAACTGTAAATTGAATCACCTCGAGGTGAAAATGAACTAATATATAATTAACTAGAAAGACACTTCACGTGAAAACTCTATTAATCAATTCGCATATCAGATAAACTAAACGCTATTTTATTAATAATGGTCACTGACAATCTTAATTTCGTGCAATGTAACAATATCAGCTGTCTCATTAAACTCAAGTTTGGGAAACGTAACTCTTAGATGAAAGCGGGTAAAAATTGATATAAACAGACATTTAAAACCCATTATGTTCTAATAATTTTAACATATATACGCCCAAAATATATATTTATTTACATTATAAAGCAAAACCATGTCCGTGAGTAACGCTGACGTCGTATCGACGGTGGGGACAATCTAAGCAATCCAATTTTTCTATTCCCGAAAATTTAATAACTTCTAAACATCGCATAAATTTGATTTTTACACCGTCGAATAGGAAAAAAAAAAAAGGCACTTTAAAAAAACCAGTTTATTTGAAAACTGTATCCCAATTTACTGATTTTTTATGGTTCTTAAAATATTTTTTTAAGAGTGGAGAATTTAAAAATCTTGCTCTATCACGTGCAGCTCGATTGCGGAAATGAACCTGTTTGCACTTAAAACAATTTCAATAGTTCAACGTTAGTTTTCAGCTCCATAACGAAATTAACACTTCATCAAAAAATAAATAAAATGTAACAAATGAAACACAATTTAACACATATGTAAATTGAACTACGCGCTTAAACACTGACGAAATCAGAATAAAAAAAGCTGGTGTAATCTTTGCGAAATCTTTGGCGATTTTTTCAGCTGTTAACATATCTAGCATGGCGGTTAAGGGACCGCTTCACTGAAACTCCCAGATTGCTAATCCTATGTTAACCTATGTGAAAACTTTAGGGGAGCGATTACTCATTACCTAATGTAATTATTAAAATACGGTTTTCACTATCAGAAAGTAGACGTTAGATGCAGGCGATGTGCGTTTTTAAAAATTGTCTCCGTGAATTTTAAGTACTTTTAAGAAGATGATTAAATTTCATCAAGTGGAAATTTCAAAGTTTGTACGGATTAAGGTTTAAGGAGACAATTTTTAAAAACGCACATCGTCGGCATCAGACGTCTACTTTCTGATGGTGAAAACCGTATTTTAATATTTATTTTACGTAATGAGTAATCGCGCTTCTAAGTTTTCCCATAGGTTAACATGTGATTTAGCGTTCGGGGAGTTTCAGTGAAGCGACCCTTAATACGGAAGTATCGCTTTGAATAAATTTCAAATCTTTATTACTTACCCATCATAGCTAGTATAGGGTAAGTCTTGTAATCGTTTTGATAATCGAAAAAAAATTTTTTGACGGATTTACACGTTTCAGACACTGGAGATTCCGAAAAACATATTTTTAGAAAAATTTTTTTGCCGTCCGTCTGTGTGTGTGTGTAAACGCTCTATCTCCCGAACAAATTGAGATAGAGACTTGCAATTTGGTATGTACTTAGTATGTAATAATGGGAAGAAGCCTATTTCATTTCAATAACATCGATTAACCGGAACTATTTTTTTCGGACTCTCGAAGTATTCGTTCTGATAAAAGGCATATAAAAATTTTCGAAATTGTTTATTTTAAGGAGTGAATATAAAAGACAATAAAAAAACATAAATTTTACATAAAGCATGAAGTCGATCGGATAATGAGTTGCCGAGATATTTGGAATCCTATTTTCCACACTCTTCGATTTTTCATGACCCTGTATTTCATCCAAATTTCACTTCAAAGATATATTTTAATTGGAAATTTGACGCTTAATCAGATGCAATAAACCGCTAGTTAATAGGATTATTATTTCTGGAGTTATAAGGAAAAACCTCTTTCAAGCAATTCAGTAATCGAGCCTTTAAAGTTTGTGACGTCATCAAGCCACGATTTTATTTGAATATCAATGCATTTTATAAGTAGTTTACACATTTTTTATTTTAATATTTTACATTATGCATATCCATGATGGGTAAGTATTACGGTGGCCCCCAACGACTAGTTTGAATGCATAATTGATATTTTACGTAGAAAAGTGATTTTTGGTGTTGTTAGTGAACAATCTAAAAATAATATATATTAAATATAAAAAAATCTGTTTGAGTTTCAAAAAAAAAAAAAAAAAAAGAAAGAAAGAAGAAAGAAAAAAGTGTATATTTTGAATAAATAATGTTGATAATACCATTATAATATCTCCACTATGTTTTATTTCAATTACATTTTGAATATTTATTGTGAAATTATTCCATAACAGTGGCGTGCGATGATTTAGCATACTGCAGTCTAACATTTTTTTTACCAGTATCTAATATTTTTTTAGATGCAGGTTTAAACTTCTAAAGAAACATTACGGATAAAAATATCTGCAAACAACATTAGTGAATACAGAATATCGTGTAATTTTATTCCATAAAAGTTACAGTAAAAACTGATTGAAGATAGCAAAAGGCACGCGCGAGGGAAAAAAATAACAATCGTATTTTAACTGCATTAAAGAATGACGTCACCGTTTCGGACAAAAACACGGGGCAAAGAAAAAAAAAATTGAATACATGTAAAATACAATTTCATTTAAAATAACAAAAACATACATTTTAGACTGCACATGAAATACCATTGCTTCAATCGATCGATGGCGTCTTTTTCTTCTAAACATTTGAATTTGAATTTCGATTTTTAATCCTAAATATAAAATAAACCTGTGCAACAACAATGTCCCACTTTATCTTTGTTTGTACCATTTATTTTTTATAATCATTTTTGAACACGATATAATGAGGTATTTTAGTTTTGTGGCAACACTGATTTGAGAAAAACCTTTCATTTCAGTTATGAAAACAATGCTGATTTAATTTTCAACTAACTGCAATTTTAAATCAAAAAACATGTTTTAACGAAATGTGAGTGTACTATGTCAAGAAGCCGATTCAAAAATCTTTCGAATGACACCTCATTCATTGTTGTGCGTTTTGTAAATTGCATTGAAAAAGTGATGTTGACAACAGAAATAATATATATAATGATATTTCTCTTTTCAATTTTATTGTGTGTCTAACCTTTTGAAACAGACTGTAATATTTATATTTTAATAAAAATGAAAGAAACTTTCATGTATTGTTTTTCTAAAAAAAAAAAAAAAAAAAAAAAAAAATGCACAAAATGAGTATTGATGAAGGGGTTACAGTAAATCCCAACTCTTCTGGTATTTCCCCGGATTTCCGCCAGTTTCGTATTCATTTAGAAATTACATTTGCGACTATCCCCAATCATCATGAATGGTTGTTAACACGGAACATCCTCGTTTTGGGGTTTGTTTTCAAACTTCCGCCAAGACATTTCTATTTGCGTTGTTGTTCATTTTTAGTTTTCTTTTTTCTACGTGTTGTATGTTTCAAATTACCATCCTCCATTTTGTAAATTTTTCTGCGCAATGACATTAGTAAACTTCGCCATGTTTTGCAAGTGCATGCCGTTACGAAGAAGATTCAGGTGAGTATTGTTATTGTTATACAGTAAAACCTGTAAAAACGAAACTTGTATATAATGCAATTCTGTCTCGACCCTTCGAAAGGGGATGGTTATTACTTAAATCCCTTAATTTTAATCAAAATCTGCACCAGTAATTTTGAATAAAATTTCGCTTTCTCATTTACGAGAAAAAAATTCGGATTGCATTTACTTATTTTCAAATGAAATTATTCGCAAGTTCTGGTGAGTTTCCAACATTAATGCAACAGAATTACCTGCCCCTAAAACGGTTAAAAGAAAAAAAAAAATGAAACATTGCCCCAACAATTTTACAACCTCCGATACAGTACTATCTGCCCATCTGAAACATTTTTTTTTAATATATTTTTTTTTAAGTTTCTAATTTTTCCAAAATTGATCATTGTTTTATGGTGGAAAAACAGCGAAAGGACACTGAAAGGACGACGAAATTATTAGAACATATTTTGATGGTAAAAACATGCGATGGTAATAAGTAACATTTTTATATTTTTATCTTTCCTCATCTTTGTAAAACGGAGACGACAAAAGGTAACAGTTAAAAGATTCTTTCAGAACTCAATGTAAAAATAGCTATTTTCCATTTGCGAAAGAAGAATTCAGAGTGAAAATTGACCTGTTGATTTTCTCATTCTATCTACTAAAACTAAAAATATGTTATAATATATGTGAACATTGTTGATGAATAATTCAGTAATTTCCGTTTAGTCGATTGTTGTTTGCATAATACGCATAGTATTAGCCAATTTTATCAAGCCAGCGCTTAGTATTTAGAGATTTAAATCACGAGAAAGTGTTACGTAGAAAAAAATATATATTTAACTCGTTATTTAATTTAATTTAATTTAATTTCTTTGTTCACATATTCAGCAACACAAAGACATTTTAACTGAATAGTGGATTACGAACTACCTTGTGGCTGGATAAAAACTTTCTTAAAATATCCATTGATTCCCCTCCAGAAAATAAAAATCCGACAAATTTGTTACCAACAAATACTTTTCTTTTGAAATTTTTCTTCACTTCATTCTTTCTTTACACCATGAGACATTATTATTATTATTATTATTATTATTATTATTTTAATGACGGCTAAATATTTAACAACAAATTATCCGGAATTTATAAACTCTTTTATAGCAATGTAAGAGTATTCCTAAATTTTTTTTTTTAAAGGAAGAAAACAAAGATAACAACAGGCAGTGTTGAATTCAGACATTTTTCTCCGGGAGGGATTTCTGTGGCTCCGGGTGGGGAAATTGAACTTTTTAACCAGTAAAAGCATAAAATCTCAAATCTTCCGGGGGGAGCAATTCAATGTCCGGGGGGGATGTAACTCCCCTTCTGAATTCAACACCTGAATTGCCACCCCCTGAATTCAACACTAACGACAGGTTACAGGGTGTCCACTCTCGACGGTGTCTAATGGCTAATTCCTAAACCGTTAGCCATAGACATATAGTTCCAATTTCAAAAATGTTTTAAATGAGGTAGATAAGTATTTTAAAAGCGATTTGGGTCAATATAAATATTTCTTAAAAAGTTACGAAATTTAATTTTTTATACGGTCCCCCGGTCCTATAAGTGATATTTAGTAAAAAATTTCTATTAAACTAAGAAGTAAGACAAAAAAAAGTTCAATTCTTCTACGATTGAAACTGACCGAGTAATAGCTTTTTAAAGTTGAAGCATCATTTTTGCTGAGAAATAGGGGTCATTCTCAAATTTACTAAAATATAAATAATCGTCAGCGATTTAAAAAATAATAATAATAACATTTCAGAGTAAAATTAGTATTGCAATATAAATTTGAAATATATTTTCATTCTGACATATTAAAGCAAACTGTACAACTTGTACTAAAAATATAAGTGTAAAAATAAGAGAATTTTTGTCAAATGAAATGATGAAAAGCAACAGTCTCAATTCTTATTTTAAAATACAATTATTTTAACCAATCTGAAACTTAATTAATAAAAAATAACGCTGTCGTAATACTTGTACGATGTGACTACTTTCAGTTAAAAGTAAAGATACACGCGAAATAAATTCTACTATTACTTTAAGCACTTTTTGTGCGATCCCTCGAAGCATGACCCAACTCATCTATTTTCAGATGCAGAAAATCGGTATAAGTCATGCAATTCAAAGTTTCATAACTCGGTCAATTTTAGTGTATGAATGGGACTTTTTTTTTTGTCCCACTTCTTAGTGTAATAGGAAATTTTTACTAAATACCACTTATAGGACCGGGGGCCGTATACAAAATTAAATTTCGTAACTTAAAAAAAAATGTTTTTATTGACCCAGATCGTTTTTAAAATATTTCTGTACCTCACTTAAAACATTTTTGTAATTGGAACTATATGTCTATGACTAACGTTTTAGAAATTAGCCATTGGACACAACCTGTATATTTAAGAACAAATAACAGGGGAAAGCGGGTAGTGGTCTATATATTGTTTTATGGGAGGTAAAAACAGTTTTAGCCAATCAAATGTTAAAAAAAAAAACTGTCTTGGGACACAATAAAACGTTTTTTAAACATTGAAAAATAAAAATAAACAAAAGAAAAAAAAATAGTTTGTAACAACGCACGGGGGCCTTATGAACTATTTGATGGCAATGTAAAAACATTTTTAAACATTTAAAAGAAAATTTAATAATAATAATAATAATAAAATAAAACAAAATTACAAAACGAATTATTGGATGTTTATGAATTATTTCGTAGCAGTGTAAAAATAATATTACAAAAAATAAAAAAATAAAAAATAAAATAAATAAATAAAACAATTAGCAAAATAGAGATAAAATAATTAACATTAAATTAATTTGTGGTACTTGAAATAAAAATATAATAATTCTCTTTATCTTACGTAACTTAGTAAATCTCATAAAAAATTCTTACCTCAGAATGTGGATTCGCAGAAATGCTTTTAAATGAAGAATCTCGATGACAAGCATTTATTCAAATGGAAGATACAATGTTAGAAATAACGAAATATTTAATTCATGAAAGACGTACACTATCACAATACATTAACAGAATATTTACATAAAAAATCTTCTACTCATTTTTAATCTAAGTCGTCTTTTTCTTCAGAAAAACATCGAACAAATTCTTTCATAAACAAAAATTCAATTCAGTTCAATTCGCAGATATATCGTCTGCACCAATGAGTCTAGAAATAGAGTCAGAAACCGCAACAGTACTAAACGCATTGCTGTTTCTAAATTATTTTTCTGTATCGAAAAGTGCTGTTGTCCATTTACTTTGCGTAGTATCGCACATTTAATTTTATTTTTCTTGTTAACTAGCTTCAATTAGAAAAAAAATAGTTAACAACATATTACCTGAGAGTTTAATACATTTTTTAATGGGAGCGCAAAAAAAAAAAAATATCTTAAAACTTGAATTGTTAACACTTTCCAACATAGAATTGAAATTTGTTTATGAGTTCGGTTTGTCTGTCTGCCGTCTGTCTATCCGTGCTCCGACTCTCGTAAATATGCTCGGATTGTCATGTAATTGACATATGTTATTGAATTTTACTGTGACATGTTCGCTATTGGAAATGGAGTGTGTAGCATTTATAGTTCGTTTACAGAGACACTCAAAAGAATCCCGTTACGTTACGGTCAATGGGGGAAATCGTTTGCAGTGTCTTTTAATGGTGTTACACTGTGTCAAACATGCTGAAATTGATATGCATTTCTGAGGTATACTAAAATATGCTTTCTGTAGCATATGGACTACAAAACATTTATCATTCATTTACAGGGTTACACAAAATAAATTGGTTACATAATGGTCTACAGGGAAAAATTGTTTACATCGTATTTTAATGATGTTACACTATTTCAAAAATAATGATATGTATATCCATTATTGAGGTTCACTACAAGATGCTAGAATGTGACGTGCATAAATGTTATCGTTCATTTACAAGGACACACAAAATATTACAGCACTGTCTATGAACGATAAATGCTGAAAGTGCGTTTTTAAATTTATAATTAATTTTTTTTAATACTCCGTGGTGTGTATAAATTCTATAGATTATATACATGGCTACATAAAATAATTCGTAAGCCTTACTGTGTATGAGCAGGGTATGTTTGTGTTTGTGTTGAGCGTGTGTTTTTTAAATGAAAAAATAGCTCAAAACAGAGTATTGAGAGTTTATAAACGTTTTATAGCAGCATAAAATTAATTTGAAACATGTTATAAAGATTTTAAAAAAAAACTACAACGACAAATTAACAACAAATTACCGCGAGTTTACGAATTATTTTATACTTGCGTAAAACAGCCTTAAACATTCAAAAATTAAAAACAAAACAAAACAAAACAAACGACAAAATATAGAAACAAATTACTGCATAAATAATAATAATAATAATAATAGAAATTTTTGACAAAAATACGACAAAATAGTTAACAGTAAATTAATTTGCGGCACTAAACATATCGCCCTTTTTAAACTATTCTCTTCCGCATCAAAAGCTGCTGTTGTTCATTTACTTTTCCCAGTCCCAGTATCACACACTGAAATTTTATTTTTCTTGTTAACTGGCCTCAAAAGTTAATTGAGGATGCCCTGCCATCGCTGCTCTTCCAATTTCCGGAACAAAAATCCTCTCTTTTGCTGGTCGAGTTTAAAAAGCTTTTTTTGTGCCTTCTCGCTGCTAATGTGTCTAATAATGGAGGAGATATAATATGGCGACGAAAATTTTACAAGCAAAAAAAGAAAAATAATAATAATAATGATATTTCTGTAAAGGTGAATTCATCAGTCTGGAACATATAATGGCTGCTATAGCACAAACAATTATTGATTAATTATTATTGTTTGTAGAAAATAATTATGTTTAGTAAATTGAGAATAGTTGTGTTTAGTTAGGAATAATTTCGTCAATGATAATGACTATCAGTTATGAAGAATTTGGGTGTAAGGGCATATTAGCTATTAATACGTTCACAGATGCATTTACATGCATGCACATTCATTACAGCACGGAAAATCATTTAGCATTTAATCTTAATGTATCCCTCCCCCCCTTTTTTTTCATCAAAACACCAATTTATTAAAATTGTCAGATTGTATTAATCTGACATCTTAACTAGCTGTTGAACGGTACTTTTATATTAGCCGGTCTAGGATTTTTTTCACCTAGAGCATGCATGAATTTTTGCGCAAAACAAATTTATAAACAGAAGTTTTCAATCCATTGCTTTTATTTTATTATTATTAGTTTTTAGTATGAAATATAATTTCTAGAAAGTTTATTAATCTTAATATTTTAAAAATAATTTCTTTAAAAACCGATCCATTGCAATCATTTCGTTTTTATATATACAGGGTGTCCCAGGATTATTGGGACAAACTTTAAGGGGAGGTAGGGGACATCACAAGGATTCAGATTTGCATAGCAACCCATGGTCGGAAACGTCATGGGAAAGTAGCATGACAGGTACAAGAAACGAAGGAAACTCAAAATTGAGATCATCTGAAATAATTTATTGGTCAAAAATATTACATGTGCTGTGGTAGATGATATGTGAAAATGTCACAAAAGATGTTCAAAGTTTCTACCATTGCTAGCGATGCATGCAGTACACCGTCGCGCGTCGGACCATGGATTGGCGGACTCGCTGAAATACACCTGGACTTTGTTGGATATTCGCAACACTACAGACGAGTCTTGCAACCAGATCCATATAGGAATCCACATCACTTTTCAGTGCACCCCATAGAAAGAAATCTATTCTGCTTAAATCAGGAGAGCTTGGTGGCCAGGGAACCGGTGCACTACAGCAAATCCATCGGTGACCAAACACCTGATTCAAAAATTCACGAACACATCTGCCATAATGGGGAGGTGCCCCATCATTTTGAAACCACATATGGCATCTGACATGTTGTGGCATAGTGTCAAGTAAGCTTGATAGCACCTCTTACAAAATATGTGATAATCTGCCGATGCTAACCCTCCAACGCTCTTGTGAACAACACCACCTAACGGCGAACGAAACCGTTTCCGACGATGGGTTCTTATGCAAATCTGAATCTTTGTAATGTCCCCTACCTCCCCTTAAAGTTTGTCCCAATAATCCTGGGACACCCTGTATAATAAAAAAATGTTCATCATGATTAAATATTGAACCAATTCGAACCTAATTGGGACAGTAAATAGATCTGCCAGTATCCTGGATGCGTTCGCAAGTATATAGCTCTAATAGTTCGTTTACAGGAACACACAAACCGCCCAAAACATGCAAAACTTGTCATCACAATAACAGCCACAATGCCGAGTCAATTCAGGCAGTGTATTGGTCTTGCAGCTATCTTGGATGAATTCGTCAATCAAGTATTATTCTTGCGCTCCAAAGTGGTCTTCTAATGGAAAATCGACCCTGTTCATAGCAAATAAGAGTATAAAATCAACGAATAAGTTTTTACTTGGATTGTCCGATTGCATGACTTTTTTGTCAATATTTCGTTATTTGTTTTTTGCAACCGAAATACTTATTAAACCTTCTTTGGCGCCCTCTTCTACATTGGCGCCCGGGAACATTCTTTTTCTTTCTTTCTTTCTTTTCGTTTTTTTTTTTTTTTTTTTTTTTTTTTTGTATTTTAAATGAATTAGGTGAAAGGCGGCATGTATATGTATATGTATTACTATATATTATGTATGTGTAAGCTGAGTGCATACTTGCGCGTGTAAAGAGGATATTTATGCTTTATTTTGGTTCAAGTTCACCATCTTTCACCTTTTTTTAACACGTTCTTGACGCTGTTAAACTAGAGTATACAGAATATTAGTATTTGAATTTTTAAAATAGTCTCCGTTACCTATATAGTTTTATTAATGCGCCATATGAAGTAATTCAACATTTCACATTGTGCGTGACCTTTTTTCTTTTTTCTTATTTCAAGAAATGTTTACGTACGGTTTTCGTTAAAATCAAACGTTGTCTGTTTTGTTTTAAAAAAAAAGGTTCACCGATATTTAATTAGTGTCCAAAAAGATTGTTTAACTGTTTACACATACTTTTAAACTTACAGTATAAATTGCTATCTTTATAATAATGTAACTAAAAGAAAATTAATCGATTATCCTCTACTTTAAAATTCACGATATAAATTGAAGCCCTTAAAGTTTATCAAATAGGTCTAGTTTTCCTTTCTTCGTTAAGCAGTCCATACGTAAATGTGTATTGATTTTTGAGACGTCCTAAGAAATCAATGTGGCGGATAGTTTATTATACGGAATCTATAAAAGGAAGACTATTTAACTTTCCATTAATAATTGCTACCCAACGTTGCACATTAAATACCAGTTAATCTTCATCGTATTGAAGATGCCGAATTTATTCAACGGAAAAAGCCGTTCAATAACATTGCATATATTTTGCCCTCTAAATGGAAATAGATGTTTCTAATATGCTTTTGGCTGTGATTAACAAAAATTTAAATTTTCTTTTCTATCATACTTTACTTTTTTAAATACAATTTTTAACACTTTCCAACATAGTTAAAAAGTGTTTGTGAATTCGGTTTAATCATTTTAATATTTATTTCAAATTTATTTCAATAAATTGGGGGTGAGAAAATTTTCTATTATAGTATTCTGCCTTAGACAAAATTTAATCTATGTCTTTGGATATGCCATGCTGGGAAATCTTTCTGCAGTAGACAGAATTTAATGTAAAGATATAAATTTAATATAAAATATAATTAAATTACAGTCTGCACCTCTTATAATGGTGGCACATGCATGTGCCACCATTTTGTGGATCTATATAAACTCATTTGGTCATTTTGAGGATCTATATAAACTCATTTGGTCATTTTGTGGATCTATATAAACTCAGTCAAAATTTCATAAAATTGATTCCGGCCATTTTTAAAAAAAATCCTGCACGCAATGACTAAAATTGACTTTAAAGATAAAATTAGCTGTTGATCATATAAAAAGAACTGAAACTGTTTTCGCCGTAACTTAGGTTCAAATGCGAATTTTTGCATGGGGGTTTCTTTTAAAATGTAGCTATAGAATCAAATTTCAATATAAACTATTATAAAATCAATTCTTTGACACTTTAAACGTATTTGTCCCCTTAATTTGTTCTACGGTGCAATATGTGCCGATCAGATTTTTGTCGAGTAATGTCGGTGTTGAATACTGCTTTCCTGAATATTTAACATTAGAACTACATGAAATTTTACTCAAGTTTTTTAAAACTATTTCAAACCAAAATTTTATTTAAAACTACTTAACTTATTCATTCAACGTATTTTGTGGGTTTCATATTTAATTTATTTTAAAAAGAAATTTCTGGTTTGAATCAGAATATATTCATTTGGTAACCGTCAAAATGACGGCTCATGGTAGTTCTAGTGTTAAAATGGGAGAGTAGACGCCAAAATTGCCTTTATTTTTAGTCGGAATTGTCACGAGACTAGAAGAGAAATAGGGGTTCTGCGCCAGCAAGGGGTTCGGGGTTCAAGATGGCGGCCATGGCCGAAAGGTGATGGATAGGTGACAGGTGAGTGATGGATAGATGACAGGTGAGTGATTAGATAATGAGCAGATTAATGAGAAGGTTAATGAGAAAGGGAATGAAGATGAAAGCGGCGAGATCGTAGGAAAAAGATCTACTTACGGAGAGTTTCGCAGAGACTACATACTGTTTTGGAATCCTGTGAGCAACTGACGGGGTTTCCGATATATGCACGGGGGATGTCATCATCATCCTAGAGGGCGCTGCGATCGGCGCTGTGATAGGTCGAGACGAATGCTGCTTTCTGATTGCATGTGTCTATTTCACCGGAGGGGAGTGCAGTACCTCCTGAGGGAGGTTCGATGACGTCATGTTCTAGAACATTCTGGCGACGGACGACTTACGACGCATGCGCGAGTGATGCGTGGAGAGAGAGGTATGATGCAATCACAAACACAGAGATGTAATTCAAGTTTTAAAAATGAAATGTTAAATTTTACGTTTAACAAATTAAATTTTTTAAATATGAAGTCGACAGAGGAACATGGGTGATGATATCATCATCATCCTAGGGTGCGCTACGATCGGCGTTCTGATGGGTCGAGAGCTTTTCCCCTGAGGGGATGACAGTACCACGTTGCTGCGAGCGGGATGCAATGATTTAGCACGTGTAATCCAGACTTAATGCTGCTCATGAAGATATTATAATTAATTTTTAATTAATTAATTAATTAATTTTTTTGATGATTTTCAAATAACGTGAAATAAATTACTGTAATGGTCATAATTTAAGTGAAATAAAGTCATGAAAGTGCTAAACAAGTTTTGAAAACAATTCGTTTTTTAATTTCTGTATGCATTAAGTAAAGGTTTATTTTTTAAATGAAATGTTTTGCTGAAAAGAAACAATTAGTTAAAACATTTTTTTTTTTAATTATCAGTTACAAATAAATTTACAAAACATGTTTTGTACCAACGGGTAAAATAATTATATTTTTGGAAATAACTTAATTTTTTTTTTTATGAAAGTAATACAAAAGGTTTCACCATTCAAATAAGTTACATGTTAAGTATGTGTTGATATATTTTGTCTAAATGTATGTGAACTTGTCGAGATTTCTGTAACAAAGACATCACCAACCCTATATATATATATATATATATGATGAAAGTATGTTCTCATTGTAACCGCTACCTCAAGCATTCGCCCTTATTTCACTTACATTGAATGCTATTGTTAGAAAAACTAGCGAATTTAGTTCCAACTTTAAAAGAAAATAATATTATATGAATTTTGTAAACGAGTACTTTCAGAAATAACTTCATGTTTTTTTAAAGATACTTTCTTAAAAAACATTACAGAATCACTTTAACTTGTTATTTTAAAATGTTTAGAAACATTTATGTAACTGATTCATAAAAAAAGTTTTTAGAACAGCAGTTTAAAATAAAAAAATTACTCTTTTTATATGTAACAGATAAAAAACATTAAGTATCTGTTGTTCAAACATTAAACCTGCATATTGTTTTAAGCATGTAACATAAAAACTAAAGAAATGTATGCTTAAACATGAATAATATTTTAAGAAAGGTTTCTTGTTCGATGAAAATAGTAAATGACATTAACTTTTTAATGTTCTAAATTATATTACACATAGTTACAAAAAACACTTATCTTAAACTTTCTTGAACACATCTATTTAACCTATCATCATTTTTCTTTTTCCTAAACTTTAACATCAACTTGTTGCAACAAACCCTTACTTTGAACTGAGAGAAATAAGTAATTTAGATGTAGATGGCGCACTTGTTGTATGATGTCACTTTTTCCTGCCTATAAGAATATGAAAAACCGTTTTGATTGGTTATCTACTTCGAGGGGAGTGATGTCATGACCAGTTTTGCACACGATACTCTACATGATAAGAATCCTCTATAAAAGCAGCATACCTAATACTTTAATCACTATGTTCGAGTAAGTTGTCTTGAATGCTGATCCTTGTTGCTGCTCTAACCTTGCCGATTTTCCTGTCTGAACCTGTCTAACCTTGCTTGATTACCTGTCCGAACTTGTCTAATCTTGTACAAAGCTGTCCGAACCTGTCTAATCTTGTACAAAGCTGTCCGAACCTGTCTAATCTTGTACAAAGCTGTCTAACCTTGCCTGACCTTGCTTGTTTACCTGTCCGAACCTGTCTAATCCTGTACAAAGCTGTCTGATCCTGTTTGTCTGAAAAAAAAATGACTGTTACCATTTTCAACGAAAATGAACTGGATGTACTTCTGATTTCCGATTTTATTCAAAAAAACCTAGCGGACGATTATTTTAGTGAACTGCAAGCTTTGCCCTTTTATACACCTACTTTGAAACTACGAGGAAAAGAAATAAAACCTAAGAGAAAGGTTTTAGCTTACGGTGGTTCTGGAATGTCTTATTCTTTCAGTGGAACCACCATTTCTGCATTAGAATGGACAGCGTTTATGTTAGAATTCAAAGACCAAGTGGAAAACCAACCTGGGAGAAAATATAAATTTGTGCTGATGAATCTGTACCCGAATGGAAGAAGTTATTTATCACAACATAAGGATAATGAGAGCAATATAGATGAGAATGTCCCCATAACTGTACTGAGTTTTGGAACAAAACGGATTCTAGAGTTTCAAAGGCTTAAGTGCCAAGAGGTTCGAATAAGCTTAGAACATTGCTCTTTGTATTATATGTTTAATCCTACTAATGAACTGTTTACTCATGGAATTTTGCCAGAACCTGATATTAAACAACCATCAATTAGCTTAACCTTCTATTATATTATTTCAAACCCTGTTCCTTTAAAAATACAAAGACTTAGTTTTCTTCCTGTTTCATCAGATGAAGCATCTTCATCTAAAAACGAACATTTACAAACAATGGAAGTGTCTTCTGAGCAAACATTTGCTAAACAAGTGACTTCCAAGTCTTATGAAAACATTACTGCTATGCAAGAACAAGCTTTTTCAGCTATATATGGTAGTGATATACTTCTTGCAGAATTTTCTATATGTTCAGGTACATTTCTTCAGATTCGATTAAAAAATCATGTTTCCTTAAGAATTCATATCAGAAACTTCAAGGAAACGAAAAATGGAGATAAATACCCTACAAAACAAGGGATTATTATGACTGCCCCAACATGGGAAAATTTTAGTAAAAAATTATCAGATTTTCATTTTTACTCGAAAGATGATTCTTTTATCGCAAATGATCAACTTATTGTAATGGGTCTTGATGAAGATACTTGTTTTCTTCAACAGCTCTTTAATTTGGAAAACTTCGGTTTTTATTTAAAAAATACTGGAATTCGTATGAGTAAGGATCAGATACTTAATTTGATAGAATTAGTTCCACAAATTACTGAAACGGTGATTGACATACTTCTAACTCATGTTCTACCGAATTTTGTTTTTAATAAGTTACCTGTATGGTATAATCATATGGATTTCAACACTGCTAAGTCACATTTCTTATTTTGTTTGAAACAAGAGTTCGGATCTACTGCTTGTAAAATGTTTAAATGCGATGGGTTTAAACATAGATCCAACTCAGAATTCGACCACACTTGCATGTTAACTGGGCTCAGGAAAAAAATTTATATGTGTAAAGATTCAACTTTGCTAAATATAAATACATTTGAGTTATCTATGAACATTTGTCAAAATTGCACATGTCAATTTACAAATACATTTTTTAAATGTTTTGATAGTCAATTCTATGAAGTATATTTTGAAAGTAATATGTTCAGCAAAAAATTGTGTAAATCTTTGATATGTTATTTCAATAAACATATTTTTTTGTTAACTGGAAATGAATCATTCTTTATTTCTAACTGCAAGCAGAAAAAAAACTTATGATTATCTAAGCTATGAAAGTAACAGCATATACTTAATGTTTTTTTCTAAATCATATAAAAAAGTTTGATATTTTTTCTAAAGACTTGTTAACATACATATATAATTTTTAAAAAGTTATCTAGTAATTTTTTTTTATATTTTAAATTTATAATATTCGTTCAAAACATTTTTTGAATATGTTTCTAAACGTTTAAAAAATAATTCTGTTGATCTTTTTTAATGAAAATAAAAAAAAAGTTTATACTGATAATTTTTTTTTGACAAAATATATCTTTAACACTTGCTAAAAATCTGTTACATTACAAAAAGTTTGTTATTTCTTTATTACATTTTAAAAGAGTTTGATATTTTTTCTGTTACATATAAAAAAGTTTGATATGTATATAACATATGTTATATACAACATATCTAACATATGTATAAAACATATGTAACATATTTAACATATGTATGACACATATGTATGAAACATATGTAACATATCTAACATATGTATGAAACATATGTATTATATGTATAAAACATATGTAGCATGTCTAACATATATAACATATGTATGTAACCTATCTAACAAATGTAACATATGTATAAAACATATGTATGTAACCTATCTAACATATGTAACATATGTATAAATCATATGTAACATATCTAACATATGTATAAAACATATGTAACATATGTATGTAACCTATCTAACATATGTTAGATATGTATAAAACATATGTAACATATCTAACATATGTATAAAACATATGTAATATATGTATGTAACCTATCTAACATATGTAACATATGTATAAAACATATGTAACATATGTAATATATGTATGTAACCTATCTAACATATGTAACATATGTATAAAATTTATGTGACATATGTATAAAACATATGTAACATATGTATGTAACATATGTATGTAACCTATCTAACATATGTATAAAACATATGTAACATATCTAACATATGTATAAAACATATGTAACATATGTAACATATGTATGTAACCTATCTAACATATGTATAAAACATATCTAACATATGTATAAAACATATGTAACATATCTAACATATGTATAAAACATATGTAACATATGTATGTAACCTATCTAACATGTGTATTAAACATATCTAATTTATGTATAAAACATATGTAACATATCTAACATATGTATAAAACATGTAACATATGTATAAAACATATGTAACATATGTATATAACCTATGTATCAATGCTGTGATCTATTAGAATACATATGTTTAGTCTATAATGACAAATCGACTGCTCAAAACATGTTTTGAGCGGTCGTTATAAGTATCTGAGCGGTCGTTATAAGTATTTGAGCGGTCGTTATAAGTTTTTGAGCGGTCGTTATAAGTTTTTGAGCGGTCGTTATAAGTTTCTGAGCGGTCGTTATAAGCATTGAGCGGTCGTTATAAGCATTTGAGCGGTCGTTATAAGCATATGCTGTGATCTATTAGAATACATATGTATAGTCTATAACGACAAATCGACTGCTCAAAACATTTTTTTTATGAAAGTAATACAAATAAGTTATATGTTAAGTATGTAAGTTATATATGTGTTGATATATTTTGTCTAAATGTATGCGAACTTGTCGAGATTTCTGTTCCAAAGACATCACCAACCCTATATATATATATGATGAAAGTATGTTCTCATTGTTACCGCTACCTTAAGCATTAACGCTTACATTTAATGCTATTGTTAGAAAAACTAGACTAGTGAATTTAGTTCCCATGAAGTTATTTCTCAAAGTACTCGTTTACAAAATTCAAATATTTTAAAGTTGGTACCAACTTTAAAAAAATTGATATGTTAGATATGTTACATATGTTTTATACATATGTTACATATGTTAGATAGGTTACATACATATGTTACATATGTTTTATACATATGTTAGATATGTTACATATGTTTTATACATATGTCACATATGTTTTATACATATATTACATATGTTTTATACATATGTTTTATACATATGTTACATATGTTAGATAGGTTACGTACATATGTTTTATACATATGTTACATTTGTTAGATAGGTTACATACATATGTTACATACATATGTTATATATGTTAGATATGTTACATATGTTTTATACATATGTTTCATACATATGTTAGATATGTTACATATGTTTTATACATATGTTAGATATGTTGTATATAACATATGTTATATACATATCAAACTTTTTTATATGTAACAGAAAAAATATCAAACTCTTTTATAATGTAATAAAGAAATAACAAACTTTTTGTATGTAACAGATTTTTAGCAAGTGTTAAAGAAATATTTTGTCAAAAAAGAAATTATCAGTATAAACTTTTTTTTATTTTCATTAAAAAAGATCAACATAATTATTTTTTAAACGTTTAGAAACATATTCAAAAAATGTTTTCAACGAATATTATAAATTTAAAATATAACAAAAAATTACTAGATAACTTTTTAAAAATTATATATGTATGTTAACAAGTCTTTAGAAAAAATATCAAACTTTTTTATATATTTTAGAAGAAAACATTAAGTATATGCTATTACTTTCATAGCTCAGACAATCATAATTTTTTTTTCTGCTTGCAGTTAGAAATAAAGAGAGATTCATTTCCAGTTAACAAAAAAATATGTTTATTGAAATAACATATCAAAGATTTACACAATTTTTAGCTGAACGTATTACTTTCAAAATATACTTCATAGAATTGACTATCAAAACATTTAAAAAATGTATTTGTAAATTGACATGTGCAATTTTGACAAATGTTCTTAGATAACTCAAATGTATTCATATTTAGCAAAGTTGAATCTTTACACATATAAAATTTTTCCTGAGTCTCAGTTAACATGCAAGCGTGGTCGAATTGTGAGTTGGATCTATGTTTACACCCATCGCATTTAAACATTTTACAAGCAGTAGATCCGAACTCTTGTTTCAAACAAAATAAGAAATGTGACTTAGCAGTGTTGAAATCCATATGATTATAGCATACAGGTAACTTATTAAAAACAGAATTCGGTAGAACATGAGTTAGAAGTATGTCAATCACCGTTTCAGTAATTTGTGGAACTAATTCTATCAAATTAAGTATCTGATCCTTACTCATACGAATTCCAGTATTTTTTAAATAAAAACCAAAGTTTTTCAAATTAAAGAGCTGTTGAAGAAAACAAGTATCTTCATCAAGACCCATTACAATAAGTTGATTATTTGCGATAAAAGAATCATCTTTCGAGTAAAAATGAAAATCTGATAATTTTTTACTAAAATTTTCCCATGTTGGGGCAGTCATAATAATCCCTTGTTTTGTATGGTATTTATCTCCATTTTTAGTTTCCTTGAAATTTCTGATATGAATTCTTAAGGAAACATGATTTTTTAATCGAATCTGAAAAAATGTACCTGAACATATAGAAAAATCTGCAAGAAGTATATCACTACCATATATAGCTGAAAAAGCTTGTTCTTGCATAGCAGTAATGTTTTCATAGGACTTGGAAGTCACTTGTTTAGCAAATGTTTGCTCAGAAGACACTTCCATTGTTTGTAAATGTTCGTTTTTAGATGAAGATGCTTCATCTGATGAAACAGGAAGAAAACTAAGTCTTTGTATTTTTAAAGGAACAGGGTTTGAAATAATATAATAGAAGGTTAAGCTAATTGATGGTTGTTTAATATCAGGTTTTGGCAAAATTCCATTAGTAAACAGTTCATTAGTAGGATTAAACATGTAATACAAAGAGCCATGTTCTAAGCTTATTCGAACCTCTTGGCACTTAAGTCTTTGAAACTCTAGAATCCGTTTTGCTCCAAAACCCAGTACAGTTATGGGGACATTCTCATCTATATCGCTCTCATTATCCTTATGTTGTGATAAATAACTTCTTCCATTCGGGTACAGATTCATCAGCACAAGGTTATATTTTCTCCCTGATTGGTTTTCCACTTGGTCTTTTAATTCTAACATAAACGGTGCCCATTCTAATGCAGAAATGGTGGTTCCACTGAAAGAATAAGACAGTCCAGAATCACCGTAAGCTAAAACCTGTTTTATTTCTTTTCCTCGTAGTTTCAAAGTAGGTGTATAAAAGGGCAAAGCTTGCAGTTCACTAAAATAATCGTCCGCTAGGTCTTTTTGAATAAAATCGGAAATCAGAAGTACATCTAGTTCATTTACGTTGAAAATGGTAACAGTCATTTTTTTTCAGACAAACAGGATCAGAAAGCTTTGTACAAGATTAGACAGGTTCGGACAGGTAAACAAGCAAGGTTAGACAGGTTCAGACAGGAAAACCGGCAAGGTTAGAGCAGCAACAAGGATCAGCATTCAAGACAACTTACTCGAACATAGTGATTAGAATATTAGGTATGCTGCTTTTATAGAGGATTCTTATCATGTAGAGTATGGTGTGCAAAACTGGTCATGATATCACTCTCCTCGAAGTAGATAACCAATCAAAACGGTTTTTCATATTCTTATAGGCAGGAAAAAGTGACATCATACAACAAGTGCGCCATCTACATCTAAATTACTTATTTCTCTCAGTTCAAAGTAAGGGTTTGTTGCAACAAGTTGATGTTAAAGTTTAGGAAAAAGAAAAATGATGATAGGTTAAATAGATGTGTTCAAGAAAGTTTAAGATAAGTGTTTTTTTGTAACTATGTGTAATATAATTTAGAACATTAAAAAGTTAACGTCATTTACTATTTTCATCGAACAAGAAACCTTTCTTAAAATATTATTCATGTTTAAGAATACATTTCTTTAGTTTTTATGTTACATGCTTAAAACAATATGCAGGTTTAATGTTTGAACAACAGATACTTAATGTTTTTTATCTGTTACATATAAAAAGAGTAATTTTTTGGTTTTAAACTGCTGTTCTAAAAACTTTTTTTATGAATCAGTTACATAAATGTTTCTAAACATTTTAAAATAACAAGTTAAAGTGATTCTGTAATGTTTTTCAAGAAAGTATCTTTAAAAAAACATGAAGTTATTTCTGAAAGTACTCGTTTACAAAATTCATATAATATTATTTTCTTTTAAAGTTGGAACTAAATTCACTAGTTTTTCTAACAATAGCATTCAATGTAAGTGAAATAAGGGCGAATGCTTGAGGTAGCGGTTACAATGAGAACATGCTTTCATCATATATATATATATATATATATATATATATATATATAGGGTTGGTGATGTCTTTGTTACAGAAATCTCAACAATTTCACATACATTTACACAAAATATATCAACACATACTTAACATGTAACTTATTTGAATGGTGAAACCTTTTGTATTACTTTCATAAAAAAAAATTAAGTTATTTCCAAAAATATAATTATTTTTCCCGTTGGTACAAAACATGTTTTGTAAATTTATTTGTAACTGATAATTAAAAAAAATTGTTTTAACTAATTGTTTCTTTTCAGCAAAACATTTCATTTAAAAAATAAACCTTTACTTAATGCATACAAAAATTAAAAAACAAAATGTTTTCAAAACTTGTTTAACACTTTCATGACTTTATTTCACTTAAATTATGACCATTACAGTAATTTATTTCACGTTATTTGAAAATCATTAAAAAAATTTAATTAATTAATTAATTAGCTAAAAATTAATTACAATTTCTTCATGAGCAGCATTAAGTCTGGATTACACGTGCTAAATCATTGCATCCCGCTCGCAGCAACGTGGTACTGTCATCCCCTCAGGGGAAAAGCTCTCGACCCATCAGAACGCCGATCGTAGTTCCCCCTAGGATGATGATGATGTCATCACCCATGTTCCTCTGTCGACTTCATATTTAAAAAAATTTAATTTGTTAAACGTGAAATTTAACATTTCATTTTTAAAACTTGAATTACATCTCTGTGTTTGTGATTGCATCATACCTCTCTCTCCACGCATCACTCGCGCATGCGTCGTAAGTCGTCCGTCGCCAGAATGTTCTAGAACATGACGTCATCGAACCTCCCTCAGGAGGTACTGCACTCCCCTCCGGTGAAATAGACACAGCCAATCAGAAAGCAGCATTCGTCTCGACCTATCACAGCGCCGAACGCAGCGCCCTCTATTATGATGATGACATCGCTTGTGCATATATCGGAAACCCCGTCAGTTGCTCACAGGATTCCATGACAGTAGGTAGTCTCTGCGAAACTCTCCGTAAGTAGATCTTTTCCCTACGATCTCGCCGCTTTCATCTTCATTCCCTTTCTCATTAACCTTCTCATTAACCTTCTCATTAACCTGCTCATTATCTAATCACTCATCTGTCATCTATCCATCACTCACCTGTCACCTATCCATCACCTTTCGTCCGTGGCCGCCATCTTGAACCCCGAACCCCCTGCTGGCGCAGAACCCCTATTTCTCTTGTACTCACGAGATAAATGTGGTTTTCGTACAACGCACTATACACCCAGAGAAAAGTTTTGTTGAATCAACAAAAATTTGGTTGACCCAACAAAACTTTCCTTTTAAATATGGGGCAATGGAAATTTTGTTTGAATCAACAAAAGAAAATTTTTGAAATTCCAACAAAAAAATTTTGTATCGTCAGCAAAAAAATGTTTTTAGTCCAGTAGAAATAGCATTTTACCTTACAAAAATTCGGGTAGTTCTGATTTTTGGGTATGTTGTAAAGGTTGACCCTCTAATAAAAAAACCAAGTTTTCGACCTTCTAGACCTTGTGCGTTTTTCACAATATTGAAAAAACCAATATTTTTCGGCACTTTTTTCGATTTTTCTTAAATAACTCAATTTTAGTGCATTTTACAGAAAAAAGCACTGTTACCATTTTGTAGAGCATAAAATTTTCTACAACATGCAGGTAAGATACGGAGCCGGGAAAATAGGGTAAAAATTGCAAAATTGCAAAAATCCACTAAAGCCGTTAGTTTTTGCTTAATAACCTACTTTTAATGCGTTTTAGAAACAAAATTGTCATAATCAACATTTTAGAGCATGAGATAGTCGATAGTTTCGTTTATTATAGGTTGACCCTCTAATAAAAATACAAAGTTTTCAACCTTCTATACCTTGTGCGTTTTTCACAATATTGAAAAAACCAATATTTTTCGGCACTTTTTCGATTTTTCTTAAATAACTCAATTTTAGTGCATTTTACAGAAAAAGCACTTTCACCATTTTGCAGAGCATAAAATTCTCTACAACATGCAGTATTCAGATTTGTAAATTGTCCAAATAGGGGGTAAGATACGGAGCCGGGAAAATAGGGTAAAATTTGCAAAAATTCACTAAAGACGTTAGTTTTTGCTTAATAACCTACTTTTAGTGCGTTTTAGAGACAAAAGCACTTTGATCATTTTGTAGAGCCTAAAATTCTCTACAACATGCAGTATTCATGTTTGTAAATTGTCCAAATAGGGGGTAAGATATGGAGCCGGGAAAATAGGGTTAAATTTGGAAAAAATGTAAAAATCCACAAATGACGTTAGTTTTTGCTAGATAACCTACTTCTAGTGCATTTTAGAGACAAAAGCCCTGTTACCATTTTGTAGAGCATAAAATTCTCTACAACATGCAGTATTCGTGTTTGTAAATTGTCTAAATAGGGGGTAAGATACGTAGCCGGAAAAATAGGGTTAAATTTGGAAAAAATGTAAAAATTCACAAATGACGTTAGTGTTTGCTTAATAACCCACTTTTTACTCCTTTTCCCTTTTAAAATTTCTAAATTATAACTTATTTATTTTTCAAGTATTTTTTTTACATTATTCCCAGCTATTAATTTTACTTTCGACTTTGAATTCTTGGCCCTGCACCTTTGTCTAAAGACTAGGTTTTTTTGGTTAACTTCGCCCCCCCCACCTCTCAACTATTCAACAGTTACCTATTATTGTACATATTATAATTAATTAATTGCATCGTTTAATCAATATAAAAAATAAAAGCTCGTTTTTAAATTAATGACTTGTCAGGCGGTATTTTTTTCTTTTAACCATAAATTGTGTTATACTGATTTTTAGAGTCTATTATAGACATTTAATGATCTAATAAATGAAACTTATAGACTACTTCATGCTTTACAAACTTTATATTGACACTTTTGTCTCTAAAACGCACTAAAAGTAGGTTATTAAGCAAAAACTAACGTCTTTAGTGGATTTTTGAATTTTTTGCAAATTTTACCCTATTTTCCCGGCTCCGTATCTTCCCCCCTATTTGGACAATTTACAAATCTGAATACTGCATGTTGTAGAGAATTTTATGCTCTACAAAATGGTGAAAGTGCTTTTTCTGTAAAATGCACTAAAATTGAGTTATTTAAGAAAAATTGAAAAAAGTGCCGAAAAATATTGGTTTTTTCAATATTGTGAAAAACGCACAAGGTCTAGAAGGTCGAAAACTTGGTTTTTTAATTAAACAGTCAACCTATAATAAATGAAACTATCGACTATCTCATGCTCTAAAAAGTTGATTATGACAATTTTGTTTCTAAAATGCACTAAAAGTGGGTTATTAAGCAAAAACTAACGTCATTTGTGGGTTTTTACATTTTTTCCAAATTTAACCCTATTTTCCCGGCTCCGTATCTTACACTCTAAATAAGAAAGAGTGACTATTCACTCTGGAGGAGTGGATATCCACTCTATCGCAGAGTCAAAATTTGCCCAACCTCTTTAGAGTGACTATTCACTCTAGGAAAAAGTGAAATTCTTGACTCCCTGAAAGAGTGAATACTCACTCTTTCAGGAGTGAGTTTTTCCACCCCTGATAGGAGTGAACAGTCACTCTTTCAGGAGTGACTAAAATTCTTGAATAAAAAGAGAAACTCATTTTAACCCACACGCTTGTTCGTAGGCGATCACCCTCCCAAGTAGTAACCGAGCTCGCTGCTGCTTGACTTCTGCGCTCGGACGAGAACTGGTACCTACAGCTTGCTACAGCCGCTTACAATTTAAAAAGCTCTTATTACATTATTTTAGCTTTGTTTCTTTTGTGATATTCGAACACACTTATTAAATTTGTGTAGAAATCATAAATATTTACGGTGTTTCTCAACTGTGTAAATAAGAAACTGAAACCTTCTTTTTGTATCATATAATACAGAGACTGTTCGCACATTTTTTAGACAAATTTGATAAATTATTTAAAAAGATGGAATTCTTTTAGAGGAAAAAATTCTGACAACAACTTATTATGTGTAATTTATATTATCGTCTGATAATTTCAAATTTATTCTTATTTCAAGATTGCGCATGCTAAAAAAGCTGTGAATGGGAAGATGCGTTTGCGTTTTTTTTTTCCTTCTTCCGAACAGAAGTATGCTAATTCCACAGTCTAAAATGATTGCAAAGCACATAATATAAAAACTTTTTAGTGCGAAATAAACATAACAATTGATTGGAAAGTGCTATTCCAAAAATCAGTACATATACATAGTAAAAAGATATCAGATGAAAAAAAAAAGCCCATTTCAAGGCGGAAAACGAAGTTTCAAGTAAGGATTTATAACTATCGCAAATTTATCTTACATCGAAAACATCCATCGATATCCATCGAAAGCATTATGCAGAATTAGAATCAAGAAACAAGATTATCACACAGATTATTTCAGAAAGCAATATTCATATTTTAAACGTTAAAAACAACAACGCCGAAATCGTCTAAAAAATGTGCGAACACCCGTCTGTACATTTCCGCTATGACAAAAATTCCGTTACAACAAAGCAGTTATTTATTTATTCATTCATTTTTTTCTTGCTAATAATGTTTTCATAATTAGAGCCCGATTAAGATTGTCCGAGTCCCAGGGCCTGTTTACCAAATAGGCCCGTGAAGCCGAAGTTTACTCACTGAAATACAAAGGGGCCCCCAAATTTACTTTTCAAAACTAATTTTTAGAGGGGAAATTTTAGTCAGGGTAAAAAACGTTTTCTTTTTTCTTAAATTATAGCTGTTAAATTTTTCCTAAGATTATTTCCGACACATTTATACTCTTTTTTTTTTCTATAATAAATGTTATAAAATCAGTGATTAAATGCAACGTTTTTCATTTCTCTTATGTTTAATTTCAAACGTGCTAAAAATAACAGAAAATTTAATCTGTATAGTTATATTTTGTTTATATTCATAAAGAGGTTAGAAATGATATAAAATATGTAGAATAGGTTATTTAAATAAAGAGGAAAATAATTAGCATTCAGAGATATTAAATTTCTGTTTATAAAATAGAAGCAAAATTGTGTTGCAGCTAAGCATAAATTTACTTCAAATATTTATTTTCCCTGCACTTTTCTTAGCATTGGCAAATCCTGCAATTTGTAAAGCATAAAATATATTTCCTGTCCATAATTCTATCGATTCATTTATTATTTCAATGCCTTTTTCAGTTTTTTTTTTTAAATCGTGCTACTATATATAAAGGATTTCATTTTAGGAGTTTCGTTTTGATAACGGAGATTACTCGGATTCTCATCCGTCAGCTGGCGCCATCTTGTGATTTTATTGTAAAAAACTGTTTTTCCTCACTCTTCAACGGAGTGAAATATTTCACTCTTGTCAACGAAGTGAACAGTCACTCTCGACAACGGAGTGAGATATTTCACTCTTTTCTAGAGAGTGGAAAGTTCCACTCTTTAAAGAGTGCATATTTATAAAATTCACTCCTAAAAGAGTGAAAATGCCTCTCACTCTTCCAAAGAGTCAACTTCTCACTCCTTCCAATTTTAGAGTGTACCCCCTATTTGGACAATTTACAAACATGAATACTGCATGTTGTAGAAAATTTTATGCTCTATAAAATGCTGAAAGTGCTTTTGTCTCTAAAATGCACTAAAAGTAGGTTATTAAGCAAAAACTAACGTCTTTAGTGGATTTTTGCATTTTTTGCAAATTTTACCCTATTTTTCCGGCTCCGTATCTTACCCCCTATTTGGACAATTTACAAACCTGAATACTGCATGTTGTAGAGAATTTTATGCTCTACAAAATGGTAACAGTGATTTTTTCTGTAAAATGCATTAAATTCAGTTATTTCAGAAAAATCGAAAAAAGTGCCGAAAAATATTGGTTTTTTCAATATTGTGAAAAACGCACAAGGTCTAGAAGGTCGAAAACTTTGTTTTTTTATTAGAGGGTCAACCTTTACAGCATACCCAAAAATCATAACTACCCGAGTTTTTGTAAGGCAAGGCCCTTTTTTGCGCTATTTCTACTGGACTATTTGTTAATTCAAGTAAAATGGTCCAATTTTTACTTGAATTAACAAAATTCTTTTGTTGAAAGTTTTCTCAAAATAAATATACTAATTATCTGTTACTTTAAGAGTTCTTTTTAGTTTCGGCAGCGAAAACTTTTGTTTAAAGAACAATTGTTTTGTGTAATTTTAAGAATTTTCTTTGTTTTAACAACAAAAGGTTTTTGTTAAAGAAACAATTATAATATTTACTATAAAGTTATTTTTTGCATTAGAATCAATCAAATATGTAATCTTAACTGTTTTTTAATTCATTTTCAGCAGTGAATTTCGCCTGTAATCCTTGGATAATAACAAGTGAATTTTTATCCTGCTTTTTAACAAGCGTAAACCGACAAGTTGATCAATGTCCCAAGAAGGGAATCGAACCCGGGTCCTCAGAATAGTGATCTGATTCTCTACCACTGAGCTACAATGAACGATATCCCAACTCGAAATTTCTCACTCTTATATGTCGCTCTTATATACTCATATATATACTCTCAATATGTCGGACCGGCTGCAACCGCAGCACAAGATGGAAATGCCATCACGAGCATGCAAATTTCTTCGGCAAACATCAGACGAAAATACAAAGCCCAGCATACGGCAACACATAGTTAATTTTTAAATCATTTTCAGCAGTGAATTACGCCTGTAAAAAGCAGGATAAAAATCCACTGGTTATTATTCAAGGATTACAGGCGTAATTCACTGCAGAAAATTAATTAAAAATTAACTGTGTTGCCGTATGCTGGGGCCTCAGAGCGCTATTCTGAGGACCCGGGTACGATTCCCGGCTTGGGACATTTTTCACTCTGTCAGTTTACGCTTGAAAAAAGCAGCTTCTATTTATGTCAAGGTCTAACTCAATCTGTAGTTAGATGTAAATCAGTGAATTAGTTCTTGAGATAGAGCTAATGCAGAAATCACGAAAATTGCAACATAGCAGCGCCACCTGTTGCGCGATTTACGCCAAAAACTAATCAGCACCAATTTATATCAGGAAGGAACTGAATATAAAATTTTATTAAATTCCGTGCATTACAGTTCTGGAAATAGAGCACCCACAAAATCATTTTCTAAAAACAGTCAAATCGTGTTCAGGACCTACTAAAATCCGTCGAAAACCGGAAGTCGAAAATTTTCATGAATCCAATACTTTCTTCTTGTAAAGATAGAAGAAAGTAATAAATGGGAGAGGGCGATTTTTAAAACTACCTTGGTCCGTCCCAATGAAAAAAAGTTTTAATTATCCAAAAATTATGTTAATCCTTTAATTATATAGCTATATAAGTCAAATAAACCAAGTTACGTGAGAGAGTTATGGCTGCTACACAACAATTTAAATTTTGAAAAACAACACAATTTTGCTGGAATTACAAATTTAAATTCAAAATTATGGAGAAATAAAAAAAACAAACAGATTTTGTTAATTCAAGTAAAATTGATGAAATTTTGTTAAAATTTTGTAAGAGTGTTTACAATAGTTTTTTTGTCCATGCAAGAATACCAATTTTTTTACTTCAACTAAACATTTTGTTTGAAACAACCAAAATGTACTAAACAAAACATGTTTTGTAGTTTTAATCAATTCCTTTTTCTGGGTGTAAGATTTTGCAAATATCGTTAAATTCAAGTTTTTCTAAAGAGGGGAATCTCGAATTTATGTTTTAAATTTAAACCGAGAGTCATCTGTTTCATCCACTTTTAACGGGATGATGAAATTTAAGAATTATATTTCATTATTTATGTTATTTCAAAAAAGAAATTCTTCAAAGAAGCGTTCTTTTTCATAAATTCAAAAAATATGTGAAGAAAATTCAGTTTAATGAAATTTAAATTTTTGTATTTAACTAAAAAAAGTAAAATGATTTATGCATTCGAACTTTCAAAATCTTTTCACCCCCCCTTTTTTTTTCATTTTATTACTTAGCTAAACTTTATTTAAAAATGTACACCCATGTTTTATTCCGATGGACAGTTATTTAATAAATAAATGAATAAATATATGGTGACTGAATTTTCGTTAAAAATTCACATGTTAACTTTCAAGCGAGAGTCATCTTCTTCACCCACTTTAATGGGACGGTGGACTTTAAAAATTATATTGCATTATTTATGTTATTCCAAAAAATAAATTTTTGAAAGACCTGAACATTTTAAAAGACTGTTCCATAAATTCAATAAATGTGTGAAAAATTTCAGTTTACTGAAATTAAAATGTTTTTAAAGCTATTACAAAAAAAAAAAAAAAAAAAAAAAAAAAAGCGTTCCAATTTTCAAAATATTTTTACTATTTACATTATCATTGTATTACTTAGATAGACTTTGTTAAAAAAAAAAAAAAAATGTGCATCCATTTTTCAATCCTAACGACAGTTAGTTTAAAAATAAATGAATAAATATATGGCATGAAACTGAATTTTGTTAAAAATTCACATTTTAAATTTGAAGCGAAATTATTCTTCTTCACCGATTTTTAATGGGACGGTGGACTTTAAAAATTATATTACATTATTCATATTATTCCAAAAATTTTTTTTTTGAAAGAAGCGCCCTGTTCCATAAATTCAATAAATGCGTAAAAATATTCAGTTTACTGAAATTAAAATGTTTTTAAAGCCATTACAAAAAAAAAGAAAAAAAAAAAAAAAAAAAGCGTTCCAATTTTTAAAATATTTTTACTATTTATATTATCATTGTATTACTTAGATAGACTTTATTAAAGAAATGTGCATCCATTTTTCATTCCTATCGACAGTTAGTTTAAAAATAAATGAATAAATATATGGCATGAAACTAAATTTTGTTAAAAATTCCCATTTTAAATTTGAAGCGAGATTCTTCTTCTTCACCGACTTTTAATGGGACGGTGGACTTAAAAATTATATTGCAATATTCATATTATTCCAAAAAATAATTTTTTGAAAGAAGCGCCCTGTTCCATAAATTCAATAAATGCGTGAAAATATTCAGTTTACTGAAATTAAAATGTTTTTAAAGCTATTACAAAAAAAAAAAAAAAAAAAAAAAAAAAAAGCGTTCCAATTTTTAAAATATTTTTACTATTTATATTATCATTGTATTACTTAGATAGACTTCAAAAAATTAAAAAAATGTGCATCCATTTTTCAATCATATCGACAGTTTAAAAATAAATGAATAAATATATGGCATGAAACTGAATTTTGTTAAAAATTCACATTTTAAATTTGAAGCGAAATTCTTCTTCTTCACCGACTTTTAATGGGACGGTGGACTTTAAAAATTATTTTGCAATATTCATATTATTCCAAAAAATAATTTTTTGAAAGAAGCGCACTGTTCCATAAATTCAATAAATGCGTGAAAAATTTCAGTTTACTGAAATTAATTTTTTCTTTTAAAGCTATTAAAAAAATATTTCTGCATTCCAATTTTAAAAATAATTTCACTATTTGTATTTTCATTTTATTACCTGACTAGACTTTATTAAAAAAATGTACATACATTTTTCAATCCTATAAATAGTTAGTTTAAAAATAAATGAATAAATATATAGCATGAAACTAATATTGTTAAAAATTCACATTTTAAATTTCAAGCGAGAGTGTTCTTCTTCACCGAATAAGTAAAGTTCTTTTTTATACTCTTTTTAATCAAGATAACTTTCTTTTTGATACAGCCCCTTACATAAAGTTAGCTTATATGCAATATCGCAGCAATATTCAGCCAATATTTGTTTATTGCTAGAGATGCTATTCCAATTATTTATTCAGTGGAACTCAGAAAGGAAAGAAACTTCTCCCACAGTGCAAGTACACGCTTTCATCTTTTTTTGCAAGGAAAAAAAAAAAAGAAAGAAAAAAGATATAAACAGTATCTAAATAATAAAATATTCAATCGACGAACGAGGATGCATTGACTTCTTATTTCGCAAGCGCTTTTTCGCTATGTCTGTGAAATAAATGCAAAATAAATAAATAATAAAACTCACGTCCAGTATTTTTGCGTCTTTAAATAAATATTTTACTGCAATAAAAATTCCTTTGAGCAGCTTACTATTTCTATAACGTTATCACAGTTCGCATTCTATAAAAAAGAATGATTATTTTTTATTCCCTATGTTCACAACACGACAGCATATATTCCAAACAGAAAAAGTGGAGTGCAATTTCAGACAGGTAGATGATTCGGCATTAAAAATGAATGGTTAAAAAATAATAAACTCTTTAAATGGAACACGCAACACTTACACAAAAATGAAAGGGTATAATCATGTATTAAAATAAAGTCTGCATGTGTTCGTGAATTTTTCTCAGTTACAGTTGCCTATTCTTGATTCAAGTTATACATTGGGATATTATTATATTTTACACTCTTTTACTTAAGATCTTCTCAAATCCAAACTTGCTACTTTATGACATATATCTTAACTCATTGGGTGCGTTCGTAATTATATAAATCCGTAGCACCTATTGTCGTCGCCTGGTCCGTCAGTCCGCATATAACAACGCAAAAACTACCCAGCCGAATAGTTTGAAATTTAAGATATATTATCTTTGCAGAATTTTGTCGAGACGTTTCAAATTTTATGAAAATCGAATCAAAACTTTAGGAGATATTAATAAAAACATTTATTAAGAAATTTGAATTTTTTAAAAAAGAAATCTGTGCTTTCTTGTTATAGGAGCTACCGAGGTTTAATCGTCAAGCGACCGACATACTTATTTTATTACAGAAATTAATCTGCAAACGATATAATAATTCATTTCACGAATTAAAAATCATCAAGATCTGAATATTTATATAACTAGCTATAGTACGATCGCACTTCGTTTGTCACGTTTGGCGTACAATTTCCAACTTGTTTTTATTTGCAAACGCATGAAATCGGCAGGTGTTCTTATTCAGAAGCTATGCAATCGAAAGACGTTTTCCACTTTTTTGATAAAGGCAGAAGAGCTTTCATAAAATACTCTCAAAGTCGACGTTTTGAACCGAATCTCAACGCGGCAGTACGAGAAAAGGAAAAAACGTGTCGTCACGTGATAGGAATCGCTTGTAACTCGATAAGTAATTTATTTATTTAAAAAAAAAATGAAAAACTTATTTTGATTTTAAATCGCTTCAATAGTCCAATTCAATAATCCTTCCAATTTTATGTCTTTGCGTTTAGAAAGGAGTCAGAAAATATGTCAGAAATTATCGCGTTGGTGAGTGGGTAATTTGAGAACAACCTTAACATGTTTTTTGTTTGTAAAGTTGGAATTTTGTAAGCGTCTTTTTCACTCACTTCCTGATATGCTAGAATTATAAACATTATGTACGCAGGTTTGCTTTCGATGAAAATACAACATTTTAATATTTTTAATTAGAAATTAATATATATATATATTCCATTAGCCGCCCGCAAATGATAAATCGCTAACTAATTTATATGGTTAAAACTGTACGACTAAAGATCACCGAGATATGATGTTTTTAATTTTATGAAATTTCGGAGCTTCCCGGCGTTAAAAATGAACAGACGATTTTTTAGTGCAGCAAAACACCGAAATTTTATAGATTTCAATGTATTATAACTCGGTGAATTTCAGTCATCGAATATTATGTCGATGAAATAATATTGCCTTTAATTTAAAAAGAAAGTTACACTTTTTAAATTTTTATATGGCTCCTGGGTTTTATAAGTTATATTTAGAAATATTTTTTCCATGCTCTGACAAGTGCGACAGTAAAAATTCCATCTCTCTACGACTAAAGCTCACAGAGTTATGATATATTGATTTTTATGAAATTTCGGAGTTTTCCGGCATTAAAAATGAACAGACGAGATTTTAGTGCAGCAAAACACCGAAATGTTATAGATTTCAAAGTATTATAACTCGGTGAATTTTAGTCATTGAAGATTGGACTTTTTACAGCTGTAATTTCTCAGAACATAGATAAAATATTTCTCAATGTAACTTATAAGACTTAGGGACCATATAAAAATGTAAAAAGTGTAACTTTTCGAAAATTAATGGCAAAAATATTGTATCGACATAATCTTAACCCATCTACTTAGTTAA
This sequence comes from Maratus michaelseni, assembly GCA_963931845.1. Classification (NCBI taxonomy): domain Eukaryota; kingdom Metazoa; phylum Arthropoda; class Arachnida; order Araneae; family Salticidae; genus Maratus; species Maratus michaelseni. The sequence continues at coordinate 139,128,630 of OZ007596.1, forward strand.
AGAAATACAAGACATAAAAATAATAATAAGCAGTAAAAATAGTAATAGAAAATAAGCAGTAATGCGCGGTAGCGTATTACTGCTTATTTTACTGTTTATTACTGTTAATTTTACGGTATAATACTGGCAGCTGGGGTGTCAGTATTATACTGTAAAATGAACACTTTTTTTTTTTTTTTTTTTTCAGTGTAGTAAGTATTTAAACATTTAATTATGCAAAGGATGTATTTACACTCATAGTTGCCAACCTCCCGATTTTTTTCATACCAGTATTTTTATGAAAAAATATTTATTTTATTTTATCATGCAATTTCTGCTATTTATTAAAGCGAAAATTTTTGTATGATTTTACTGGTATTCAAAAAATCGGGAGGTTGGCAACTATGTAACACTGATAAAAATTTTGCGCTGGTTTGAACCAACTTTTGGTGCTGCAATAGCTGCAACCATAATATGGTGAAATCTCGTTCCAACATTTGGAGCTATGGTTCAATAGGATCTCCAAATGTTGGAACGAGGTTTCACCATCTTATGGTTGCGCAGCTACTGCAGCACCAAAAGTTGGTTCAAACCAGCATAAAATTTTTATCAGCGTAAAATAAGGATGTAATATCCTATTAAGTATGGGGTATTCACCATCCAGTACACTGCAAAAAAGAGATTGTTCATTTTACAGTATAATACTGGCATCCCAGCTGCCAGTATTACACCGTAAAATTAACAGTAATAAACAGTAAAATAAGCAGTAATACGCTACCGAGCATGCATATTTGGTTTGGGTTGGGTTGATTTATGACCGCCAATTATCAACACGAGGGATATAGGCCCTAGGGGGAGTGCCCTCCGTGGGGGTCTTTCTAAGCGATCCTAAACCGTATTTACGGCAAGGTTCGAAGAAAACCACGGAAAACTCCGAACGGTTAGGTCGACTAGCGCGACAAGGGTTTGAACCTAGCACCTCTCGTCTACCAGCTTTGAGAGCAGAACCTCTCAGCCACTGGTGGGGCCGCATATTTGGTTTGATATTAGATATTCAATTCCAGTTAGTTGAACATTGTTGGAGAAGAAAGAATTTTTTCCATAAATAACAACACTGTGTTTAATGTAAGAATGCAAAGATTTTAAGTAAACATTTTCTAAATAATAAAATACTCAATTCACGAAAATGTTGCGTTATTCTACAAGGTGTTGCCTCTTTTGAATTCGTGAAGTAAACGCAAAGTAAATAAATTATAAAATCTATGACAAGTGACGTTTTCTGTTAGGGGAAATTGTCTAAATAAATATTTTATTGTAAATTCTTCTAAGGTATTACACTGACTTTTCAATGTTATCCGAATTCGATTTTGATAAACAGAGTTCTTTTATCTCTCTTGTGTATTTCATTTCTTTTTGCACTACAAACAAATTTTAATATTTTACGAGAGTTTTCATTTCAAAGAAAAGTATGAAAGTGCTTACAGTGTTTCGTTATTCTGTACAAGAGCTTGCCTCTTTTGAGTTCGTGAAGTAAAAGCAAAATAAACAAATTATAAAATCTCTGACAAGTACGTTTTCTGCTAGGAGAAATTTATTTAAATAAATGTTTTATTGTAAATTTTTCGTAGGTATTAAACTGACTTTTCAATGTTATCCGAATTCGATTTTGATAAACAGGCTTCTGTTTTCTCCCTTGTGCATTTTATTTCTTTTTGCACGGTTTTTAATATTTTATGAGAGTTTATATTTGAAAGAAAAGTTGTGAAAGTGCTATAATGGGAAGCTCTCAAAGAGGTTGCGACATTAACAATAGGAGGAAAACGATACATTTTTAATGGGGGTATATAATGTAAATTAAGGCGGTTCTCAGAATATATATATATATATATATATATAATAAAACTTTTGTAAATAATAACCATTAAACCACATTAAACACCTACAATAGATAAACCGATATTATATTTATGTATTGTATTATACAATACAATACATAAATAAAAAAAAAAAATTAAGATTCTCAAAATTAAAATAAGTGGGAAAAATACTTAAAGATATGTAGAGAAAAAATCCAATATGCAGAAAGTGAAAATATTACAAGAGCAATTGGAAACTTATATAGTGGAGCACTTTTTCAAGGGCAATATTACATTAATATAAGTAAAATGTAATTGTTTTCTATGAATAGCCATGAGCTTAATTTATTAACCCAAATTGTCCAATCAATTACCAAATCTAATTTAAAGAGAATTGAATAAAAATGGACAAATATTGACTACCCGAACATGATATGTGCAAAATTAATTAATAGAGAGTATTATTAAAATGCAAAAATATATTTAAAAAGGAATTTTTAGAAATTGCAGTAAAACATACCCCAACATTTTAGCTTTCAGAAACCACGTTCTCCGCTAGTTATCCGTTAGAAATGCACGTTGTATGTAACACTTAAATTGACAGTTTAAAATAATAAACTATTTTTAGAATATTCAAAACATTATCCAATCTAAATAATAATAATATAAATGAAAGGGATTTTTGAAATTAAAATATTACGAGCTTACAGCACAAAAGGATTAAATGAAACGATAATGAATGTTATTCGAATATTGACTGCGTTATATTAATGCATTTTTATAGCAGCGCCATCTATGAGAAAGAGAAAAAAAAGAAAGGAATTTAGCATTACAATTTATTAATTAGTTAAAAAGTATATATTAAATAAATTTAAATAAATATTAAATGACAAAAATATATAAAAATATTTACATTTATTTCCAATTATTGAGAAATTATAAATTCTAATCAATATTAGAACAGACATCAAAGTAATTTAATACCAAAACATTTAGATGCAAATTGAGTATTTTAAACTTATAATTTGATGCTGCCATCTAAATTGAAACATATGAAACACTTATTTAATTTAATATGCTAAAGAACGAAAAAACTCTGACACATTCATGAAGTTATTTTTGTATGTAAAAGCATAAAATTTAAAGGCATAACTATGGAATCGAATAACTTTTATCGTTTTTTAATAAATATACAGGATGGTCATAAAGTCTTTCCCTATTTACAATAATTTATTTCAGAAAAACTAATATAATTAGGCATATGCTTGTTTCAATATATTGTACAGACATTTATGAAGTTTTTAATACACGTCAGTAAATTTCAATGTGGAGCACCCTTGGTAACTCAAAGAATGTAAAGGCGGTATTCCATTTCTCGCCACGTAAATATTGCCAAACATTTAGGATGTCATACTAGACTCCTTGAGTGTTTAGATATTTTTTACTGGTGTTGCAAACACTTTGTCCTTTATGTACCCCCAAAAGAAAAAATCTAGAGGAGTACTGTCAGGAGAGCGTGGAGGCCATAGTGCTACCAAGGAGGCACACTTTGACATGTCATGAAGTATGTGGTCTTATTAAAAACTTTATAATAGTACTTATAATGTATCCAAACAACCTTATGTCTAATTATAATAATTTTCGCAAAATAAATATATATTTTTTGGGAAAGACTTTATGACCACCCTATGTGTTATTATATGTTGAATTATAATGAATCGCTCTCTTATAATGACTTTCTCTCATTGTTGCGCCTCTAAAATAGATTCAAAATTGTAACTTTCCCGCCAATTTCTAACAGATTCTTTGTCTTGGCAGGTAAATGAGAAACGATATTCGGTTTTTACGCTTTCCAATATAGTGGAAAAGTGTTTATCAATTCCCACATTATGATATATGGGGAAAAATCGTTCGCAGTGTATTTTAATGATGTTACTCTAATGTTGAAAAATGTTTGAAATAATGAAATTGATATACATTGCTGAGGTGCACTACAACATGTTTTCTAAAGAATTATCATGTATTTATAGAGAAACTCAAAATAATGCGGTTACAGGATTGACTATGAGCTATAAGTGCTGGATGTGTGTTTTCAGCTATGATATGTATTTTAAAACTTAACTAATTTTTAGTGCATTACAAGGGGGTAGATCATATACAGGGCTACACGAAAAAATCCGCACACAAAACTGGCTGTGGGCAGCAATTGCTAAATGAATTTTTACTACATTGTGTTTCTTAAAAAAAAATGTTTATTTCAATATCTGATTTCATTGTATAAACTGAAATGAAATTTCTTAACAATATTCCGATAATGTTGGAAGTGTATCATAATCTATAGCGGGATGCATTATTTTTCCTTCTTGTTTCGTTACTGAATGAGGACACCTGTACTTTTCAAACATTTAAGAATAAAAAAAGACTTCGTGAATATTTCAGAAACTAAGAGTATTTGGGTTTCAGAACAAACAGCCTTAAGTGAATATTTTACTCCAAAAATGTTTTTCGCATGCATATTATACTGACTTTTTAACGTCAAATGAATTCACTTTCTAGAAACAGCTAATTCGATTTTTCTCCCTTGGGTATTTCTTTAAAATTCAAGACAAGCATATTTATTTTGAATATTTTATGTGAGAGCATATTCGAAATAGGATAAAGAAATATTGCTCTTCCCAATGTTAAGTAGCAAGACATTAAAAATGTATAGTGAAGAATAATGCATTTTTAATAGGGTATGCAAGATATGGTCAAAAGTAAATGAATATAATCAATTTTCAATTAACTGTATGCCTAAGGTTATATGTTCATTTCGAGTTTTATATGTCGCTTGAAATCAAAGCATTTTATGTAATTACTTTTCTTGAAATGCATATTCCTTGTAATTAATTTTTAATCATCTTCGAACAAAAAAGGGATGTTATCAATTTGATTCATATGTGTATGTTTTGATATATCTTTGCGAATAATATGATTAGGTGTATCAGTATTTAAATGTTGTTTAGCGAAAAGGTTAACATTCCAGATAATGTTGTGTTAATTTTATTGGGATCAAATCAAGGCTTATCTATACTTTATGTTAAACTACTTTGTAACTGTAGTTATAATGCTTCGATTCTGACATAATTTAAATATGTTTCTGATTTAGATTACAGTATTATGCCTTCCGACAATTTAATATAATCTTTTTTTTTCGTGCTTTTTAAATCCTTCTTTCCATAACTAAGGCGGCTCTAAAAAATATATTTTCCCCGCTCAACAGCGCGAAATTTTCTGATGCATTTTCTGACTCATTTTTAAACACAAAAGCGTCCTAATAGTTACAGGCAGGATTATTGAACTGATTTGTAATCGAATAGTTTTTCCTTTTCCATAATTGAATTGCATCTTGAGTTATAAGCAATTATTGGCTCACGACGGGAATTGTTTTCCTTTCCTGTGCATTCACGTCCGGAAATTCGATTCAAAATACAAACTTTGACAGCATTTACTGAAAGACCTTCTGCCTTTACTGAAAAACGGACAAATAGTCCGATTGCATAGTTTCTTAATAAGCGCATCTGCCAATTTGATACATTTGCGAAAACAAATGAATTAAAAATGTCCGAAAGTAGCCATTTTGGATTTCAGGACAACCTTAAAGATTTTTTAAATTTAAATTTGGTGTACGATGGTAGTAAAAATATCTCATGCAGCAAAACAATATTGTTGCAATATCGCTTCAAATCATCGCAAGATTTAGGCTGTCATGCGCGAACTTAGGGAATGTCAGTGTGACGTTTGAAATATATATAATTATTAAAGCTCACAAATATTTAAATCTGTTGTTGATGTGGAGTACAGTGATATTTCTTTCTAGAGATTGACGCATTTCTCATAATGGTATTTACTAATATTTTCGGGCGGGAAGAGGGGAGGATGCGAAGGGAACAGTTTCACCGGGAACTAAGCTCATCAGCCCTATATGACGGGCTGATTTCGTATGCAGCATATGCATATACAGGGCATATTGAGGGCCCTTAAACACAATCTGTGACGGGTTCGAAATTTCTGTGCACGCTCCTGCAATGATACATTGGCTAATGAAGATAATTCGTTCAGGAATTGTATTTCTTATCTGAAATAGGGATGGCCGTCCTATTAAAATGCATCGCGACTGCGGTATGTTTGTACGTGCATCCAACAAAACGTTCGTTAGCTGAATCCATATTCGTTAACAAAGTAGAAAATCAGTAGAAAAGAAGAAGAAAAAAACTACTTTAGCCATGTCACTTGTTAGCCGAAGATCACTATGCTAGCCAAAAGATAAATTCCTATTTACGAGTAGAAAATTTTCCAACTGAGTGAAAATGTGTCCAGGCCGGGACTTGAACAACGAACTTTTGGCTTTAATTGCTGATTCTCTTCCAATTGAGCTATCTGGATGATAACCCAGCCAACACAATTTACTCAGACAACTATATATATGATAATGGCATCTGGTCTGTTATTTGAAACAGCTCGACAGAATAAACTCCAGCTAAAAGATTTTCAATAAACGATTTATACGTAATTGCACTTTTTAAAAATCAATTTAACACAACAAGCCGTTTTTTAAAATTAACCATACGAGTAGTAACTTTTCCAACTGAGTAAAAATGTGTCTAGGCAGGGTCTTGAACCCAAAACGTTTGGCTTTAATTGCTGATGCTCTTTCAATTGAGCTATCTGGACGATAACCCAGCCAACACGATTTACTCAGACAACCAAATATGATAATGGCATCTGATCTGTTATTTGAAACAGCTCGACAGAATAAACTCCAGGTAAAGGATTTCCAATAAACGATTTATACGTAATTGCACTTTTTAAAAATCAATTTAACACAACAAGCCGTTTTTTAAAATTAACCATACGAGTAGTAACTTTTCCAACTGAGTAAAAATGTGTCTAGGCAGGGTCTTGAACCCAGAACGTTTGGCTTTAATTGCTGATGCTCTTTTAATTCAGCTATCTGGACGATAACCCTGCCAACGCAATTCACTCAGACAACCAAATATGATAATGGCATCTGATTTGTTATTTGAAACAGCTCGACAGAATAAACTCCAGGTAAAAACTCCAATAAACGATTGATACGTAATTACACTTTTTTTAATAATTATTTTAACATAATCATAGTGGGTGGTTAATAAATCATACGAAAAGTAACTTTTCCAAATTTCCATTTCATGACCAATTGATTGTCTGGGTGAAATGTGTTGGCTGAGATGTCGCCCAGATCGCTCAATTGGTAGAACACTGGAAATTAAAGCCAAAGATTTTGGGTTCAAGTCCCGGCCTGGGACACATTTCTACTCAGTTGAAAAAATTACTACCCGTATGATTTATTAGCCAATCAATTTGATTGTGTTATAATAATAATAACAATAATAATAAAGTGTAATTAAGCATTCATCGTTTATCGGAGTTCCTTTATTTGCGGTTTATTCTGTCGAGCATCTTCAAATAACAGAGCAGATGCCATTACCAAATATTTGTTTGAATGCATTGTGTTCGCTGAGATGTCGTCCAGATAGCTCAATAGGAAGAGCATTGACAATAGAAGCCAAAGGTTCTGGGCTCGAGTCCCAGCATGGACACATTTTAACTTATTTGAAAAAAATTGCTCGTAGAAATTACAACTAATCAGTTTAATTCTGTTTAAATACTAATAAAAAAAATATTCTAAATGTAACTCATAAATGTTACACTGCTACTCGAGATTCCAGTCATTTGTGCAGTGGCCCTAAAGAAAGAAAATACGTTGCATAAAATCTTTCATAAAACCTTTATTGTAAAAATTTAAAAGTTTGCGAAAGACAGTATTCAAATAATAAAATATTCAATTCGTAAAAGTGTTACTTCATTCTTCAAGTGTTTATTCCTTCTCCTCTAAATTCGTGAAATAAACGCAACATAACTGAATAATAAAATCTGCGGCAAGCATTTTCCCGGTTAAGAAACGCTATCTTAAAAATAAATGTTTTGGTGTAATAAAAGTACTCGCAGGCAATAACAGCGACTTTTTAACATTATCCAAACTTACATGTTAAGCATTCTATTTGCTCTCTTGGGATACTTTCGCACTTTAAAAGAGAAACTAATTGGCTTGTATATCTTACGAGAAAACATATTCGAAACCGTAAAGGCTTTGATTTACTACTTTATAGAGGTAGAAAGTTTGACATAAAAAAAGGACAGATGGAAAATAATTCATTTTTAATGGGGTAACGTGAGACATCTTCGACAATAAACGGGTTCGATTTGCTATCAAATACCGCGTGCTTCAAGTAATATGTATTTTTCCATTTCCTCATTCTCTTTTAAATTAGCACATTTATTACAGTTACCTTCTTGAAATATATCTTTGTTAAAATATATTTTAATAATCTCAGAAGAAAAAAAAGAAATATTCCTTTGTATATATATATATTTCTATGTATATATATATATATATAGAGAGAGAGAGAGAGGGTGGAGGGGGAGGGGGAAGAGTGGGAGAAAGAAAAAGAAGAAGAGGAGACAGAGAGAGAGAGGACCTTCATTTAAAGTGGAATCTGACGTACTACAAACATCCATGCTCCATGCCTGAATCGGGATTCGAACCCAGCAGTTTTTGTACAATAGTCAGCGTCCTAACCACTAGACAAACAGGTTTAAAGTTGAGATCTTCCAAACTTATTTTCATTTGTAATCGTTGCAAAACAGTTTGCAATGCGAGTGGTTTTTTAAGCATAACTCAAAAACTACTGGGCAGAATGAGCTGTAATTTTGCATTCATATTTTTGAAGCTTCTTAAAATCGATTTGAGTTAAAAAATTTAACCGTTCATTCATTTTTTTTTTCAAAAATTATTATTATTATTTGTCCGACTGTATATTATTTCTCTCCTTTAAAATAAATTGCCTTTTTATTTTAAATAGACTTTTAGAGAGCTAAAAATATAAAGAAAGATAAATTTTATGAAAAAAACTGTGAATGTTAGTAAAAAACAGTTTATTTTACAGGGAAAAAAATCTTTTTTCTTTTTTTTTTTTTCAATTCTAAAAAAGTATTAAAGAAACAACTGTTAAAACAGAAAGTTTGCAAAGAGAATAGATTTTTTTCCCTGTAAGATAAATACTATTTTACTAGAATCTTAGTTGTCATCTTCTACCCGTAAAATCCACACACACACATATATAATAAACATTATACTAAAATTGAAGTGTTGTACTTATATTTAAACTGTCACCAATTTTTAATATTGTTTTCTAAATTATTATTATTTTTCTCTTTGCAGGTAATCATATCTTTGATTTTCTTGATAGCATTTCTTTTTGTTGTCTCTTGATATCAGTCTTTGTGCATCCAAGTGAGTCATTTAAAACTTTTTGTTTAAACAAATGTTTTTTATAATTAGAATAATCTGGAAATAGAATCAGAAAATTTGTTTAATCTTCTAAGAATAAAAAAATCTTGAATATTAATTATTAACTGTCCATAAAAGAAAATTGACCAGACATTCCGGCTTTACGGAAAAACAGTCCCGGTTTTAGACTTAATGCCCTGGCGTTCTGTCAGGGTTTTTAAATATCCTGGTTTGTAACGAAACCACATTTTCACAAGCGGAAGCTTAAAGTTCATGATTTATAAAAGCAAGTGGACGTGATCTGCTGAATAATGTGGGATTTTCACATATAAAAACTATGCATTAAATGCTAATGTATTAATAACAATATACCAGTGGGCCCGTGCGAGGATTTCGTACTGCAATCTAATATTTATTAGATGCAGGTTTAAACTTCTATAGAAAAAGTAAGAATAAAAATATCTACAAACAACATTTAGTCAAGACAGAATATCATCTAATTTATTCCATCAAAGTTAGAGTAAAAACTGATCCAAGATTGCAAAAGGCACACGCGAGAAAAAAAAATTAACAATCGTATATTAGCTGCATTAGAGGATGACCTCATCCGCTTCGGGAAAAACATGGAACATAGAAATATAAATCTAAAAATTTCAATTTCAATTTCGTTTTTTAATCATGAATATAAAATAAACCCATGCGGTGTTTTTTTTAATCATTGCTGAGCATCATAGAATGTTGTATTTTATTTTTGTGGCAACAGTAATTTGAGGAAAACCTTTCATTTCTTTTATGAAAACAATGCCGATTTAATTTTTAATTATCAGCAAATTTTAATCAAAAAACATGTTTTCGGAAATTGTAAGTGTACTATGTCAGAAGCCTGTTCAAAATCCTTTCATATGGTATCCCATTCGTCGTTCTGCGTTTCGTATTTTCTTAGAAAGAGGGATGTTGACAGGAGAAATAATAGATACGATTTTTAATCTTTTCCAGTTTATTTTAAAATTACGGCCACAACACAAAAAATCAATTGCGTTAGAAATAAAATAAATGTTTCAAAAGATCTTAAAAATCAAAATTAGATATAAAAAAAAATCACCAAAATCTTTTCTTTATGTTCCGTTATCCCTGTATCATTATGAAATCTTGCTCCATTCATCATTTAAAAAAAAAATAAAAATAAAAATAAAAAATACTTTAACCCTTGAAAATGCTCAATTTGCTTTAAGTATGATGTAATTTCGCCAGTTATTGCTTTTCGCACAAAAATTTATTTATTTTGAAGTTTTCTTTCATTTTCAATATTCACGTCTAAAAAAACATAATTGAAAATGCATTATTTGCAAATATAGACTAATATTTCTATACTTATAATAATATATAATTCAGACTTTTTAAATGTTGGCAACGGTAAATAAAAAAGGACTATTTGAAATATGGGAATTAATTCTTTATTCGGACAATAAAATTTAGTATAAAAAATTCGACCATCCCCCCTAAATAAATAAATAAATAAATAAAATAATAAATTAAAAAATATATATTGGGCACTATATACCACAATCTAGTTAAGTATATGCCTGCAAAAGATTGCTAAACTGCTATATGTATGGTTTTTGATCCTATAAAACTTATGTAACTGTTGTTTTGATCGATTTGAAAATAGAAAACCGCTTAAAGTAATTATTTGATTTAAAACCATTTGTTTCAGCATGTTTATCATGTATTTCTCTATAAAACTCTTAAGTTTTCATGTTTTTACATGCAATAGTTTTTGCAGTATAAGCTGATTAAGTGAAAAGGACACTATCTATTAAAAAAGGAACAGCGGCAACATTAGTAACTCATTTTTAGAATAAAGAGAAGAGACAGTAACAAATCGTGCAAAATCTACAATGTTAACAACGATTTTCAATGCAACTTTAAGCGTAACATTTTGGGTTTTTGAATAAAAATATGTCTTTACTTATTTGGTTTACAATCTATTGCGAAAATATATTATAAAATTTTATACCTGTCTCAAACTTTCTTACTCTAAGAATAATATGTACATTTAAGAAATCATAAACCGCTCTATTATTTTAGTTTTTTTTTCCTCTAATTTTTTTCTGAAAGTTTTATCGTAACAGGAATCCTATAAATCATTTATTACTCGGAACGGTGTCTGATATCTGGCTAAATGCCTCTTTCATTCAATAGTAACATTCTTTAAAGAAAAAACGTGACTTCGTAGTTTTCCTCGAAATCAATATATATTGAAACGTTAAATATTTATGCCAGAAAGAAAATTTCTTTCATGTTACAGGTGAAAAATTTAATAGTCTTATGGAGAAAGAAAAAAAGTTTGCCCAAATGTTAAATAACAGAATTATATAGAACTAAACAAACTTTTGTTATTTTTACTTATGCGGAACATGTTTGATTTGTAATTGTATTTCTCACTTTGAATTTTTACTTTTAAATTAATATGCATAAGAACGTTGAAAATGTACAACGGAAAGATAGTTAATTTTATATTTAATGAATTTGTCATTATGGAAATAATAATAATAAAAAAAATCCTTATCATTTATAAAAAAAGCAAGAGATTTTAAATAAAGTTGAGTGCCATTTGTGCCAGACGGAGTACATCGGAGTTCCAGGTGTACTGAGGGGTATCTAGGAGTACCAGATGTATCTATAGGAAGTCTATTAGTAGCAAGGGGAAAAAAATTGAAAGAAAGTTTGATTTGGATTTTTTTTTTTTTTTTTTTTTTTGTTTTTAATAAGTTAAAATTCTGCTTGAACTGGAGATTTCTTTAAGAATTGTGGCGTTTTCTTAAATTCATTTTACATATTTTTTTTTTTATTCATTATTTTATATCTATGTAATTTTCAATATCGCGTGAATGATTAATAATCTATTCACTCCAGTGCCGTTTTCATAAGTGAACGACTAAAAAATATGTATTTAACGACACTTTTGCTGTTGGTACATTAGAATAGAATGTGAATATCCAGAAATTTTATAACTACTATAGATAGCTATAGTCATATTTTTATACAATGATTTGCGTCAAAGTTTTTGAACAACTGTAAGAAATGTAAGAGATTGTCGGAAAATTTGTAAAAACCCAGTGCCTTGAAAGCGTTAAGGAGATCCTTATCTATTCGACTTCTGTAGAATAACGACTGGATTAAAGTTTTTCTCAAAAGGAAAAAAATATCTCCACTCAACAATGTATGACGTATCTGACGTATTCACGGAGTTTTTTTCTTTAATATACACAAAAGCTTGAAATTTGAGAGCATACAGACATTATACTATTCAAGTGATGATTTGGATTAGAATAGCATTTTTCGTGTTTTATTGTTAATTTTTCGTATCTCATCAAGTCAAGTTATAACGATTTGCTTTCCTATAACAATCTTTCCCTAACTGCGTCGTCTTTCGAAAATTGGGTCAAAATATCAAGTTTGGCATCGTTTTCCGGAAAATAATTTATCTTTATAGAAAAAAAGAAAACACTTTTCGATTTCTTTGTAATTAAGTGAAAATACTTCAAATTTGATGCGTTCACGAATAAAAACAAACTTTGGGAATGTTTAGGGAAGTTTGGTTTCGAGAACAACCTTAACGATGAATCACAACTGGTCAAACCAACAAATGTCTTTAGCAGTGACAATCTTACGTATTAATTGAGGCTTATCTCCTTCCTTTATTATTTTTTGCGCTTCCTCGATGTTAGAGGAAAAATCGAAATGGAAGATCTGACAGTTCGTCACGTTCTGATGATCCCTGCTTGATGCGTGCCCTCGTGGTCGACACAAAATAACTGGAGAGGTCATTATCGGATTAAACACTGGGTTTTGTTTCCATTGATGTATTATCGCCCCGACATCAATAAGCATGCCTTAGAAATCAAAGCAGGAAGGTATCAGACGTAAATGGATTTTGCATTGTCCTTGTTTGTTTTCTTAGATTTAATAACATGACATAAACAAATGAGCCTTCGTGAAATTCAAGCTCGTTTCATTATGTAATATTTACGTGACGTGACTGTTTGTAACATTTTATGCCACTACTTGGGAACTTTATATTGCAGATTGAAATAATATTCGCTAAAAAAACGTAAATAAAAATAATAAGGAACGTATATTAAGGACAATAATTAAAAATTGAGGACAACTTATTCTTCATAGCTTCCTTTGAGTTTCTAGATGATTTGATATAATATTTTAGGATGACACAGTTGGGAATATATAGATCGCAGTCTTTGAGAATTTATATTATATATATATATATATATATATATATATATATATATATAAATAATGTATATAAATAATAATATAAATAATAGCATATATTATATATATAGTATATATACATCTTTAAAAAAAATTATATGCCTTCGGTAATGGACATGACGACTGATAATGGATTAAACATTACACAGTGTTTTCAAACTTTTTATTTTAGGCAGTTTATTTTCACAAATTATACGTTTAAGACCCAAGAAAACTTTTGATTAATCGATATATAACCAAAACAAAAACCTTCATAACCTAGAAATCTTCACAAAGTTGGTATTCGGCAGTAAAATTTTGGCATTTTCACGATCGCTACTTGGTGGCTATATATAAAGCAGTTTCAACAAAGTAAACGATAAAATAGGTGTTATATTCACTAGAAATGAAATGGTCTCAGCACGAGCCCGGGGTAGGAAACGGGCTTGGGCTCGATTTTTATACCGGTCTTCGGGCGCTCAAATTTTAATTAATCACAAATAAAAAACAAGTTGGAAATTGTACGTCAAAAGTGACAAATGAGGTGCGTTCGTACAAATAAAATAAGTACAATTTAGGTTGGCAGCATTTAATCTTTTGTTGACATTGACTGAAAATAAATTCCAATGGGAAACTAAAGCCTCGATTTAAAAATTTCAGAACTTGACATCCATATTTAGACTCTTTTTCCATTTAATATATATTTCAACGGAAACATCGATTCAAAAAACTGTCGGTAGATTATGGGATTGCTATAATTAAACAATTTCAGTATACAAATTCGGTTTTTAAATTCAGTAATACGGAAATAATATGAGCCCATCTTAAATAGGACGTAATCACCATGACAACCTAGAAACATAACCTATCATGAGATATCAATTAATTAATTACGTATGATAAAATTTAATAGAATGAAGAATATGACTATAACTTAGTCATAGAGGTTGTAAAATGACATATACGTCATATATGACTATAACGCCATTCGATTTTCATAAAATTTGAAATGATTCGACAAAATTCTGAAACGATTTTATATATTAAATTTCAAACCATTCTGTTTGTAGATTAGTCGGTAGGTTAGTGCGCTGTTATATGGGGACGGACGGACTGACCAGACGACGACTATAGGTACTACGTATTTATATATAATTACAAACGCACCTAAAAAACCTTGCTATTTGAGAAACAAGAATGTTTGTGTGTGTTTTATAATCCACATTGTGGATGTGAGTATTTTACAATCCTTAAAAAATTTGTCTGAAAGGGAATTAAACTATTATTGAAGGGTTATAAGGAGAAATATAGTCTCTCTGATTCTGAAGCCTTTGCACGATCAGTATTAGCAACATAAAGAAATCATGGGATATCCCTTGTTTATCCCATGTCCTCGTTTTCTGTTTGGAGTCCTTTCCAGAATTATTGTAAAACAGAATTTGTGTATTTTTGCCGTAGTTGTACAACAATATTATAATAAATAAATAAATAAATAAAAATAAGAATTGTGATGTTTGCAGAATTCAGCCAGTGGTTGGGTATAAATAACAAATTTGCTATTTTAAACAGAGTTTCGAGCACATGAAAATCACGAAACGTTGTCACATATGGGAATATTTAGAATTAATACTCATTTCTAAGTAACAAGTGATTTTTAAATGAGAAAATTAATCTTAAAAGGGTTTTACAATGTTATTACTAATTTTCTACTCCATACTTTCAGTATCGGGTTTGGGCTTTGATGATACAAAATTTTTCGGGCTTGGATTTCAAATCGTCAGGGTCGTGTTCCAAAAAAAAAAAAAGAGGCTGAATTGTTGATTATCACGATTGTGACGCTTGGGGCTTAAAGTATTATTTAACACTAACTGACCCGCTCGGTGTTGCCCTGGCCCGTGATAACAACCTTAAACATACCTTAAATCAGGATTGAATGATTTTTCATTTTTCAAAGACAATCCTTCCAAATGAACCGGGTCATTCCGTGTCAAATCAACACAGCTCACAACCCGACCCCCTCAGAATTTTATGAAATTTGGCTCACTTGTTAAATTTATCTAGAAATCATCAAATACAAAATAATAAGCCTCTATTTCGCATGGTTTCTGAGATAAATAGCATCAAAAATTGGAAAAAAGCACAAAATTTTGAATTCCGTGCACTACAAAAAAATTCATATTTAATTCCCTAATTGACTTACAGCTTTAATCTTGGTATTGTTGGAAAGGGTTTGCTGTGGGCTTTCTTACGATATATCACATGCATATTTTTCTTTAATTTTTAATTTCAAGGTCAAACATTTTGACCTTTGACCTTCATTATCTCAAAAAGTGGTATTTTATTTTTTTCAAAAAAATTATATGTTATTCTTACATTGTTCCTCTATAATATCTGACTTTCTTATTTTGGGACGCTCATGGGATATTGAGTTATAAATTTAAATGCACACACCTGATTCCAATTTTTTTACCAAAATCACCTATATGATGACTTATCTATATTAATTTATGCCAATAAACTTATATTTATACATATTTCATAAGCATAAACATGTTCTACTTATCTCCACTCTGTACATTAATTTGGGATATGATATAAAGTTAAAAAATTAAAATGGAAAAAATTATATTTACTTTCACTATAAAGATTAATTGAATTTATTTATTTATTATTATATATTGTAAGTTTACGAAATAAGTAGATATTAATTGCAATAATAAGTTGACACTAATTATTTTCATTTATAATTAATTACAATTTCAAAATATTGACACACATTCTTAAATTACAGTGCCTGTGTGATTTGAATTGATTTTTTGTTAAAATTTTATTATTTTGTGTTGTTATTGTTACTATTAATTTTTAAAGTAAAAATACTGCTTGTTCACATAACATGCTTAATAAAAATGTTCTCCAATAGCATATTTCATATATATATACACATGTCTTTCTTTATCCCTTTCTTTAAGGCAGACCCCCACCCCCCCTCCATAGCATATTTCTCATCTTCACTTGAAAATTCTCAAACTTTTATACAATTTAAAGAACTCTGAGATTGTTTTTATCTCTCAATATCTTTGTATTAATGCTTACACTGGGCTGTATAAATTCCTCAGATGGGTGAATCAGAAAGGGCCATGTGGTTTTTGTTTTAAGTTGATATAAGTCCCTTACCTTTAAAGGGTTTGGCTGAGGTGGGTTGGGGAGACCTTATGTGGCACTCATTTATAGCTAAACAGCAATCAGAATTTTTAAATTCTTGTAAAAAAAAATCTCAAGTATGATGATTATGTGGTAGTTTGGGATTTTTCTTACATTGTTCCTCTATAATATATATACAGTAGAGTCCCGTTATTTTTCGAACCCCGCTGTTCCGAAAATCCGCCTATTCCGAACAGAGATCAGAAAATTACCGATTTTTTTAAACTTAAAAACAGGAAAAATTAAAAAGACGTTCGTGAAAAAACTTACATTTATCATTATACAAAGAAGTTAAATAGAGACATATATAGAGCCTAAGCTTGATGAAAACGCCTGAAACCAAATTGAAATGAAAGCTGGTTACTTACAGTACATGTCAGCTCCCTTTATACAATTCTGTAGAATCATTTTTAATCACTTCTAAACACAAAAAATAACTAATTTACACACACTTAAGAAGTGAAGTCAGTAATTGTTTTTTCTAACGAAGAGAACTGAATCGACTTGAGGATGCAATGTTCCGCCATCGCTGCCTAAACATAACATCATTTGGTGTTGAATAAATGTGTTGTTCGACATAGCGTAAGGCGAGGTCAAGAGCATTTGCTGCGTCTGTGTGTGATATGAGTTCAGTTTGAGCGTTCAGCTTCTCCTCATTTTCCTCCGAGTCGATCTCAGCTGATGAGTCCTGGACCATTGCTACGATATCTCCGTCTCCGTACTGCTGTGGTCATTCTCGTCAATAGCAGTACACTCCTCAACACAGTTTTCTTCTGCATCTTCACAGCCAGGGATTTTCTTGACTAGTGGAAGAAGGTGACAGTCTTTTACTGGTGTAAAAGTTGTTTTAACAAATTTCAATGTAAGCCAGAGTGATAAGTAGGATGGGTGGGGAGATGAGTGGTCGAAGGTCACTGCCATTTCGTTCCCACTTTCACTGAACCTGTTCACCACGAGCCGATCAACGCTGCATAGAGGTGACACTCGCAGAAGTCCCCGTACTTAATTTATGCCTTAACAAGTCAATACATTGATTATTATTAATGAAATCCGCCTATTCCGAATTCCCACTAAACCGAACAGTGATCGGTCCCAATTAGTTCAGAATAGCGGGACTCTACTGTATTTGAGTTTTTTTTACAAGAATTAAAAAATTCTGATTGCTGTTTAGCTATAAATGAGTGCCGTATAATGTCTCCCCAACCCTTATCAGCCAAACCCTTTAAAGGGGAGGGACTTATGTCAGCTTAAAACAAAAACCACATGACACTTTCTGATTCACCCATCTCAGGAATTTATACAGCCCAGTGTAAGCATTAATACAAAGATATTGACATTGAGAGATAAAAACAAAGCATTTAATTTCAGAGTTCTTTAAATTGCATAAAAGTTTGAGAATTTTCAAGTGAAGATGAGAAATATGCTATGGAGGGGGCGGTCTGCCTTAAAGAAAGGGGTGAAGAAAGACATGTGTGTATATATATATGAAATATGCTATTGGAGAACATTTTTATTAAGCATGTTATGTGTATTTTTACTTTAAAAATTAATAGTAACAATAACAACACAAAATAATAAAATTTTAACAAAAAATCAATTCAAATCACACAGGCACTGTAATTTAAGAATGTGTGTCAATATTTTGAAATTGTAATTAATTATAAATGAAAATAATTAGTGTCAACTTATTATTGCAATTAATATCTACTTATTTCGTAAACTTACAATATATAATAATAAATAAATAAATTCAATTAATCTTTTTAGTGAAAGTAAATATAATTTTTTCCATTTTAATTTTTTAACTTTATATCATATCCCAAATTAATATACAGAGTGGAGATAAGTAGAACATGTTTATGCTTATGAAATATGTATAAATATAAGTTTATTGACATAAATTAATATAGATAAGTCATCATATAGGTGATTTTGGTAAAAAAATTGGAATCAGGTGTGTGCATTTAAATTTATAACTCAATATCCCATGAGCGTCCCAAAATAAGAAAGTCAGATATTATAGAGGAACAATGTAAGAATAATATATAATTTTTTTGAAAAAAATAAAATACCACTTTTTGAGATACAGAAGGTCAAAGGTCAAAATGTTTGACCTTGAAATTAAAAATTAAAGAAAAATATGCATGTGATATATCGTAAGAAAGCCCACAGCAAACCCTTTCCAACAATACCAGGATTAAAGCTGTAAGTCAATTAGGGAATTAAATATGAATTTTTTTGTAGTGCACGGAATTCAAAATTTTGTGCTTTTTTCCAATTTTTGATGCTATTTATCTCAGAAACCATGAGAAATAGAGGCTTATTATTTTGTATTTGATGATTTCTAAATAAATTTAACAAGTGAGCCAAATTTTATAAAATTCTGAGGGGGTCGGGTTGAAAATGCTATTTTTTTGTGTTGATTTGACATGGAATGACCCAACCCAGAGTTGGGGGCTCCATACTGCCTTCAGCAGCGTATATCGGGAATGCTGCGCACGCTTAACAATGTTTCTTCTTCCCCTTTATTTCACATCAGGTCATTTATTAATTAAAAACAAAATTGTTCTTATTGTCCAAACTCTTTGAAATTTTTGTGAGTTATAAATATAATGTTTCGGAAGCCTGTGTGTAATTTTCGTGCAAAAATATTGATATCTAGTTGTAAAAAAAAACATGAGCAAAACCAATTTTAATTAATGTATTGCATCATCAAGTAGAAGAAGGTATCCAAATTAAGTTGGTATTTTTCGTTTTTCCGTATACCGAAAATTCAGGTGGATGTAGGCTACTAAAAAAAGTGAGAAACCCACACGAAATCGATTTTTTTTGAAAGGGTTAAATTTCGTAATTTTTTTTTATAGAATTACAGCGTTCGAAATTAAAGTGTAAGAAATGTAAGAATATCTTTTTAGCTTTTCAGTATTCAGAACGGTTTCGCCGATGCGCGCTTAGAAAGAAGCTCGAAAAAAAAAAGAGCTATGCTTATGCGCTCCGGAACAGGGTTTAGCGCAACGTTTTTATCTTTTTTTTCTTTACTGCAGGGTTTAATAATTATCTCGGCTAATTATAAAAAAAAACGAAAAATCTGAGCTTCGGGTGCATCAAGACTTGTCTTGGACTATCCTCACACACATTTTCAGACCTCTACGTGAGAGAGATTTTTGTAGCCATCACACACACACATACAGACGGACAGACAAACTCTCTTCTTTAAGGATTTAAAACATGTTTTATTGTTCTTTAAATCTACATGAGACGTTCAGAACCAAAGTGCATCAAATCCATTTTTTTTTTCAACCGAGTTAGAGATGAATTATTGTTTTATCTATACTAATAAAGGAAAGTTTTTCTCTGTCTGTCTGTCTGTCTGTCCGCAATGGCTAGCAAAATATAGCGCATCTAAAAGTCTGAAAATTTGGGTGAGCATAGTCCAAGGCCTCTCTTAATGCACCTGAATCTCAGAATTTATTTTTAAAATTAGAGTAAATTAAAAACTGATCCAAGATCACAAACAAAAAAGCACTCTTCCGAAATCTGCGCGCATGCTCAGAAGCCCCTTTTCTGCAACTTCCGTGAAGAGAAGAGACAAAGCGATAGTCAGGTTGTTCCTTTTTCCGTTTTTTTAAATTCACCACGGGCGAACGGCCGGAAATAAGAAAAAAACGTCTGCATATTCTTGAAGAACGTGCTTTTACGTCTCAAACGATCCGATCGGTTTTTAAAAAAAAAATTCACATTTAACCCTTTCAAAAAAAGAAAAAAATGAAGAAGCATCGAATTCATGTTTTTTTATTTTCTCCTGTTTTCCGAGCCTTGCATTAAAAAGGGATACGGAAAAACCAAGTTCACCAAATTAAAGATCTGACTTTGCCCTTTTCAAAGCCGCCATAGGTTGTAAAAAATTACGAAATTTAATCCTTCGAAAGAGTATATTTTGTGTATGCCGTTTTGCGATTTTCGGGATTTTGCCGATTTTTAAAAATTTGCATCGGTTCCGAGTGAGTTACGAAAAACTAAAAATACCAGACAATATCTACATTAGTTCCTTTTCTACATCTGCAATCGTTTTCGAAAAATACGAATATTAACCCTTCGAAAAAAAATTCGCGCGCAGGACTCACTTTTGCGAATTCCGATTTTCTGCGATTTATAAAATCGCGCAACGGTCTCTAAAATAACAAAACAATAAACAAACACACCTAAGGACATCCATGTTCTATCGGGCTCAGGCCTGCTACCTTTAGATAAAAAAAAATTACCGTTAACCCTTTCGAAAACGTTTTTTACAAGTCAATTTCGCATTTTTAACGATTTCTCGTATCTTTAAAAATTCGAATCTGCATTTATAAACAAGATACAAAAAAAAAAAAAAAAAATAAAAAAATAAAAATAAACTAAAAATACCGCGCCTAATCTACGTTCCTTTACTTTTTTAAATCTAGTATCCGTTTCGAAAAATTTGAATTTTAACCCTCCGTAAAAAATCGTTTCCAAAACTCACTCACGCGATTTTCGTTTTTCGGCACAGGTTTAAAAATCGGCCTAGACTCGGAAAGACGAATACGGACAAACAGAAGAAACCAGATCATAGCTACGTTCATTTTTTTCAAAACGCATCCTTAGGCTTTAAAAATTATCTATAGCACCCCTTGGTGGTGGAAGGTGGAACTACAGGAGTATCTCGGGTTCTATGGGCCAGATTACGACGGGGTTTAGCTCATTCTACTTGATATCGATTTAGCCTTAAATATTTTAGTTGCACTTTCTACCGCCAGGGGGCGTTTTCTGATCTCGGGTTCTATGGGCCCTATTACGACGGGGCTTGCCTCATTCGACTTGATTTCGATAGACTTACATATTTCAGTCATGTTCGTATAGAACGGATTGTTATTATCAACGCCGGGCGGGTCAGCTAGTAGATAATAACTTGTTACCGTAACAAACCAAGTCCTAGATTGAAAATGTGAACAGCAAATAGTGCTAGTCTACTGTGGTTCTGAATGAAATTTAGAAGAGCTACCTCCCTCTACCACTGGATAATCTTTTATGATCTTCATATCCACTTTGATGCTGAATGACTCAGAAGTTGCTTCATAAAATAGCAAAAATATCGTTTCCAAAACAATTTTGCATGCCGATAAAAATTATCCTTCCTTAGGTCACCAAATATTCCTATCTTTTTGAAAATAACTCAAATAAAATGTAATGAAATACAACTTATCATTGTAGCAAAAATGTCTAACGTGATTGAACTGAACAACCACTGTTAAATTCTTCTATGCAGATGAATTTTTAAAACAGACTTATTTGTTTCAACCTGTGAGTGAGGAAATATGCTACGCTATGCAGAACGATCAACAGATACCTGAACATCAGTATTCCACATCAGTAATTTTTGAGATGGGACATTAAATTTTCCCCGAATTCTGCACTCTTATAAAATCGGCGACATAATTTTTAAGTGGCGATTCGTGATTCCTCGTCATAGCACATTGGCCACTTCCCCATTTGACCAGTCATGTGCAGGACGGGAAATATAATTTTAAAAATTTGCGAGGGATATTCATTCTTATTGCCCTATGGCCCTTGTATGCAATGAAAGCCTCGGATGAATATGTGGTGAAATATTTTAGTATTTATCGGGGATATTTCAACAAAGTTTGGGTTTTATTGTTAAGAAATAAATCTCCATGTATATGTAAGTGTGTTTAAAGAAAATTTCTACTTTTCTAGATTGTAAAATGAGTAATGAAAGGTAAATTAGAATTTAAATCAATCGGGGTAAAAAATAATGCATAGTATGCATGTAAGTATTCTCTTAAGAAAATTCCCACTCATTTCGAATAACATAATAAGCTTAAATAGGGATTGATTAATACACAGATCCATACTTTAATGAAGTGCCGTGATGTTAAAAGGCCAAATTTTTGGAATGATTTTTTTAAAGTTTCAATAATTATTAAATTTAAAAAGCCTACAGATATTTCTGCCTAATTTTTAAAACGATTAATAATTTTTAAAAAAATCATAAAACCGAATTAAATTAATCACATAATGTTCATTTCAGTCTATATGCATTCCAATTTATTTATTTACCACATTTTAATTACTTTTATGTATTTTTAATGTAGAATAAAATCAAAGTATGTATTTGTATACTCATACATGCATCCTAAGAATGAGTAGACTCAACGGGAGATCATAGAGAGCATGATCCCTTGAACGAAGAAAATTCGTGTAGCATTTTTTCACCCTTTTGGTTTGCAGACACATAAAAATTGCATCATTTAAAAAATGTCTCCTCTCCCCTCTAAAATAAATAAATAAAAACACGCATGATCTTTGGTTTTAAAGCATCAAATTTGATCTTTTCTCTTCGTGAAATTAGGGGGCTCTGCCCCTTACGAGCTACACTTGCCAATCCCATCCAGACCCCCCCCCCTCCCCCCCAGGCTCTAAAAACACGCTAATTTGCTCTGTTTTAAAAAGATTACCCGACTACGAAGGATTGAATGATACTATCACGACCAGTAACGATTTTCTGTAATCGGTGCTTTGACTGTGATATTTTTTTGGTTCGCAAGGCCGCGTCCACCGCTGTCGCGACAGCTAACACCTTATTTCGTAATAGATTAAGTATGATCTATCACACATTTAAAAATCAGCTTTTTCAAAATGGCTAAGTAAAAAATGTCACTGACTATGGACTTTTATAATAACGTCGTAAAGAAAATTTTTCTTTTTAGACGCTATAAGAAAATCGTTTTAAATATGACGTAATTTTTCTCATTGAATGTTTTTCTCACGTAATAATTTAATTATTTTAAAATTTTCTTTCTCTTTCAATATTCACGTGTAAATATGTTTTTCAATTGATATGTGTGTTTTAAAGTTTTTTTTTTTTTTTTTTAATTTGCGTGTAACTATATATTTTTCAGTTGAGAGATGTTTGGAAATATTAATATTTGCGCCTTTTTTAAATCTGGCAACAATAGGTAAAAAAAAAATTACTTTTTCGATAAATGAAATAATCTATATTCAGATAATGAAAAAAAAAAAAAAAAAAAAAAAAAAAAAACAATTAAAAAAATAAGTAATTGGACACGCACAATACAATCTCGTCAGATATGTGCCTGCAAAAAATGGGTAAATTGCTATGCAAAGCTTTTGATCCTTATAAACCTTTTTAACTGTATTTTTTTGACCGATTTGATTATTGAATTGCGCTTAAAATGATTCTTCTATTTAAAAAATGTCTGCTTTAGCGTGTTTATCGTCCATTTCTCTATAAAACTACCATTTTTCATATTTTTATGTAAACAGTTTTTTTTTTAAATATAAGCCGAGAAAGAGCCCTGGCCATAATAAATTAAATTAAGGCAGCGACAGCAGCAGCAGCGGCGTTTGTTACTTTTAGATAGATTTCGTAAGAAATACCACCTATTACATTCTTACCTAAGTTGGAACTTTTGAAATTTTTTTGCAGATCTACGCCGATTATGACTCCCAGAACCCAAAATCAGCCCCAGTTCAAAACTTTATCTCTCTATCTATCTATCTAAGTCACTTTTTTATGGACACGATAACTGCAATAATTCTGCATAAATCTCTTTCAAACTGATACATAAAATCAAGGGGCATGAAATCTCGGTAAAGTTCGTTAATGGGCAAAATCGAACCAGGGGGGGGGGGGGGGGCTCCTTGTGAAAACAGAAAACCCCCTATAATTTCTTAATTATGATACGTATCGAATCCGTTTAAAGTTATTATTACTTCTAGGAAAAGGGCCAAAAATTTATGTATGACAGATTTTTGATATCATTAAAAATGGCCCCAAGGGGGGGAGGAAAGGGGGGTTTTAGAATAAAAAAATTCGAAACTTCGTCAATTCAAAAGATATCAGATCCGCTTAAATTTATTATAAATCCTCTTAATATTATCTAAAACTTTTATAGTATCAAGTTTTTTATAGGACCAACCGTTATATAAAAAAAAATAAAAAAACAAAACAAGCATCCCTGCCGACTCCACCTGCAAACAAGTGAGGTTTCCAAGTGGGCGGTTCTGACTACCGCATCATGGCAAAAAGGCAAAATCTTCCGCAATTTCCCAACAAACAGTCGCCCCACGGTCTGCGTCTTCGAAATCTATCTGTGCTTGTAGGCCGAGCCGTCAGGGATTTTTTTTTTTTAGACTAGAGATGTATGAAAGACTGAACGCAAAGATGTCGCATTGACTTGATCAGTCTCTGAGTTAACTTTAATGAATCGATATTAAATGCGAAAAATGTTATTTTCCAAAATGGACTTATGTCAATAGATAACAATGCTGAATTATTAAATCATCATTAAAACATCTGTATATATATATACAGTGGAACTTCCCTTTAACGAAGTCCCTATTTAACGAAGTTTTCTACTTAACGAAATTTTCTGCAGAACTTTGACTTTGAACACCATTATCATATAAATTAATCTCTATATTACGAAAATTATATTCTATATAACGAAGTTTATTCCACTTCTGTACTTGTACAGAATTCAAGAGGTCGCTTTTGCAATGGATATTCGAATTTATTTCAGCGGATTGTAAGAAAATGAACACATTTAAATAATTTCCATTCTGCTTGGTGCTAAATAAAACATTTTTTTACATACTAAGAAAAACACTTGTTATCATTACTCTCCCACACCGAGACTCCAGCGCTGACAGTTGGGGGAAGTCAAAATCCCCTAAATCAATGATATATATAGAAGATGCAGTGACGCAATGGCGTCACATTGAAGCAAAAAATATCAATTAGAGTCAAACAGTTACTATTGTGCTCTTCCATTGCTGATAGACAATTGCTTTGTACATCCACAAAAACGTGCTTCAAAATGCAAATTGAAGAACATCAAAGTTATTTGTGTTCCTGCCAATACAACTTCTAAACTTCAGCCATTAGTCTATGGAATAATAAAAAATCTTGAAGTACATTATCGAAAAAGACAGAAAAAAGACAATAAAGTGAAAACATTAGTTTGAAAACCTGTGTATCAGAGCTGATGAAAGCTTGAACCAAAGTTTGGGAATGTGACGTGATTTCATCGACCGTACACAACCGTTTTGTAAAACACGGCTTCATAATTGAAACTGAATCAAATGCTTCTAAATCCAACACCTGTTTGTCATATATAAAGGAAAAATTTCATGAATTTAAGTTGATTTCTATTTAACGAATTTTCTTCATAACGAAGTTTTTAAGTGTAACGATGAGAATTCGTTAAATAGAAGTTTCACTGTATATATATATATATATATATATATATATATATATATAGTAACAGTTATAGCAGCATTCTTTAAGTAGTTAATGCATATACTTGTGTTTCTCAAACACTTCAAAAGTTTAAATATATAATGTAGTTTCATTCCGTTCATTAATTTTAACTACATATGAAATCAAACACGGGAAGTTTTTTTTTTATATATAATCACACTGTAACTAGTATTAGTTGAATATTCCACATTCTTTCATATTTTTTGTGTAATTTTTTTAACTGAATCAAAATATAAGGTGGGCGTTGTATAAGTCTGTTTACCTTTCGTTTAAAGCTGGTTAAAGCATCTGAAGTGAATAATGTTTTCAAATGCAAGTGGAATCGATCGATTAGATTCTATTTTCAGTTCTCTTTATCCAATTAACCTGATTTTTTTTTCACCCCACTCTACCTTGACAGTGTCTCAAGTGCACTTGCTCCTTTACTTCGAGAGCTATTCGATGATGACCTTACTATTTTGCCTGTAGCTTCAACATAAAAGATTTTCGAGATCACTTTGCCACCTCTGACTTTACATAAACGATAATATAAGGAATTTTACTTTTTTGAGATTGAGATTATGCTTTTTAAGCCAGGAAGTTTAAAAGTTTAAGAGCTTCGATAATTTATAGTTTGTGTATTTTAGCCCTTCATAACGCAACGACTCCAATGTTGGAATATTAAAATGTAGCAAACTTATTCGAAAAGTAACACAAGCGGAAACAAAGACGAAAAATCATGCGCCAGGCATAGATTATGAAACACTTTCCAACACTATGAGAACATTATTAAGAAATTATTTATTTTTTCCTAAATGAAATGAGAAATCTAACCAAACAATTAAAAAAAAAAAAAAAAAAAAAAAAAACATTACTCAGTAATTCAGTAACAATACATTTTCAGCCATTCCTGTCCATATCCGGTAATATGTATGAATTCTTTCTTGTAGCTTTCTATGCGATCTATAGAATTTATACACACCACCTATAATACACTCAAAATTAGATACGTTTTGAAATGCATATCAAAGCGAAAATCGTCCTTACAGCAATTAACGACCTTACTCAGTCCTGTAACCGAACTATTTTGCGTGTCTCTTTAAATGAACGATAAATGTTAGGCACTGCATAATATATACCAAAACACGATGTAGTGCACTTTAGTGATTTTATTATGTTTGAAATATCATAACATCATCAAAATACACCGCACTATTATTTCCCATGGATCATAATGTAATGGAATTATTTTGTGCGTCCCTGTAAAATAACTGTAAATGCTACACACTTCATTTTCAATACCGAATATTCTATAGTAAACCTCAATAACATATACAATTTTCATGGCCATCTGAGTATATTTACGAGACTTAGAGCACCGACAGACAGACAAATCGAATTCGTAAACATTTTTCAACTATGTTGGAAAGTATTAAAAAAATATTTTTTTCAGAAAAGACAAAAAACGTTTTCAAGCACGAAAACAAAGTATCCTTTATTTAAAATTGATCGGGAAATAATTCAAAATTTTTACGTCATCTTGAATCAAAAGTCACTCATTTATTTCAATATGGGTCCTGTTAAATTCAATTACCTGAAAAATTGAAGAAAATAGTGTAACAAGTGGGTAGTGTGATCGAAGATCGCTCAAAGGGTTTCGTTTAATATTCCTTTCAAAACACTTTATCCTTTCTTTAATAAATCCAAATAAATTTCATTTAGCAACAACAACAACAACAACAACAAAAGTCATGGTTTTTATAAAGTAAAAAATTACCGGTCTATTTTTTCTTTATTTCGAATATCTAAACCAGCCCCGATAGCGGGCTAAGCCCGCTATTATATTCTGTCATAATAATATCTGTCATGCGGACTAAATGCGATATTAAAAAAAAATAATTTCAAAATTAAACATGTTGTACACTTTCAAAATGTTAAAATATGCGAATATTTCCATAATCGGATTTTTATCATGATTCAATATATATTTCTCAAACTCATATATTTACTATTCTCTAATACTCATATTGATACGCGCGTTGTATTATTCTCAAACATTTGAAAAATTAGTTAAACTTCCCGAGGCTAACGAAAAAGAAAGGCTACCGCGGTGCTTTACGCATATCTTTTTTTTACAGACCGCGGGAGTCACGTGATGCTCGAATGCACCAATGCAGGTGTACGAAAAGAGCATCACGTCACTCTAGCGGTCTGTAAAAAAAGATAAGTGGAATGCACCGCGGTAGCCTGTCTGTTTCGTTAGCCTCGTAAACTTCCAATATGACGTCAGATTTTCTTTTTAATTCTCTAATGACGTGATATCAATCTGCTTTGTGTACATACACATACTCATTCCTTGTATTATTGAGAAATCTTTGATAATTTCATTTTATTACCACTATGACGTCAATCATTTTTATTTCATATTAATATTTTTTTCAATGGGGGAAACTTTTTATTTCATTTTCATTTTTCACGTGGAAATCGTCTGATAGAAAATTAATTATTGTAGAAAGAATTTCATCGTGGATTTTTAATTTTTGGCATCTGCTATAAAGAAAAATGTTTAAATTTAATAGGAAAAGGCTGTTAGAATTTTGGTTTTTTATCTCTATTTATTAAAATAATATACGAATTTTTCAAATTTTAATATTTTGAGCTCGTTATAGCTGGTATTCAGCTATATACACAAAGTTTCAACTCTGTAAGTTACATAGTTTCTGAGAATTACTCTGTGACAGACAGACAACGGAGCGAGAGTAATAGGGTTTCGTGAGATGAACGAAACCCTAAAAAGTAAAAAAAAAATTATTATTATTTTTTTTTTAAGTTGTAATTCGGCCATTTTAATAAATATTTAAACATTTATTTATTTTTAAATGACAGATTGGAAAGTATGCTTTTGATTCTCTTATATTAATATCTCAAAAATCGCGTATTTTGATTTGTATTTCTTTACAATATGAGAAGAACGTAAAAAAATGAATTCGCCCTTTCACATATTTGCCAATATTCAACTAAACTTTCGTAAAATGTGAGTTAATTTGATACAGGTAAAAGATGTTTCTAACCAAAAAATTTATATTATATTTATATGTATATTTAATTTCATGTTTTTACGCAAAACCTGTTTTATTTCATTTCTTAACAAAATATTTCTGATTTGAAACACGTTTAACCTGGGTGAAATTAACTCACATTTTGCGGAAGAATAGTGCGAACATGGCAGGTATGCTTTCAGGGGTGGTGATTGCAAATGCAACACACTTAATTTTAATTCCAAACTGCCAGTAATTGGCACCCAAAATATTTTAATACAGTTTTCCTTTCATAATGTACGTGAAGAAAAGCAAGTAGTTATTTTCTAATAAATTCCGTTATAAATTCTGGTGTCACTCAATCATTTCACCATTTTTTTAACCGAATTACTCTGTGCCTTAAAGGGTTAAGAAGAAAATAATAGGAAGATTTACCTGTAATTTACCCGTAAGGTATAGCATGGGAGATTTCCGATTACTTCTGTATACCTCGGATTTTACATATTGAATTTCTAATTCTAGTTTTGCAAATAATTTAAGATTAAAAATGACCCTTTATGCCTATAAAAAATGAATGAATGGAGTAAGAAAGAAAGAAAGATTTCCTTCTAATTTATGTGTAGCTGCAACTTTGAAGATACTCAATTGATCAACTTTGATTATGGAAGATTCCACATATTAGTCATATTAATACTTTCATTTGTTTGATTAATGGTTGTTATATCTATTGTAATGCATTGAACCCTGGTAGTAGTAAAGGAATCTATCTAACTTTTCTTCTATTGAACGGATTTCAAAGGTATTTCAGTGTTGCGAAAAGTTGGGAAGAGGGTTTTGCCGTGTTTAAGAGTTTTATAGAGTGTTTGGTTGTACACTTACACCGATATTTGTGAGGCAAGTCGTAAGAAAATCATGCTACTTATAAATCTATATTATAAAGCAAAAATATGTCGTTGAGTAACGCTGACGTCATATCGACGGTGACATAGATTTAATCAATCCTTTTCCACAAATTTAATTACTTCTAAACATTGCATAATTTTAATTTTCACACCGTCAAGTAGAAGAAAAATGTAATTTGAAATGCAATTTGTTTGAAAACTATATCTCAATAATTTTCAAGCATGATTTAAAAAAAATGTACATCTCTATCTAGTGCAACTAGATTACGGAAAATTAATTGCATTTAAAACAATATAAATAGTTCCGAGTTTGTTTCTTGCTAATATATTGAACGAAACTAACACTTCATCAATAAATGAATAAATAGAATAATATAAATAAAACACAAATTTACGAGATAATGTAATCTAACTGCGTACTCAAACACTGAAAAAATTAAAAAAAAGCTGTTGTAAGTAACAAAAACTTTGGCGATTTCTTCGGCTATTAACCTCTGGCATGGGGCTAATACGAAAATGTGTAATAAATTTCAAAGCTTTAATTCAATAAATAATTGATATCTTTCATATAAAAATGCTTTTTGGTATTGTTAGCGGATAATCTAAAAAAGAAAATACATTAAATGTAAAAAAAAAACTATTACAGTTTTCACTGAAAAAAAAATGGTTTTCACCTATGGTCTGTACACCGGGGAATATGTTCTGTAACTCAGGAAATTCGCCTTAGATCCTCTGGTATCAATAACGATGACAGACATAATCTCAACTACTTATCCTGAAAATTTGAGCCCCTTTGGTACCTTTTGTAAGGTAGGTGCTTACATAGAAAATACTTTAAAAAGCATTAAAAATAAAGGCTATTTGAAATTTAAAACATATTTATTTATGTGGTCAATTTATTTATCTGGTGATAGGTCAAGTTCCTATTTGAATTTTATTTCTTTAAAATTGCTAACTTTAAACTTCATACTCGTAATTTAATGGCAATACTGATTCATTTCCATAAAATGCGGAAGAGTAGAGCATGGATCATCTGGAATTATTGGAAAACAGAGCAATCGCACGAATTCCACATTTTCTGTTTCTTTCCACTGCTTTCTTTCCAACTCTTTCCTCATCTTTACGTTTCCTACCTACAAAAAGATAAGATTTTCGCCGATTTCAGCTGAAAGCTACTGGGTACTCCCGATGAACCTTGGCAGGTCGCCAAAAGGGCAGCAAGTCGCCAAGTCTTTCTTTCTGTGCTTCTTGGGAGATTTCTCCGGGTATTGATTGACGAGGATGGAAGAAAGGAATGACCGACTCTTAAATGATGACAATCTTTTCTTTGGTCCGATCCATCATCCATCGGGACGATATCGAAGGAATAAATATTTTCGCGCACTTGTATGATGCAAATATATTTGTGTATTAAAATTGGCTGGCTAAATAATTAACAGAATACTTTTTAGTGAATGTGTGACTGTTTCATTTCGTTTATTCGCTCTTCATTATCCTATTTACCGTTTGCGAGATTTTAACGATAAATAAGTCATTCCTGAATTTCCTTCTACACTATAAAAAAAGACAAATGATTCTTAATCTAGGAAAATATGATATAACCACGAACGAAAATATACAATAACATCCTCAGAGTTACTCACGATTTAAAAAAGCGTTCTTTATCTTTAAAGATCCCCTCCCACTCCCCCCCCCCCACCCAGAAAAAAAAAAAAAAAAAAAAAAAAAAAAAAAAAAAAACAACCAAAAAAAAAAAAAAAAAAAAACATTATAAACATTATATTTAGCAAGATTAAAAAGAAACATTTCTAAAAACAAAGTTTCTTTTTTTGTCACTAATTTTCGCAAACGTTTCTGAGTAGTTTTTATAGTGTATTAATCCGTTTTATCAACCCAGAACATAGGTTTTCAGAGGCTATCAGTTCCTATGTAAACATTTTCATGTTCAACAAGCATGTTTTACGGACAAACATGATAAATTAACAACATTAACATTAACATTAAAATTAATGTATTAATATATTAATTAAGAGTAAGTAGTTACAGAACATAGTAGAACAAGAGTAACAAATAATATTAATATTATTTGTTACTCTTGCATGTATAAAGTCACTTGCGAAGCTAAAGACGTTTAATAACGAATTAAAAGCTTCCTAAAAGCTGATTTTCTGGTATGAGAAAACTGATTCTATAAAAACGACTCGGAAACGTTTCCGAAAATCAGTGCCGGCAAAAGACACTTTGTTTTTATAAATTCTTTTTTAAATCTCGAAAATATATTGGTTTCTGAAGTTTCTAAATATAAAGAATGTTTTTCGTAATCATGGGTAACTCGACATTAAGAAAAATTTGTTTTTTAATACGGTGTATGTCCATGGTCATAAAGGAGGATTGTCGAGAATTTTCATCATTTTACGAAAATATTAGGAGGGGAAAAAAACTTCGTTTTATTGGCATATTTTATTCACGCACCAGACTGTTAAGATTACTAAAAACTTTTTAATGTTTTAATTACTTTTATGCTGTGATTACTCAGTACTTAATAAATTAGTTCCATGCTTACATACATACAATTTACATACTTACATTCATCTTATATTCATCTTAGATCACACATATCTACTTAACACAATTTTCAATGCATAATATAAAAACAAGTTTTTTTTTCTTTTCTTTCAACAAAATAAAGTGAGCATTTATAATGGCGAATCTTCAAAAATATTAATTCACAACACAAGTTCGTTGCTATGTATATATTATTTATGATCGCTGTGTTTTTATCATGGCATGATGTTTTTACAGCGATTGAAAATAATAAACAGCCCCGACGCTTAAAGAAAATGCGTTCCAATAAAATGTTTAATAAGTTTTGATTGTTATAAAAGGTTAATATTATTTCCTTAATTTCACCAGTTTATATATTAATGAATGCTTATTAATTTTGGAATGAAGGTTTCCAATTCTGCACTCATAACATGTAATAATGATTACTTTTCTAGTAGTTGCTTCGTGGGAAGCTTGTCGTTCAGATTTCTTTGGTGATTGATAGAATCGTTGAAGCATGGCTTTCGATTTCTCCACGGCTTCTAGAGCCGGAGATTTTCTGAATTGTTATTGTTTGTGTATTTATTGAAAGCTCTAAAATTAAAAAAATATATATATTCCGGGTGTATCAAATCGTAAATCATTTTGGAAATTCTGTTCGAAATTTGTTTTTTTTTTCTATGTCAGTGCCCTTCATAATTATTTTTTTTTTAAGTAGTGCAGTATATATTTCAGTATATTTTTTTACATTTCTACCCATATCTGCATATTCAAAAGCTGCCGTGTTAAAACTAAATTAGACGCTGTTAAAGGCACTTGGAACCTAGAGCTGCCGATCTAGTTACTCACTGCATAAAATTTTATTATTTTTTTATATAAATTTAAAAAAAGGGAAAAAAGTAGCATTATACAAAAAGAAGATGTCTTCCCCCCCCCCCCCTCCACTTTTCCTAAACATTTCATTGAAAATATCTATTTTCAGCGATAATTTTGCTCTAGGCTCAGAATAATAGAATATGAACATCAACAATATATATTTGATTTGTAAAGGCATCCAACCCCTCAAATTAATCGGTCCCAGGGCTAACAGAAAGAGGACACTGTTTATACATTTCGAGAAAAACAAAATTATCGGTTAAGAAATCTTGGAAGATAACTGAAGTTTTATTTATTTCTTTAAATTTTCCAGGAAAGACTTTGGAAAATTCAGATAGAACGCCAACATTCGAAAACTGGTTCGGAGATAAACCTTGGCGCCTCCTTTGTGTCCTTCGTACATGCGTGTATCTGTATCGATAAATTTACAACACGTTTCACTCACTGTTTATTCTTTATGTCGAAAACAAGTGATTTTTTTTTCCTTTCAAAACTAAATTATTATAAAATGGACATCTATTACTTTATGCGTTATTCTGAATTATTTTTTTTAACAGCAGGGCTTCTTAGTACTTTCGATCACCGGAAAAGTGTAATCTAATATATAAAAATGAAAATTTGTCTGTCTGTCTGTCTGTACTTCTATACAAATCAACAGTTTGTAAGCCAGAATTGTGAAATGTTACGTGTAGGTGTATTAAAACACAGCCGCGGCAACTAAAGTAATCCGCTATCGAAATAATGTATAGTTAATTTTTAATTAATAAATAACCAAAAATCTATCAGCCTTTTCCTATCAAATTTAAGCATTTTTCGTTATAGCAGTTACCATCAATTAAAAATCCCCAATAAAATTATTTCTACACTAATTAATTTGCTATTGAAAGATTTCCACGTGAAAAATGAAAATGAAATATAAAGTTTCAACAATTGAATAAATATTAATATAACGTCATATTAGTAATATAACGGAAATTTTCAAACATTTCTCAATAATACAAGGAGTTTGAGTATGCGTAAGTACAGAAAACAAGTTAATATGACGTCATTAGAAAATTAAAAAGAAAATTAATATGATGTCATATTGGAAGTTTAACTGACTTTTTCAAATGTTTGAGAATCATGCAAAGAGAGTATCAATATGAGTAATAGAGAAAGCAAGTACACTGTAAAAAAAATTTCCTGAAAATAACGGAGATTGTACTGGCAATCGAGACGCCAGTACTACTTCCGTATTTTAACGAAAAAAAAATTCCGTAAATTTCAGGAAATTTTCCGTAATTTCTGAAATATTCGTTTTTAAATTTCCGTTTTATAACAGATATCTTCCGTATTTTTTACAAATTTTTATGTCGTTAAAAAAAATGTATAGGACCAAAAAAAAAATTATTCCTCAAGGAACATATACGTCTCCTTTTATTCTTCCCCCCGTTCATTTCTGAGCGAGTTTTTAATAAACAACCACCATTTCCCACGATAAGTATCGAACCCACGACCTTCCGTTTATTAAACCAGCGCGCCAAACCACTACGCTATGGCTAGACAGGACACGTATTCAAATGTTGTAACTTATTTGAGATGTTTTTAATAATGCAAAAACTTGAAGTTCTTAGATGGATATTTTCAAAGTTCTGTTGTTTTTAATATTTTCTTTTCAAAATTGTTCTATATTCTGCTTTGCCCCACCAGTGGCTGAGAGGTTGTGCTCTCGAAGCTGGTAGACGGGAGGTGCTGGGTTCGATCCCAATCGCGCCCGTCGGCCTAATCGTTCGGAGTTTTCGTGGTTTTCTTCGAGCCGTGGATTTATCCATGCGTAAATACGGATTAGGTTCCCTTAGAAAGACCCCCACGAAGGGCACTCCCCCCGGGCCTATATCCCTAGTGTAGATAATTGGCCGTCAATAATCAACCCAACCCTATATTCTGCTTTATTATTTGATGCTTTATAACATATAAATTTAAATTTTTATGTATTATATGCGTAAAATATTGTATTAACAGTAATGATTGTTTCTTTTTGCAATAGTACATATACTTTAATTGTGTTGATTTATTTATCAATTTCAGTAAAATCAATAATTATCTTAAGCAGACGTATTTATTACATGCTATTAAAGTAAATTTTTTTTATCTCTTAGTTTAAAAATTTATGTGAATAAACAAATTTATAAAAAATTAAATTATTATATTTAAGCTTTGCTGCGAACTTTTGTGTATGGTTACATTAAAATGAATAATTTTTTAAATATCAAAACGAAAAAATAGATTTTTAGAGAAAATTTCGAAATTAATAACTTTAGGATAGGTAAGTTTAAATTTGGACTTAATAATTTAGTTTAATTTATAAAAATTATAAACTAATAAAATAAATTATAAACTTTTATAAAAATGAAGTTTATAATTTTATAAAGTAAACAAAAAGTTATTATTTTTTATAACTTTAAAGAGAAAATTATGAACTTTGTAAAATTATAATTTATAAAATAATAAATTTTAGTTTAATTCACAAATTTATAAGACAAATCAGTTTAGTTTAATACCCACATACCGATAATTTGCAAAGATATTATTTTATGAATCCTTAAAAATATTAAAATAAAAAAATAGATTGTTAGAGAAAATTATACAATTAATGACATAATTAATGGGATAGGTAAGTTTAAATTTGGACTTATTAATTTAGTCTAAATTAATTTAGTTTAATTTATAAAATCATAAACTAACGAAATAAATTATAAACTTTATAAAATCATAAACTTCACTTTTATGAAAGTAAAGAAAAAATTATTAATAACTTTTATAAATTTAAAGAAAAAAAAATATAAACTTTGTAAAAAATTATAATTTATAAAAAAGTTAAATTTTAGTTTAATTCACAAATTTATAAGACAAATCAGTTTTGCTCAATACAATATACATATCGATAATTTGCAAAGATAATATTTTATGAAACCTTTAATAACCTAATATTGCCTCACGTTAATAAAATTAAAATAAAATTTTAATACGTCTGTGAAAAAATTCACAATTTAAAGTACCATAAAGAAAAAAAAAAAGTAGATTTTAAAAAATATTATTCTGTAATTTATGGAAATAAAATAAATTTCTAAAGATTTCACTAAAAAATAAAAATATCACTATTATTTTCACATAAAATTTACCGCCCAGACACAACCCTGGTTAGAATGAGTTCCAGGATTGGCCCGAGTCTAATGACAAAAAATAGGCCCACGAGTAGGACTGGTTTAGATTTGGATCCTAGACGAACTCTAGTAAATAAAACAATCTTAATTCGTATTTCAAACAAGGCGATTTCTGTACGCAAACCTCTGAACGTCATTTACGAAAATGGCACTAAAAATACGGACATTATACAGTTTTGTAAGAAATACGGAAAAATCCATTAAATTTACGGAAAACTTTCTGCATATTTATGGATTTGAAATCTTCTTTACGGAACTAGTGCCATTTACGGAAATTGTACTGTTGTTTTGGAAAAATGAAACTTCTCCGTAAAATTTAACGGAAAATCTCTTGTATTTTCACGGATTATTTTAGAGTGTAGATATGACGTCAGCGGGTGAATATAACGTCATATGGGTTTGAAGAACGTATTGAATCATGATAAATTCATGATTTTGGAAATATTGACATATTTTAATATTTTGTAATTCTCTGTACAACATGTTTAATTTTGAAATTGATTTTTCTATTACACAAAGATTCTTAAAATCCCGGGTAAGGTAAAGTACCCAGTAGTTGACACCTTAAGGAATTTTTCGGCGTTCGTCGCCTTTGGTTCGTGCAGTTTTCAATTAAGGGAAACAGTTTGATCATTACTAGGGGGTTTGAACATTTTCCCCCAAAATCATAACGTTTAATGTCCCGAAATGAATACATTAAAAATTACTAGGGGATATGAAAACATGATTTTTGTCCAGAAGTTGACACCATCGTGAACGTGAGAGTTTAGTAGTTGACACCTTCGTGAACTAGTAATTGACACTGACTGCGGCGGGGCCTAAATTAATAATAATAAATACTCTTTATTATTATATTACTATATTAATTGCCCCATACGAAGACATAATGATAAGAACCGTTAATTAGCAAAATTAGCAAAATAAAAAAATAAATAATTAATATTAGTAGTTGACACTCCCAAATTTCAATAATTGACACCCTGTGTCATCTATTGGTTTAAATGCATTTTTAGTTTTTCAAAGGTCAGTCATGAATTTATCTGGTAGATTCAAACTTATTTTCATTGCACTGAATTAGATTAACAAAACCCCAACATGAGCGAGTAGTTGACACTGGGTGTCAACTTTTGAAAATCTGTTTCTTTTCATATTCAATAGTTGACACTCACACTCACTCCCTCTATTTTGCACAAAATGCATCAATTTTATTCCAGTACAATTCTTGGACATCGAAACAATCAATATCAATCAAAACATAACCAGAAATTAAGATAAATTACGGGTTTTAATACTTACTGTAACGTGCGATCCTTATCACTTTTCTTAAGATAAATTCGAAAAATTCAACTTTGCACACATGCTTCTTTGTTGTCTTCCGCCGTATTGGAATTGGGCTCGACTGTTTATAGTTTTAGTTCTCAGTTTTGCCGCAAGGGGATAGATTTTAAAAATTCTGTGTCTCTCATGTTCCTACCTGTGACGTTTTCTTGTTACACTACTGTTTCTAAAAAAGTGTCAAGTATTGGTCCATTGTCAACTACTGGGTACTTTACCTTACTTCAGCTAGTGTTATGATAAAAGTACCCTTATCGTGTGGAGGAATCATTATTGTACTGTGGAAAAGAACCCATTATTGAACCATTTCTTCATGCTATCAAACTGAAATAAAAATAAAAGTTACCACTTTTCCATCCACATAATAGATTCATTGAGTCTTAATTGAATCGAGGATTTTTTTTTTTTCTGTGTACTCTTCTTGAAGGATGTCTCCTTTTCTGTTTAGTTGTCGAATCATTTCTAAAATATTTACTTAACTTTATGTTCAAGTGTTAGAATCTTACTCAGTTTCCCTAAGATTTTAACACATAAAATTATAAATTTAGTACATATTTTAGAAATATTTGACAACTAAGAAAGAAAGAGACATCCTTTAAAAACAGTATACAGAAAAATAAAGTTAAAAATATTAATTTCCTAAGAAGATATTTTAAAAATACGAATCCATCACACGGTTTCACCATCACCATTAGGTTTAACACGAGCAGGAAAGACCGAGCTATGCTCGGTCAAAATTAGCTTTGATTTC
This sequence comes from Maratus michaelseni, assembly GCA_963931845.1. Lineage (NCBI taxonomy): Eukaryota > Metazoa > Arthropoda > Arachnida > Araneae > Salticidae > Maratus > Maratus michaelseni. The sequence continues at coordinate 139,167,263 of OZ007596.1, forward strand.
AAATATCATGACCAATGACCAAAATGACCCACTAATCAAATTTTCTCGAACATGTGACCAACATGCGACGGTAGGTCTTCTCGTGCCCGAAACCCATAGGATATAAAATTTAATCAAAATAGTCTGAGCCGTTTTTTAGATAAAATTAGCTTGCCTACAGTGACCTAAAAATAACCCAATAATCGAATTTTTTCGAACATTTGACCTAGCCCAACAGTTTTCTCGTGCCTGAAAACCATAGGATACAAAATTTAGTTCAAATCGTCTGAGCCGCTTTTAAGATAAAAATACCTTGACCCACAATGACCCGTGACCAATATGGCCCACTAATCGAAATTTCTCGAACATGTGACCTAGCCTAATAGTCTTATCGTTCTCTAAAACTGTAGAATACTAAATTTAGTTCAAATTCTCTGAACCGTTTATAAGATAAAAATAGCTTGACCCATAATGACCCATGACCAAAATGACCCACTAATCAAATTTTCTCGAACATGTGACCTAGCCCAACAGTTTTCTCGTGCCTGAAAACCATAGGATGCAAAATTTAGTCTAAATAGTCTGAGCTGTTTTTTAGATAAAACTAGCTTGACCCACAGTGACCTAAAAATAACCCACTAATCGAATTATCTCGCACATGTGACCTAGCCCAATGATTTTCTCGTGTCCGAAACTCTTAGGATACAAAGTTTAATCAAAATCGTTAGAGCCGTTTTTTAGATAAAATTAACTTGACCCGCGTTGACCCCAAAATGACCCACTAATAGAAAGTTTTCGAACATGTGACCCAATCCAATAGTCTTCTCGTGCCCGAAAATGATAGGATACAAAATTTAATCAAAATCGTTTGAACCGTTTTTTTAGATACTATTAGCTTGACCCTGACCCATGGTGACCCAAAATGACCCACTAATCAAATTTTCTCGAACATGTGACCTAGTCCAATGGTTTTCTGGTGCCCCAAAACGGTAGAATACAAAATTTCATTTTTAAGATAAAATTTGCATAACCACACACACAAGATTTGCTCGTATTAGAATATATGATTAGCGAGGGGAATTTGAAATCTCACTGATGAAAAGCCTTAAATATTTGGATATTCAGCATGAAGTTAATTTAAAAATTAAAAAGTATTTACTTATTTTAATTATTCTGATGCGTAAATAAAATCTGATAATGAAGCATTTTTTTTTTTAAATCTGACATTTTATTATTCCACAGCCCTAATTTTCCAGGATAAAAAATAACATTTATTAGCGAAACAATGAAAAGTGCGTGTATATAACATATCTTTAAATATATTTAATTCTCTATTGTATTATTAAGAAAGGAAGCAATTATTATTTCCAGTTATTACTGAAATGGGAATTCCTTTGTTATTGATAAATACAATTCAAATATTTAAATTAATGCTTTTGTTAAAGGGACTTTCAACAATGCATCCTCGATGGATAATTATTATTGAAAGCACTTTTAATTTTTTTAAACTTTTTTCCATTTTAAATTAAAGAATATGGCAAATTTGAAAATAGACAGTATTTTTTTTTATCGGATTAAAGTACAAAAAAAAGAAGCGAGGAGAGGGGTCAGTTATTTTATTCTGAAAATTGATGATTTCAGTACTTATATTGCAGTATTATATGATTAAATTTTGATAAAAATCATGATACTTTTTTAAATTCATTTCACAGGTATTGAATTTGTATGTATTTTTCAACCGAACTTACATGCTTATTAAAAATTCTGCTCCTCTGTTAATTTTGAATATATATATCTTTCTAATTTAATCTCTTTGTGCCTATCTTCACCTATATGTGCTGTATATAAGGTGCGTTCAGTCCTTATTTTTTACTTCACTGTTTCAGAATAATAACTTGTCGTATTATTTAAACACAAGCCTAGTAGCTGAGGGTGAGTTCTTGGAAACACTACCAAGAGGTAGATATAAATGGGGGGAAATATGGAAAAATACTTAAGATACGGTTTTCGGGATGGACTTTTCAAATCATTCGGAGGAATAGAGAGTGAATGGGGGAAAATTTGCGTTCTGATACACAAACCGTAGTTGAGTGGTCAGCGCCTCGCGCTACCACGCTACAGATCTACAGTTCGATTCTGGACTGTGAATTGGACAAGGTTTACTCAACCTTTTAACCCGTCGGGGTCGATAAAATGCATACCAAGCTTACTTGGGAGCTAAACACTGAGGGTCCCGCGTTAAGACACAGCCAACTTCAGTACCGGCCGAGAAAGCTCTTGTTTGTTTCTCCCGCCTTAGGACGGAGTTCATGACGTCAGATCGCGTGATCTCCGTCGAGGCAATCGGCCGAGAAATCTGTCCTAAGGAGGAGGGAAACAAATAAGAGTTTTCTCAAGCCGATTCGGTCGGCCGAAGATCACGTGGTCTGACGTCATGAATTCCGTATTAAGGCGGGAGAAACAAACAAGAGCTTTCTCGGCCGATACTGAAGTTGGCTGTGGTTAAGATGACCACCTGACCGGAACATATGCTGTATAACAACTTAGGTGTCACATGGTCAAGAAAACAGGACAGGGCAGTGGACACTGTAGGCCAGGATCCTTAATCGACTGTAGCGCAGGTTTAGTTTTCTATATTTAATCATATAATTTCTGCGATCAAGTAAGGTAAAGATTACTATTCGGAAATAGTTGTGTTCAAAAATTAAAAATTTTATACGGGACCCTCGCTGCGAAGGGAATACTTTTGTAAATGTATTATGATATAGGTTAAGAATCTAAGAAGGAATTTTTTTTTTAATTTTGAAAAAAAAAGGTCATTTTTTTCTATTTAATAGTTTATAAAAAAATTAATAAAAATTTTTATGCTTTAAACTACTACTTCGTCCTTTCTTAAACAAAGTATGGTTCTATATAAGTATAACATAATTTGTGCAATTTATTTAAATATTACAGAAACTTTTTTATAATTATTATTTGTGTGTGTTTGTGTGTTTGTGTGAGAGAGAGAGCTTTCTTATTTGCATTAAAAATAAAGCTGCGGAATGCGTTATAATTAATACTTTGTGCCATCCAAATAATAATACTATTATAAACCAAAATCCTATATTTAATAAAACTATGAATCATTTAATAGCAATAGTATCCTACATATTACACCTTTTTAAAGGAGTGAAAACAAAAGAGTTCTGGCGGAAATAAAAATATTAATTAAAGTCTCATTTCTTTTAACACAAAGTGGTTAGGTAACTTTAATGCTACATTGCAAAAAAAAAAAAAAATGTTGATTTTACAGTATAATACTAACACCCCAGCTGTCAGTATTATACCGTATATTTAACAGTAATAAATAGTAAAATAAGCTGTAATACGCTGCCGCGCATGTCAGTATTATACTGTAAAATCAACAATTTTTTTTGCAGTGTAAAAACGAAACCATTTTGGCATGAAAATAATACAGAATCTTATTACTCTTAGCATAAAATGGAAAATTATCATTTCACCACGATTTTTATTTATTAACTGCTGAAAACAAATTTACTATACGGAGCAAAATGTAATAATGGAGTCTCATTACTCTTAGTATAAACTGCAAACTCTCATTCAACACCAATTTTTATTTTTTAACCGCTGAAAAAAATATACTTGGAGCAAAATATAATAATGGAGTTTCATTACTATTAGCATAAAATGGCAAACTCTCATACAGCAGCAATTTTTATTTTTAACACCTAGAAAAATAAAATAAAAATACATATATTTAGTTCGGAGCAAAGAAATAATAATAGAATCTTATAATTAGCGGCATAAAGCGGCAAACAATCATTTAAACACAATTTTTATTTTCAAATATTCAAAAAAAAAAAAATGCTATGGAGCAAAATGTCATAATGGAGTTTCATTAGTCTTAAGCATAAAAGGACAAACTCTCATTCAACAGTAATTTTTATTTTTAACTTCTGAAAAAAAAAAAAAAAAAAATACTTCGGAGCAAAAAATAATAACCGAATCTTATTGTTCTCGGCATAAAGCGGCAAACTGTCATTCAACAACACTTTTTATTTTTAATTGCTGAAAAGACGTACGATGGCGCAAAATGTAAGAATTGAGTCTAATTACTCTTGACGAAAAATGGCAAACTCTCATTCAAGAGCAATTTTTTTTAAACTGCTAAAAAATATATATACTTTGAGCAAAAAATAATAACGGATTTTATTATTATCGGCATAAAGCGGCAAACTCTCATTCAACAGCATATTTTATTTTCAACTGCTGCTGAAAGAAAAAAAAAAAAAATCGGAGCAAAAAATAATAACAGAATTTTATTATTCGCGGGATAAATTGCAAACTATCCTTTAACCACTATTTTTTATTTTTAACTGCTAAAAACAAAATTTCTGGGAAGCAAACTATAATAAACTTAGCATTAAATGACAAACTCTCATTTAACTGTTGAAAACAACTATAGTGCAAAATAAAAAATAATAACGGAATCTTATTATTTTCGGCATAAAGCATCAAACTACTATTTATCCACAATTTTTATTTTTAATTACTGAAAACAAAAATACTGGGAAGCAAAAAGTAATAACGGAGTGATATTACTCTTAGTTATAGCATAAAACGGAAAATCCTCATTGAACCGCAATTTTAATTTTTAATTGCTGAAAACAAAAATACTGTTGAGGATATAAGAAAATAGTTAATTAGAATCTTACTACTCTCAACTTAAAACAAAAACTTTAAATTCTTTAATTTTGTGTAAGGAAAAAAAAAAAAAGATAATCTTAGTATCGCTTTATTCTTGGTATGAAATGGTCAGGTATTTTTTAAGCGTTATTTTTTTATTTTAATTGCTGAAAATAAAAATACTCTTACTTCTACAAAAATACTAGTATCAGCCTAAAACGATCAGAATTTTTTAAGCAACATCCCCCCCTCCCCTTTTTGATTTTTAGTACTGAAATAAAAAACGGAAAAAGACAGAGAAAGAAAAATTAAAATCTTATTATTCTTTAGCACGAACATATTACGTATCTTTGAACCACAATTTTTATTTTTAATTGCTGAAAAAAAAAAAAATACTGTGGAGGATATAAGAAAATAGTTAATTAGAATCTTATTACTCTCAACTTAAAACAAGAGATTCTTAATTTTGTGAAGGGATAAAAATAATCTAGTATCGCCTTATTCTTGGCATGAAATGGTCAGGAATTTTTTAAGCGTTATTTTCTTATTTTAATTGCTGAAAATAAAAATACTCTTACTTCTACAAAATACTAGTATCAGCCTAAAACGGCCAGGACTTTTTAAACAACACCCCCCCCCCCTTTTTTTTTATATATTTTTAGTACTGAAATAAAAAACGGAAAAAGACAGAGAAAGAAAAATTAAAATCTTATTATTCTTTAGCACGAACATATTACGTATCTTTGAACCACAATTTTTATTTTTAATTGCTGAAAAAAAAATACTGTGGAGGATATAAGAAAATAGTTAATTAGAATCTTATTACTCTCAACTTAAAACAAGAGATTCTTAATTTTGTGAAGGGATAAAAATAATCCAGTATCGCCTTATTCTTGGCATGAAATGGTCAGGAATTTTTTAAGCGTTATTTTCTTATTTTAATTGCTGAAAATAAAAATACTCTTACTTCTACAAAATACTAGTATCAGCCTAAAACGGCCAGGATTTTTTAAACAACACCCCCCCCCCTTTTTTTTTTAATATATTTTTAGTACTGAAATAAAAAACGGAAAAAGGCAGAGAAAGAAAAATTAAAACCTTATTATTTTTTAGCACGAACATATTACGTATCTTTGAACCACAATTTTTATTTTTAATTGCTGAAAAAAAAAAAATACTGTGGAGGATATAAGAAAATAGTTAATTAGAATCTTATTACTCTCAACTTAAAACAAGAGATTCTTAATTTTTTGAAGGGATAAAAATAATCCAGTATCGCCTTATTCTTGGCATGAAATGGTCAGGAATTTTTTAAGCGTTATTTTCTTATTTTAATTGCTGAAAATAAAAATACTCTTACTTCTACAAAATACTAGTATCAGCCTAAAACGGCCAGGATTTTTTAAACAACACCCCCCCCCCCTTTTTTTAAATATATTTTTAGTACTGAAATAAAAAACGGAAAAAGACAGAGAAAGAAAAATTAAAATCTTATTATTCTTTAGCACGAACATATTACGTATCTTTGAACCACAATTTTTATTTTTAATTGCTGAAAAAAAAAATACTGTGGAGGATATAAGAAAATAGTTAATTAGAATCTTATTACTCTCAACTTAAAACAAGAGATTCTTAATTTTGTGAAGGGTTAATAATCTAGTATCATCTTATTCTTGGCATGAAATGGTCAGGAATTTTTTAAGCGTTATTTTCTTATTTTAATTGCTGAAAATAAAAATACTCTTACATCTACAAAATACTAGTATCAGCCTAAAACGGCCAGGATTTTTTAAACAACACCCCCCCTCCTCCTTTTTTTATATTTTTAGTACTGAAATAAAAAACGGAAAAAGGCAGAGAAAGAAAAATTAAAACATTATTATTTTTTAGCACGAACATATTACGTATCTTTGAACCACAATTTTTATTTTTAATTGCTGAAAAAAAGAAATAGACGTGTTTGGATGAATAAAAATTATTTCGCAATCAGAATATTTAATAAGTTTTTCATTTAAGAATAACTATAGGGATGTTTTAAAATTAAATTGAACCAACTTGTTATCAAAATCATAAAATAACTTTCACCTATCTATTCAAAAATATTTTAGTTATGCTTATTCGAATTCCAAATAGATGAACTGTGTTTAATTTTTATATAAAAGTAATGCACATTTCATAATGTATTGATGAAACTGCCTATATATAAGTAATGACATATGATAATGTATTACTGTAAAAAAAAGTGTTGATTTTACAGTATTATACTGGCAACCTAGCTGCCAGTATTATACCGTAAAATTAACAGTAATAAACAGCAAAATAAGCAGTAATACGCTGCCGCGCAGTATAATACTGTAAAATCAACACCTTTTTTTGCAGTGTACATTTCACGCATTCTTAATAAAATTCTAAATAATTGAACAGATCTTTACATTTTAAATTGCTTTTTATACAGGGTTGTGTAGAAGTGCTTATATTTGACAACCACTATTTCCGAATAGTAATTTTGCTATTTGGAATTCATTATCTTGACTTATTTAATTGCAGAATTTTCGATTACGTAAGATGAAGATTATTATTCTCAAACAGTGGTGGTCAGATGCAAGCATCCTTATGCACTCTGTTATGAATGTCATCCTATTTAAGTATAACCGTTCGAAAATAAATTTCGTAATTTTCTAAAAATAATTTGAAGTACCAACTTTGAAAGTATTTTGAAAATAGCGCTTTACTTTTATAGAAAAATAATACACTCATACTGAGTGTATTTTCTAAAAAATATTCTTTTATAGATTTTTTTTTTTTTTTTTTTTTTTTTTTAAGACTTTAAATCTCTGTAAATTTTATGCATGTGACATGTAACAGATAAAAAATTATTTCATAATTTCGCCAGAAAATAGAGAAACCCATATAAGCTGCAAAATAGCTAAAAATGAACTATGGTTAGTTTCACTGTGTAATTTTTTTCCCCGTGTAAAATCAATTACGATAAATGCGAAATAAAACTATGTCATATACAAATACAGTTGCACGTGTTTGCGAACGTTGCAGCTGGGTTAGAAAGAATGTCAGTACAGCTGTAAATTTATCACCATTTAAAGATGAAAAAATGGAGTTCCAGATTAATAAAAAAAGATGCGATGATAGTGCGTCATAATATTTCCTGATACGGAACGCTTCATACTCATGTCTTGAGCAACGCTACATGATTCATGCTTATTTCTTTTTATCAAAGCAGGATTCTCTTAAGTACTTGATAAGCGTCGGATCGTAAGACACGAATATATGATAAGGTTTTCATAAAATGCGATCCATTTATAAAGCGTATTCATTTCACGAGCATCAAGTAATCGTATTTAGAGAACAATCTAAATATGCAGGGTGTCTTTATTCTTATCGCTGACCAATAACTAAACACTAAACCGCTAATTTTAAAAGTATAGTTCCAATTGCAAAACTGTTTCAAATGCTTCATCACATGAAAATCCATTTTAGTCAAAATAGTTATTTTTTAAAGTAGTTACGAAGTATTAATTTTCATATCGATTCTGGATTCTATAAGTTATATTTGGAAAACCTCCTCTGTGTTTTTATAAACGACACAATAAAAATTCCATTTTTGTACGATAAAAATTTATCAAGTATTTTGAATTTTGTAAATTTTTGGCGTTTTCTTGTGTATTAAAAACGGAAACATTCACTTTTAGTGCCGGGAAACGCTGAACGATCCTCCTGATTTAAATAATGCAAAACCATCAAGATGCTCTTACTTCAACTTGTTGACATTCAAAGAAAAAGGGAATAAATAACAAATCTATATTACTGCCTTAATAAACATACATTCTTTTTTAAAGCACTTTATTATGCAAATAATGCGTACCTGATTGTTTTCGTTTTTTTGCTGCGACATCACAAAGTGTTATAACACACTCTCTTCTCCTTGTCACACTTTGTGTAGTATTTTAGTTCTTCTTTAGCGATATTAGGGCCTGGGCAGCTCTTAACCCCTTCGGCCCTGATTTTGTTTTTTTTCAATTTTGGGAAAAAATTACTGTTATGCTAACAAAATTAAAAATAGCTATCGGAATCACAGAAGTTAGGGTTTAATGAAAGTTAACGAATGCGTTCTTTACCAAAACATCACAAATGTAGTTATTTTGCGTATTTTTCATATAACAACAGTCTAAGGAAGAATTTTTGAAGACGTTTGGAAAATGTCGTATTACAACTAAATTAAACAAGCATAAAAAATTAGTAATATTTTTTATCTTTTATCACAAATTACCAATTCGGAAAAGGATTCCCAAATTTTAATTTAAAGAGTGAAACGTATGTTTTAATTAAAAGAAATGCCAATGGCTTGCTAATAATTATGAAAATTATTATTATTATTATTATTACTAAATGCTAAACATAAGTGAAGTCATAATAGGAAATGTAGAGATTCATACTATCACTATTAGGTGCTGGAATTAATAAAAATAATGTTTAAGACAAAATAATACTCAATAAAAGATATGTCCTATTAGTAGGACGTCAGGGCCGAAGGGGTTAAAAGCTGCATATACATTTATCTCTTTCAAAATCCTATCATAAATATCTTCATCAAAGAATAATTCGAAAAGCTATGTAGGAGAGATAGCACTATACAGTCAAACCTCGTTAACACGAACATGCATAACGTGAATTACTTTTAGCACGAACTGTTTCCGATTGCCCCGTCCAGTTGTATGTAATGTATATTTAGGTTCGGATAACACGAATTACTTTTAACACGAACAAAAAAAGTTTCCTCTTGAGTGTTCGCGTTAACGAGGTTCGACGTATTTCAAATAATCCGATTTATGAAAAATTGCATTGTTAGGTGAAACATCTGCAATTGACCACTTCCTGTGTTTTTCTGATTTTTTTTTCCCCAAGTATCTGTTTTCTCAAATGCTGCTACAGAATCTTTATCATCTTTACTTGATAATTTATTCTCATTTTCGCTATTTGCTTTTATATTTACAGTTTCTACTTCAGACAGCAATTAATTTCTACTTAAATTATCAGCTGTTCGGCCACAGTCCAAATCTGCAGAGTCTTCATCAGTCAAATGATTTTCTTTTGGTATGGTGTTATGTATTTTCAATAGGCATCTTCACTATGATCCTCTTTGAACAGCAAATTCAGAGCTTCACTCAATGTCAGGAAAAAAAAATTACAGTAATGTTCTGATAAATTTTGTGCCTATAAACACATTTATAAATACGGCCCTGCAAAATATGCGGAAGTTGTACCACTAATCTAATATATATAATTTTCACGAGTTTAAAATATCAGTATTTCTGTCATTAAATAAAGAAAATATTTCTTTTGGAAAATACTGATAAAATATCCGCATATTTTGTAGGGGCCTACTTATAACTAAAATATTAAGATTTTTAATCTTAATCTTCATTAATATGACATTTTAGCTCATTATGAAAGCACCAGCGGAGAAGACCGAGCTATGCTCGGTTATAATTAGCTTTGTATTCAACTCAATATAACAATAAATTCTATTACAACATATAATAACCACTTTTATGTATTCTAATTGGTTCTGTTTTCGAGAACATGCTATGGACATTGATTGGTTTAATCATGTATCTCGACTCCTATTGCGAATTTCTGGAAAATTCCTTCAGATTCTAAAAGCCATTTTTTTCACCAAATGTCACCAAAATTTAGCGAAAATGATAATCTTAAAAGTCGATTTTCATGCGAATCCTCACTAATGTCGCCAGCATTTCGCCAAATTTGGCAATATTTGGCAAAATGTCGCCAACTTTGCAACTTTGTTTACTTCCAACTGTTCATCAACTTAATGTTTCAACCTTCATGCAGTCATATTGAAATGCATTGACCCGTAGTGACCCCAAAATGACCCACTAATCGAATTTTCTCGAACATGAGACCCAGCTCAATGGTCTTCTCGTAATCCAGACCGGTAGGATACAAAATTTAGTCAAAATAGTTAGAGCCGTTTTTATATCAAATTAGTTTGACCCGCAGTGACTCAAAAATGACCCACTAATGGAATTTTCTCGAACATGTGGTCTACCACAATGATTTTCACACAGACAGACAGACGCACAAGATTTGCTCATATTATAATATGTGATATGAGAACAAATTCGCTATCCATATCATATTGCAAACGCTTGCATTAAAGTAACGCTACTAATTTGCGCAATTATAAGAATAAAATCAAACAGGAAAATTTCGAAAATGCACTACATTTTACTTAAGAAGTTTAATTACTACACTTTTACAATATAATATTATCATTTTTCTTAGCAATGTTTGGGCATCGATATACAGCCATTTTTGGCTGGTGTCTGGCTGATTGTCAAGTAATTACAATCCTTTTACATCTACATTCAAATATGTCTTTTTTGATGAGTCTTGAACATTATTTTATGTTCTAATTACTATTTAAGTTGAATATTTTTTTATTTATCCAATTTCTATTTCAGTTGCATATTTATTTATTTATTTTGTTATTTGAACCTCATGTCGGTTTTAATTTTCTTATTTCATTTGTATATGTTATTAGGGGCTTAATATTGTCGATTTTAGGCATAATGCCGACAATATTTGATGAAGTAACATATACTTACTATGAATATTCTTATAAAGCCCTTCTGAAGATTCTATAAGATATTCATAGTTTTCCAATTTTGCTTTTCCAATTTTTGCTTTTTCATCCTTTTAAGTGTAATTCCTTCAGTGTCCATTCCATTGCTTTTTATAATGTCTTATCTTTCGTTTTTCACATGTGTATTTATTTTTAAATATATATATATATATATATATATTAAGTAATTTATTTATTTTTGGAAAAAATGAAGCATGCCATTTACTCCGCGAATTGAAAAAAAAAGTCTTGCGAAATGCAGGGAGAGATCCCTGCTATTTCTAGCAGGATATGTCCGTAGGTATAAACAAAGATTCGAATTTAAAGTATTCTCATTTTCAAAAGAGAAACTCTTTAGAAAAACAGGTGCCATAGACAATTTAATTTACGAAGAGAATTTTTAAGATTAAAGGTTTAAAGGTGGTTAAAAAGAAATTATTAACTGATTACTATTGATGTTGCATTAATGTAACAGTAGAATAATATGGGTTAAAAGAGTTGTGATCAGTTTATGATTAGTTGAATTTTTATTTATGATGACTATACTTTTACAAAGGTTATTTTGTATGTTACATATAAAATCAGTTGGTTTTGTAACAGATAAAATTATACCAGAGGTACGTTTTTCAACTATTTTTCTGTATTTTCATTCAAATATGACATTGATTTTTATTCACTTTGGGTTATAGGTTTAGTTTGGTTTGAGAACTTAAGAGTGCAGGTGGTGGATTTCAAGAGCTTTGGATTCGGGACAAGTTACATGTTCACAAAAATTGTTTTTCTAGTTTTGGGTCAGGACTTTTAAAAAATGGGCTTGGTTCTGGTCATGTTGCAGTACAATGAAATGCTTTTGTTGGGTTCGGTTTGGGTATATCCCGCCCAGAGCAGTAGACTAGTTTGTGGGGTTGTAGCAGCACATGTGTCCTACACAATCCTATATACCATCCAGTAGGATGTGTTGGTTGTAGTTAAGAACCTCTAGAATTACTAGTAAATCTAGTAGCCTTAGTTGTAGCCATTCAGCCTTATTACGAACTTCCTATATTTCTCACTGTTAATTTTGTTTCTTCTCCTTATTATTGTCAACAGTCTGAGCCCCCCCCCCCCCCCCCCCCTGAAGACAATTATTACCATTCTCATTCAAGAATATAATTTCTTCTATTTTAATATTAAATCGATTATTTTGATTATAAATATTCTTTACTATTTTTAAAGCTCTTTCTTAAAATAAGCTGGATTAGATTACAAAACAGTTCTTGTAAAGGAAAATATTATTTGTCCGTATTGAATTTTAATGAAGCTACTAATTAGAATACGTTATAGTAAAGAAAATAATTAGTAAAATTAATCAAATACTTAAGTATTCATTATATTTAATTATTTTCTAGAAACTAATTCATTATTATTATTTTTTTATTTTGAAAGGATTATTATTTTATTTTATTTATTTATCTTTTTGAATGAGTAATTTCAATTATATTGCCATTAAATGGATGATACTCATTGCAATTTGAGAAAACTGATCCGCATTTTTCCGGGAGGAAAATAGTTAGCTTTGTTATTTATAACTGTATTTAAAATTAATTATATTGATTATTGGATTAATTAATGCAATTTCTAACTAAAGATTGGAGTTCTTTAAATATACATCTTAAATGTTAAAGTTGGTGTTTTAAATTGATTTTCGGAAAATGCAAATCGTGAAAAAGTGATAGTCAACAATCAGTAATTGCATATATGCACTGCATATATTGGAAAATCAAAGTAGTTGTTCGATTCCTGGAAGAGAATAACTGAAAACTTCAATGCAAGTAAAGAGGAAAATAAATTTGAACTGCATCACAAAATTTCGTATTGTTAAACTGAATAATAATAATAATAATTATTATTATTATTACAAAAGGAAAGGAAAGATTTTGCCCAGTTTTAACTTCACTTTTGCTCTCGAGAAATCTTATAAAAGTATTTCCTCAGACGTGAGTGTTGCATTATTATCGGTATGACTCACTATCTACGTTTGAGGATGCAGCTGTTGTTTGGATGATGTTTGTATCATTTCCAACATTCTTCGATTGTTACATATAAAATCAAATAAAACAAGTGGGTAACTGTGATCGAAGATCGCAAAAAGGGTTTCGTTCAATATTCCTTCCAAAACCTTTATCCTTTCTTTAATAAATTCAAATAAATTTCATTAAAAAAAGAAGAAAAAAAAAAAGTCATGTTTTTTATAAAGTAAAAAGTTACCGGTCTATTTTTCTCGTTTTTTCGAATATCTATGAACCGACCCGATTGCGAGCGAAGCCCGCTATTATACTCTGTCATAATAATATCTGTCATGTAGATTAAATGCAATATTTAAAAAAAATCAATCAATTTCATAACTAAATATGTTGTATAGAAACCTTCAAAATATTAAAATGTGCCAATATTTTCATAATCGGGGTTTTATCACGATTCAATACGTTCCTCAAACTCATATATTTACTATTCTCTATTACTGATATTGATAGTCTATTTGTATTATCAAATATTTGAAAAATCCGTTAATCTTGCAATATGACGTCAGATTAATTTTCTTTTTAATTCTCTAATGATGTCATATTAATCTGCTTTCTGTATTTACACATACTCATACTCCTTGTATTATTGAGAAATGTTTGAAAAGTTCCGTTTTATTACCAATATGACGTCATATTAATCTTTTTTTCAATGGGTGAAACTTTTTATTTCATTTTCATTTTTCACGTGGAAATCTTTCAATAGAAAATTATTTACTGCTGAAAGAATTTTATTGTGGATTTTTAATTGTTGGCAACTGCTATAACGAAAAATATTTAAATTTAATAGGAAAAGGCTGTTAGATTTTTGGTTTTTTATCTCTATATACTAAAATAATACGATTTTTTCAAATTTTTATGATTTTGAGCTTTATAGTAGATATTCAGCTATAAGTACACAAATTTTCATGCTTGTAAGTTATATAGTTTCTGAGAACCGGCTCTGTGACAGACAGACAACGAAGCGGGAGTAATAGGGTTTCGTGAGATGAACAAAACCTTAAAAATACTAAAAAATACTTTTATTTTTTTATTTTTTTAAAAGAAAGCTACAAAGTGCCATTTTTTCAAGAAACGGTCAAAGTGTTGTTCGTAAAAAATATACAAACCACTCATTGATATGTCATTATTTTTAAGTTTGAGATTGCTTATGAAGGTTTTGAATCGGGTGAGATTATTATAGTTGAAATCGTTAAAAATATGCCTTATCTATAAATTTTAGTGATATACAAGAAAAATAAAATAAATCTTTCAAAAAAAGAAAAAAAAAAAAAAAAAAAAAAAAAAGATATATATTTGTTGATTTTAGCCAATCTGGTGATGTGTTACTAAAATCTACCAGTAGGGCAACTTTTGCCCCTTTGTATTTCATTATTATTATATTTATTAAGAGATTACACAAGAAATAGAATTTGATACTTGATGCATTTGCTTTTTCTGATAAATTCTGATCGAAATCTTACTGTTGATTTGAAACTTTTTTCCATGTGCGCGCGCGTGCGTGCGTGTGTGTGTGTGTGTGTGTGTGTGTTGGGGGGGGGGGGTCACAATATTCCAGAAGGACGACATTTTGGTCTCCAGCGATAAAGATTTTACCTTCCGAACCCAACTTGCCTTCCTGAATTCATCATTGCCTAAATCTAAACTTGATAATAAGATTTTAAGAAAATTTTATTAACTCTGTTTAAAAATACAAATCTTTCTGACACATTCACGAAGTTATTTTTATAGGTGAATGCAGTGGTGAATTCAGGGGATGATCCGGGAAGGGGGACATTCAGCCCCGGAGCATCAAAATGTCCCCCCCCCCCCCATCCCCCACCAGAAGATTTGGGATTTTGCATTTCTTAATGGTGCAAATATAGAAATCCCCATCCTGGAACTCCATTATGTCCCCCACCCTTTCGGAGCTGCGAAATTATCTCCCGAAGAAAAATGTCTGAATTCAACACTGGTGAATGTATAAAATCTGTGTTGCATCATGAATCAGTTCGACAAAAAGGTATTATGCTGCCCTGATGCCCCTTCCTTCACTGATGCGTCTTTGGGACCATTCATTAATTACGTCGCGCAAATTTCGTGGCTGACTGTTATACTGTGAAGTCACATTTTTACATTTTTAACGATTAATTTAAAACTAATTTATACAACATATATAAATGTATATATATTATCTATTACCTACTCATATAAATGCTATACAACCATTAAGATCTTCTCTGATATTACTTAAAGTTGCTCCAATTCAAAGTAACAGAAAAAATATACCTTAAACTACCCAAGTTAAATTATAGAACTATATTATAAAGCAAAAACATGCCCGTGAGTAATGCTGACATCATATCGACGGTGGCAATGATTGGAGCAATCAATTTTGGTTTTACAAAATATATTAACTTATAAATATCGGACAATTTTAATTTTTACAGCGTTGAATAGGAAACAAAATGTACTTTCCAAGTACTATTTATATGAACACGGTATCTTAATTTACTGTTTTTATTTATGGATTTTAAAATAATTTGCAAGCATGTTTTTTTGTTAAATCTATTTTTAACCCGATTACAAACCTGTTTGCAACTAAAACAATATATAAATTGTTCAACATTTGTTTCCGGCTAATATTCCGTAACGAAAATAAATCTTTGCCAAAATAAATAAATTAATAATAAAGCACAAGTTTAAAAGAAACAAGAACAAAAAAATTACGTGCTAAAAATAATCAGAATCAAATATGCTGTTGTAAATAGTGAAATCTTTGGTTATTTATTGAAGAAGGAGTTCATGTAACGCGATTAATTATCTCGAAAGTTTTTGAAGTTACCTTTTCTGTTCATCACAAATATCAATTTCTTGAAATAAGGATAGAAAATTCTCTTACCTTTTCTGAAGGTATTTTCACCAGATGATAAATTGAATTATCCACATTAGTTAGCTGGAATTTGTAGTTAATCCTTATGAGGGCGTTGGCATATCACATTTCACTCATTTACATACTGCTGAAAAACTTAATTAGTATGTGGACACTAAATAATTCGGACATCTTTCTTATATTGGACGTATATATTCTTGATTATAATACATTTGGACGTAACAATAATTACAATTAACTTTTAAAGTTAAATTTAGAATATAAAGCATTATATAGTATAATATATTATATCTGAGCTCAGAGGCTCACGTATGTTCTCGATTACATTTTATTTAGGACTGAAGTATAAAAGTTATAAGTTCAGATATTGAGAGTTTTTTACTTTCGTCATTCTTACGTCAGTGGAATTATACATTGCAAAGTTTTCCCGTAAGAATGTAATCAGTCAATTAAGTTCTTTATTTCTTGTTATAATTATTGTTCTATCTTCAGCATATCTCACAAATAACAGTTTATCAATGTAGAGTGGTTTTCTTGATCATTTGTCTGACGTTGAGCGGCTGTTAATCTTTTATAATTTGTTTTCACTACGCGATGAAGAACGAGTTGATTATTCCGTGTTTTCCTCTCTTTTGAATAGCATGGTTCTTTTTTATATTCATTATTTCAGTAGGAAATTAATATATATATTTTTATCTTTAATTTCGCGGATGAGGTTAATATTTCTAACATTTATTTGGTTATTAGATCTTGGCATGCGGCTAATACGAAAGTACTGATTTTAATAAATTTCAAAACTTTATTTGAATACATAATTGATATTTTCCATATGAAAATGCTTTTTGGTGTTGTTATTTGAGCCATTAAATATATATATATATATATTAAATGTAAAAAAATCTATTAGAATTTTCATTTACAAATGCTTTTCACTTATTTTCTGTACATCGGGAAGCCCGGATTGGATACCCTGATTGTTATGAAAAATAAAGATTAAACTTTATACAGTGCTTTTTATGTCGCATTTTCTGTTGCCCCCTTTCCCTTTGAGGTGTGGCATAATTAATTGGTGACCCCTTTATAAACTCTACCCACAAAAAAATTATGTGAAAGAAGAACCCTGTCTTGAATTATATTAACAGATTGCGGACCGGCAATTTTTGTTAAATCTGATTTTAAAACAATAGAAGCTCCTCCCTTTTCTTAAAGTCTTTTCTGTAAATTCGTTTCCTAAGTATATTTCTCAAATTTTATGCATCAGTAAATATCTTTCAATGCACGGTTTTAATATAAAATGTCTTACAATCGAAACAAATATGGACAACATGATATAAATGCATTTTTTTTGTTACGTAGAAGTCACGTCCTTTTGTTAATGATATTTGGTTAAATAATAAAAAGAAAAGTGCCCAGTTAAACTGATGGCATTGAGCTCACAGGTTATTCACTAATTGTAACTCTTATTTCAAAAAATAATGCTCCTCGAAAAACAAAGAAATCGACAATAAATTAAAGGGGGGGGGGTAGCCCCCCGTTCCCCCCTTTATGCTTAACCAATGAACCCTCAAAACTAATCAGAGAAACACTTTATCATAATGAACCTATATACAAAATTTGAAGCAAATCGGATAATTCTGCATGAAAACCCATTTATCTAAAATCAAGGGGGGAGAATTAGCCCCCTTCCCCCTTTTTATGCTTAACCAATGAACCACTAAAACTAATCAGGGAAGCAATTTATCACAATGAACCTATAGACAAAATTTGAAACAAATCGGATAATTCTGCATGAAAAACCTATTTATCTAAATTCAAGTGGGGAGCATTAGCCCCCCTTCACCATTTATACATAACCAATGAACCCCCAAAACTAATCAGGGAAGCGCCTTATCACAATGAACCTATATACAAAATTTGAAGCAAATCGGGTAATTCTGCATGAAAAACCCATTAAATAAAGGGATCATCTAAATTAAGGGAGAATTAGCCCCCCTGTCCCCCCTTTATATTTAACCAATGAACTCCCAAAACTAATCAGGGAAGCACGTTATCCGAATGAACCTATATACAAAATTTTAAGGAAATCGGATATTTCTATCAAGAATTATCGCGTTATGTACACACAGAACCTGCGGGCACATTAGCTCTCAGGCTTTAATAGCCTGTGAGCTAAAAACGAGAATTCTCGTTTCCGGTCGGCAATGTGTTAAATTGCTCTCACATGACGATCTTTGCATCACTATTGTGGTCCAAAAATTTATTCAAAACGTTCATGGCATTTACTGAGAGATACGTATAACTTTGAAGGAAAAAAAAATGAAAACATTATTTGATTTATTAGTATCTAATTAATAATATCTCAAATTTTACGCATTTATGAAAGAAAGTGACTTTGTGTATGTGTTAAAAAGGGGCGAGTTTTAAGTAACAACATTAAACAGGCGGATGGAACAAAAAGTTATGAAGAAACAAATTTGGAAATTTTAACTGATAGTAACAAAAATTAAAAATCTAGAAGTTTATATTAATGTTTTTTTTTTTTTTTTTTTTTTTTGTGTGTGTGTGTATGTGTGTATGTTTTTTTTTTTTTACATCTATAGGACTATAAATGTTGCTGCAAGGCAATTATTGAATAAAATTTTACTCTCTCACATTACTCAAATAATCCGCAAATAAATTTTCTTTGAATTCTCTAGTCATCAGCATGAATTTTGCATCTGGCAAAATATAAATTGGTCCCACGGGAAAATCCATTGGGATTCCGTATCCAAGCGGGTTTTGAAAAATTACCCTTTTTTGCAGGAAAATTTACAATGAATTATGAACTAAGATAGTATCTATTATGTTTTTGTTAAAAACTCATTGTTTCCAAAAGTTATAGGACAATTACAATTCAAATGAATATTTATAAAATTTTAGTCAAATCAAATTTGTATTTCAATATAAATTAATCTACGAATACTGAATGTTTCAATTAATCATTCCAGCCCCCAATTTCCAATACATAACCCTACTGTGCTAAAATACTGTGTGTACCCTAAATTTTTTTATAAAACCGCCACAGGAAAAATAACCTTTTGATTAAGGGCCAGCGCTGGCCACTATTTTTATATTCAATCGTGCCACAATTTACAAAAAAAATTTCTTTGTAAGAGTTCGATCGAAAATATCCTAATTTCTTATCTAAACAAGAGCTGGTGATGTTCATTAACCTGATGCTTTTAGGTAGATTTCATAAAAAATACTACCTGTTACATTCTCCCCTATGTTGGAATTTCTGAAAATTTTTTACAGATCTACGGCGATTATGACTCCCAGAACCCAAAACCACCCCCAGTTCAAAACTTTATCCATCTATCTCTCTATCTATATATATCACTCAGGGATCTGTTTAGGAAAAAATTGGGTCCTTTAAAGGACCCTTCACAAAATTATTTTCCTTAAAAAAGGGCCCTTCACAATATTACTTTCCCTAAAACAGGACCCTTCACAAAATTCTTTGTCTTAAAAATAGGTTTTTCACAAAAATTTTCCATCTTTAAACCAAACATTTCACAAATTAATCATTTAAAAGTAAAATCTGACCTGTCACTTTTACATATGTAAAGAAAATTATGTATTTTATATCCATATATCTTCTTAAAAATGCATAAACAAGAACCTGAATATAACGGCCATTTCAAATTCCCAAAATTATGATTAGATTTTTCACAAATATAAAAAGCTGTTCCCAATTTCACAAAAATAGGACCCTGTGAAAAAAGTCTGGACAGACCCCTGTCACTTTTTTATGGACACGATAACTTCAATAATTCTGCACAAATCTCTTCCAAACTGATACATAAAATCAAGGGGCATAAAATCTCGGTCAAGTTCGTTAATGGGCAAAATCGAACTAGGGGGGGGGGGGCTTTTTGTGAAAACAGAAAAAACCTCATAACTTCTTGATTATGATACGTATCGAATCCGTTTAAAGTTATTATTACTTCTAGGAAAAGGGCCGAAAAGTTATGTATGACAGATTTTTGATATCATTAAAAATGGCATCGGGGGGGGGGGGATGATAGGGGTTTAAGAAGAAAAAAAATCATAACTTCGTCAATTCACAAGATATCAAATCCGCTTAAATTTATTATAAATCCTCTTACTATTATCTACAACTTTTATATTGACAAGTTTTTTATAGGACCAACCCTTATAGCAAAAACAAATTTGTTTTTAATTTGTTAAAATCCCTGCCGGCTCCGCCTACATATACAGGTAGATTTCGAAGTGGGCTGTCCCAACTGCTGCATCATGGCAAAAAGATCATTTCTCCTGCAATTCGTAATAAACAGGCGTCCCAGAGTCTGCGTTTTCGAATTCTACCTGTACCTGTAGGACAAGCCGTCAGGTATTTTTTTTACACTTTCCAACATATTTGAAAAATGTCTGTTTGACTGGAAGTCTTGCTCTAACTCGCGTAAATGTACTCAGATTGCCGTGTAATTGATATATGTTATTGGCGTTTACCATGGCATGTTTGGTATTGAAACTGAAGTGTTTAGGACTTATGGTCGTTTACAGGGATATTTAAAATAATTCTGTTACGTTATGGTCAATGGGGGGAAAATCCTTTGCAATGTATTTTAATGATGTTACACTATTTCAAACATATCTAAATGGCTATTCGTCACTGAGATACACTAGGAGATGCTTTTGCACAATATGCTGTACATAGTACTTATTGTTCATTTACAGGGACACACAAAAGTATTCGGTTACAAAATTGTTTGTGAGCAATAATTGCTGAAAGTGCATTTTCAATTGAGGTATGCATTTTTAAATTTTACTATTTTTTTTTGCATATTACTTCGTGTGTATAAATTCTATATATCATATACAGAGCTGCACAAAAAAATTCGCGTACATTTCCGCTTATTGACGTAAATTGCTGAGGTGGAATTTGCAACTGTTTCCTAACTGAACTAAATTTTTGCATACTATGTATAGTATATATACATTTCTATAGATCATATACAGGGCTGCACCAAATATTTCGGATATTTTTACGACTATAGATGGTAATTGCTGAAATTGGGTTTTCAAATGTGTTATGTGTTTTCCGAGCTTAAGCCGAAAGGTTCCCCGCACTGTTTGACTTTGACCTTGTTTACTTATATATCATTTTTCACACTAGAAACGGGGAAGTTTTGTTTCAGTATTCTAAATGTGAAGGTAAGTGTTTCATAATCTATGCGTGACGCATTATTTTTCTTTCTTGTTTGTAACTTTCTGAACATTCCTCGTACTCTTTTTTACTTCCGACACATTGACGTTGTGATTTACCATGTTTAGCTAGTTGGTTAGCTAACTCTTTCAGGGGCAAGCAATTGTGTTCCTGTAACGTCGAATTCACACCGGTATTTACGAAAGAATTTAGTTCAAAATAAGGAAAAGCAATTTTTCCACATTTTCCTGTCAAAGTTAAAAAAGTAAAATTTTATTAAAAGTTTCTTGTTTGAATCGAATTAACATTAGGTGGTATATAATAATATACCACCGCCCCTCAAAGGGTTAAACATTAATCACGCATGCTTAGTTACTTACCATTAGTTTTGTGATTACCATGGCTTAAAAGGATGAGTACTGAAATTATTTTTTCGCGTTTTATCGTATAACTGTGTGCGGTATTGTAACAACCAAATAAAAACAAAAAATTAAAAGTTTATATATTTGTCTAATTTAGAATCGAAGTTGCTAAAAACTATTGAAAGAATGAAAATCACTTCAGTTGATCCTATTTGAGAGTTGAGGGGTTAAGGTATATCATAGATTTTCGTTCTGTGACAAGTAAAACAGTAAAAATCCCATTCTTTTATGACAAAAACTTGCCGAGTTATGATACTTTTAATTTTATTCAATTACAGAGCTTTCCTGCATTAAAAACAGATAAAAGCGCCTTTAGTGACGAAAAAAATTAGGGAAAAAAGTTAAAACACATTTCAATCTTTTTGGGACATCCTATATGTATATATTGGTCCAGTTTATATGGTTATACACAGAAAAAAATAAAACCCAATTTGGGCCGAAAGATTCTTAGATATGTGCCCAAATTGGGTCATGCCTGTTTTGGTTACCACTGTGTATCCATTTTGGGCACTCACTGTTAAATACCCATTTAATTTTTTTATTTTTTTTTTTTAAATGGGTATTTAACAGTGCCCAAAATGGATACACAGTGGTAACCAAAAACAACCATGACCCAATTTGGGCACATACCTAAGAATCTTTCGACCCAAATTGGGTTTTATTTTTTTCTGTGTAGATGTATTGATAAGTGGAGATTTTCTTTTGTTTTATTGACATATATTTGAATACAGTAATTTCTGCTTAATCGCGTACTATATTGAAATAGAATAATTTACAATTTACTTATATTGTGGAATATTGCCCACGATTTAGTGTTTCAGAATATAAGTTTTCATTATCTCTTTTTCATTAATTTATTTTTTTCTCCTCTTTTTTTTTTTTTTTTTATCAGTGTATTTAGCAATATTGAATATATATTTTCTATTGTAATCTAATTATTGGTTAATATATATTGTGCCGATTATCTTTTGATTTAATAGTTTTATTAAATACAAAAAGTTTTATTAAACATATATATCATCAACAAATATAAATAATAATAATTTATATAAAAATAAATAATAATTTTTACCCCAAAGCATTTATAAATAGATGTTTAAAAAAATGTGCAAGTGCAAATAAACTTATAGAGTTTCTTTTGGAATTTATTTAACAATATTCAACACCAATTAAATAGAAGTGATTTTTAACCTCAGAGCTTTTTACATATAAAATACTAATGTACGCCGTTCCGTTTCATCTTGGTAGATTTTGGTTGATAGTTTAGAAGACATATCTCCAGAAAAAATAATAAGTATAAAAAAGCAATTTTTCAATTTGTTACTTTACTTAACAAAAAACTAGTCATTATCCTTTATGGTCTAGACTTGTCAATCCTGTTCTTTTGTTTACCCAAGGCGCAATGAGGCATGACGTATAGTTTTCTTTCTTATTTTCTTTCTTCTAGAGGGTATTTTAACGTCATCATTAGAGAAATCAACACAATGGAGAGAGGAGTTTCCCATTTGATTGGGCTCTGCAATTATGGCAACGGAATTTTCGCACGTGAAGAAAGGCTATTTTCTTTTTCTTTTCTTTAGAGTATAATTTATAACGAGAACGATAATAACATGGAAACCATATTGAGTAGCTTTAACTTTCTTGGCGCTTCGGAGTTATTATATTTTTAAACATACAATTCATGTTTCGTAAATAAAAGACTACAGCAATAAAATAATGTTTTTTAAGCAACTTAAGGCTGTTCGAAATCCTAACTGGATATTTTCAGTGAGAAAAATGACGCTTTCAAATATGAGTAAATCGATGTTTTCATTTTGTTATAAAACTTTTTGTTTCAAATATGACGGCCCAATGCTTTCAATTCTGAAATACCGGAAATACTCAGAATATTGAAACATGGACATACTTAAAACTGAGCACATAGAGGTCAGTTCAGATTGATTTTTGAAACATGGAAATACTCAAAAATGAGCACATAGAAGTCAGTTCATACTCATTTTTGAAACATGGACATACTCAAATAGGAGCACATGATGTTTTATTCTTGAGTGTGTGCATGTTTTCAGAAATGATTATATACTTGTTTCAAATTTGAGTAATTTTGATTCGGAGTTATTTTGACTATGCGACATACTCAGATTTGAGTATTTTTTGCTCAGTTTTGAAAATGTCGTTTTTAGAGTGTTGTGACACATTTTTGTTCGAAAACACGTCAAATTGGTAAGTGCTCTTTTTCAAAACTATGTAATCAAACTGTTTCTCTCTTTTTCGGTAAAGTCAGAAGATTTTTCAGGAAATGCTGTCAAACTTAGCGCTGTGAACCGAATTTCAGGACGCGAAAGCGCAGGAAAGAGAAAAAACTGCACTTCTTGAGATAACAATCGCTTATAACTAATCAATATGTAATTCATTTGTCGAAAAATGAAAATAAATATGTTCGATTTCAAATGCCTTCAATAATCATGCCTGAAAGTATCATGCTTTTAACCCTTTAACGGGCGGTTGTCACAAAAAAGGACACCTAATTTTAATTCCAAAACTGACAAACGGCACCAAGAATATTTAATTAAAATTTTCCTTTTGTTAAGTACCGGAAAATAAGCAAGTTTATATTTTCTAATGAATTCGTTTGTTATTTCTGGTGTCAGTCCATTATTTCATCATTTTACAAACAGACTTACTCCGCGCCGGAAAGGGTTAAGTTGAGTCAGAAAATTTTGCGTTATTGAGCGGAGAAATATATATTTTTTTAGAACCGCCTTAACACTTTATGTACCAAATTATGAATTAATGAAAATTTCACCTTCCAAAGCATTTTTTCTGAATATTTAAAAATATGTTAGTAGATTTCTGTTATCAGCATTAAATGAATTAAAAAAAATTCATTTACTAAAATGTAATTAACTTAATCAGTTTCAGGAATTTTGTAGATTATTTACAACTCTATACCCAAATCATTTCTTCAGGATATTGTTTTTAGCATTTTATAGAATTAGGAAAGCTACAAAAGTAATGACTTTGCATATAAACATAGAAATTTTTCAGAACTGAAACTTTCAACTGAATGCCTTTCAACATAAATAAAAAAAGATGAGCAGCTTTGTACAACGAATAATGAATGCTTTTGGAACATGATAAATAAAGTGTCTCGAACTCATTCTAACATGCATGAGTAACAATCAGGATAAAATAAATTTTATAACAAGTTTCTTTTAATGGTACTTTAAATTGCAGTCTGTACATAAAGGGTTTAAGACATCGTCATATCTGAAATTTCAGTTTATGTATCAGAACGCAAAATTTTCCCCATTCACTCTCTATTCCTCCGAATGATTTGAAAAGTCAATCCCGAAAACCGTACCTTAAGTATTTTCCCCTATTTTCCCCCATTTATATCTCCCTCTTAGTTGCGTTTCCAAGATCTCACCGAAATTTCCCTCATCGATGTTAATCCTATGGGTTTGAAATGCATTTGTAGTTTTTCAAATTTCTCATCAGAAAATTAAAATGCTAAACTTTTTTTTCTCTTATGCATGCTATTCTTACAGGATGTTTCTTTGTTTTTAGCTTGACAAAATATTTCTAAGCAAAAATTTAACCTCTTAATGTATAAGTATATATTTTAGAAATAATTTGCTAAGCGAAAAGCAAAGAAACATCCTTTAAGAATAAAATGCAGAAAAAATAAAAAGTTTAATTGTCGGATGAGAATATAAAACGAGAACGAAAAATCTTGCATCTGGCATATTATTATGAAAAACTTTCCAAATCTAACAGAATATTATTAAGAACTTTAATTTTTGCTCACGATGAAATGAGATATATAAATAAGCAATTTAAAAAATACACAACTCAGAAAAATCCATTTTCAACAATTGCAGCCCATATAAGTCTTCCGTGCATCATTGTATAAGATCTACAGAATTTGTAAAAAACACATAATACCCTAAACATTACATAAAACATTACATACTAGAACGAAAAAACCTTTCCAGCAATTACCGATCATAGGCAGTCCTTTACCGAATTCTTTTTTGCGTCTCTGTACATGAACGATAACTTATACGCACTTCATAATCTATAGAAAATAAGTTGTTGTAAACATTATGAACCTTTTTAATCTCATTATGTTTCAAATATTATAACATGTTTAAAATGAACCACAAATCCCTTTTCCACATAGATCATAATGTAAAGCAATTACTTTGAACGTATTTGAACAATTAATTGAACTATAAATGCTAATAATTGTATACTCCGGTGAAAGACTGTAGTCCACCTCAGTGATGCATACTAATTTCATTATGTTTGAAATATCGTAACATGAATAAAATGCACCGAAAACTATTTTTCTCTACTGACCAAGTGTAATGAAATTCTTTGTGTGTGTCTGTAAATGATCTATTAATGCTACACACTTCATTTTCAAGACAGAAAATTCTGCAGTAAAATTCAATAATGCATAAAAATGTCATGACAATCCGAATATAATTACGAGAGTTAGAGTACGGACGGACACACAGACAGACAAACCGAATTCATAAAAACTTTTCAACTATGTTGAAAAGTGATAATAAAAAATACGAATGCACATTCTATTCCCATTAAGATTAACATCGAAGAGGGGAATTTGTGGTAAGCCACTATAGTGTTCCTCCTTCTTTAGGCCGAAAGAGCTAGAAAGAGATGTTGCGCAAGTGTTAGTAACCCCTGGGCGGCCTGGAACAGATCTTCTCGATACAGAAATTTCTGTTTCAAATTGATTCTAGAGTCTTTGGACCACACTACGTGACACATTAAGAAGTCTAGCAGCATCCACTTGTGATGACCCTATTTCAATCCATCCGACTGCTCGCCCAGTTTAGCGAGCATGGTAAATGACATCTCCTATACATGGCCAACAATATCTTAGAACCAACAATTGAAGCTCAACAAGCATAAAAAAGCTTCACGCAAATTACAAAAGTGGGATATTCGCAGTTTTCTCCGACTGCCATACAAGTATCCAATTCTTAAAAAAATACGTTCTACATTAATACAATATACATTTTACATTTAAACACCACTATATTAATAAAATGTAGGAAAAAAAATAGCGTCCTTGGTCAAAAACAATAGCAGCTGTATAGCAGTTTTTAGCTAACCGCGGTTTCTTTGTCGGTAGCCCACTGCGCATTTCTCCAACTTAGTCATTTAATATAGTCGCACCACCACTGATGATTTATCAGCAGATTTTTATTTAAATTACTCTTTATTGGCGTTTTGTAATAATATTAAAGAGCATAACTTATACGACTCTCGACTTTAGTTGTTTTACTTGCTAGTTATTTCAAACAGAAAATGTTACGTAAAAATAAAATGTGCTCGAGTCTTATTTCTTTACTATTTTATTTGAAAACAGGACCCGACCTCTAAAAGAAACGTGCCTCGGTAGTTTACTCCCTTCCCCCCTTTCTGCGACGCTGTTGACCTCCTTTATAACCTGAAATATATAGTCTTTAAATAGATTAAAAACATGAAGTAAACAAGGAAAAAAAATTAAAAGTTCGGATCTGCTTATGTAAAATAACTTAATCATGCCATAGAATAAATTATATGTACTCGATAAGAGATGTTAACAAGCGAAACAAATTCTCTTTATCACCATGATATCGGTGAAACATGGAATCCATGGAGTTCATTTGCATAAATATCTGGACCACCACGAAAAACAATGTGTCGCATTATCAACTTTACTCGAACATGTCGTCATCATCGTCTTAGTTTTGTAGATGGGATCACCAAAGAAGTAGACTTGTAGTTTGTGAACAAAATTTCTAGGATAATGTCTGCATTTACTTGGATTGAGGTTTATCGATATTGTAATTCAATGTCAGATCGATGAGGTAAGTTCGTGATTTACGTCCGTTTGCGATGGTGCATCAATTCGGGAGACTGATTCCTCACGCTGGAACTTTGATAGTGTCAAATTATAGACAAATATGATCATAATAGATTATATTACTGTAATACTGATGTTTGGAGCCGAATAATACTGCTATTCTATATTCTATCCACAAGTGTCTTGATTTCTAGGAAGGAAAAACAACAACCTAAATCTTTCAACTCTGTGTAATCCATTGTTCTAATAAAAGTTATTGTTTTTAATTTGTACACTAGAGGTCTGCACGGGCCTGGGCTTGGACCGAGGTCCGGACAAGGACCAGCCCGACAAAATGAAAAACGGGCCGGTCCGGCAGAATAAAGACAATTTTTTTTAACTTACCGGGCCGACAAAAAAAAAAAAAAAAAAAAAAAAAAAAAAAAACTGGTCGTTCCGTTAAAAAAAATTAAACAGAACGACAGGCCCGATATAACAAATTTAAAATGGTCAAATTAAGCCGATAAAATATGAACAATTTTCTTTGGATAATGACGGGCGAGAATAAGTATATATGTGTTGCACGAGTCGATACTAAGTTTGACAACATCAATACAGAAATATAACATGTCCAACTTTAGAGATCAGTTCATCGTGTCATCGTCAAAACGACTCGACAAAATTCTGCAACGATTATAAATATTAAATTTCAATCCATTCGGTTGGGTAGTTTTTGCGCTATTATATATGCGGACAGACGGACCAGACGACGACTATAGGTGCTACGTAATTTATCTAATTACGAAAGCATCTAAAAACGCAAATCATGTGGCTGAGGAACGCAAATATGGGCTGACCATACCCTTTTTAATATGCCAGGAGGCCATTTTTATTCAAAATTATTTTTTCGAATAAAATTACATAACAGTTACATTTTTAGAAAGATCATTCAAAAAAATTGTTTGTTTGAGAGGGTTGGGTTGATTATTGACGGCCAATTATCTACACATGGGATATAGGCCCGGGGGGAGTGCCCTTCGTGGGGGTCTTTCTAAGGGAACCTAACCCGCATTTACGCATGGATAAATCCACGGCTCGAAGAAAACCACGAAAACTCCGAACGATTAGGCCGACGGGCGCGATTGGGATCGAACCCAGCATCTCCCGTCTACCAGCTTCGAGAGCACAACCTCTCAGCCACTGGTGGGGCTTGTTTGTTTGAGAGATGAGTTACATTCAAATATGTATAGATTCTGAAATAACTTCAGTTGAAATTAGGTTGAAAGCCGAATATCTCAATCCATTAAAGAAAATAAACACAAGAGATTCGTTCAGCGTGAGTCATAGAAATATGAAAACACGGAGGTAATCATTCGCTAAGCAAGATCTCCATGGCGAATTTTGCAGCCCTGTCTGGTGTCGAAAAAAAATTCGCGTCTGTCAAACGTGGCATACGTAGAAAAAAAAAAAAGGCATGCTTATTTTGCTCATAGCAGACGATATAATTCATTTCACTGAAATAATAAGAATGATTTTTAAAAATTGTAAAACTAGTTATAATATGAATGCACCTCATTTGTCATGTTTAACGTACAATTTCCAACTTGTTTGTGGACTGAGATTGCGAATTTCGTACAGCCATGACAATTTATGTCACATTTAATGGAAATTCAAGTGGTGGTTTCTCATTTTTTGACCATTTGAATTTTTATCAACATTTTAGAAAGTTTAATTTAATTTTTATTTATTTATTTATTATTTACATTCAAATCATTTTAAATGGAAATAAAGTTATGTTTATAAATATAATAAAGTTGTGTCTTTTTTTTTTATTCTATTGCCTTTTTTTAAAAGTAAAGAATAAAACTAATAGAAATGTACTTATTGGGAAAAAAGGAAAGTGGCCGAACTATCTTCACTGGCCATATTATCTTAAAAAAGAAGATAAAAAAGACGATTTTTTTTCACAAAATTATAAATTTGAAAGTGAAAATAAAAAGTAACAAGAACGAAAAATCATGCGTCAAGCATAGATTGTGTAACACTTTCCAACGCTTCCAAAATAATTTTACAAATCATTACTGTTTAATAAGCTGAAAGATAACATCTAAATAAACAATTTGGAAAACGCATAACATATTTAAGAAACGCAATTTCAGGAATTCCCAACATATATTTCCAGCATATACAATACCTGTATATGATCTATAGATTTGTATATATACTACATAGGATGCTAAATTTTAGTTTAGTTAGGAAACGCGTAGCGCAGTTTAAAATTCTCCTTCTGGAGTTTCTGTCAATAAACGGAAATGTGTTCGCAAACTTTTGTGCTGCCTTGTATAGGATCTACAGAATTTATACACACCAAGTAATAGACAAAAAGTGAGTTAAATTTAAAATCGCGTTCAGCAACTTAAAACGCACTTCCATGAATTAGTGTTAACAGACAGTAGAGAATTCTTTTGTGTGTCCCTGTAAATGAACGATGACTGCTATACACACACTATTCTGTAGTAAGCCTCTTGTAATGCACCTTAGTGATATATATAAAGTTCAATGCGTTTAAAATAGTGAAACATTATTTAATTAAACCGCAAACGATTTTTCTCCATAGACGTAATGTAACGGAATTCTTTTGACTGTCCCTGTAAAGTAACTATAAGTGTTATGTACACCCTATTCTATATTAAGCTTCTTGTAATGTACCTTAGTGATATATATCAATTACAATGTGTTTGAAATTGTGTAACATCATTAAAATAAACCACAAATGATTTTTCCCCATACACCGTAATGTAACAGAATTCTTTTGAGTGTTCCTGTAAAAAACTATAAGTGCTACACACTTCAGTTGAAATAGGGAACATCCTATAGATAACGACAATAACATATAAAAATTGCAGGGCAATCCGAGCATATTTACGGGAGTTAGAGCACGGCCAGACGGCCAGACTGCAGACGGCCATACGGCCAGACAAGCCGAAGTCAAAAACACTTTTCAACTAGGTTGGAAAGTGTTAAAAACAAATATTTTTTTCAAAACTTAGAGAGGACCGATAACACTAACACCACGTGTTTTTAATTTTTATCAACTTTATCTCAGCCATTACAATTTTAATTTGAAATAAGAGTGGCCATATTACCCTCGTTTACGTTATTTACCAAAAATCCCGAAATCCTTCTTCCCTACCTCACATACATTTGAGAATTTATGTAAGGATACCCAAATTTCGGAAGTACGTTTTTTTTTCTTCTTTTTTTTTTTCAGTTTACGCTAAATAATTGAGACCTATTATCTTCCGAAATTTCTTGTATTTGAGTTCGATAGATTTAGCAGTTTGGAATGCATTGAAATATTAAGCAATGATAAGTTCACATACGAAACAAATGATGAAATAATGCTTCCCTTTTTTCTCCTCCATGTAATGCTAACAAACAGACCACGAATGTAGTTTCGAGAGCAATTATCTGCTCTCATCATCTGGTGAGATTAGCAAAGAGTAGTTATGCAGGTAAGGATTAAATATTCTCTGCTAATCTGACCTGATGATGAGAGAAGATAATTTCTCTCGAAACTGTTATGGTCTGTTAGTATTATATGGGGGAAAAAAAGAAAGACCTTTTTCGCCAATCAAAGATTTTTATTTTCGCTTCTCATGTATAGAACATTATTTTCTGTAGAAATATTCGAATCGGTGGAGCATTCAGTTCACGAATTCATTTTGAGATTGAATGATATTCTAATTCATTGCCAGGGAGATGAGATAAGTCTGTGATTTACATGCACTTTCAGTGGTTCATCAATTATAGAATATTTCTCACGTTGGAACTACGGTGCTGCCAAATAATTGACAAATATTAGGACATTGGATTACATTGTAATACTGGTCTTTAGAATAGAGTAATCCTTCGAATCTATAATCTGCAACGAACGTGTAGAAACTACGATATGTCAGGAAAGCGCAGATCGATACAGTTTTGTACATTTTGTAGACGTGCCTTACAAGGAGGGTCTGCTTAAGCGCGTACTCAGAAAAATTTGAAAAAGTTTCCAAAAATATTCTCCTCATATGGATATATATGTTTATAAAGAAAATTGCTGTGGAACCTCGATATAACGTCCGTAAAAAAAATATGAAAATTCCGTGCTTTTGGCAATGGCAATTTATCGCTGGCTGCCGAAACAATGAAAAAAAAATATATATAGGGTAGATGTGCCAGTAATGGACACCCTTCCAGTAATGGAAACCCTTCAATGTTTTTGGTTTATAAAAAAATAACCAATAAAAATGTATCTTTTATTATTTTTTTCATAGTTGCCGATTGCATGTTTTATAATCTGGGTTATTGTTGACACTTTTAATCAAACCAATCAGGAAGCAGAAAATAATGTTTCGAAATTCCAATGTTTTTCAGTGAAAATCTTAATGAACATTCTAAGAGCTGGCTTCATTTAATAAATTTATATATTCTTTATTTTCTTGCAAAATTTGAAGCTTTTTGTTTTGGTAGTAATAGAAAACTTTGAATTTTATATATTAATAGCCATTTATAAGATTTCATTTATTTTTAAGAGGGGTGTCCATTATTGGTATGCTTAATTAGTCATTTTCCAGTAATGGACACCTCACGTAGACATTGCTAAAAATGCAATTTCAGTAATGTTTATAGTGCATAAAATATTTTGACTGAAAACCTAAATAATCACATTTAATTTTTAAATTACACTTACCAAAATGTAATAACACTAAAACTTTTATAAATAGCTTCTTTTAAGTTATTTTATGTGGTTAATAAAATTTCAATATTTTATTCTTTTTTTTTTATGTATATAACTTTGCTTTGCATATTTTATAATCTGGCAATCAAACCAGTCAAGAAGCAGAAAATATTGTTTAAGGGCACAGTCAAAGAAGGGCTCATAGGGCTTAATCCCTCCTCATTTAAATAAAAACAATTAAGTTACAGGAGTTGTTAGAAATCTATTATATGTCTTAAATGTTTGCTTATTCATCTCTTACAGAAAAAAAAGTAATATTAATGAAAGTTATAGTAATCATGAAACAAGTAAATCAGTGGCCTCAAGCACCAGTTCTACAGTTTTATTTTGAAATAATTTTATTTAGTATTTAAAATATCCAACTCACAGTATCATTTTTTAAATATTTGTAATATTAATTATTAAATATAGTTATATATGAAGTAGTCTTTGGAAGTTTAATTGTTAAAAATAGTGAGACGAAACTATAGACTAATACTCCAAACCTTTTTTTTTTTTTCTAATTATTACCTTTTAAATCCCCCGCTGTCTCAATAATTTGATAGCTGTAACTGTCTGATATTTAGAATTTTAAACTATCCATCTATAATAATTAAAATATCGATCTTCTGATAATTACAATAATTGATGCAAACAGTGAATGATTATCAGAAATATTTTATTAATTACTGGTAAGTACAATTCAAAAAGCTTTTTTAATAAGACAAACAAAGTTACAAATGCGTAAAGTTGTAATTCAAGACGTTATTAATCAAATAATGATTATAATCAAATAATAATTAATATAAAAATTTTATAAAATGCATCAAAAATTATTAATAAATTATGAGCTCAAAGTTAAATAATTTCCACCATCTCTTTTTTGATAAAGTGGATAAAATTTTAATATTAATTATTATTTGATTAATAACGTTTTGAATTGAAACTTTACGCATACGTAATTTTGTTTGCGTTATTAATTTACTTTATTTTATTTTTATTTTATTTTTTGTGTGTGTGTGTGTGTTGTACTTTACGAATATGTAATAATATTTTTTGTCATGTTCTTAAATCAAAAGTTATGAGGTATGGCAACCCCGACAATAATTTATAGACACCTTTTAAATAAATAATAACAATAAACAATAACAATGTTTAGTTGTTAATAAATGTCCAAATTTCATTTGAATAACAACAACAACGAAAACATTAATTTTGTGATGTTAATAAGATTGAATCGCAAAAATATGTTTTGTCTTATGTGTAGAGTAAGACAGTGAAATACCACTTACCCGATCTAATATGTTCTGGACGTATTCCCGATAATTGAGACAATCGTAAAATAATAAAATAAAATTAAATAAATAAAAAATAAAGTTTATGTTGTGAAAAAAAAAAAATCTATAAAATTGAGCGTGTGAGTGGAACAAGGCTAACATTCCAGCTGATGTAAAGGTTGAGCAAACATAAAATACATTTATGTAAAAAAACTATCGATTTTAGAGAAATGTTCACCATTATTCGATTGTAAGTCTAATCGATGAGGGTTCATCCTATACATTTTAAAGCAATATGCTCATTAATTTATTAGTTATTATTAATTAAAAATGGTGGATTGTAATATTTTTTTCACTCAAATTCCTAATTGGAATAAATCCAAATTGGAAATAAAAAATTTTCATGGCACTACATCTTTATCAAACAATTAAAAATTAAAGATAACATTTATAATAAATGTAGACAATAACAATTGCAGGTAATAATAATTATTATAATTATTCCTGTTTTCAAACATTAAAAGATGGATATTTTTAC
This sequence comes from Maratus michaelseni, assembly GCA_963931845.1. Lineage (NCBI taxonomy): Eukaryota > Metazoa > Arthropoda > Arachnida > Araneae > Salticidae > Maratus > Maratus michaelseni. Next base: position 139,201,592 of record OZ007596.1, read on the forward strand.
AGTTATCTCTACTCATTATTATCTCCAGTGTTGGTCATTGGATATACTGAAGTATTCGGACATAAAATGGTCTTTCTTCTTCAGATATATAGTGCATAATTTTGGAGATGTCCTACATTTTTTTTTTTTTTTTTACTTGGAACATTCACATTACTACGCTTATTATTTGCCCCTCTATTACTTCCATATACACTGAAGCTGTGGGAAACTCCCTACGATCCTGTTTCTTCAACAATTTGAAAGTTCTATGTGTCAGACCATCAATAAATTCCATAAGACTTGACGCAAGCCTTTCATATCATCAGTCTATATATAGATGACTTGCTCATGCTGAATGCCATGTTTTCCTTCGTTATGTCTTTGCAACTTTTCTTGAAATGCCGTGACCACCAGTTCTTGAATTTGATTATCTGGTTGTTTTGAAGGGTTTCACTTGATAAGGGGGGGGGGGGGGTTGGGGGCTGCGTTTCCTAGCAGTTGGAGCACACCTTATTTCAATTAAAAAAAAAAAAAATTCCAACAACTTTCTATATGGTCTTGAGTGAATTTTATTTATCGAAATAAACCAGATCCAAATCTGTTAATGGTTTGATAGTCTGTCTGTTTCTTCATTTAACCATTAGTGCTCTAATATCATGCTAGAAATAAAATCTATAAGCGTGTAAGTGCCAATTTACATGGGAAAGGGGATGTGTGAAAGTACACGCAATAGTAAGCGTGTACTATAACATTTAGCGTTCATTTGCAGCAAGTGTCCTGTAAAAAATATAAAAACACAGGAAAACGCTATGTATTTGGTATTGCAGAATAATTTTTTCAATTGTGTCTGAAACTATCAGTTATTCTCGTAAATGGCTACTGTACGTAAAATTAGCTAAATGCTTAGCTTCATTTTTGTGTGTGTATATGTGTGAGCGCTTGCTTGCTTTCTAATGCTTTTATGGGACTCCCATTATAAGCAAATTATTTCTGTATTCTCTTCTTATTATTGCATGTACACTGTTAAAAATCTGCAGACACTATCCGATCATTCAACCGTTTTTATCGGTAACGGTTACTTGACCATATTATGAAGCGTGCTCATTGGTCAGAATAGAAATAAATTACGGTTATGTAAACGTTTTCTTTAAAAACGGTTGAATGACTGGACAACTTGCTGCAGATTTTTTACAATGTACTACCGCTTGCGTTTTTCTTTTCCTTCTTGTACGTTTCCTTTTAAAACTTCAAAAACACATTGACTGCCATGGCAGACACATATGGGTGCCAGAAATATTGCCTGGGGCGCCATACCACACGAATATTTGTGGCAGAAATATTTCCTTGGGCGCCATTCCACGCAAATTCGTGTGCCACAAACACTTCCTGGGGCGCCATACCACACGAATGCGTGCGCCACAAATATTTCATGGTGCGTCATTGAACGCGAATACGTGTGCCACAAATATTTCATGAGACGCCATACCACACGAATGCGTGTGCCACAAATCTTTCATGGGGCGCCATACCACACGAATACGTATGCCACAAATATTTCATGGGACGTCATACAACATGAATACGCATGCCATCAATATTTTCTCTGAAGAAAATGTATTGCTATGAAACGAGACTATTGATAATTTATTACCATGTATTTAAAACAATAATCCCGTGCCCCTCCCCGCCCTTAGACATGTTTAATGATTTCAACTTGGCGTTCAACGTATCAAAATAACTAAAAACTTGATATTTTTGAATTAGGAATTGTAAACCGACTCTATAAACAATGAAAACCGCTTTGTAAATCTGTCTTCCAAACAAATCCCTTCGCCGTAATCTGTGGCGGTCAACGTGTTAATAGATAGACGAAAAATTTTAATATATTGTTGAAGAGAAGACACTGTATGTTCTTCATAGAAAATCTTTTTTAAACAGTTATAATCTCGTGAAATTGTCCAAAAGAAAAAATATATACTTTTAGCATTTGTTAAGTATTAAATAAATGTCTCACATTTTAAAAAAATTTAAAAAATTGTTTTCCTTTTAAAGGAAAATTAAATAAATTGGAGCATTAATAAAAATATCCAAAATTTCATTCATGCGCAGAAATAAATTAATTTTGTCAAGTCAATACAAAAGAAAAATGTTAGTTTGGATTTGAGGATAGTTTTAAAGATGGTTTCTTCCAATAACAAAAATTATTCTTTTCTTCTTTATATTTCGTGACCATGGATCTTGTTTTAACTTATGCAAAATGTTTATTTACAGTGAGTTAATGAAGATTGTGTTACAACCCTATTCATTCTTCGGTATTTTTTAAAAAGTTAATACGTATAAAGCTAATGTAAATTGATATACTTAGCAAATCCGATAGTAGAAATTGGTAGCCTTGTTTGTCAATCAGAAAACGCAATTCTTAATTAGTTATTATTATTTTTTAAATTCTAATCCTTGATTACGATATTTGATATTTCTTTGATTTTGATACGTAATCATATGAATAAGTTTACTTCTAAGTAATTCTATCGTTAAATTCAAAATTAATTTTCTTCTTTTGTTAAAAAGATGATTTTGCATTATTTTTGATTTCATGTTTACATTAATATGTACGCTATTTTCCATCAAAGAAAATAATTTTACAAAGAGAAACAATTAGTACTTGATAAGCGATTGCAGTTGGGGAAAAGGCCTAATAGAGTATGAGGTCGAGAATTTTGTCTATCATTTTCGAAGAATTTCTTTTCTTTCTCCATTTAACTCTCTCTCTCTCTCTCTCTCTCTCTCTCTCTTTCTTTTGAAAGTAAATTGTTATCTTGGTTATGTTACCTTTCATTTATTCTTCATTTTTCTCTAATTTTTCTTTCTTCATTTTTCTTTATTTATTCTAACAATTGTCACAAGGAACAGCAATACGTTTTAGCAAAATTTTCAAATCTATTTCCTTTAAAGAAAATTATTTTACAAAGAAAAACGATTAGTACTTGATAAGCGATTTTAGTTGGGTAAAGGGGCTAATACAGTTTGAGATGCCTAAAACTCTAGGAGGATTTTGTCTATAATTTTCAAAGAATTACGTTTCTTTTTCCATTTAACCATCTCTCTCTCTTTTTAAAGTAACTTGTTATCTGCGATATGTTACTTTACATTTTTTCTTTCTTCATTTTTATTTGTTTATTCTAACAATTGTCACTAGGAACAAGAATACATTTCAGCAAAATTTTCAAATTTATTTCCTTTAAAGAAAATTATTTTACAAAGAGAAACGACTTAGTACTCGATAAGCGGTTGCAATTTGGGAAAAAGGCTAATAAAGTATGAAGTTCCTAATGTAAACTTTAGGAGGATTTTGTCTATAATTTCAGAAGAATTTCTTTTTTTCTCCATTTAACTCTCGTTCTCTTTTCAAAGTAATTTATTAGCTGTGATAAGTTACTTTTAATTTTTTCTTCATTTTTATTTCATTTTTCTTTCTTTATCTTTATTTATTCTAACAACTGTCACGAGGAACAAGAATACATTTCATCACCATTTCCAAATTTATTTCCTTTAAAGAAAATTATTTTACAAAGAGAAACTACTTATCAAGACTTGATAAGCGATTGTGGTTGAGAAAGAGTACCTATGGAAACTTTAGAAGAATTTTGTCTATAAATTTGTAAGAATTTCGTTTCTTTCTCTGTTTAACTGTTGTTTTTCAATAACTTGTTATCTGCGATACGTTACTTTTCTTTTTTCATTTTTCTTTCTTTAATTCTAATTCTTTCTAAAATAATTGAAAAGTGTTTATGAATTCGGTTTGTAAACCCGCCTGTCTGTCTGCCTGTGCTCAAACTTGCATAAATATAGTCGGATTGCCACGTAATTGATATATGTTACTATAAGGTTTATCATGGCATATTCGGTTGAAAAGTGTTTATGAATTCGGTTTGTAAACCCGCCTGTCTGTTTGCCTGTGCTCAAACTCGCATAAATATAGACGGATTGCCACGTAATTGATATATGTTATTATAAGATTTATTATGACATGTTCGGTTGAAAAGTGTTTATGAATTCGGTTTGTAAATCCGCCTGTCTGTCTGCATGTGCTCAAACTCGCATAAATATAGACGGATTGCCACGTAATTGATATATGTTATTATAAGGTTTATCATGGGATGTTCGGTTGAAAAGTGTTTATGAATTCGGTTCGTAAACCCGCCTGCCTGTCTGCCAGTGCTCAAACTCGCATAAATATAGTCGGATTGCCACGTAATTGATATATGTTATTATGAGGTTTATCATGGCATGTTCGGTTGAAAAGTGTTTATGAATTCGGTTTGTAAACCCGCCTGTCTGTCTGCCTGTGCTCAAACTCGCATAAATATAGACGAATTGCCACGTAATTGATATATGTTACTATATGGTTTATCATGGCATGTTCGGTATTGAAAAAGAAGTTCGTAGACTTTATAGTTCATTTACAGGGCACTAAAAACTGCCGTTGCATTATGACTTTACGGGGAAAAATCGTTTGCAGTGTATTTTAATGATGTTACACCATTTGAAACATGTTGAAATTGATATACATTACGGAAGTGTACAGCAAGATGCTTACTCAGAGAATATGCTGTGCATAGCGCTTATCGTTCATTTACAGGGACACACAAAATATTTTGATTACAGTACTATCTACTCGTATGAGCAATAATGGCTGAAAGTGAGTTTTCAATTGTCGTATGTGTTTTTAAATTTAACTAATATTTTGCACGTTACTTAGTGTGTATAAATTCTATAGATACAGGACTACACAAAATAATTCGAGTACATTTCCGCTTATTGACGGAAACTGCTGACGGAGGATTTCCAAACTGTAATTCCCAAACTGAACTAAAATTTGGCATCTATAGATCATATACAGGAATGCAGGACTGCACAAAAGACTTCGGATATTTTTTCGACTACCAGATGGTAATTGCTGAAATTGGGTTTTCAAATGTATTATGCGTTTTCAAAATGGTTTACTTAGACATCATTTTTCCCCCTTATTAAACGAAGTTTTTTTTTGCAGTATTCTGAATGTGCTGGAAAGGTGTTAAATATGTGAAGAATGTGCACTGTAAAAAAAATCTGTAAATTTTACAGAAAAAACCCATTTTTTTTACAGAAAAAAACTGTTTTTTAAAAAAACAGTTTTTTTCTGTAAAAAAAATGGGTTTTTTCTGTAAAAATTACAAAATCCATATTTTTTACAAGAAAAAACTGTTTTTTTCTTTTAAACAGTTTTTTTCTGTAAAAAATACGGATTTTGTAATTTTTACAGAAAAAATCCATTATTTTTTAGAGGGAAAAAAGCTGTTTAAAAGAAAAAACAGTTTTTTTCTGTTTTTTTTATTATTATTATTCCTAACCGATGCAAAAAATGCTGAACTGTAACCATATTTTGATTTTCCCTGTTTGCCTGTCAATGTCATTTAAACACCCGCCAAAGACAAAACAGGGGAAATTTTTATAAAGTTGAGAATTTTCATTATTTACAGGGTAAATGGGGGAGGGGGGGGAATTTATAGACTAACAGAAAATGTGAAAAAAAAATTCTGAAATTTGGTCGGTGGGGGGGGGGGGGGCACCGTTTTGACATTTTACTGGGGGAAGTTTTAGATGCTTTTTTTCTTCAAGGAGGGGGGGGGGGGGGAGGCGAAGGCTGGTTAAAAATATAATACTATATATAAATTATTTCAATTCGCTAAATTCACAGCGATATATATATTTATTACAAAGTATGTTATTATTGTTTTCAATAGTTAATTTTCACCGAGAATAACCTTTGGAGGTGGGGGGGGGGCGTAAGGGGCAAGAAAATTAAACAATTATACATAGAGAGATTTTAAAAAGATTCAAATAAAGAACAATGTGGAAAGCTTTCTCCATTATTATTCCTTTTTTTTCTCTCTTTTTTAGGATAAGGATGAGGCAGAGTTGAGATTGGGATAATTGAAATATATAAGATAAAACTCTGAAATTTAGCACAAGAACGCACAATTTTGATATTTGGCAGAAGAAATTTTAATTTCTTTAATTTGAAGGGAGCTTTTAGCGGGGGGGGGGGGATTAAAATGGTAATACAATGGATAGATAATTTTTCAACTCGCTACATGGATTGGATATATATTTAAAAATGAAAACACATGTGAAAAACAAAGGATAAGACAATATAAAATGCAATGGAATGGACACTGCAGGAATTATACTTGATAGGATGAAAAAGCAAAAAAATGGAAAACTATGAATACCTTATAGAATCTTCAGAAGGGATTTATAAGAGTATTCATAGTAAGTATATGCCGCCAATGGCCTTTAGGAAAAGGATGTGGGGGGGGGGGGGGGTCAAGAAATTAAAAAATGCAAAGTAACATACAGAGATTTTAAATAGGGATGAAATAAAGACGACCAAAGCAGAAACTTTTAAAAGGATAATATTTTTCACAGTCTAACCTTTTTAGAGTGTGTCTGGGGGGGGGGGGGGGGGGGGGTAACAGAAAAGAAAAATAATCTATAAAATATTCAGGTTTGATCAACGAACACCCATTTATGATACTTTACTGGCAGAATTTTAAAAAAAAATGCTTTATTTCTTCAAAGGATGATGAGCCAGCAGGGGGAACTGGTTAAAAAGAAAATACCATCCCTTGAGCCCTTCCCCCTCCCGCCACAAAAGCCATTCTTGATGAAATAATAGTAATAATAATATATCAACCATCGTATCATCCTCTATATTAAAACTAAAAGCTAATTCATAAGATCAGTTTTTTTCAGTGCAAAAAAAGAAACAAATGCGCATGATTAAATGTAGAACATATCCAGCTTTAGAGCAGACTAGTGTGAGGTCGGGATGGCTGAGCGGTCTAAGGCACCTGTTTTAAGCAGTGGTTCTAAGCCGTTGACAGCGCAGGTTCGATGCTCGCTCGGGGTAGCTCGGGGTTTTGTTACTTAATTGGCGATAAGATAATTAATTTCAATAATTTCTTATTTTACTTCAAAAGATGTTATATAATTTGTAATTTTTTTTTATTCGAATGCAATTAAGTAAATTTTAACATCTAATAATATTTTTTTTTTAATTACCAATTTTATATTTAAATTAAAAGATTGTGCATGTAATTATTGATTAAATAAATTGAACTGATCTACAATTTTTGTTATATTTGGTATGACCATTAACAAGATGCCATATAAATACTAAGATATATACAAAGAATAGTATTTTATTATTTTTATATATATAAAAAAGTGAGGAAATAAAAGGAGAGAAATATATTCAAACAGGAAATCTAAAAGAAAAATGACGTTGATATCCATGATTTAATAATTAAATAATGTATAAAAATGTAAAATAAAATTCAAGTAATTAAAAAATATGTATTATAAATCGTTAGCTGCAAACAACAAATTTTAAGTTCGTGGTTTTAGAGTAAGACTCATAAAAAAGAATAAATAAATAATAATAGTGAAAAATAAATAAAGATAGCGTGATTTAAAAATATTCAGAAAATACTCAGTATTGTTATTATTATTATTTTTTTTTTTTTATATTGCGACTGTGGTAAGTAAAATTTAACACCTGACAATACTTTACTAATTTACAACTAAGACAATACTTTACAATGATTAATAATTTGATATTAAAAATATTTAAATTAAAAGATTTTGCATGTGTTATCGATTAAATAAATTGACCTAAACTTTTATCTTTTTTTTTTTTTTTTTTTTGCCTGACCATTATCAAGAAGATATGTTTATATACTAAGAAACGTATGTGATTATTCTCCGTAAAAAAGAAAAGAAGAGAAAAAAGAAAGAAAGGAAAATATTCATATAAAAACTATAAAAGAAACCACCATGATATACATGGTTTAACATATAAATAATGTTTTAAAGTCAGGCTGGTAAAAATAAAAGTAAGGAAAAAAATTTTAATTTCGTATAATTAAAATATATATATATAAAATACTAAATACTGATAGTTTAAAAAAAAGTTTAGACTATAGAAAATTTCCATTAATATTTTTAGTTAAATTCCTGCTAAAAAGCAAGCATAATAGGTTATAAATTACAAGCTTAAAATCTTTTCACTTCATTAGTTGAGTAGTTTGGACTGACAGCAACATTTATCGCTTTATATCTATAGGAATCGCTTACACAAGTTTTCGATACTTTATTAAGTTAAATCAACTAATTAAAAATTAAAACATATTACTAATGCAATTTTTAAGTTGTTTACCGTCAAATCTTGACGGGTACTATCTAGTATATATTAAAGCACAAGTTTAAAAATTTAAGTACGAATTATTCAGCGCAAAAATGAACAAAACTGCGTATGAGTAAAATCAAATATAGAACCTGTTCAGTTTTCGAGATTAACAGACCGAGGTCACGATAGCCCAGTCTTTTAAAGCGTCGGTTTATGAACTGGTTATCTACATAGAAGATGAGTTCTATTCCTGCTGCTGATAGAATGATTTCTGGAATATCTTTTGTTATAATTAGTCATATTTTATTTCAGGGGGAGAAGTTATATGATCTGTACTTTTTTATTATTATTCGAATGCTTAATAATTAAGTAAAATAGAACATCCAAGAATATTTTTACAAATATCTAATTTTGTATTAAAAATATTTAAATTTTAAAATTTTGCATGTGATTATCGATTAAATAAATTGAAATGGTCTATCTGAAATGGTCTTCTACAATTTTAGTTATATTTTGTATGACCGTTATCAAGAATGTAAAGAGAAATATTTGATTTTTTTCCCTTTAAAAAAAGGAAAAAGAAGAGGAAAGAAAATAGAAGGAAGGAAAATATTCATCTAAGAATTATAAAAGAAACTATCTTAATAATGTATGAAAATATAAAATTAAATTCAAGCAATTAAAAATATGTATAGCTGGATGCAGCAAATTTTAAGTTCGGGGTTTTAGAGCGAGACTAATAAAAATAAAATTAGTGGAAAATTTTAAAGGCCACGTAATTTAAAAAAATTAAATACTAAAGATTGATATTTTTAAAAAAAATTTGAGGTTTGTAGTATGTACAAACAACTGCCCTGTCTATTCAATTAATATTATTAGTTAAACTACTGATAAAAAGTAACCCTAATAGGTTAGAAATTACAAGCTTAAAATTCTTTAAATTCTTTCACTTCATTTATTGAGTAGGTTCGACTGACAGCGCCATCTATCGCCTTATATTTTTAGGAATTGCTTAGACACTATAGCAATTCATAACGTTTTCAATGCTTAATTAATTAAAAAGCAACTAATTAAAAATTCAAATATATTTCAAATGGAACTATATAGTTGTTTACCATCAAACCTTGACAAGTACTATCTAGTACACGCATACACACACATATGTATATATGAGCTATCCATTTAGAGAGTTGAAAACAATCTATAGATTTTTTTTTTTTTCAACTGCACGCGTCCGCCCTACATCGCCTTCAAAAAGCTTTCCTATTTGGAAGAAATAAAGCATTTAAAACTTTCCTTAACCAAATGCAAAAATTGTGTTTTTGGGGCCAAATCTCATTCTTATATTTTTCTGTTACCCCCCTTAACTCTGACCCTTCCATACTCCGTAAAAGCCGTATAATGAAATTTTATAAGTTACCTTTTATAAGTTTCTACTTTGTTCGCCTATGAAGCGACGGGCCTAGCTTGGGGTCCGGACTTGCTCCGGCCCCTCTCGATCTGTTGAGTGGGGCTCAATCGCAGCGTCTGGAATCGGTTAAAAGCCCTGTCATATCCAATATTGGATGAGTACAGTACTAAATAGTCTTATTTCACCCCCATTCAATTATTTATAAGTATTTTTTTATTTTTTTATTTATTGCCTCCCCCACCAATCTTGGTGAAAGTTTCAAAATATATGTATACATAAGCAGCCCACAGTTCTCTCAGCTACCAATCACAACTATTCTCCAACGTTTATTTGACCTCAAACCGATGATTTCTGACGTCAACTACCCTACATCAACGCCCCCTAGATAAGAAAGCCGTGACACGCGTCACGAAAACGTCATACCAAGCAGGCAAAACAAAGAAAAAAATTCGAACAACTTGCATGTTTCGATTTCATTGGCTCATAGAATTAATAATTATTGTTTATGACTAATAAGGAAAGGGCATGTTTACAAACAAACAGTTCCATCAACCAATCTACCACTACATTTTTGTCGTAAGTATCATTGCAGGAATCTCATGGCGACGTAGGCCAATCATATTATAGACCAATTTCACGTAGACCAATCAAATTTCCCCATTTCATGTGCATAGTAGGAGTCATAAAGAACAAACAGGTTTTTCTTGCTAACCAACCGTAATTGAACCACGAGGCTAACGAAAAAGACAGGCTACCGCGGTGCATTCCACTTATGTTTTTTTACAGACCGCTAGAGTGACGTGATGCTCTTTTCGTACACCTGCATTGGTGCATTCCAGCATCACGTGACTCCGGCGGTCTGTAAAAAAAGATATGCGTAAAGCACCGCGGAAGCCTTTCTTTTTCGTTAGCCTCGATTGAACCAACAGCGACGTCAGATGCCCTTTCCCAAGGCTAACGAAAAAGACAGGCTACCCGCGACCTACGTTATACACGGCCGGTGACGTTTAAAACGTCACATGGAGTGGACCATTTTTACACGGTGATTGGTGCAAAACGAGGGGCGCGCCGCTTTGCACCAATTGTGGTGTAAAAATGATCCATTCCATGTGACGTTTTAAACGTCATGCACCGGCCATGTATAACGTAGGTCGCGGGCTACCGCGGTGCATTCCACTTATCTTTTTTTACAGACCGCTAGAGTGACGTGATGTTCTTTTCGTACACCTGCATTGGTGGATTCGAGCATCACGTGACTCCCGCGGTCTGTAAAAAAATATACGCGTAAAGTACCGCGGTAGCCTTTCTTTTTCGTTAGCCTAGCCCTTTCCTTATAGTTAATAATTCCACGAGCCATCGAAATCGAAACATGCAAGTTGTTCGATTTTTTTTTTTTTTTTTTTTTTTTTTTTTTTTTTGTCTACTTGGTATGACGTTTTCTTGACGCGTTTTACGGCTTTCTTATCTATGGGGCAGTTTTGCGCATTTTCGGAATCTATTGATCCTGAGAGACTTTGCTGTATTTTAGAAGCGAGATGAACCAATCAAAAGCTTGTATTTATGCAAAAATTTCGTATTTTAAGAAAATTTTGCAGAATACAGATTCCTGGTGGTTAATCTTGTTTAAAAAATAATAAAATATTCTATCTGTATACCTGCTTAAGTCTTCAATAAGGAAAGGACATATTTACAAACAACCACTTCCATCAACCAATCTATCAGTACATTTTTGTCGTAGCGATCATTGCAGGAATCCTCATGGCGACGCAAGCCAATCATATCGTAGACCGTTTAACATAGACCAATCAAATCACCACATCTTATGTGTACAGTAGGAGCAGGGCTACACTAGATACCGGGCTGGCTCATTCATTATCATGACGTCGCAAATGGTGGCTGGCCGTGACCAGCGATTGGTACAAAGCGACGCGCCCATCGTTTTGTGCCAATCGCTGTATGTCTTTCGCTTTGTCCCAATCGCTGGTCGCGACCAGCCACCATTTGTAACGTCATGATAATGAATGAACCAGTCTGGTATCTGTGTAGCCCTGGTAGGAGTCATAAAGAACAAACAGGTTTTTCTTGCCTTCCAACAGTAATTTAACCAATAGTGACGTCAGCTGCTCTTTTCTTTTAAAGAAAGGGCAGCTGACGTCACTGTTGGCTCAATTACGGTTGGTTAGCAAGAAAAACCTGTTTGCTCTTCATGACTCCTACTGCACACATAGAGTTGCAAAAACCCCGCAGTTTTTGAGGGACGGGAATAAATCAGGGAATTTTTTAGAAAAAACCCGGAATTTTGGGGAATATTGTAAATTTTGAAGGAGTTTTGAAAGTAAACAAAACTAGTCATTTTCAATTTATTTTTTTTTATTTGTAAGAAATTTCAAGCATTGTTCCGAAAAGTTTAAAATAGGTTTGAATTCACAAAACTTGGGATTTTGCGCTCTAGGTTTTTATGATTTATTAAAACTCATTTGCTTTACAACAATGGCAGCTGTGAATTGGTAAAGATTTGAATGTTTCTTTAAAAATTAAAATTGTTTAATTTCTGTTAGCTGGCATATTTACTATTCAGGCATACTCAATATTAATTTTCTTCTGAGTTAGTCTATTTTTTGCATTGATTTCTATTAGTTTTGTTCGTTTTCTTTTTTTTTTACATTGTCTGAATCAGAGAACAGGGGTGATGTTTATATTCATGTCAGGCAAGATGAATCTGTCATCTGCTTCTCGCACTTTTTGCTTATCCAAGATTAAAATATCAAATTACTTATGATATTTTAATTTATCTTACTTAATTATTTCTGCAGCTTAACCATGTAAGTCGTCAATTTTCATGTAAACTGTGCTATTTTTCTGTATTTGTGTTACTGATTTTGTTTACATTTGTAAAAAAAAAAAAATAAAAAAAAAAATTGTTTAGAAATTAAAAAATTCCATGTCTAAAACTTTATGAAAACGCCCGGGAATTATTAATATTTCCCTCCCAAAAAAACCCGGGTTATTCCCGGGAATGGACTTTACTTACGAGTGGCAAATAGCTACGCCTCTGCTGGTATATGTCCTCCGAAAAAGACTATTTAATGGACGAAGGGGAAGCTGTGTTAAAATATTCTTCACGCCTATTGGTGTTTTTCTTCTAATACCCGTAGATGACGTGACATGGAAAAAATCCATAAACCTGTTTTTTCCGCCCTTTGCAACTCTATGTACACATAAAATGGGGAAATTTGATTGGTCTACTTTAAACTGACCTATAATATGATTGGCCTACGTCGCCATGACGATTCCTGCATCGACAAAATTTACTGGTAGATTGGTTGATGGAACTGTTTGTTTGTGAACATGTCCTTTTCTTATAGAGTAGTATCGTGACCTACGTTATACACGGGAGGTTCATCACTTTTAAAACGTCACACGGAGTGGATAATCTTTACACGGTGATTGGCACAAAACGATGGGTGCGACTGTTTGTACCAATGGCCGTGAAAAAAAAAATGACGTTTTGAACGTCATGAACTGGCCATGTATAGCGTAGGTCGCGGTTTCTGCCATTGTCGAAGACTAAAGTTTAAAATGTCACAGAACAGAGTTGTTGAATTCTGTTGAGTGCCTCTTTAGGAGAGTGGTAACATACGCACAGAATCAGGGCTACACTAGATACCGTGCTGGCTCATTCATTATCATGACGTTACAAATGGTGGCTGGCCGCGACCAGCGAATGGTACAAAGCGAAACAACAAAACGAAAGACATACAGCGATTGGCACAAATGATGGGCGCGTCACTTTGTACCAATCGCTGGTCGCGGCCAGCCACCATTTGTGACGTCATGATAATGAATGAGCCAGCCAAGTATCTAGTGTAGCCCTGACAGAATGCGAGCTCTAATTGAAGTTTTTGTCCAATCTAGGAGAATCAAGATCCCAGAACTTGTCAATAGCTGCTTAGATGAGTATGGATTTGGTTGGAAAATAGATAGAAGTCTAAAAGCATTAGCTTGACGATAATGGCAGTCTCGCTATGATGCTTGAAATTCCTTTTTGTTTAACCTCTCTCGACCAATAATTTTTTTTGCCACTATGTCATCACTTAAGTATTCTGTAGTAGCGCGACCTACGTTATACACGACCAGTGCATGACGTTTAAAAAGTCACATGAAGTGGATCATTTTTACACAACGATTGATGAAAAGCGGCGCGCCCACCATTTTGCACCAATCGCCGTACAAAAATGATCCACTCCATGTGACGTTTTAAACGTCATGCACCGGCCGTGTGTAACGTAGGTCTGGGCTCAACAGAGGATTTTGTCAGGGCTACACTACATACCGGGCTTGCTCATTCATTATGATGACGTCACAAAAGGTGGCTGACTAGGAGGAAAGACGTACAGCGATTGGCACAAAACGATGGGCGCGTTGCTTTGGACCAATCGCTGGTCGCGGTCAGCCACCATTTGTGACGTTTTGAGAGTGAATGAGCAAGCCCAGTATCTAGTGTTGCCTTGGTTTTGTCCAAACTATAGCAAACCTAGATTCCAAAACATGGCGATAATCGCCTGCACGTGTTCGATTAAATGTGAATTAAGTTTTAAAACATTAATTTGGTAATAATGGCAGTCTCGCCATTTCACGCTATTCATTTTTGTCCAAAATCGTCTCAACCAATCACATTTTATAATCTGTATATCACCATTCTGATATAGAAACATGTAAGTTAATGTTACTGACCAATGGAATTTGGGATGAATTTAGGTAGGACATTTGATACGGAGCATCGATTGGTTTGTATGCTACTAATATGCCATGGACTATTGATATTTTTATGTATAATTTTTATGTTGAATTCTATAAGTACAAAACCGACCTCCCCAGGAACCTTATAATATCCCCTTCCTGGATTTCCAAAATCTTTCCTGGAGAAAAGTGTCTGAATTAACACCATATAGGACAAATCCTACTGTTTGAGAACTATGATTTGAGATTAGCGCTGTTAGCCTTTTGAAAAGTGTATTCCGGCATAAAAACTTGTTATTTCCACAGGGAATTTAAAGTAAAATCGAGAATTTTAAATATTCCCGAAAACTAGGAATATTCCAACGTCAATATTTTAAAGCATTTTCATTAACATACGTTTATACTGTTATCGTACAAATTATCAATCGATAAGTTGATTAATATCAATAAACATACAAAAATCACAAAAATTTACAAACTTTAAATATTTCCACGTAAAACATTGAAATTGAATTAAATAAGCTATACTAGTCATCATTTTGTATATGTAAATTACAAACACTTAACGTTCAGAACAAAGATACTTAGTGGTTTAGTAATCTTCATATAATAACATGAAATAATATTATGAAAGATATTATAGAAGAAAATAAATTATTTGACAACAGGAAAATTGATATTACAAAAATGACTTTACAATTACTTTTTTTCAGCTTACATTCTATATAAAAAGTCAGTATTTCGATACTAGTTCTCAAACGTAGAATATAAATAATACAACAATTCAATTGTATAAATCATGTATAAAAACTGAAAACTTTTTTATATTATGTAAACAGCTCTTTCTTCTTGAAAATTTCTTAAATTTGTTTATTCCTCGAAAAGTTCCCAATTTTCCCAGTTTTTTTCCTAAATTTTCCATTGTTTTTCATTGTTCCAAAATTATCGGGTATTTTGCTATTCTACTTCAGATGATTCAATGCGCAGCGAAGCGCAACGACAATGATATTTGGAAAAGATAGATCACCCAATATAAAACTATTATGCAGATAGTACTTTTGTTATGAATTTTAAAGATATTTTTCTCATAATGTAGCACAACCTATTAGTAGTACAGAAATATGTAATTACCTATGAGATTTATGGCCAGGGTTGTAAAACACCCAGGTTTCTTTCTAAACCCAGCGGGGGGGAGGGGGGGCTCAATTTTTAATTTTAACCTTCCGGCTATCAAGATGGGTCCATTGCACCCGAAAGCGATTTTTGTCCATTTTCGTCAAGTATAGTGAAGTTGCAATCTGCTGATTACCGTTTCATCCGTCAATCAAAACTGCCCGGTTGACCTCCAGTCGCGTCCAAAATCCTCTCAGCTACCAATCACAACTACCTTCTAAAGGTTATTGGACCTCCAATAGTCGATTTGTGACGTTATTTTAAATTACCCTATACAGTAATTGAAAGTAATAAAAATAAGTGCCTAACCATTAACAATTTTTTTGTATAGCATATGCTGTATTATTATATCTCTTTATAAATCAATAATTCAGTTGTATTTTGATAATTCTATATTATATGTGTCCAATAGACCAGTTCACATCACGTGACTTTTACCGTAAAACGATGAAAAAGCTGTAGGACACAGAAGTAGAAAAAACATTGATAAGAGTAAACGTTGAAAAAGCTGTAGGGCACAGAAGTAGAAATAACATTGATAAAAGTAAACGTTGAAAAAGCTGTAGGACACACAAGTAGAAAAAACATCGATAAAAGTACCGATATCTGTCCTACAGCAGCAGCAAAAACTTGTTCGTCACGTCACCTTGCACAACTCTACAGACTAAAATAATAATTCTTGGATATTTTATTCAGTGGTCGGATGGTTAACATAGTATATTCATCATGTGAATACAGTGTTATTAATTCTATTCACAATACTAAAATAATTTTAATACAATGAATTTAATATAATTCAAAAACTTTCAAGAAATATAAAAGTAAATCTCGGATATGTGTGTGCGTGGGGGCGGTTGAACGTTGAACCCCAGTGTTCGAGCCTATAAAGTATCATATTGAGAAAATATTGAAAATCGCATCAATTGATTTCAAAAGCATTAAGCTTTTGAAGAATTCACTATTTTTTTTAATTCTATCAGTACTAATTATAAAAATATGTACAATAGATCTGAAAAATATAAGGAACATACACAATATCAGAATGATTTTGTGTTAATTATCTTATTTATTATAAATATATATAACGTTAAAAAATAAATTAGATTATAACTGATGTCGATATAAATTAGCGAAATTACTTAAATATGTTTTTATTTCACGATTTCAAATGTTAATTTTCAGAAAACTTCTATTCAAATTCTGCAAATAATGCTTACACTGTTAAAAATCCTCAGCTTTTGCTGCAGACACACTCCACCGTTTTTATAGAAACCGGTTACTTTACTATATTGTAGAACATTTTCATTGGTCAAAATAGAGATATTCTATAAAAGCGGTGGAGTGACTATGCAGCAAAAGCTGGAGATTTTTTACAGTGTACAAATAAATGAGCTAGACTAGAGCTACTGAGCCTTAGAGCTACTTCCTTATAGGGGTGACGTCACGAGCATATATTAGACTGGGGAAGAAATATGAGTTGGCAACAGCTAGTTTTGTTTACATCGACGCGGAAGCCGGAAGGCGCGAAATTTTTGTGCTCTGCTCATATTGCCGACATCTGATATTTTAAAACTGATAAGGTAAGTTTAAATTCATCGTTTTTTAAAATAATGAAAGGTATGATATTTGTCAAACTAAATTAAAACTCTTTAGCATATCTGTTAGAGAATTTTCATTATATTTCAATTTAAAATGTTTATTAGTACCTCGTGGTGAATCGTGGAAGCTTCCATATTGCTTGGCTTGCAAGCACATAAGCTGACAAATATCATATTCCTTATAAATGTGCATGTAATTAAATGTTCTTTTATAAGTACGGTTGTTATAGTATTGCAGAATATTAGAGCTCCCAGAGTTCGTATATTTTCGAAAATATAAAAAATATCCGATATTTTGATATTTAGATATCCGGTTATTATTATTATTATATTTTATATCTGTCCGATATTTTCAAAATAGTACTGCTGATTATAAACTTTTTCAGATTTTCATTATTTTCCGGCGTATAATACGCAGATCAAATGTACTAATCATGTTTCGACCCAGAAATTTTATTTTATAAAATGTCGCTAGATCGCTGTAAATATTTGACTTAAATCGTTGAATAAAATTTCTGTGTTGAAACAGAATTGGGGGGAGGGGGAGGGGGGGGAATTCTAAAAAAGTCACTGACAGAGTCAAAAGTTTTGTATCTACAAAGTGTCATATAGTCAATAAAAGTTGAAAAATTTATATTGTTTTAAGTTTTCACTGAAAAAAAAAAAAAGATACTTTAAGAAATTTATTATCAACTAGAGACAGGGTTATGATTTAGCCCAATCCAAAAAACCCGGGTGGGTTTTTCTGAAAAAAAAAAAAAAAAACACTTGAAAAAACCCAACTGGGTTTTTTCAAAATTAAAACTTTAAATTACATAGGTAATATATTTCTTAACGTCACTACACCAGTCGTAAAGTTCCGCCCACCCCAAGCGAAAAAAAAATGCCTTAATTCTCCCAATGACAATTTTTAAAACAAATAATTGTAACTTAATTTTCTATAAGTGTATGTGTAACTATCACAAACACAAAAACTAATTTTTTTTTTTTTTTCCATTGAAAAAAATGCTTTGATATATATAATCCCACAGTTGAAACTCATAACACATATGCTGAGAATTCTAATTTAATGATGTAGACAAGTAGAATTATTTGGTTTATTCTATTAATTAGTTATAATAAAAAAAATACTTACTTTACAGCAAATATATTTTTTCCAGTTCTGCAAATTTTGTTATATCCCGTTTCAATTGCAAAAAATTTTGCTTAACTAAATATAAACTACCACCCATCTTAATTCAATAACAACACAAACTAAGGGAAAACCGAAATTTCCTGTTTACCTCGGGCTGAGGAAATGTTACTTTTTACTTACTGTACCTAAGAAAGAATATAGCAACACATTTTGCAATGCAAACTACTCAAAAAAAAAAAAAACCTTGCAATCCATCAATCAATATGTTTCAGAATGAATTTTTTCTAGAGAAAATATTTATTATATATAGGCAATCACTTCAATTAAAATGAATATAAAGATACTGTATCCATAACAAAATATTAGTTTAAACGTTCTAATTCATCACTAGTATTAGTATAGTACTTTAATGATAATTCTATTGTTAAAACTATTACTAATAATCAATTTATCTAAAAGCAAAGCATAATTTTGATTATTGTATAGCTGCAGATTCCCAAAATCTGGAAGGAGCCAGTGGCTCCTAAACCCAAAAAATCCAGTAGCCACATTGTGAAACAAACACATAAAAACATTTTTTTTTTCCTCCATTAAATTTGGACAATGGGATATTGAATATTCCCACCATAATTGTATACAGTTTCTAGGAATAAATGTTTGCAATGTAAGGCCTGAATAATCTGTGAATAAACGATTCTCTAAAGTTTTTTATCTATAGATACGCCCCCCCCCCCCCCCCCCCCCAAAAAAAAAGGATTTTTTATAGCTGAAAATAAATAATCAACGTAGGAATTTTCATAAGAAAATATGTCCATAAAAAACAAAATTAAAAATAAATATATATAAAAAAAAATATGGAAAAGATTTATTTTCAAAAGAAAATAAATACTGGAAATAAAACCTAAAAAGGTTTTAGATTTTAATAAAAAACATTTAACAATTTCTGCCATTTTCAAGGATGATGGAGAAAAATCGAATACCATAAGCCTCATTGCAACTTTCGTTGCAAGGGGATTCTTTTAAGCATTTATTAATTAAAGAATTTTTAAAATCCATATGGAGACAAAAAAATTACAATTTTTGTGACCGATCGCCAATTTTCATGTTTTATTATCACAAGCCCTTGACGAAATTCACTTTTTTTTTCTGCAATCGATTGATGAACTTCGCGGTTTTTTCGCGACCGATTGATGAAATTTGCATTTTTTTTTGCTTCTCGAAATTTGCTTGCATTTTTTTTTTCTCCAAAACAAATTGAGGGAGGAAATTTGCGGTTTTATTTTGCGACCGATTTAAGAAATTCGCGGTTTTATTTCATCAGCGATTGATGAAATTCTTGGTTTTATTTGGAGAGCGATTGACAAAATTTACAAAATTTTTCAGTGACCGATTTCACGAATTTCGCGACCGATTCACGAAATTTCAGATTTCTTTTCATTACTGATTGGCGAATTGATTTACGGAAATTAAAATAATAATAATAATAATAATTCGAGTTTTGCTAATTCGTGAAGGAATCGCATGCCAGTATCTATGTCTACATGTAAGAACATATCTGAAAAATCCCAGAGCTGTAGATTTAATGAGTAGGCCCAAAATTATTCTATTCTCGGCACGAATTTTACTGTGTCGCTGGCTAATTGTAATATACGATCGTCGCAGAGTTCATTCGCGACGCATATCAACATGATTTTTTTTTCTGATTATGCGGACATTGAAGTTTTTTTAAAAGAAGAAAACGAGAAAGTTGCGAATCAGTGGAAATGTGGCATCCATGTTCAATCATATTTTTTAATTATGGACAATAGAAAAAAGAGCTAAATATCGCTGAATTATGGAGGACAATCCCCGAATTCATGTTAAAAAATAAAGCGGAAATCTGCCTTTCGGCGAAAAAGGGGTATCCATGTAAAACACCTGGCGACTTAGACATAGAAAGTTAGTCGCCAAAGCAAAAACTTTAGTTGCCACGTTTCGACTGGCGACCGTGAATCTGCACCTATAGATTATTGTCATTGATTTATATATTTTTGTAATCAATTAGTTACTTTAAATTGTATTTAGTAGTAAGTAAATTTTTTTCAAACATTCTGAACCACCTCTTTTAACTTAAAAAACCCAGTGGGTTGGGTTTTTTCTGAAAAAACCCGGGCATTTAACCCTGACTAGAGAAAATATCGTTACTTATTATCTGGGCCAGGTCACATTCACTGCACCAACAATAGCGACGGAAATAATAATTACAGTAACGCTTATTTATTTTTGCTTTTTTTATGTTACGTGCTTAGTTAATACCTCATAGTTGGCATATTAAAGACAATGGTAAAAATATTTATATGCACATTATTACTATATAATATAGTTGGCATATTAAAGACAATGGTAAAAATATTTATATGCACATTATTACTATATAATATAATAGAGTAGAATATACAAATATAATAGTATATTTGTTACATTTATTCAGATTGGCATAACAGACCACTGGAAATAGAACTACCATATTTATTGCCATATGGCTGAAAGCCATCAATTTTATTTTATGTACTAAATTAGGGGTGCACAACCTGTGGCCCGCGGGCCAGAAGTGGCCCGCGATCGGATTACCGGTGGCCCGCGGATCAATTTCGCCGATCGGATGCGAAAAAATCACGAATTTCGCCGATCAGGTGCGTAGAAATCGCGAATTTGCCAAATTTCCCCCATCGGGTGCGTAAAAAACACAAATTTTGCCGATCGGGTGCATATAAATCGCGAATTTTGCCGATTGGGTGCGTATAAATCGTAAATTTCGCCAATCGCCTGTGTAAAAATCGTGAATTTTGCCAATCGGGCCCGTAAAAATCGCGAATTCTGCCGATCAGGTGCGTATAAATCGAAATTTCGTCGATCGTATGCGTTAAAAATCGCGAATTTTGCCGATCGAGCGCGTAAAAATCGCGAATTTTGCCGATCGAGCCCGTAAAAATCGCGAATTTTGCCGATCGGGCCCGTAAAAATTGCGAATTTTGCCGATCGGGTGCATATAAATCGCGAATTTTGGCGATCGGGTGTGTGTAAATTGTAAATTTCGCCAATCCTCTGCGTAAAAATCGCAAATTCTGCCAATCGGACGCGTAAAAATTGCAAATTTTGCCGATTAGGCACGTAAAAATCGCGAATTCCGCCGATCGGGTGCATAAAAATCATGAATTTCGGCGATAGGGTGCGTTTAAATCGCGAAATTTGCCGCTCAGGTGTGTATAAATAGTAAATTTCGTTGATCGTATGCGTAAAAATCACGAATTTTGCCGATCGGATGCATATAAATCACAAATTTTGCCGATTGGGTCCGTAAAAATCGCAAATTTTGCCGATCAGGTGCATATAAATCACGAATTTTGCCGATCGGGTGTGTGTAAATTGTAAATTTCACCGATCCTCTGCGTAAAAATCACAAATTTTGCCGATTAGGCGCATAAAAACCGCAAATTCCGCCGATCGGGTGTGTAAAAATCATAAATTTTGCAGATAGGGTGCGTATAAATTGCGAAATTTGCCGCTCAGGTGCGTATAAAAAGTAAATTTCGTCTATCGTATGTGTAAAAATCGCAAATTTTGCCGATCGGGCCTGTAAAAATTGCGAATTTTGCTGATCGGGTGCATATAAATCGCAAATTTTGCCGATCGGGCGCGTGTAAATTGTAAATTATGCCGATCGGATGCGTAAAAATCGCGAATTTTGCCGATCGGATGCGTAAAAATCACGAATTTTGCCGATCGGATGCGTATTGCAAATTTCTCCAATCGGATGCGAAAAAAATTGCAAATTTCGCCGATTGGGCGCTCAAAAATCGCAAATTTTGCCGATCGGGTGCGTATAAATCGCAAATTTCGTGAACGTGTGCGTAATAATCATGAATTTCGTCAATCACTAGGAAAAAACTGAATATTGTCAATCGCGCATGGAAAAAAATGCAAGTTTTTTCCTTCATTTCCAACTGAATTGGGTTATGCTGACTAAGGAGGTGGTTGAGTATAGGGAGCTAATCCTCCTTTTAAAATTGGCATTTTTATGAACTTTTAGGCCGACTCCCCCCCCCCCCCCTCCTTGCCCGAAACAAAATTTTGTCCACCTTATGGATGTGTTGGCTCTTGACAATCCAGTCCTTTCCGTGACTGCCTCTCCTCTTATAAAGGTTGTGCACCCCTTTGATATCCACATTTTATGACTGAATATGTTAAGAAGTACAATTTAGAATAATATATGTTTCTCCTCCTCTCCACCTTCATTCATGAAAGCAGAATTTTTTTTTCGGCACTGGCAATCTTTAAAGCTAAATTTATTCCTCGAATTTTCACTCTTTGAAAATAACCTTAGCTATATCTCTCGTATAAATACAAACGTAAACTGTTGATATATAATTGTCAACAGAACTGAGTACGTTGACTGGAAGGAAGGAACATAGGGGGCTAAATCTACACTTCCGAAATTTGTTTTTTTTTAATCTGATCCCCCCCCCCCTCGGTCACACCTCCTTGAAACAAAAATTTTCTGATGGTGGCCCTCGACAACCCAGTCATTTTTGTAAGTGGCCCTTCGTTTAAAAAGGTTGTGCACCCCTATACTAAATTAATGTTTTGTATTGCTTTAGTTTGCTTTTATATTATTTATCATTTTTTTAATAATTTTATGTATTTATTAAATTATTGTTTTGGACACGATTGGCCACATTGAACAAAATTTGCATTTGACAACCATATTTGGCATTCTATAAGTTAAGGTTCTTGGTTTTTTTACTATCCAAATGATGCCAAATTAGTCTGAAAAGATAAATGAATCTTATAAGAAATGAAAATTATATTTTGTGTTATCTCAAAATAAAATGTTTGTTAGGAAAAAAAAAAGGCTGTGCAATATTACACTAAGTTAAAAATCAGACACTGTGTAAATAAATAAATAAAAAAATGGAAAATCTCAAATTAATATAACCAACATAATGAAAAACGGTACTTTTCGGTTAGCCGGGCGCCAATGATATATATATATATGTATATATACACACATATTTACATATGCAAATATATACATACACATATATATATATATACATATATGTATGTATATGTATATATATGTATATATACATATGTATTTATATATGTACTTATATCACTGGCGCCCAGCTTACCGAAAAGTACCTGAAAAACTTTAGTCATGCAGAATTATACTTAAAATAAACTTTTTATTGTTATATTAAGGTTGTTCTCAGATCCAAAAGAACTACTTTTAACATATTTCTTAATTCATTTTTGTTCAGAAACATGTAAAATTGGCAGGTGTTCTTATTCAGAAACTATGTAATCAAATGATGTTTTCCATTTTTTGGTAAAAGCAGAAGATCTTTCAGAAAATATTGTCAAAGTCTGCATTTTGAATCAAATCCCTGATGCTGTTTGCACGAGAAAAGTGAAATACGACACAAATCGCTTATAACTCGATAAGTAATTTATTTATCAAATTGTGGAAAACTCATTTCAATTCCAAATTACTTCAATAGTTAGCCCTGCCAACTTTATGCTATTGCATTTAAACAGAGTTTCCCCCAGGTATAAAAAAGAGCAGGGTGCTGCCGGTGAGAAAAGGGCACTTTTTCTATTCTTAAGGGCACTTTTTTTTAATTGTTCAAGGTATTCTTTTGGTTTTTTAAGCCACTTTTAATATTTCAAATTCAAAACACTCTTTTTAAGACAACATTAAGTCAGTTTTTACTATGCAATTTTTTAATGCAAAAAGGAGAAAGGGCACTTTTTTTACTGAGGGCAAGAAGGGTGCTAATTATTTTTTATGAGGGGCAAGAAGGGTGCTATTTTGTAAACCAAAGGGCAGGCAGGGTGCAGCACCCTTCTGAAACTGTCTGGGGGAAACTCTGATTTAAAAATGTGTCAGAAAGTTTTGTTTTATTGAGCAGATCATTTGAGAACTACCTTAAATTGCAGGGTATTCATTTGACTTCAAGTTAAGTTTTACAAGTAAACCTAATTCACTAATGATAAAATTACGAGTGAATCAGCAAGAAAATATTAATCTTATTTTCAACAAACTAATTTAAAAAAAATGTGTTTTATTAGAGTACTGACACTGTGCACACATACAAATTAGAAATTTAAAAATAGGTGGTTGCAACTGTTCAGAAATCATGCCTAATTTCACAACTGCAATTCTTGTAATTCTAAAACATTTCTGTTAAAATATGAGAGTTTGGCATGTGCCTTGATTGTGGAAAATTTTCCACTTTTATTTAGGGGAGACCGGTACACAGTGGACCACTTTTTCAGTTAACATTTTTTTTCTCTTTAACAGACTGACCGATCTGTATGAAAATTTGAAAATATTTTTGAATATTCCTTAAACCTTCTTACATCCATCATAATTTTCTCACAACATAGTTTTCAATACATTTAAAAAAAAAAAAAAAATTATATGCACTTGTAAAGTGGACCAGTGTACCCCGGAAGCTGGGTACACTGGTCCACCCACCGAGGTACAGTGGACCACTATTAGGTATTATCTAAAATACAATATAAATCTATTTTTCATTAATCTAATTCTTTTTTGTTGCCCCTTCACCCGCAAAATAACATAGTAATATAAATTTTGAAACAAAAACAAAAAATTAATTATATTTTGAAAATAATAACAGATTAATACAGGAACAATTGCAATTTAGTTGAAGTTATTACTTAAGTACAAAAAAATCAGCGCACATTAAAATTTGCAAATGAAATTCCAAAGTACTTATGAGTAAGATTGAGCCTGGAATTTTCAAGAAATAATTTTGGGTCTGAGAGCAACATTATGAAATCATTGACATCATCTTTATTTGCTCCCAAAATTGTTTGAAAATTTTATGCACTGCAGTTATTATTATTTTAACTAAAATATTTAAGGTTACATTGATTTTTGACATATGATTTGTAGTTTCTCATGCATTTTGTATAATAAAATATTTTGGTAGCCTAAAATATTACCTTTTAATCATTAATGTAAATTGTATAAAAATATTATATATATTGCATTGATAATACTTATAGAATAATACTTATTAATATATATTGGTAATACTTATAGCATGCATGTATGTGCATAATTTTTATTTTATAAATTAAAAGAAAAGTCATAAAATAATAATATTGTGAGTTTTTTTTAAAAATTGATTTAAATTTTTAAAAAATCTGATTATTTTGATTTAAAAAAAATCACAAACCCTGTTTAGTTATAATTATATTAATAATTATTTATTAATTGACAATTAAGCTATGAATATATTGTATTATCATCAGGAACACAAAACTGTATATAATTTCTAGAATTCTAGCATATCAGAAAGTGGGTACAAAATTAATTACAAAATTCCATTTTTATATACAAGTGTTTCATATAAGCAGCTTGTACTGCAATATTTTTTTTTATGTACTGTTTGGCATGTTACAATGATGAAAGACATTGTCAATTTTGGGCACACATACATAAAAAACATTCGTCATCCTTGATATAGAAACAAAAGCTAAATTTTAGATGTTTTGTTGTTAATTTTTTATAATTAAAAAAAATGTAATACTTTTACTACTTAAACTACAGTAGATGCCGCTTAATGTGATTGCGGTTAATATTATCAAAATCACCATGTCCCGACCCACTGTATTTTGCTTACAACATCGCTTTATGTGATCAATACTCCGTTTAATGTTATCGCTTTTTCAGCAGACCAATTCCTGAAAAGTTTGCAAAAAAAAAAAAAAAAAAAAAAAACTTCTGGAAACATTACATCTCAGGGGTTGATCCAGGCAAAATTTGGGGCCTATTTAGGGCCCTTTTACAAGAATCAATTTAATAAAATGGGAACCTTCACAAAAATCAATTTGACAAAATGGGCCCCTTCACCTTTTTACTAAAATAGGCCCTTTCACAAAATTCCATTTCATAAAAACTTGCTATTTATTATTTATTTATTGTTTTGTGATGTTTTAAAATGTGTAATTTGTAAACAAACAAGTTCACCAGAGAAGAAAACTTCACCAAAAGGATTTTAAAAAGTTTTTGTTTATAAATGCTTGGTTCGAATTTGATTAACTGGATTTCAACTTCCATTATAAAATGTTATTTTTCACAAAAATATAATAAATTTCACAAAAATAACCTTTACTTTTCACAAAATGGGCCCCAAGAAAAAAAAACCTGCATCAGCCCCTGCATCTTTTGGTAATGTCATGGAATGGAATATCATCTGCTACAATTAAAAATTGTTTTGTTACTGCTGTATTCTGTGAAACTGAAAACAGACTATGGAAATCTTCCCTGATGATATGACGAATGAAGATAATGAGGACTGGATGGCGATCAGCAGTGACATTCCTGTAGTTGCAAAGCTCACAGAAACTGAAATTTGCAAAAAGTTTGCGAAGATATACAAAATCATAGTGATGATGAGGATCAGGAGGACAATGAAAGCCAACTTTTAGAAGGACCACTTACATATGCAGAAATGAGGAATGCATTGAAAATGTTCTGAAACAAGGTGTACAACATCATAGGACAATAAATAAAAATAAATAAAAATATGAGTTATAAACAATTCATTAATAAACTTTAAGAGAATTGTAAACAAACAAAAATTACTGAATTGTCTCAATAAATGTTTATCACTTTACAAGTCGTCATTGCAACAAGGGTGAGTAATCATTTTCTTAGTAATAGTACTACTAGATATGATTTGGTATTTTCTTAAATCGCATATTGTTATCAATCTGATTTGTTATCAAAAACTCATGGTCCCGAAGTGATCACATTAAGCGGCATCTACCGTATTAGAAATATTTTTGAAAACTATGAATATCAGATATATTTTTATATTAAAAAGCAATTTTTTTATTTTATTTTCTAAATGCAATTTGGAAGAAAAATGCTAGAGTGTAGTGTAACACTTATAATGTATGTAATGTGTAAATTTGTACTATACTTTAATTTCATATTTGCTGCCAGAGATTAATATTTACAATTTTTTTCCCCATATATCCTTGGAAATTAGGAGAGCACTGGAATACATGTAATTGATGATGGATGCCTTTATGGAAGCTATGTCCAGCTAAAGAAAAATATACATGTAAGTGTTTAGGAATTTCTTTAAAAATGACAAAAAATGAAAAATAACAGCATTTTTTTGCCTAGCCATGGGGTCGAACAGAGATTGGATGTCATGTATGGGTACATCAGTCCATGCAGCTTCAGCACTATGCCACAGTTCATCAACCATAGTGACGGGCGAGTGGTGGCGAGCCAGTCTATCAGAAGCCATTGACAGGACATTTTCAATTGGTGAGAAATCAGGAAAACGTGCCGGCCAGGGCAACAGTCAAACATGTTCTGTATCAAGGAAAGTCAGGATAGTACGACCAACATACGGTCATGCATTGTCCTGCTAAACCATAGAGTTGCAGAGGCATCGAAAATAAGGCAGAACCATGGCCGTAACACATCAGAAATGTAATGGCTGCTGTTCAAATTGTCGGCAATGAGAACAAGAGGTTACCGAGAGACATTTCATACTGTCACTCCAGGTAATATGACAGTACAGTCAACTCTGTGAAATCCGCCATCCATTTTCAAATGTAAACAATGAAAATCATACTTTCATAGTTAGCTTATTAAAGAAATTACATATAGTTGTTTTTATGAATTATCAATTTTTAAATGCTTTAAATTGTGATTTAATAAGTTTTATGTGATTTGCATGATGTATATTAAAATAATAACTTTAGGTAAGCAAAAGGAACAACTAAATGCAAATATCAGTGGAGTAATTTACATTTTAAAACTAATACATTCATGTAACAGCTGACTAAAGAAATATCTGCAGAAATCAGTAACTGATTTGGTCTTATTTGGAAGGCACTTTTGCTAAATACACCTTTAAACAATTTGGATATAAAGATTTAAGCCAAGACTTAAATTCCCATTGAGTAAATGTTCAAAAAAATAAATAACAGCTAATGAAATTAAAATTTTATAATAATTCCAACATACTTAAAATTTAGAGCTAAAAGATCTTCTTCAGAAGATTAGCTCTTCTTATCGATTCTTAGCTCTTATTGTTTCACACCAGTTTCAACTTATTTTCTATACTTAGAATTATTAAATTACTTTTGAGTTATAGTGTTCCTTTTTATATTGTTATTTTTGTACAAATATTAGTAATTTATAGTTCAGTTTAAAAAGAAAACAAAGGAATGATCTGTGATCTGCAAAACTCTTGGTCCCAAACTGTGCAAGTTTAACAGAGTTGACTGTATTTAAAAAATGAATAATATAAATAAAATTTGCATTGTATAATTAATTTTTCTTTAAATTAACTTAGTTATTAAATATTTTAAACCAGTTATGCATTATATTTTCCTTTTCTATTGCAATTTATGTTTAAATATTTCTAATTAATAGTCAGATTATAAAAAAATGAAATGTAAACAAAGAAATTATCTATAATCCGCCAAAATCTATAATCTGCCAAACACTTGGTCCCTAAGTGTGCGGATTTCACAGAGTTGACTGTATGACGATTCGAATGCAAGTTGGCAATGTGCGTTTTCCACGATGCCACCAAACTTGGATGCTGGCATCATGATGCTGCATACAGAGCCTGGATTCATCAAAGACGACGTGAGACGCCATCCCTGCGTCATATACAGCATCATGATGCCAGCATTCATGTTTGGCGGCATCATGGAAAACGCACATTGCCAGCTTGCATTCGAATCATCATACTGTCATATCACCTGGAGTGACGGTATGAAGTGTCATTGGATACACGTCTCGGTAACTTCTTGTTTGCATTGCCGGCAAATTCAACAGCAACCGTTACATTTCTGATGTGTTACAGCCCATGGTTCTGCCTTATCTTTGATGCACTGCAACTGTACGGTTTAGTAGCACAATGCACGACCGCATGTTGTTCGACTGTTGCCCTGGCCGGCACGTTCTCCTGATTTCTCACCAATTGAAAATGTCCTATCAATGGCTTCTGAGCGACTGGCCTGCCACCATGCGCCCGACACTATGGTTGATGAACTGCGGCATAGTGTTGAAGCTGCATGGACTGATGTACTTGTACATGACATCCAATCTCTGTTCGACTCCATGGCTAGGCAGAAAAATTCTGTTATTGCGGCCAGGGGTGGATGCTTTGGGTAGTGTTTTCTCAAGATCTATATCTCCTAATTTTCTGAAAATGTAATCACTTGTCCTTCCCATTATAATGTATTTGTCCAATAAATATCATTCTGTTATTTGCATTCCTTCATGGTGTAGCATTTTGGATGGCCAGTAGTGTATATTCAATATAAAGGTATTTAATATAATACATACTTGCCAACTTTTACACTAGGTGTAAAATTTACACTTTTGGAGCATTTTTTACACTTTTACACTTTTTTTGTAAAGTTTCTTCCAAGTTTCATTTTCATCTCTTAATTTATAAATTACTTTCTGGTAATAACAGTAAATGATGAATGAAAGGGGAATGAATATTTAGTATTGTCAAAGGAATGAGTTCAGGCTTCATTCTCAAATGGAATCAGGGAGATTTTTTAAAATTTGTATTCTGTGTAACAATAAGCCATGTTTTGAATAAATTAGCTCAGAAATTCCTTATTTAAAAAAAAAAGTTCTAATAAGAAATATATGTTTTTAAAGTTATTTTCTTATTGAGTGTTGTAATATTTTTCTCATCAAACTTTCACTATAATTAATGTATTATTTAAAAATATTTTCATGTATTATGTACTTAAGAAAAGTGAAAAAGGCCGTTTATGTGTTACTTAAAAATGGGTTATACAGGTCTTTATTGAAAAAAATTGTGTGAAATACTCTTCCGCGTCATTTTACACTTTACCATTTTCAAAATTTGGCAGATATGTATAATAGTATTTTCAGTGAGAAGTTACTTCCTCTAAAGTAGATTATATATGATTCACAAGTTTGTGTTATGTTCAGGGATCACTCTAGAGAGTTTCACAGGGCCGGCATAACCTCATGCCCTTTTTAGTTCATGTTATTTTTTACTATGACAATTTTTCTCAATTGTTGAATTCTATAGAATTGCCCATCACTAATTCCAAGTAATCCACCAGAAATAAAAAATATTTACTTAAAAGAAAATGACGAAGAGCATCAAGAGAAAGAAGAAAACTGTGCTATTACAAATAAGTGTTGCTGTGTGTAAAATATAAACTAGAAAAGTTATTTTTAAGCTGATCTGAAGAATTAAATTTAGTTAGTGAACTTATGAATGTATAAAACATGTTTGCCAAATAGAATTTAAAAGACAAAAACTCTTAACTGAATACCTTAAATAAACAGATGTACTACCTAAATATTCACATTTACATTTATTCTTTGAAATTTTTAGTCATAAATTTTTTATTGACATAAGTCAGTACTCATTATTGATTACATCATTATTATTAAGGCAAGGCACAAACTTTTGAATTATTATTATACCTTTTTTAACTTTTGTTATCTTGAATCTCTTAAGCAAATTTAAATTGTTATATATTTTATGTATTAATATTTTATTTTTTCAACAATACCTCCAAATAAAAGACAAAATATCCAATCCCATCGATGTGCAAAATTGGAAGGTTTTACTGTATATTATTATAAATATTGAAGAAAAATAAAATGTATCAAAAGTAACTTAGTAGAACTTAAAAGTAAAACATAAAAGAACCTCACATTTTTATCTATTTTTAATAAAAACTGCCCTTTTTAAATAAAATTTTTGTTTTTAAAAATGGTGTCTAATTAACTTTCAGATGAAAATTCTTATAAATGGAGCTTCATGTATGATTTGAACATGGAAAAGTTATAACTGCAGATAAATTTGCTTTCAATGGTATATGGTAAGATTACTTTTAAATATATAAAACAATGATTTAATAAAAATAAAAATATTTGACTTTTACTAAATGTAGTTTTCTCAATAACCCCCCCCCCTTTTTTTTTTTAAATAGCAGTGCTCTGTTCTTTTTAAATACAGTGAAATTTTCTTTTGTAAAAATTTTCTATGTCTATGTGACTGAATCTTTTTTTTTTTTTTTTAAGTAGAATTTTCTTAAACAAGGGGATTATTAAATCATATTGTAATTTAATTGTATTTTTTTATTTATAGTTCATAAAATTATTTGTAATTAATGTTACTGTATTTGCCATATCTAAAAATTGCATCTTTTTTAAACATTCCTAAACACAATAGCGACTACCTGCCACTTTTCTTTCTGGAGTGAACACTAATTGGATGCATTTCTTAAAGCTTTTAAAATGCATTGCTGGTTTTTAGCTATTTTTTGCAGGTTTATTTTTTTTAAATACTTTTTTTTATAGTGTTATAAATAATATTATATAATAATATCAAGTCAGTGATAGAAATTGGGAAATGAAAGGTAGGTGTGAAGTGACGCCACACCTACTGTAAATATCTTGGGTGCCAAATAAAAAATTCTAGTTGCAATTTCTAAAATTCACATAACTGTATCATTATATTCTACTTTATAGAAAATCATGAATATTTTGTTTTTATTTAAATTATTGAAGTTCATAAACTACAATATTATAATAATTGAAGCAACTGTAAAACTGATAAAGTCCTTTTAATTAATACTACTACATTTTCAAATTAATAAAAAAATGCACTTAACCATGTTAAACAAAATTAAACCTAACAAAATTTTATCCATTGTTGATAATTACACTTAAATTTAGTAAAAAAAAAAAAGATATATATACATATAATATAATTACAGACGAATATTGTTAACATGAAATCTAAAAGACCACTAAATTGGGATACTATAGGATAGAACTTAGTACAATGTTTACATCACAGTAATTTGGAGTGAGTTGCACACAGTTGATCACAGTAAGTTGCAACATACAGCTAATTAGCTAAAAAAATACAGTTTTTAGCATATCTTCTATAGCCTGCAATTTTTTAAGTCACTCGCCCCATCATAAAATCCATTCACCAGTGGCAAGTAAAAGAATATATTCCCCCACCCCAGTGTATTAAGTTAGCCACCAGCATGGTGTTTCTAAAGCCTATATTACAATAGCACTACATATATGATACAATTTAATGATTATATGTGGAATTAAACAGAGAGGAGCCATACTTCAAAAAGAAAAAATATTTTTACATAAAAAGGGAAAAACATGTTTTACATTACAACTATTTACTTTTTTACATTGATTAAAACAAAATAATTTATATGTATTTTTTAAATGAAATTATCTGAAAATACTTGAGCTTATCTATATTTAGCAAACAGTGAATTTTAATGCTTATAAAAATGATATATATTTTTTTAATTTATAATATGCAGAAATTTTTTTTCCCCTTCTCTGCTCCTAAGCGGTTTTATAATTTATTCCAGATAAATCTTCATGAAGAGAAAATTCTCTTCATATCTTGAGAATGTTCAATGTTGAAAAGGGAATTGAGCAGAAGATAATATTTGAGGAAATTCTGGTACAAATTTAGAACAAAAGAAAAACTATATATATATATATATATATATATATATATATATATATAGAAAGGTTAAAAGATGTGCTCAAAATAAAACTTATTATTTTCTTTTGAGAAGCTTCTTGCTAATAAGTTATTCATGCTATTTTATTCTTAATACTGTTTTCAACAGCGAGAAATTGAGATTTTTACTAAATAATTTTATGTATGATTTACATATCTATGTGAGAAAAATAGTTTCTTATCCTTAAAGTCCTTAAAAAAAATATCACTAAGCAGTTACTATCCTAAATTAAAATACATAATAGCTATAACCTTGAAGTTTTTTTGGTATTTTCATGTTATAGCACCCCTTACAATTATGATTATGCAAAGATTGCAGCTCTGATTTCACCAATATCATAGAAAAGCTTATATATGCCTCATGTATACATCCAGGGTTGCAAAAAAAAAAAAAAAAAAAGGGGGGGGGGCATACCGGTTGCTTTTATTGGTTTTAACCAGCTTTTTTTTCTGCCAAAATTGGCTTTTATACATTGAAACATTTTATTTATCAACTTGTACATTTTAAAGTGTTTTTTAACTAATTTAAAAAACATTTTATAGAGTTCGAATTTAATAAATAACCTAATTTCTCAATAATGAAAACATTCATATTGGAATAACACATAGATGTAACTGCTAGTGATTTGTAGTCAGAATTGCAAATATGTCAGCTAAATTTTAAAAAGCAAAATAAGGCAAAAAAATTGCTTTATCTGGTTTAACTTTTTTTTTTTTCATTTTTACTGCTTTATATAATTAAAGAGGATGCTGGTTGCTTAATTACGTATTTTATTAACTAATTTTAATGTCTTTTCATATACAGGTCTTATTTTTTTCTCACAAATATTAAAATCATACATTAAGTCATTTAATAAAAACACTATTATAAATAACATGCATGAATAACTCTTTTAAATAGCAATAAGCTATTCAAATTTTTAATTCAACAAATTTTATTTGAAGACTTTTTTTTTTTTAATTGGGTTGTTTTTAATGTACTTAAATTGTCTAAAATATTATATCCTTATATATATCAAATATTATATCCTTATATATATCAAATATTATATCCTTATATTATATCCTGATTTCTCTTTCAACATTGATCAATGAACTTACATTAAAACATGAACAAAATTTTGAAATAGAAAAAATAAATTTTACTTTATATTTAAAATTTTTTTTTTGAAAAATGAAACTTTATACAGAATTCTATATTTTGTGTTTTGATGGGTGTAAAAAGTCAACTTGTTAAAAAAAAAAAATTCTGTTTTCTATTAGTTGATTTTCAATTTTTCTATAACTGTAAAACAGAAAAAAACATTTAGAATATTGTTTTATTAAGTTTTCATGCTAGTGATATGTTTCAATTTCAAGTTTATATTTTAAGTAAAACAATATTTATAATCAGCAGCAAGTTGACTATTTTAAAAATTTTGGATATTTTTGCCATTTTCATGTATATTATATATTTACAAATTTTGGTTTTAAAGCATTCAGAAATGAAATTTCAAAATTGTGATTTCAGTACCATGACTATTTCTTTTCTAAAATGTTGTTTTATTCAATTGTAAAAGAAGACAAAAATCTTTTATTTTAATCCACTGAAATAAATATATTCCTTTTACAGGTACTCTTTTGGAATAAATCAACAACTAATGTTTGAAGATGAATCCAGAAGTGAAATAAAAATGATGCATTAACTTGAAACATCTTTATTTGTTTAATAAAATTTCAGATTGTGAAATGGCTGATCATTTTTATGTACTATTTTATTTATTTGATAATAAACATCATAATTTCATTTGTTTGTTTTTATGTATTTTAAAATTATAAACATGATTATTAGATGTAGCTTTAGTTTAAAAATAAATAAACTAATATTTAATTTTCATGCACATATTGTATGGTGATGACTGCCAACTACTACCTATTTTTTGGCTCCAGTAATTTCGAAGCGACTTCATCTTATTTAATCGCAAATTTCTCCAATTAAATAAGATGAAGATTTCTCTTCAAAATTACTGGTATCAAAAAATAATAGCAGTTGTCAGCTATGGGTATAGTGTATAGTGAGAACATCAGCTGAAAGCTTAAATATAGGTTGATATTTTTTAATGTTTTATAATTTAATTTGCTTCAAGCTAGAAAATTTCGATAATCTGAATTTAAGAAATAATTTGATTTTATGATTTTTATATATATATATCCTGTAGCTATTCTTATTTTCATTTACAGGCTACTGCTAAAATACAAGAACTAATTTCCAGGAAATCTATAAAATAATTTTCATACATTTGCATTTACATCAAGAAAAATGAGAATTCTCATTTTTGTAAATTATGCTCTCGTCAGGAAACAATTTTTTTTTTTTTTTTTTGTAATAAGAGTATGCTCCACAATTTCTTTGAATTTTCATACCACTATTTCAAATAGTAATTTCTGCTTTAGTAAGTTGTAGAATTACTATTACAGTTACTATTTGCAAACAGTGTTACTCAAATTCAAATACTTGTAAGAGTGTTGAATATTTATCAAAAATTGTCGATGTGAGTATGTCAAAAATATGTTTGCTTTATTTTGAAAATTATTTATATTTTATTTATTAGAAGGTGATGCCCTCACCAAACTTGAGCAATAAATTCACAAATGTTGCTTTAAATATATTAATTTTTCTCTAAATTAATATTTTAGCGAAAAGTTCACTTTTTTTGTACTAAAGTTAGCGCATTTGTATACAGGCCCTGACTATCACATGGGCACCAGGGGCCCATGCCCTGGGCACGAAATTTCTAAGGGGCATGCAATTAGAACTTCTATTAGGACTTTTGTTTGCACTCCGTTTTGTTTTATCATTTAATAGCAATAACATCATTATTTTCTAGTAAATGATGTACTGTATTCATCAAGTCATTCAATTATATCATATTGCACATTTATTCGAAAAGTGACACAACTGAAAATATGTGGTGCTTGAGATATTATTACGATGAAATGACAAAAATATATCTCAATCTGTGGTTAAAAGCACATTTCAATAAATAATAAAAAAAATATTTTATTTTTATTCCTGGAACTGTTTTCCAATTTTCCAGAAAACTTAATTTTTTGAGTTGACACCTTTTGAATAAGTAGACTAAAAAACTAGTATCAGTAAACCAACCAATCTATGGGGGCATGAAAAATTGAAAGTGCCCTGGGCACAAAAACTTGCTAGTCGGGCCCTGTTTGTATATAAATAAGCATACAGGATGTCCCAAAAAGAGTGAAACATGCTTTAATTTTTTTACCTGTTGGAGATACGTAGGCAAAGTAAATTGCAAAAGTGTTCAAAATAAAGTAAGAATTATGATTATATGGATTAATTAGTTCTGAAAAAGTTACTTTTAAAATTTTTATAGCGCCCCTGGGTCATTAAGTTATATTTAAAAGAAATTTCTGCTTGCTCTGAAGAGTACAACAATAATAATTCCATTCTTCTGTAACCAAAATACACTAAGTTATTATACTAGGAATTTTATTAAATTTCTGAGTTTTATGGCACTAAAAATAATCTGTCTATTTAGAGGCAGAAATTTCATAAACTCTAAAGTATAACTCTGTGTGTTTTGGTCATAGAATAATGCAATTTTGACTGTTGTACTTGTCAGAACAGGGATAATACTTTCCTAAATATAACTTGTAAGACCCAGGCATCAGATAAAAATTTCAAAAGTGTAACTTTTTGAAAATTAATGGCAAAACCATTTCATCAACATAATCTTATATTCTAGCTTATTTTGAACAATTTTGCAATTTACATTGCCTACGAATCTCCAACAGATAAAATATTAAAGCATGTTTCAATCATTTTGGGGTGCCCTGTATTTGACTTAAAAACAAGAGATTTCTGTAAATACTACAGATTTTTCTAGTAAGATTTACATGTTTTATCTGTTAAAATCACAAAATATTTCTGTTAAAATAACAGTTTATTTCTGTAAATGTAACAGCATTTAACTGTTAAAAAAACAAATATTTCTCGTAAAACTCGCAGAATATTTCTGTTAAAATAACAGTTTATCTCTGTAAATGCAACGGGATTTAACTGTTAAAAAAACAGAATGTTCGTTAAAATTTACAGATATTTCTCGTAAAATTTACAGATATTTCTTGTAAAATTTACAGATATTTCTCGTAAAATTTACAGATATTTCTCGTAAAATTTACAGATATTTCTTGTAAAATTTACAGATATTTCTTGTAAAATTTACAGGTTTTCTCTGTACAAATCACAGAATATTTCTGTTAAAAAAACAGTTTATCTCCGTAAATGTAACAGTTTTTAACTGTTAAAAATACAGGATGTTTGTTAAAATTTACAGATTTTTCTCGTAAAATTTACAGATTTTCTCTGTAAAAACCACAAAATATTTCTGTTAAAATAACAGTTTATCTCTGTAAATGTAACGGTATGAAACTGTTAAAAAAACAGTCACTTCACGTAAAAAATTACAGATATTTCCTGTAAATTAAACGGTTTTAAACTGGCTCCAAAATTGACAGTTTTTTCTCGTTAATTCGACAAAATTTTTTTTACAGTGTGAGCTGAATGTGTTTCTCACAATCTGTGCTGGACGCATGTTATTCATTTTTTCTTATTTTTTCTGATATTTGTCACAAGGAACAAGGGTACATTTCAGCAAAAGAAAAAAAGAAAACAGAAAAGAAAAAATCCATTATTCTAGTAATAAACTTTATTACAGCAACCACTTAACATTATTAGCAAGTTATTAATCTAATAATAATACAATCAACTTCAAATACCACTTTCTAAATACGCACTTTACATGAAATTTGAACTTCGAATAAGCAAAAGTGCCATATGCGATATACTATGTCAAATGCTATGTCATAATACCATGAGAGTTTCTTAATCATTATGTAATTATGGTAGAAACATTTGAATTTCAAATGCGTAATCTTATCATCGACTTTGGCTAGTCCTTGATTTTATGGGGAGTTCCATACTTGTTATTTGGGGCTGTGCGGGTGGCCACATCTCTTAACGGAGCAATTTTTACACATTAATGTATAAAATTTTTCATCACGCATTAATGTGTAAAAACTACAAAATGCAAAGAGTTCTTTATTACAAACATTACTATAAGAATACCGATTGAGCTTATAAAAGATCTGATAAAACATATTTTAATCCATTTCATATTAAATTATTATCATTATTATTATTATTATTATTATGAACTAAATAAGTAATTTAAACTTTGGTATGATTTAATCCTTCCGAGACAATCGTCATGTACACGTGCCATATAGGGTGCTTATAATCCTTAATTCTGACTACCGCTATTTCTGAATAGTAATTATTTGCTTTATTTAAACACACAATGTCTGCGATTAGACAAGATAAATATTAGATTCGGAAATAGTGATGCTCAAAATATAAAAATTGTGTACGGGACGCTCGTCGTGAAGTGGTTAAAGAGCCTCTTGTCTGTCAGAACAAAAGTTTGAGTTTTGTCATTGAAGTTACCAAATATTTTTATGAGGTTGCTCTTTACATTTCTCTAGACCCCGCCCTATCCAGTTACGCTTATATTGACAAACTGAAAATTTAATGTCAAGTTTAATACCGATTTTTAATTTTATAGAATTAAAAAGTAAAAAGTCCTTCCGGCTCAATCAGATAAATAGGTTGATTTTCTTGTTTTTTATTTATTTATTTATTTATTTTAAGGTACATTCATCAGATTTAATATAAATTTAACAAATTTGTCTCACTTCTTCTAAGTTTGCTATTTTGGCCAGAAAGATAATTTGTAATGGTATTTTAAAATTAGGCTTACCAAATCTAATTGAATGCACTGTAAAAAATTGCACTGTAGTTTTACAGCCATTTCTTTTTTTGGGACGAAACAGCAAAATTATAAATTTTAAAGCTTTTTTTCTGTTACTTTTACAGCAACTTGTAATTTTTACAACATTTTTTGCTGGTAATTTTACAGCAGTGTTTACAGTATAACTGTTTTTTTTTTCTTTTGTAGAAATATTTTTTATTTCTACCCTATCCCCTATATTGTTTACTTATTTAAAATTTTTCTTATTTGATATTGGAAATATTTTAAATACTAAGTGCACTAAATGTTATCTTTATGTTTACTTATAGGTATTACTTATTGTTTTAATAACATTGAGATGTAATCAATTATTTTATACATGCGTAAAATGAAAGCTTCGTATATATATATATATATATTCCCTGACGCAATATCACCGGCAAAAACTTTTGAGTCATTTGTCTAGAGATTAAGTATTTTTCATTAAATTATTACAAAGAAATATCTTGCCTATTGCTTAGTTTTTAAATAGTTTACTCTATCCTCCTGTATTTT
This sequence comes from Maratus michaelseni, assembly GCA_963931845.1. Classification (NCBI taxonomy): domain Eukaryota; kingdom Metazoa; phylum Arthropoda; class Arachnida; order Araneae; family Salticidae; genus Maratus; species Maratus michaelseni. Next base: position 139,240,856 of record OZ007596.1, read on the forward strand.
TTCACCGGACTTTGTTTCTGTTTTAATATTATAATATCTATGTAATATATTGTAAAATATACATTGGAAAATTTCAAAATATCTTATTCCAATATATATATGTTTAAATATTACATAATGGCGAAATCAAAAGACTAATGCTGCGATCATAATAAACAAACTTTTGGAAATTTTTATAAATTATAATGTATTCAGATTACGCACAATTAATGATATCAAAATTATATATAAGATGTGTTTTATATATAAAATGTATAATGTAAATATATTGTATATAAAATGTGTGATGTAAATATAATGTATATAAAATGTATAATGTAAATATATCTCGTACAAATGTATAAACATGCATTTATAAAATCTGGAAATTATTGGCTAGAACTCAGCTCTGATTGCTATTGAAATTTTAGTGAATTTCAATAACATATTGTATAAATAAAACTATTTGAAGAGGCACAGAAAGTGAACTTAAAATTATTGGAGAATTAAATATATATATATATGATTTAGATTATTAAGTACAACAGAATAAGCTGAAATTTTGAATAATAATATTAACGCATAGGGGTGTCTTTTTTTTTTCTTTAATCAACATGCATAAAGTTTCCTTGCTTTTAGAAAACTATTATTTTTAAATAAAACAAAGTCCTGTGGGAAAATATTGAGAGATAAAGTAAACTAGATAAAGTCAAAACAAACAAAATCATCCTTATTACAATTTCATACTGAGTACTTAATTTAGGCAAATTACTCGAAAGTTATTGTCTATGATACATGCGGCAAAAAAGGAAATTCGTATTTTACAAATATGTAATAGAAATTGTGTAACGTTATTAAAACAATAATATAAGTAAATTTAACGATAAAAACTTATCCATAATCTTTAACATTTTTGTGGAATCTGTGTATCCATATTAAAAAATAAATAAATAAATAAATAAAAAATACAACGGTAAACGCCATGAAAGCGCTGACACATCTTCATGTAATGGCGGCCGTGAAATATTCTGTGTATCTTATGTCATTTGGAATGTCGTCAAAAATTAGTCTTCCGCTGTAGCTCGGATTTTGGATATCTTAAAATTAACACGTTTGCTGTAATCTTTGCTTTTTGAATGCTAATGAACTATTTTCAATGTTTTCAGCAGTGATTTCTCTAGTTTTCTTTTCCTTTTTTACATTGTAGACAGATTAAATTGTTAAGTTCACTCTGTTATTGTCTTATTTTTGCTTCAAAGTTTGACTTCGAATCTTTCACGATTTCGTCAGTAGATGGCGCTCAAAAATTACAGCAAAAACTGCTGTGAACTGTGTTTTTTCCTTTTCGTAGAATAATGACAGCTATATTTTTCGCTATATTTTTTTGCAGTGTAGCTATGAAGCATTTTTATAAAAAAATATTAAAAAATACCTGAAATCATAGTTTAAAAATTGCCCTTAAGCTGTAAAATGCATTCTATCACACAAACCATTCAATGAATGCCATGTGAACGTTTGTGTGTCCTTGTAAACCAACTATAAAAGTTTCATACGGGATTAACGAACTCATCCAAGATACTGGCATAATCAATACACTTCCCCAATTAGATTTGAATTGGTTCAGTGTTTCGGATGTTATCGTGATGACGAATTTTGCATGTTTTTTTGCTTTTGTGTGGCCAAGTAAATAAACTATAAGAGTATATACTTGGTTAACGAACTGATTCACGATACTTGCATCATCAATACATTGTCTCAATTAGATTAGAATTGGTTCAGTATTTCGAACGTTATCGTGACAACAAGATTTCTATCAGATATCATTAGATATTAGGTATATATATATAAATCAACCTAAAATAGCCTACATACACTGCTCAAAACAATTAAAGGATATTGCAGTTTTAGGTGGATTTTGTATCTGGGAAACTTTTTAGCTGATTGATACATGGTCGACAGACATAGTAGGTTATATGAGAATAAATTACACATGTTTGGCAGAAAAAAATGCATTTTATTGCGTATTTGTGTACAAAAGGAAAAAACACAATTTGTGCATATGAGAAAAATAGAATAAGAAAAGGTGTTTTCTTCAAAGAAAATCATTTTCAGTAGGGGGTATGGTTTCCACGGGCGGCCAGCAACGTTGAACACCTTTGAGGCATGGACTCAATGAGGCTATTAATGACGAGTTGGGGTATTCTGCCCCACTCTTCCAGAAGAGCTCTTTCCAGTTCTTGGAGAATTTGTGGGAGTTGTTGGCGGCCAGAAACTCGTCTTCCTAGAGCGTCCCAAACGTGCTCGATTGGATTCATGTCTGGAGAACACGCTGGCCATTCCATTCGAACGATTCCTTCCTCGAAAAGGAAATCCTCCACCAGGTTTACACGATGTGGCCTGCAGTTATCGTCCATTAAAATGAAGTTATCTCCGATTGCTGCAGCGTAAGGGACTACAATATGTCTGAGGATCTCATCCCTATATCGGCGACCAGTCAGAGCTCCATTTCGAATGATGTAGAGGTCAGTGCGCCCGTCAATGGAGATGCCACCATACACCAACACTCCTCCACCGCCAAATCTGACACTTTCGTGCACGAACGCAGGATTATTCCTACTGCCACGGTCCCTCCAGATGAAAATACGCCTATTATCCGGATGCACAGAAAAACGGGACTCGTCAGAAAAAAGAATATTGCTCCATTCATTTCTCCTCCAGTTGATATGCTCGGTTGCCCACTCCCTGCGGTCGCGACGATGCCTTGATGTTAATCTAACACATACCATCGGTCGGCGAGCATACAGACCTACAGCATGGAGCCGGTTTCGGACAGTCTGAGTTGAAATCGTGGTGCCTGTAGCCGAGCGAAGGTGTTGTTGGAGAAGAGTAGCGTTCATGTTTGGGTGTCTCCGAGCTGTTAACGCTAAATACCGATCTTCATTGGGCGTTGTTGCCCGTCTACGACCTTGCCCTGGTCTTCGGCCTGCACATCCACTCTCCAAAAAACGGTTCCAGATCCTGGAAATGACACTTTGTGACACTACAATGGCTTGCGCTACTTCGGCTTGAGTTTGGCCCCCTTCTAACCTACCAACAGTTCTCCAAGCTTCTGAATCTGTCAAATGACTTCGCTGAGACATCGTACTCATCGAAACAAAGCAATCACTGAATGCCGATCATCCTTGTCTTCATTCTCTTTTATCCAGTTGAAAGTCAAATTTCATTCGCTGCCGCTGAAGCGACGTTTTTGACGTCGAACTCAAAATTTGCATACTCCACAGTTTGAAAACCAGAAAAATTTGCATTTGTGATTCTCTTCTTCTATTTTCGGCAAAAAAAATTTCGTTTATATCTTTATTTTATATAAAACTTCAAATATCCTTTAATTGTTTTGAGCAGTGTATTATAACAATGCTATAAATTACGGAAATTTAGAATTAGTAAATCCCCCATATCTTTCCCTCCATCAAAATCCGTCAGGAACAAAAAAAAATCGGATTTGTTTTTCCTTCTTGGAAACGTGCGATGTTAAACTGAATTGGAAAAAATTCATTCCGGAAGACGGGAGAGATTCTCTTCCGCCTCTACATTGACTGTAACCGTAAATCAACCATTTCCTCGACCGTCTCTTTCTGATGACGTAGAGAGCAGGCGAAGTGCCAAGAACAAAAATCCACGCATCCTGGCAAATGCACTGAACCGAAATTCATTGCTATTAATTATATGGAAATAAATTTTATTGATATAGCGAAACCTGCATTAACACTATATTTCTACCAGTATCAAATGACACTTTTTAAAATATTTCGATTTATTGTTATTTTATTTGTAATTTTTAGATTTAAACAATCACAAATCATTTTTAATGTATTGAAAATTCAATTTTTATTTTTATTGGCTTTAAAAATTATAAGTATGATAAACATAAATCAAAACTTTGAAAGGTGTTGTTTGACACGGTTAGAAATAATGTTAAAAACATAGTAAGTGTTTCGAAAGTAACTTTGAAAGCAAATTATAGCAGCACAATAAAATTATTATTTTCATTTGTATTTGCAATTGTTTGATTTATCAAAGCGGCTGATTCCATTATGTATGAAATTGTAAATACAATGGCCACTGTTAATCTGTTAATGATGTTCCAAAAAATTTCATTTTTTTGTTCGACAAAACAAATTTTTCAGAATAAGTTACAACCCCCCCCCCTTTTTTTTTTATAAAGACGTAAAAATTTCTAGTATTCTCAATCAAGTGGAAAGGAATCGACAACTTTTCTTATTTTACGACTAAGCTCTTGCCTGCGAGTTTTTAATTCATCCCCGTGCGATTCAAACGTGTATCTCCAATAGAGCTTTGTGTATCCATAATGTACCCAAACCTATAGTTTAATTCTTATGTGTGGCTCTGTAAAATAACTATAATTGTTCAACAAGATATTTTCCGTATACTATAGTGAATCATAACAATACAGTGTGTACACAAAATAGTTGGGAAATTTCGTAACATCATAATTTGCAAAGTATTAATCGTAAGGTACCAACCAGTCCAATGCGATTGCTATGTATTGTACCCAAGTGCTTAATTTGCGCCAGAGTTCAGCTCTGGTACTTCTTTATTTTCAGTGAATATTTAAATGCTAGCCGGAGCTCACCGGAGCTTATAAATATTGCGCACCGGAACTTACCAGAACATCGTTGTGCCTATTGCTAATTGATTAAAAAAAAAAAAAAAAATCCTTGGGCAGTAAGATTTTCTGAAAATTCCCCTTATGAATGTTTTTGCTGTTTGTTCATTTATTAGATTTTATTATATATACGCATAACTACCAACTATTCCTTTTTTGTATTTCCGTACAGTAATATTGATTTCATTTAATTGCGAAATTCTGCGATTAAATGAGGTCAAATTAGGCGAAGTTTTCTATTTAGAAGTAGTAGTAACAAAACTGGGATAATTGACAACTGTGGAAATGTATAGAAATATATTTAAAATTAGAAAAAAAATTATTTTGCTGAAAAAAAAAATATACTTTAAGTTTTGCAAATGATGTATGAAATACAAATATCCTGATGGAGGGGACGGGTGATCGCTACGGCTGCTAGTACTGCAGACTATTACGGCTCCGGTACATTTTTTTGTTGGAAACTAAACCCTGATTATATCATATAAGTTTCAGATATATTTCTTAATTTCAGTGAGGAAGTGTTTTACCATAGCCACTACTATCACCAGTCCTTCCACCCTATATTTCAGTATATAGGGTTTAGTTGAAGTGGTTGGTTCTCAAATGATCTGCTCAACAACGCAAAACTTTCTAACACAATTTCTAAATTATTTTTAAGCGCAGAATCATAAAACTGGCAGGCCTGACTACTGATGCGATTTGGAATCGAAATGACTTTTCCATTTTTTGATAAATAAATTATTTATCGAGTTATAAACGATCCGTGTCACGTGATAACCTGTTTTTCTCCTTTCTCTCGCTGTGACGTCCGGAAATTCGGTTCAAAACGCCAACTTTGACAATATTTTCTGAAGAATCTTTTGCGTATATTACTTTTAAATGCTAAAGGTGTAAAATTAACAACTATAATATAAATTAAAATAACTTTTATTAGTTGTTTTACATGTTTCAACTCTTTTCGAGTCATTTTCAAAAACAAAATGAGATCCATGGTCAAAGATATGAAAATAAACAATCAAGTAAAAAATAATAGATAACGTGCGTAATTTTTAAAAAAGTACATGAAAATAATAACCTCAAAGCCCGTGTAGCTTTAGAATATTCTCATTTTGTTTTTGAAAATGACTCGGAAAGAGTCGGAGCCTTTAGCATTTAAAAGTAATATACTATTACAAGGTGTTATAATTTATTATATTGTGAATCTTTCGCGTTTACCGAAAAATGGAAAATGTATTTCGATTACATAGTTTATTAATAAGAACCCATGCTAATTTCACGCGTTTCCGAACTAAAATGAATTAAAAAATGTGTCTGAAAGGAGCCTCTCGATTTGAGAACAACCTTAAAAATCAAGTTTTGTGGCCTGTTGCTTCCGAACTTTCCGTTAGACACTTCCTAAATCTATTCCTGAATTGAAAATACGAATCAGCACTGCACTTGGTTTAATCACTGTGAACATGCTCCCAAACATATGTCAATAACTGATTTGCCGGTGGGACATTTGCAGAGTCATGAAGGGAAGCCGCACCAAACATTTGTAAAAAAATTAAACTTTGTTTCACTATCTTATCTAGTCATGTGTGCTCTCATGTTTAGCTGTACTGTACAGCTACGCATAATAAACCATTCTTTTTGCCTAACTTATTTATGTTAACCCTGTATATATTTTTCTGTTTTATTCTGTGTGAAATATTTTAGCATGCATTTCAGAAACAGGTCGATTTATTACTGTATTATACATCAGTATTTTATTACTTTATTCTTTAGTGCCATTTTCCCTTATGAAGCTTTCATGTACGTGATTATTTTGAAAACAAAAAAGTTTGTTTTTTTAATTATTTTGAAGTTAGAAAGATCACGTTATCCAGTTTAAAACGCTAAAGTTTCAGTTAGTAATAGTTAAGACAGAAAAGTCACGCATTTTGCGCTATTTAGTTTACACACACATACACATAAATATATATGGTTATTATGAACAAACTTTAAACTTTCAATATATATATATATATATATATGCCCCTATGATAATAAAGCTCTGTAACTACTACAGCGAGATAATACAGGTAGGGGAGAGTAGGGTAAAACTGGGTAAGGCGGGTCAAACCAGGTACCCTGTTTTCTCTCTGATGGTGGCTTCCCCGTGAACAGCACCCATCGTAACGACATCCCTTAGCAGTGCACCATCCATTTTTGTAGTGAGTGGATCTCTGTGTCCGTGCGCTATTGGAGAGAAATGGATAATATTCTTGTGACGTCACAGTAGGTAAAATGGCGGCGTGATCGTTTGTTTACGCTTTTCATTCACGAAGGGTTTTTTCGCTATTTCTCTTAGTCATGTTGTTTTATTGTCACACTTATGAGCTCAGAAATCAAATTAATGAAAACAAACGCATATTCTTTCATTATTTAATTATTATTTAATAAAATAATTGATAAAAGCATAATTTACAAAATTTAAATGAAAAATTTTGTGAATACTAAAAATTAACATTAAAATCATGAAATAAAAGCATATTTAAGTAAAATAAGTTTAATTTACATAGTTTATAAACAAACCTCAATTTAAACACTTGAAATTTTACTCATTTTTATGGACATTTGCTATAACCTTATTTGTTTTAACGTTATATTTCTGATAAATTCGATAATTAAGGCAAAATTAATCTGAAATTGAATGAATAGTCCTTATATTATTCAGATCTACTGCATACATGTCTATTGTTTCAGTAACAAAATAAAAAATAAGCGAATTCGTGAATAGCTTAATGCTTTCAAATAGGGCGATTTTTCAATGTTTTCCCAAACAACTGGTTTTTTATAGTCTCGAACCAAACTGTCCATTCATCTCAAAAGTTTTAATTTTTCTTAGTCTTTTCCGCCCTTCAAATAAATCCAGCCTGACGGATCCATTTAGGTAAGTAAACCACTGTTTTCTATAGCTTTCAACACGATATTTTGATGCCAAGCTAAAGTGTGTACATCCAGCAATCCAGGAGAACGACTCGGTTAATTTTTAAATTTTTTTATCGTCTGTTGGGGCAAAACTGGGTACCATGGTTTTGCATTTAATTCTGTAATGAATTGTTTCTTCACTCAACAGGTGGTGAAGGATGGATACAATCTCCAGTCTGCAAAGAGTGGGCACACGAGGAGTGCTGTGGATATGACAAGCAAAATCTGAGGAAGCCATTACACGACAGCATTAAAAATTGCTTGAAAACCTGAAAAAAAAATAGTTACTGACTTTACAAAATGTATATATGTTTTAAAGTTTGATTCAAAATTCATTACAATAAAGCTTTATGTTACTGGAAGTGTAAAAACTTAATTTCCGACTAATACAAGGTTATACCCTACCACCAAAATTCGGAGCTGTTTCAGATTGTCCTAGAAAACGCTTTTTCTCAAGTAAAGAAGAATTTTCCTATGGTAAAAGGTGTAGTTTTTCAACAGCCCAGATGTCCCCAAACCGTTTTGTGTGGTTCTCCTATTTTCCGCCTTTCTAGACTTTTGTCAACAAAGGAAAACCGTTAGGTACCCGATTTTACCCTACTTTCCCCTACATGGTTTCAGTATGGAGCCCTTTATTGTTTACAGGACCACTCAAAAGAACTCCGTTATATTATGGTCTACGGAGGAAAATAGTTTGCAGTGTATTTTAATGATGTTACACTATTTCAAACACATTGGAATTGATATGCAACACTGATGTGCACTACAAGAGGCTTACTATAGAATTGGTGTGCTTAGCATTTATCGTTCTGAGGAAGCCATTACAGGGACACACGAAATAATTCGGTTACAATACTGTCTATGGACAATAATTTCTGTGGGTGTGTTTTCAGTTGTAATGTGTATTTTTTAATTTAACAAATTTTTTCCATATTACTTGATGTATTTAGATCATATACAAGGCTGCAAAAAAATATTCGAGTACATTCCCTCTTGCTGACGTAAATTGCTGAAGGGGAATTTTTTACCGTGTTATACGTTTCCTAACTGAACTAAATTTTTGCGTATTATGTGGTATATATATAAATTTATAGATTAAATACAGGGCTGCAGCAAAGAATTGAGATATTTTTCCGACTATAGATAGTAATTGCTGAAATTTGGTTTTCAAATGTGTTATATATTTTCAAAATTGCGTACCTAGACATCATATTTCACTTTATTAAACTGTGAAGTTTTGTTATGATATTCTGGAAGTGTTTCATAATCAATGCTTGACGCATGATTTTTCGTTCTTGTTAGTTTTGTATTTTATTAAACTTTTGATTTCAAATATCTTATTAATTTAAAATTTTTGATTCAGGCGTATTATGTTTAATTATTCGAAATCGAAAATGCTTTTTCCGGAAATTAAAAGCAATAAGTAATTCTTTCACTTGAAAAAAAAAAAAAAAAAAGAAGATGAAGAGTTACAGATAAGTTAATGGTTTCTTTTGTCATAAAGTTAAAGCATTTAAAAAATATGTATATATAGAATATATGTAAGAGAATATAATGGAATATCTCTGCTACATTTATACGAAGAAAACTTCTATTTTAATGATTTAACTCAGACTGACCCATTAAAATACCCCCACCCCCCACATTTCCATGGACGTTTGGGAAAAGATGCTTGGCAAAAGACCACTTCTAAAAATAGCACCTGCAGCAGCATCCTCGCCGTCCGCTGTGACGTCACTTGGCCGCATGCCAACACTCTAGAATATCTGATGAAATTTAAAGGAAAAAATGAAATGCACACATCCGTATGTAAAAGCAACATTTAAAGAGTTTTGAAAGGAAAATAAAAGTCGCTTTGGGGAAATGGTGAGTTTTATTTCTTAGTTCTAGTAGACTAAAATTTATTTTTGAAATAATCTTAATAAAATCTGTCCGATGTGAAAAAAAAAAAAAAAATCTTATAATATTAAATTGGTAAACCTTTAATGATTTTTGAATTGCGTTTTTGTACGTAAAAGTATAAGGTATTTACAATACCAAGCTGGCATTAATATTTATTTCATTTTTCAAAAATATATATACATTTGCAAAAAATGTAAATACTACGAGAAACTCCGTGTTTATAAATATTTAATCTTAAATAATAATCCTAAAAATATTGTGCCATTTCTAGTTAATATCTTAAAGATCATCAAGAAGAAAAAAAAAAGAAAGAAAAAGACCAGTGATATAAAATAAAAGCTGAAAACCATTTGAAAATGTCTCTAAATTTTGACATAATATATAAATGAAACATAATCAGCATAGAAAAGATTGCTGTCAAGTCGTGATTCATTTCTTTGATATCGAGTTAGAATGTGTTAAAAGTATCATACACATAGAATTAAAAATGATATGCCAACTGTGAGGTGGGGGTGGGGACAGGGAAAACCATTGTCCACTTCTGCATTTTCAAATTTAACTAAATTTTATTTTCTTCTTTAAGTGCCTTAAAATTCACTTTGTTACTTAGAGGGAAAGTAATTAAAAGCTTTTCCGTTAGATGTTGAACTCCCATGAAAAACAATTTATGTTGATATCGTTAAACATTGTCTAGACAAAATTCTCAGTCTAGTTTATTTCATTTTCATAGTATCTAGTTTAAAAAACGCTGCCTTGGCAGCATACTATTACAGGTTCATACTACAGGTATACTTCCAAACGGTTCATTTAAAATTACATGTATCACTAAAAGGTTATTTTAAAAATATTATACACCTAATTTTATTATTGTTTTGAAATAACGGTACGCTGATTTGTTATTTGAGTTTCTTTACATCTGAAATATTCCGACCACCCCCGAGGGGTGGCAGACTTTCCCGTATTCCATTCTCCCTAACAAATAATCCTTCCAATAAAATGCTTAAAACAAAATTAACTTGTTCCTACCGGAAGAAATTTTTATCGCTTTTCTTCTGTCATATTTTGTTTTATATATTTCTTATATCATATTTGAGTTAATGAATCTGTTTTCTATTTTAGTTTACGAAGGGGTCCTGGTGCTAATGCTCAAGATGCAAGCGGCTACACCTCGCTTCATCATGCCGCGCTCAATGGCCACAAGTAAGCTAACATTTATTATTCACAACTGATTACAAACCAATCTAAACAAATTATTTACTCAAGTTATTTACCAAATCATTAAGTTTTAAAGACCGAATTTAAACCCAGGTTTTTATTTTTGTTTTTTTTTTCATATTTCGACTTCTAATGCTTTAGTGTTAAGGTATTAGCAATTAAAAGTAGGAAGTTTTTTCTTTTCTATTTATTTTTTTGTAGGAATATTATTCTACACTGCTTGACAAATGCTAAGGAATTTGTGTCAAAATGGCTTTCCATTAAGCCACGCAATCACAGAAAAAATTAATAGTAGAGGACGTTGTATGGCAAGGTCTCTAGTCTCTATTAAAGGCAGTGCATCCACGTGGTTTCCTTTTTTGGAATTGCAAATAGTAACACTTGAGGGGGAAGTCACACTGCCGGTTTCTGAAGATAGAACTGTAAATTCTATTTTTAGACGACAAGTATTCACTGTTAAATGTCTGTAAGACACCATTTGATTGCTTATTATCATGGTTGAACAGTCGGATGTCTCATAATAGGACAGAGTGTCACTAAAGTTACTAAAGCAAAAAACGTGTCTAAGAGTGATCTTGTGGTTTAAAAAGACTTCTTGGATGTAGAAGTGTTACGAGAAGACATTTTGGAGGCCGTGGTAAGAACATCACACCCCAAGAGCATCGATATGTCTGCCTAGTGGTCAAGAGAAACATAAATAATACTAGATTAATTTTTAACACAATTATTCTAATTGATAAAGAAATCATATGAGATGTAATCTTTCCAACTGAGCGAAAAAGTCCGGGCCAGGATTCGAACCGGGATCTCTTGGCTGAAGCTGCCAATGCTCTACCAACTGAGCCATCCCGGACGAATATGACTGAATATGTTCAGCCATATAATAAGTTTACAGGAGCATTGTTAGAAGAGCTTAGTAATGTATAGGAGATTAAAACAAACGCTTTGAAAATGATTTGTGAAATGATTTTTTTAATTATATTATGCTATAGTTATTTTTTTTTAATCAAAAGAACGCCATCACCAATTTATGAATGGTCTCTTTTTTTACTGATAAAACAGTCTTTTAAATGGTTCGAAAAAGTGGACTAGGGGCTTGTATAAAAATTTGAAAAGTGTAACTTTTTGAAAATGAATGGAAGAACTGTTTCATTATAAATAATCTTATTTTCTCTCTTATTTGGAACACTTTTTCAATTTATATTGCCTACTTATTTTCAACAGATGAAAAATTAAAGCGCGTTTTAACCTTTTTGAGACATCCTGTATACTTGCAAAACATACAATATAACAAAATAAAACATCTGTTGAAACTGAAAATATATATTGAAAGTAATTCCACGAAATAAAAAAAAATTGTTGACAAACATTTTTAAAGATTTAACTTGGCATAACATTCTCCCTTTTAAGTTCCCCTGGGGTCTTTCTTTCTTTAATATTTTATTACTTTTACTGTTGGTTTATGTTTGTTTTTGGATTTTTTCTTTAGAAATTAAAGTGACACATTTCCAAAATAAACATATAAAACTCTTAGAAATAAAGAAATAAAATATACAAAACTGTGGATTTAATCTTCTTCTACGTTCTTTTGTAAACAAAATAGTGTATTACTACTGCTGGTTCGCATTTTTGTTTATAAATTTTTTTCGTTAGAAATCGAAGAGACACAATTCCAAAATAAACATATAAAGCTTTTAGAAATAAAGAAATAAAATACACAAAACTTTAACCTTCTTCTGCGTTCTCTTGTAAATAAAATAGTGGATTACTATTTTTGGTTCGTGCTTGTTTTGGGATTTTCCCTTTAGAAATCAAAGGGACACATTTCCAAAATAAACATATAAAGCTCTTAGAAATAAAAAAATAAAATATGCAAAACTGTGGATTTAATCTTCTTCTACGTTCTTTTGTAAACAAAATAGTGTATTACTACTGTTGGTTCGCATTTTTGTTTATGAATTTTTTCGTTAGAAATCGAAGAGACACAATTCCAAAATAAACATATAAAGCTTTTAGAAATAAAGAAATAAAATACACAAAACTTTAACCTTCTTCTACGTTCTCTTGTAAATAAAATAGTGGATTACTACTTTTGGTTCGTGCTTGTTTTGGGATTTTTTCTTTAGAAATCAAAGTGACACATTTCCAAAATAAAAATATGTAAAAACTCATAGAAATAAAAAAATAAAATATACAAAACTGTGGATTTAATCTTCTTCTACGTTCTTTTGTAAACAAAATAGTGTATTACTACTGTTGGTTCACATTTTTGTTTATGAATTTTTTCGTTAGAAATCGAAGAGACACATTTCCAAAATATTCCTATAAAGCTTTTAGAAATAAAGAAATAAAATACACGAAACTTTAACCTTCTTCTACGTTCTCTTGCAAGCAAAATAGTGGATTACTACTTTTGGTTCGTGTTTGTTTTCGGATTTTTTCTTTAGAAATCAAAGGGACACATTTCCAAAATAAACATATAAAGCTCTTAGAAATAAAAAAATAAAATATACAAAACTGTGGATTTAACCTTCTTCTACGTTCTTTTGTAAACAAAATAGTGTATTACTACTGTTGGTTCACATTTTTGTTTATGAATTTTTTCGTTAGAAATCGAAGAGACACATTTCCAAAATGAACATATAAAGCTCTTAGAAAAAAAAAATATATATATATATACAAAACTGTAGATTTAACCTTCTTCTAAGTTTTTTTTGTAAACAAAATAGTGTATTACTACTGTTGGTTCACATTTTTGTTTATGAATTTTTTCGTTAGAAATCAAAGAGACACATTTCCAAAATAATCATATAAAGCTTTTAGAAATAAAGAAATAAAATACACAAAACTTTAACCTTCTTCTACGTTCTCTTGCAAGCAAAATAGTGGATTACTACTTTTGGTTCGTGTTTTTTTTTTTTTTTAATTTTTTCGTTAGAAATCGAAGAGACACATTTTCAAAATAAACATATAAAACTCTTAGAAATAAAGAAATAAAATACACAAAACTGTGGGTTTAACCTTTTTCCACGTTCTTTTGTAAACAAAACAGTGTATTTGAAAGGATTCACGTCGCGTTCTAAATCCAAAATATAGATCGGTTTTCTTTCTGTGCGGCCAAAAATAAATCGATTCAGAAATAGTAAAAGAAGCTGCGGAAAATACGCATAATTCTAGTAAAAGCTTAACTGTTGACACACGTTTCCACTTTCTTACTCAGGAAAGTATGGTGATGAAACGTAGGAGAGACACAGAAAAATAAATTTTCACTAAATGTAAAAAATAAAATGTAAACGATAATATGTGTGAGAAACTTATTCTATTAAGAAAATGGAATCTATTAATTTCAGTTAAAAATTATAAACTATCTGTATTACGGAGCAGGATGGAATCTGTTAATCTGTATTAATATTTATATATTAGTATTACATCTATGTGACGTAAATAAATTTAGAAAAAGGGTGAGACTTTGAAAAATACGCATTAGTCCAACAAAAGAGGAAGTGAAGTGTTGAAACATGTGGCAATTTTAGTGGAATATTCAGGAAATTTTTAGGATGAAACATAAAAAGTATAAAAAGATTTCTACGCATCAGGGGATTTGGCTATCAGTTGTTTTTTCTTTCTAAAAGTGATGTTCATCGTATTTAAACTCTAAATTTCTTTGTTCAATAAGGCAAATATTTCTTTTCGAAAAAACTGATATTCAAATTGGGTGCAGGAACCCTGTTTATGCACCCAAACCTTCCTCAACTTTACTTCCTGTTTCATGTGATGTTAGTAGTTATAATTCTAAAAACAAGAAATAGGGTTTCTACGCATCAGGGGATTTGGTTACCAGTTTTTTTTTTTCTAAAAGTGATGTTCATCGTATTTAAAATCTGAATTTCTTCATTAAATAAGGCAAATATTCCTTTTCGAAAAAAACGGTATTCAAATACCCTGATGCGTTGGAACTCTAATATAGGCTTTCTTGTTTCTAGAATTATAACTGCTAACATCGCATGAAACAAGTGGTAAAGTTGAGGAAGGTTTGGGTGCATAAACAGGGTGTATTCGCAAGAACTCTGTTTATGCACCCAAACCTTACTCAACTTTACCACTTGTTTCATGTGATGTTAGTAGTTATTATTCTAAAAACAAGAATGCCTAGGGTTCCAACGCATCAGGAGATTTGGTTACTAGTTTTTGTCTAAAATTGATGGTCATCGTATTTAAACTCTGAATTTCTTCATTAAATAAGGTAAATGTTCCTTTTTGAAAAAAAGGGTATTCAAATACCCTGAAAGGCAGGAACCCTGTTTATGCACCAAACATTCCGCAACTTTACTACTTGTTCCATGCTGTCCATAAAAAGTTCTGACCCTCTTTTTCTTAAATGACATATTTCAAGATTCACCTGATTCAGATTCAAATAGTGGTTCTGATGATCATTTACAGTGTAATATAAACATTGCTGGATACATTATATACAAGTAGCAGTATAAGTAATCGTATACTAAAACCGCATGTATAATACATATAGTACACGTATAGTACATAATATAGTACAATTTTAAATTTTAATATTTTGAATGTAGTTCTACAAAAATAATATATTGTTAAACATGATGCAGATATTTAACTTCTCTAAAATTTACCCGAGGCTTTTCTCTACGTAATAAATGCTTTTATAAACATCGCTGTTTATTTATAAACTTAGTTGTTCAATATCAATGCAGCACTTTTCCAAAATAAACACATAATTCTTATAGAAATAAAGAACTGGAGTACATGAATTCTAACTTTAATTTTCTGTTGTGGCTCGAGTAAACAAAATAGAGGATTTAAACAAGTTCGCTTTACGTTCCACACTCAGCTGTTTTTATTCTATTGTGACGCAAAATAAATCGATTTACAAACAGCACCAGCGGCACTTTGGAAAGTGCGTGAATTCCAATGAAAGATAAACTCTTGGCATGTGTGAAAATTTTCATATTTTTATGGATTGTGTAAACAAAATGTAAGTAATAAGAAGAACGCTAGCAACACTTAAACGACCAAACTGTTTCTTTTAAGGAAATTGGATTACTTTAAAGAAAAACAAGTCCTTCCTTTCACTCAAAAAAGTAGGATGATTTTTTAATTTTATACATTATACTTAAAACAAATTAAACAAATTTGTCTCACTCCTTCTAATTTCGCTATTTTGGCGAGAAAGGTAATTTGCAGGGGAATTTTTAATTGGGTTTACCCAATGCAATTGAATGTATATGAGACAATTTCAACAAAATGTTTAAAAATCTCCCCTAGGCTGTAATATAGCCTAAAGAATTCAATGAATTCCATCTAAAACTTTTGTATGTCAATGTAAATGAACAGTAAGAGTAACATATTTGACTAACGAAATCATCCAAGATCAATACATGCCTCAATTAGGTTTGAATTGGTTCAGTATCTCGGAACTTATCGTGAGAACAAATTGTGGATTTTTTTGAAATGAAAACTTCTTTAGGTTGGGCATTTTTTGAGATGGGAAAAAACCATTGAATTCGCGACACCGTTACCGTTACCGTCACCGACACCAAATTAAATTATGTTGCCAATTCATACAATGAAGCGAAAGTATCAAAAGGAAATAGTTCACGTGCAGAAAACGAAATGATTGGTATTATGAATAAAAATAATTCAGAAAATTATTTCAAGATAAATTTAGCATGCGCGGTGAAAACAGAAAAAAGTGACTCAACTCGCGAGACCAAATCAAAAGATGAAAATGAAATAACAAAACACGGAAAATATTATAATTTAACGAGAACGAGAAAAAAAAAAAAAAAAGAAGTAATATAAAAAGTAAAAATTAAAATAAGGAAATATTTCACGAAAGTTTTAAGAAACGTGGTTACTGATACGGAAATGAAGTGAGATCATTTTATAGAAAAGAAAAGTTTGTTGATAGAAATTATAGATACCGCAAACAATACGCGCAGTATGAAGATAGAAAAAAAGCATAATGTTCACGAATACCGTAAACAACACAGGCAGCAAAGAAGTCGTAATTTTTGGAGTGATAGGAAGCGGGAACCCTATTTTGCAGATAAATGTTATTACAAAAGATATGAAACTACATCTCATGGAAGAAATGATGAATGTATTGAGAGTTGTTAAAATTGGGGATGAAAATTCATAAGTTTCATTAGTATTCATTTCAAAGAATACCAATTAATTAAATTTCATATTTTATGTATTTGTAAATTTACGTTTTAAGCAACAGATTGCAATTTTTGTATGTAAAATAATATACATTATTTTTCATGTACAATAGTGCATTAAATGAAAATTGTAATATAATTTTTGTAGTAGTAGTTTATAATAATGAATTAAAAAAAAACACTTTATTTAAAAGTATTTCCTGCACAATAAAACATTTCCTGATGATTCAAAAAATACACACGTAATTGTTCAAGTTTTCACTTCTGTCGGCACTCCCGGAGTGCCATTGTTTTTTTTTTTTTTTTTTTTTTTTTTTTTAATACTTCTGTGTATCCTTGTAATAATCCCCCTAAAACAAATCTGGTTACAACAATGCATTTAATTTTGAGCCAAATCATGCTATCTAAAATATATTAATTGGCTGTGGACCTATTACAAAAAAAATCTATAAATAATAATAATTTTATGTTGATCCGATTTTTAGCTTACAACTTATTAATTTTAATTCTAAAACAGAAATAGTAAGCATAAATAGCTAATATTTAAATATTCTGTCCATACCCCTGGTTGGCACTAGCATCAATGTTAAGCAAGGAAATTATCACCTAGTATGCCATGAAATGTTTTCTTCTTAAAAAATACTATACTGGTTTAAACAGCATATTAATTTTGTGTCAAACCATTCTCTCTAAAATATGCCAATTTTTAGGCTGTACCGATATAGATGATACAAATAAATCAAGGCATATAATTAGTTGTCCGATTGTTATCCCCAGTTTCTTGAACGAAGATACCCTGCTAGGTTTGTGGACCTATTCGGAAAACAGTAAAATAAGTAGTAATACACTACAGCGCATGCGCGGCAGTGTATTACTGCTAATTTTACTGTTTATTACTGTTAATTGTACGCGTAAAATCAAAATTTTTTTTTCAGTGTAGACTTAATTTACGGTACTTTTCTTATACCATTTAAAATTTTCATTAATTTTGTGTATACTACTTTTTCAAATATGTCCTGGTGCTTTTTTCCCATTCACGAAATAATTTTCATTCTCATATAGATGAAAAAGAATTCAAATGTTTAATTTAAAAGTGTTCGTGTTGCTTTCCAAGCGGAAACACAGATCGATATCCTTTTCTTGAGAACCAAAATAATCGATTCCTGACAAGTGAGACTAGTGTGTGAACATGCATATTTGCGCAAAAAGTAGAACAGTTTTGACAAGATTAACTATTTTCATGTTCATACACTCTAAAAAAAAATCCGTGAAAATACAAGAGATTTTTCGTTAAATTTTACAGAGAAGTTTCATTTTTCCAAAACAGCAGTACAATTTCCGTAAATGACATTATAGTTCCGTAAAGGAGATTTCAAATCCGTAAATATGCAGAAAGTTTTCCGTAAATGTAATGCATTTTTCCGTATTTCTTACAAAACAGTACAATGTCCGTATTTCTTTCAAAACAGTGCCATTTCCGTAAATGACGTTCAGAGGTTTGCGTGCAGAAATCGCCTTGTTTGAAATGCGAATTAAGATTATTGTATTTAGTTCTTCTAGGATCCAGGTCTGAACCAGTCCTACCCGTGGGCCTATTTTTACTTTCTTCTATCTTTACAAGAAGAAAGTATTGGATTCATGAAAAGTTTCGACTTCCGGTTTTCGACGGATTTATACGTTTTAGAAGGTCCTGAACACAATTTGACTGTTTTTAGAAAATGTCTGTCTATGACTTTGTCTGTCTGTCTGTATGTGACACAAATTTTGTGGGCGCTCTATCTCAAGAACTAATGCTCGGAATTTAATAAAACTTTAGATTCAGTTAGTCCCTGATATAAATTGGTGCTGATTAGTTTTTGGTAAAAATCGCCCGGCAGGTGGCGCTGCTATGCAGCATTCTTCGCGATTTCCGCAATAGCTCTATCTCAAGAACTAATGCTCGGAATTTAATAAAACTTGAGATTCAGTTAGTTCTTGATATAAATGGGTGCTGATTATGGTAAAAATCGCCCCGTAGGTGGCGCTGCTCTGCAGCATTCTTCTCGATTTCCGCAATAGCTCTATCTCAAGAACTAATGCTCGGAATTTAATAAAACTTTAGATTCAGTTAGTTCCTGATATAAATGGGTGCTGATTAGCTTTTGGTAAAAATCGCCCGGCAGGTGGCGCTGCTATGCAGCATTCTTCTCGATTTCCGCAATAGCTGTATCTCAAGAACTAATGCTCGGAATTTAATAAAACTTTAGATTCAGTTAGTTCCTGATATAAATTGGTGCTGAATAGTTTTTGGTAAAAATCGTCCAGCATGTGGCGCTGCTATGCAGCATTTTTCGCGATTTCCCACAATAGCTCTATCTCAAGAACTAATGCTCGGAATTTAATAAAACTTTATATTCAGTTAGTCTCTGATATAAATTGGTGCTGATTAGTTTTTGGTAAAAATCGCCCAGCAGGTGCCGCTGCTATGCAGCATTTTGCAGGATTTACACGATTTTAGCGATAGTCATATCTCAAGATATATTGCACGGAATTTAATAAAACTTGAGTTTCAGTTAGACCTTGATATAAATTGGTGCTGATTCTTTTTAGTGTATGTGGAACCTGTGTGAGATAGAAGAAAGTTTTGGGATTGACACATCTGACTAGTTTGTCATTAGACTCGGGCCAATCCTAGAACTCATTCTAACCGGGGTTGTGTCTGGGCGGTAATTTTTTAGTGAAATCTTTTGAAATTTATTTTATTTTCATAAATTACAGAAAAATATCCTTCTATTTATAAAAAAAAAGTAATTGTTTGGAAATGGACCAATGAAAATCTGCGTAGATACCGCGAAACGTATCTGATTGGTCAGAGCTTTCTGACTTTTCTTAGGAGGAATTAACATGAAAGTACAGCGCCTAGAATACATAGTGTGGAAATCTGCTACAAAATAGTACTAAAAAATTGTATCCAATAAATGTACAACGTTGCTGAAAAGATAACGACGGGATCGCAGCGCATAACATAGGTTGTTTCCGAAATCATATATATACAGGGTGTTCATAAATTATTGTTTGAATTTCCTTACCTCATAATTTTTTATTTAAGAACATGACGAAAAACATTATTACATATTCGTAAGGTATAGCTCAAAACGTTTTTTTTAATAACACTAACAAAGTTACACATGCGTAAAGTTGCAAAAAGTTATTGGTCAAATAACAGTTATAACCAAATAATAATAATTACTGTTAAATTTTTATCAAGTTTATCAGAAAGTTATTAATGAATTATGAGCTCAAAGTTAGATAGTTTCTACCATTCGATTTGATAAAATTTTAATATTAATTATTATTTGATTAACAACACTTTGAGCTGTACTTTACGAAAATGTAATAATTTCTTTCCGTCATGTTACGCTATTCATTAAGTACAAACCGAAGCTCACTCTTTTTTTAAAACTCAAGTGACACATTTTGTTAAAGGATTAATAAATTTCATTAACGCTCTCTTGAGAGAAATTATGTCATATCCTAATTAATCGTTCTAGTGCCTCTGACTCTTGAATAAATTCGTTTGAAAATGACATGCGTAATTGTGCATCTTCCATTCCGTGCCGAAAAATATTAGGCGATGCGAATGTGTGTTTTTCCGCATAAAACACGGTACTATTTACCTCTATGGATTTATTTATTGCTGATTTAGCAATTTCAAATAAATTGTAAACATTTTAGTCTAACCTTTACAGCAGAAAATAATAAACAGGTGCATAATTCATAGTTCTTATAATTATTAATATGAACCTTTTTAGCATATTTAAATTAAAGAGGATTTCAACTTTTAGATATCAATTGATCAACGTTTAATAGATCGTAATATGTGCGTATATTTATTTATATTATTTCTGAGCAGAGATTCCCAATTCATTTCTGTATTTTAGAAAGATTAACGCACGTATTCACCATCTATCTCAACGGCTGCACAGTGGAGTATTTGAGGCAAAATTCATGCCAAAATTATTTTTCATGTGTTTTAAAGTTAAACCCATTGCTGTTGACTTACTATTAATAAATATACTTAATTAATGTTATATACATATAAATGTATGCATTTACTTAAAAAAATAAATGTATAATACAAAGTTTACTTAACTATTTACATAAGAAGAAAGTAATTGTTGATAGATTTGTTTTATTTACAAGTAATGTTTAATTAAATGTGGTTGATTTTACTATATATGAAAGTTTAATTATTTATATAAACCAATGTATATAACATATATATATATATTATTAGCATTTGGTATTTAGCAAAGTTGAGCCTCTCTAGTATAGATATGCTGGTTTTTGAGCGTCTTTAATAAATTACTACCCCCTAGAAAATAAGCTAGAAAGTAATCATTTACATAAATTTTACCTATGATTTTGGATAGCGTGGCACAAAAGATAAATCAATTTATTGAAATAAATACATTTCAATACATAATATAGACTCAGTGAAAGTAATACATTTAACAGTGTATTGAAAAATTAAAAGTATTGTTTGTATGTGTAAATATACTTTAGAAGACAAAACAAAAATAATTTTAATTGAATTTTAAAACAGTCCTATTAAATTCACGTCAAGGTGTCACTCAAATTTTGATATCATTTCTTTTAAAACCCGTATTTTGAATTCATGAGAGATGTAAATAAAAAAGAATCAGCGAATAAATTTTATATATTTTTTCATTGCACCTGTGAATATAAATAAAACTAAAAAGAAAATGATGATTTAAAAAAATATATATATTAACATAGCGTCACTCAAATTTGATATCATTGCTTTTAAGACCCATATTTAAAATTTTTAGAGCCAAAAGAAAGTGCTGCGTCACAACTTTTAACCCGTTAAAGGTTTTTGTACTGATATCATTACTTTTTTGTGGTTATTGATGAAAATGTCAATTAATCGAAATTAAGCATAGGGTATAAATTATTTATTATATTAAAACAGCGGATATTTGGTGCTCATCGTCATTGATTAAGCTTACTTCCTATCGATTATGCTTACTTTTTAAATATTGTTTTGGCGCCATCTATTGGCAAATAATATAAAGAAAACTTCTCTTGAAATTGTATTATTTTAAGGGCATTTGTAAAAAAGAAAAAAAATCCATATAACTTAAAATTTTATTCAGTCTAAATAAAATGAAAATTATTATTCTTTTTCATAAAATTTTAATTTAATGTTATCAATTTTTAAAAACTTAGCTTATATCCACTTAAATTTTGCTTGCATTATAAATAAAATGAATATTTTTTTTCATATGTAATTAAAATATTAAATTTTGCAATGTGTACAATAATTTTCAGCCATACTAATGTAATAGTTGTAATTAATAATTTACTTATGGAATAAAAAAAAATATTTTTATGATAAAAATTTAATATAGTTTTCTTTCGGCTAGGCATATTTAAAAAAAAAGAAAGAAAATTAAAAGGAAAAGAAAAAAAGAAAGAAAGAAAAACAAAATTCAGAATTTATTTCGGAATAAACTTTAATAAGTTTAGATTATATAAATCTATACAAAAATGAAATAGACTGAAAATTATTATTACTTTTGTAAATATATTCATTAACTATGAAAATTTCAAATTGTGATAATTATTTCTTTTTCAACTTTCACCTTTTAATCCATTTAATTTTTTTCATTATATTTCCATTATAAATAAAATAAGTATTTTTTAAATGTAATTAAAAAATATAAGGTACATATAGACTCTTTATTTTCCTTATATTTTTTAATTACACTTAAAAAATACTTATTTATAACGGAAACATAATCAAAAAATTAAATAGATTAAAAGGTGAAAGTTGAAAAAAATAAATAATTATCACAATTTGAATTTTTCATAGTTAATGAATATATTTTGTAAATATATTCACTAACTATTAAAAAATTCAAATTGTAATAATTCTTTTTTTTTTCAACTTTCGTCTTTTAATCCATTTAATTTTTTTCATTATGTTTCCATTATAAAAAAATATATATAAGGAATATATAAAAACATTTTCTAATATATTAATGCAGATAAATTTTAATTTTAATATAATATTTGAATTTAACTTTGTAGTGGAAAAACAATTGTAATTTAATAAAAGAATGTGAAAAAAGTAATTTTCAGCCATAATAAAGCAATTAATAGCAATTTACTTATGGAATAAAATTAGGATTTTTAATGATAAAATTTCCTGTAGTTTTCGTTAGGAATATTTTTAAAATAAGAGAAATTCAGTATTTAATTCACGAAAAACTCTTTAAACTTTAACTTATACAATTTTATATAAAATTAAATAGATTGAAAAATATTATTATTATTTGTGTTAATATATTTATTAACTATGAAAAATTTTAATTGTAATAATTTAGCGTTTTGAATTTTTAAGAGCTTAACTTTTACCCATTTTGTTTGCATTATAAATAAAATGATTATTTAAAAAAATATATGATATAAATATATATACAATTTTTGGCATTAAGCTGGTGTCAATTACAGAAAACAATCAGAATACAATTTTTGTTCATATAATATTCATTAATGCAGATAAAATTTTGATTTTTAACATAATATTTGAACGTAACTTTGATAAATTTTTACTTAATAGTAGAAATGTGAAAAAATATTTTTCAAATGCAGTAGTCTGCATTTGCTAGCATTTACTGCATACTCCATTTCACTAATAATTTAAGTAAAGTACGACATAAGGCACGACAACTATTTTTAAAAACTGAGAAAAATGTAAAATATAAAAGCTATATATATATATATACAGTGCAACCTCGATTATCCGAACTAATTGGGACCGGTAGTACCGCGGATATCGGAAATCTCGGATAATAGAAATTGTGCATAAAAACTAACCGTGCTCGCGAATTTAACATCTCTTAGAATAAAATACAGTAAAACGTTTTTTGAATAATAAAAATAAACATATATAAAGTTATGTTTCACAGCTCAACAAATTTAAAAAGGAAACCAACTAAAAATTGTAAATTTTAAAAAGCAAATTGAAAATTTTTTAACTATTCTAAATTAAGTCCAGATTTTCTATCAGTGGCTGTCCGAACACGCCAATTTTTGAGCAGCAGAAGATCTATCGGCGCAACATCGCTTCTTTGCTCCAAATATTTTAAAGCAGTTGTTAGTGCTTGAACACCTTCAGTATGACTTATAATCCTTGAATCCTCAAAGTCCTGGTCCTCATTGTCAGCATCATTAATCTCCAATAGAAATTAATGGATTGTATAATTTCTTCATCATTAAGGATTTGAAAACTTGGATGTTGGTTTTCAACGTCCAGCCATTCGGAAATGTCCTTTTCCAAAACTTCTTCACACCTTTTAATGCGATTAAAAATCTCAAATAGTTCTCCGTCTGTCGGTGGGTTTACCCTTTGCTGGGATTCATCCTCTCTTCTCTTTTGAATAATTATGTAGCCTGTAGCATGGACAGTGAACTGAAACGTGTGATATATTTCAAGGCTCATTCACAAAAAAAAAAAAAAAAAAAAAAAAAATCAGACTTTGTTATTGGCTCGGTTAACAGAAACCTCGATTAATCGAAGCTCGGTTAATCGAGGTTCTACTGTATATATATATATATATATATATATATATATATAATAAGAGAATGAATCTATAATAATTAATAATAACAAATAACATTAAAACAGAATATGTTTGCCAGTAGATGGCGACAAAACAACAAACTTAATCGATGGTACAAAGGAAACGTAAAGCCAATTCTCGCATAGGAAAAAGTAGCAAAGCGGCCCCATATTTTCTTATGGGAAAAAACGTAGGAATATTGTCCAATTTTAAAAGTGGATTATATAGAAAACAAGAGTTTTCCTACATTAACGAAAAACCTTATTCGCTTCATCTAAAAACGATTAATATAATATATTAATTTGAAAAAAAATCGTCCTAACCGTTTTGGAGATAACAGGTATGACACCCTTACAAAGAGACCAATTTAGGTAAAAAGGGACTTCCAGATCTTAAAATCTACTCCATGTAGAAATGTAGAAATTTCAGAATAGGGTTAGACCGGAGATATAAGACTAATGTGAAAAAATCAGAACGATATGCCTCATATTTGCTGAGATATTAAATGTCGGCGTTTAGATTTTCCCTTTGATGTCCTTCTAGCTGTATATATAAGAGTGACGGAATCTTCAGTTTTGGGCTTTCGGTTTTCGTTTTTTTGCTGCGTCACTCGAGAAACTACCGTCTCTCAAGGTAAAGATTTTCGTACACACCACGTATTAAACTAAAATTTAATTCAGGTAAAAAACGCATAATGTAACTTAAAACATACTTCCAGCAATTACCAACTATTGACGACAATGTATCTTGTTCTATGCGTAGCCCTGTATATGAATTTTTTAGATATTTAACCGAAAAATTTCAGGACAATGATTTTTTTTTTCAATGCTTTTCTCAAATCTAAATTAAATAATTTCTGACACAGTCATGAAGCTATTCTTAAATGCACATAATTTACAGTTATTTTTATTTAGATAATAATAAATAAATTAGCATTTCCTATCGAGGGTAAGGCTCTTTTAGGAAAAGGTGTCAAAGTTGGAGATTTCAGCCAATTTTAGAGACACAACTGTGAGAGTAAGGTCTTTATTAAGTAACATTGTATTACAAATCAAGAGGCAATATACATTTATAATGGGGAAAATGAAAAATACTATTTGATTATAAAGCACTTGGATATTAATGGTTGTAAATTCCTTGCATTTATAACAACGGCTTTTTGAATGTTTCAGAAAGATTATTATTGTTCAGTATTATTTATTTATTTATTTATTTATTTTTACCGCCTTAAATGTATTTGTTATAAAATATTGCACTAGATTCAAAACCCTTCATATTGTTTTTCTCAGTTTTTGTGTGCATGTTCAATTCATAAGGAGTAAGTTGTAGAACTTCCTGTGTTGTTGTATATGCTGGTTCAACTCACAAAAGTTTTGTTAAATATGTATTTTAATTTATATCATAATTTAAGTTATACAAAGTAAGTTAAGACTGGGAACTGATTTCAGTAAAATATCAATTCCTACAAATTTATTGATAAATTAGGACACAAACCCCTCACAATAAAGTTTACTTAACCGGTTATTCAGTCAAATCCCTATTCGTTTATATCCCTAATCAAAAGTGCCAAAAAAATCCTTGTATGCTTGGGAAAAGGATAGCTCAATAGAACGTGAAAATTTGTTTTCTGTCATTCTTTTCTCGTTCTTTTTTTTTTTTTTTTAAAGTTCAAACACCAAGATTAACTTAGACAACACCGAGTGGGTCAGTTAGTAAAAAATACAACAAAAAATCATAAATGTACTGCAATGAAATCTACAAAATGTTTATTTCAATTGAACGGCCCTTTGCAATAAACAAGGCAAATGAAAAATGGAGTTTTCAGCTGAAAGGCGTTTAAATTTACTTTCAGCATTTTAATTTAGAATACAACTTCTTCGCATATATTCCTATTAAAAAGAGTTTTCTAGAATCTTCTCTTTGCTTATGATCGTAAAATTTATATTTCCTTGTATGCTGAATAATACATTATATAAAGATGAAAATTGAACACTTACCTTATTATTGCATATTCTGTGGTTTTGGGTGAAAGAAAAAGTACATTTGGAATACATAAAGACTTTTTTTTACAACTTTTATAAAGTGCAACACTAGAGGTAACAAAATATAAGCGTTTTTTCTTTAAAAGTAGTCATAATACTGCCCTCAGCCCTGTTATCAGAATTGGGAAACTGAGACATGTGAAAGTTGAAAAAGTTTTTACAAGCCATGAAGGTTCAAATACGTAGAATCTAAGGAAGAGCAAGGTAGGCCAACAAGCCTTCTTTGTACATGACTTTCCAGCAAGCAAGGTTCCACTTGCCTTGTTAATGTAGAGGACCCTCCAATTACGCTAAAAAGTTTACACATCTTAGCTGCAGAATACAATCTAGCTGTTGGAGACACTTTGAAGTGCACTTAAAATTGTTGTCAAATCTAAACTTGATATAATCAGGAAATCCTTTTAACATGCATGAAATTTTCAGACGTTCTTATTTATGTACTCAAACATCAAACAATGTTTTCATTTTCTTATAAAAGTACGAAATCTTTCGGAAAATACCTTTAAATGTTGTTGTTTAAAGCCGAATTTTGGATATTAAGGATCATCAATAGGCGATGATTGTTTGTGTAGTTGATGATTATAATTTATAATCAAAGAACACATTTCTAGAGAGGTAAAAAACTATGTTTAATTCTTACGGGCATGAATATGAATACCGGAAAAATTCACATATATAAACATGAAAATAATTTCCCAATAAGTCAGAAAGATCCCCGTTGTTTGTACAGCATGTAAAATAAAGATTCTGTGAGAATTTTTAAATAATAAAAAAAAAAATTATGTATAGATTTTTTTTTTCATTGTGCTTTGTTTATTTTGACCGGTAGAAAAACATAAATAATACAAGATGAATAAATTCCAGAACCGCAGAAATCAAATAATGTACTCATCAAATTATTGTTATTTTCATTTGCAGGGAGATCGTCTCTTTGTTGCTACAGTACGAAGCGTCAACAAACGTGGTGGACCACAAAGGCTCGACGCCACTCCACCTGGCGGCGTGGACTGGAAACACAGAAGTTGTGCGAATGCTCCTAGAACAAGGTCCCTCCGTGCCCAACGTTAACCTAGCAGTAAGTTTATGTCATTTCAATAATAATAATAATAATAATAATAATCATTATCTCATTATTAAAATTAATGTAAGTAAAATAACTTTCCGAAAGATCCGTAATGGTTATGGAATGCTATTTTTTCTCTTTTAAGAAGACTTTATATATATATTCTTTTCTGTTGTAATAGTTATAATTTTTGTCTTCATTTCTATTTCATTTCTTAAAAAAAAAAAGTAAAATATTCTTATTTCACTTCAGTAATTCTTTCTCTGTGCTTACATTTGCAACACATATTATTGCGACTTGTACGCTACATGTTATGACTTACGTTAAATTTTGTGGTTTTCTTGAGACAGATTAAGTAAGGGAAATGTTTATAATTGTAAATTGTAAAAGGATATATTAATTTAAACTTAAGTGAAAAGACGCAAAGTATTTCTATTAAGCAGTATAGATGTTAGAGGTAATTTAATCTAAATTTTTATATTTATATTTTCATTAATATCTTAAAACATTTCTTTTTTATAAACTCATTCTATTTTGATATTTAATCAAACCCCCCTCCTCCTTTTTCTTATTTTTCTTAAACATTATTAATTAAAACTCTTATTTTCAAAATCCAAACATTTGTATTTTTCTATAAGTCAAGACCACCCAGGTTCTTCTTCTTTCACTATGAGATAGTTTCCACGCAAACAACTTTTACTTGAAATTCTCACGTAATTTAAGGGATCGTAAATTCGAAACACACACAGGCAGATTGGATAAAGTACAAAAGGCCTTTATAAG
Organism: Maratus michaelseni; assembly: GCA_963931845.1. Classification (NCBI taxonomy): domain Eukaryota; kingdom Metazoa; phylum Arthropoda; class Arachnida; order Araneae; family Salticidae; genus Maratus; species Maratus michaelseni. The sequence continues at coordinate 139,269,298 of OZ007596.1, forward strand.
AAGTCATGAGAATAACTGAAGCATTATTGTCAGTTGTATTGTGTGCAACTTTTATTACCCTCAGAAAAGAGAGTCATAAAACTATTTCGAAGGCTTGTTAGGAAGATACATCAGTATATTGCTTTCGAGTCTTTGTTTATGGCAGGTGTCAGCGGGCGGATAGTTGTTTTCGTGGGACCCGACATACAGCTGTTTTTCAACGAAGCCCACGGGCACCTTGTTTCCAGGAATTGAGACAGGGAAGTTTTGGACGTAGCAGAACCCCACCCAATCAACGCTGAGTTTTTTTCCCCCTCGTCCGTTACCAGGGGAACGAGAGATGGCTAGCAGTGGCAGTCATGTTGTGAAGCGCGGATAGTTTGGGTGTGTGTGGGTTAGGGGATTTTCCCTCCACCGCCGCCTGCTCGAGCGGTAGATTTTTTTTAGTGAGTAGGAAGACGGACGATTACTAAGGAGTTGGTAGTAAATGGTTGTATGCTACGCGGCCTGAAATGACGAGAATGATATGTTGTTGTTGGAGTAAAAAAAAAAAAGAGATGTTAAGAATTCGAGAAAGTTTTTAGATGTCGAAGTGTTAGGACGTGCAGATTTAGTGGTCTATCGAGAGATGTGTTTGCCCTGGTAACAGACTCTGCTAGCGTTCTGCAAGATAAAACGAACAAAAAAAACATTTTTTTGCAGTCTTTAAAGACTGATGTTTAGGAATAATCGTTGCTAGAGATTAGCACCACTGCTCGTATTTGGAGCCGGCGTGTAACTGGAGATTCACACGGAGTGGCTGAACGTCGAAAATGGAAGTGAGTACACAGAGTAGTGACCCTTATTTCCGGCTATGCACCATATCAGAAAAGTATTTCTGATTCATATTTTGGGGCAGAAACTACTCTACAGGAGCGTGTTATAAATAGTTACAGAATAGTTATTGGATTCGACTCCCGGTGTGGGAACAACAACTTCTTATGAATAGTTTATTCTTGACTAACTTCATTTACATATATTTCCTTGTGCATATTGTCCTATACCGTCTCGGATTCTGTTTAGACATTTTTGACTACTTAGTGTAGTAGCCAAGCATTGTGATCGTTACTAACAAGCCACGATGACTAGAACTTTCGTGCCTTAAATTCCCGAACTCGTGTTAGTGTGATAATGGAGTGAAACCAAACCTACCAAAGAATAGTCAAAGCACCTCTAACATCACTATGTACTTTCTGTGGTAAATATGACATCAGTATTTTTAGTTAAATTTATCTGATTATAGTATATGATACTTCTGATTTTTGGGTTAACCAATTTGTTAATGTTTTTATCTATTATCATGATCTCAATACATTAGATTGCTATTATAATTCGTGAAAGCTATGAATAATGTGTTTCTGTAAATAAACAAAATATCTAAGTAAATTCCTTCTTTGTTTTCTTTATCTTATTAATTTATTTTAAATCATTTCAATAAGATTCATGTTCAGAAATTTTACTTTTTGTTAATCATTAAAAGTTAATTAGGAATACTATGTATAGTTGAGTTATCAGTTTAAAATGCATAGTAATCTTTAACTCAATTTATTCTATTGATTTAAATATTAATTCTGGTAAAATAAATAAATAAATAAATAAATTAATTAAAGTAAATTATTGTATTCTCTAGTCATGGAATTTCTAAATATTATTTTAAGCATTAAATCTAATAAAAAATAAACTGCTAATTTACTGGATGTTGTAATTTTTAATATTCAAACCTATTTTATTTAATTAACTGAGATCTTTTACTATTCTTTAATTAATTACAGGACATACTTATCTGAATTTTTTATATAAAGTAATTTTAACATTTTGATCTAAAGTCTTATGAGGAGCATTTTATAATAATGAATTACTTATTCAAAATTTAATTATTTACTCATGATCTCTTATACAAGGATTAATCTATACGATCACAGCTTCAGTGTTGTGAATTCTTGGAATTAATTTTGCATTTTTTTAATATTTGTCAAATATTATTTTGTTTAACCTATATCATCAATTTTATACCTCCCCTTTTTGTACTTTCTTTAAAAGAAAGATTTTGTCCCCTTTATTCCAAAATTTTCACTTAGTCTAAATTATTATGTCTATGAAAATTCCTTGTTGTTACCCTTCATATTAATTCTTGAATTCACAATGCTGATTGTTGGGGAATTGGATGTAGTGCAAATTGAGAATCTTGTCAGTGCTTTTAAATGATTAATTCTTATACTATTTTGAATTCAAAACTTAGAATTCAAGTAAATTTAAATTCTTTAAATTTTAATTGTTTCTGTTTAATTTAATCCATTTACTTTTTAACTAAATTTATTTTAGTTTGTGAATAATTTTGTAAGTATGCAGATTGACAGGATTCATTTCAATTTTTAGTCATAGGTAATTTGCACTCATTCATAATTTTTGCAAAAGGTAATAGTACCTAGGCAAATAAACAAACCCCCAACATAGACCTCATTCCTTTTCTTGGTAACGCTAAGTCCAAAATTGACTCTTGCTGTGAAGATCTGCCAGTCTGTAACATCATAACTAATTCAGGGCTCCCACTGGTCCGTTTTTTGAAAACCAGTATTTTTTTAGAAAGAAAATTGTGGTAGGTATTTGCAACAATTGCAACTAAAACGTGCTTCGAAGTTTGTTTCTACAAAAATTATAAAGAAGATTTTTCGTTAAAAAAAAGTGGTGTTCAAAAAACGGACCGAGTGGGAGCCCTGCTAATTATAATAAACGACTAAAGAACCGGATGTGTCCGTCACACTTTCTTTGAGACGTCTTCACGTTTTCATTGTGGCGTATATTTGCGTACAGTAACGTGCGTCCTTGTGTATTCATACACTAAAATGACACAGACACACGGGAGCCAAATTGTCGTCAAATAGACGATATTCTGTAAAATATCTCAAATTTTCGAGCCAAACAAGCTCACAAGAAATAAGCTGAACTTGGCGCTAACTAGATAATTTGGTAAAATTCCCTCTAAAGCTCGTTACTATATACTAAACCTCTTTCAAACCCATATGCTATTGCGAAATAACTGAGATATTTACCCGTTACACACACCCATATACTTACACATGTGCAGTTGTACATAAATAATTGCGTTGTCAAGTAGCAGCTAGAAATAACATTTCTATCTGCTTTTTATTGCAGTTTTTTACTGGAGATTTATCTATTGGTTGCATTAAAATGAGTGACACCAATCATGAAAAAAATTGATTGCTAACTGAAAAACAATAAAAAACATCTAAGATCAGATTGGCATTGTATTAATTGTCATGAAATTTATCCAAGCCTACTTTTCGGATCTTCTTTTCTTTCGACTTGTACAACTCAATGCTATGAAATTTTTCTGTTGGGCAGACATGTCTGGACTACGTAAACATGAAATTTGGCATTTGGCAACATTAATTATATTTGTTTTCTTTTGGTACTTTTGAAAAGACACTGATCACGTGCTGAATCGGCACGGATTTGCTACTAATCGTAAATCAAATAAATTTTTCATCACCTTTCATTCACTTTACGTTTTTCTTTTGTGAAATCTAACCCTTTCACCTTACATTTTTAACCTTTCACAAAACACATTTGTTTTCCTCTCTCCTCTACCAAATGACTTCGCTGTTCAGCCAAGCGGAGTCTCAAGGTCACCAAGGTAAGAGTGAAATGATTCTTCGGCAGTCATTAACATCGGGTGGGAAACTTTTTTGGCAGTACATTCTCATTAAATGATGAGCACGATGGCTTTTCTGAAAGACTAAGTAACGGAAAACACAATCGGTTTCTTGAAATGGCAAGCACGTACACATTTTTGATTTTGTATTTCTTAATATCTTCTTGCGGTTTTGGATAGCCCGAGGTATATTTCTCTTGTAACTGTGAGAATATTACTTGATGCATGTGTGTCTTCATAGCTACGAACCAGTAACCGTAATTTATAAAGACCTTATAAATTTTAGTTATTCACATAGATGTGCTGGATTTAAGAGAAGGCAGCAGAGGATTACATAAAAGAGACCTCTATAAATATTCATATCTTAAACAAATTATTTCTTTAAAAAATACACAAATTTGAATGAGATAATAGGATTGTTTTGAGCTTAGAATTATTTATAGTTTTCTCAATTATAAATAAGATGGTGTCCACAAATTTATGAAGTATATTCTTGTTGGAAGTATTTCTATTAGTGATATATTTGTAAAACTTTTAACTGCTCTCGAAAATATTAAGCGTGAGCGTGATGATTCGCTCATGCGTAATGAATGTAAGCTTTTCTCTGTATATATGTTTCAGTATGTTTACCATTCCAGAAGCAACGAATAGTGCTCATGAAACTTCAGTGATAATTTGCCAATCGGAGATATACCAAAGATATTGATCTTCAAACGATGGATTTTAAATTTATTTAGGTATATTGTTTGATGAAATTCCTTATTTGGTTATCAATCAGCTGTGTATACACTAATGATTTCTACTTAATGTTAGTTGAAAAATAAGTAGGAAGTTAGAACATCGTTGTTTCTCTGTAGTCTTAACTTCGTCGTTAAACCGGACCTCCACACTCTACATACATCCCTGATAAGCAGGGCCTGATTACCGCACAGGCCAAATAGGCCGCGGCCTTGGGCCCATTGGAGACAGAGCCCCCAAAATGAGTAAAATTATTTAAAAAAAAATTCTCCTAGAATTTTTTTTTAGTTTAGTTTTTGATATCTAAGAAACAGATATACCTCTAATAAACTGCTTGCCTGTACTTTTCTATAAAAACAGCTTAAATTAAGAATGCTGCAGACAAAATATTTTTAAGGAACATTTTTTTAAAAGAAATATTTGAAATGAAGAGATATTTAAAGTATTATAATATCAAACAACGAAAAAAAAAATTAGATTAATCTGAGTTTTATGAGCAATTTTATAAAATGCAGGAAAATTTCTGAATACTCCCCAAAATACATTTTTAGGTATTATTTCGGTTTGAATGCCCTGAAAAGCTACTGGGCCTTGGGCCCTGGACATTCTTAATCGGGCTCTGCTGATAAGAAGAATTATTTCATATGCTTTACAGTTTTATATTAAATGACAATACCCCTCAGTATTTCCAGAACAGACCCGGTTTTAGACTTAACAAGTCCAAACTTGTTTTTTAAATGTCCCAGTTTTTAACGAAATCCTATACTTATTCCACGTTTCACAAATTTAATTTTAAGGAAAAGATTGAAAAAAAAAATCGATTAATGGAAAGGAACTTCGAAATGCGAAATCTGGGCTCTGGTTTACATGTTACTAACAATCGAATATCATTTATTCGTGTGTCCTTCAATAAATATTAACATGTAAACAGATTATTGATAATTATTCATTATTCTAATTTAGAACCACGACCGGGAGACGCCTCTGCACTCAGCTGCTCAGTACGGCCACACCGAGGTCGTGTCACTACTGCTCAAGGTAATTTCAATTTTTATACCATAGTAAATCTTTTTTTTTTAACCAAGCATGAGGATTTTGAATCATAATTGGACATAAAACGCATTTATTTTATTCAATTTCCTTTTTTATTTAAACCATTGTTATTCTTTTTAACCATTATTGTGTTCCGGACAGTGGCGCAATTTAAATAAGACGAAGATTTCTATAAAAAAATTGTGGTAAGCTCGTTTCGTATTCTATTCCGAGATACCATTCATTCTGAGCAATAGGGATTCATCAGGGCTACTGGGCAATTTCTGCCTACGAACTTTCAGGGCAACTAACACTTTTTCTCTGAATGCCAGGGCAACTGACCTATACCCCATTTGACGAAGTGTCTAATGCTTAGTGTGAGCCGTCTCTTTACATAAAAATACAAACAACGAAAGTGCCTTACAGGCTAATTCACCTGGTTAATTTTCACTTGATCGGTCAACTGAACAGCCACAAAAGTTAATTTCAGTCGTTTCGCTCGTGCATATCAGTATAACAAGGCGCTCACTCAACTTGCTGCCCTGTTTTAATTATATTTGCAAATAAATAAAATACATGATTGTGATGATAGCTTCCGCGAAACGGATAAAAAGAAAAGAAAAAAGTCCACTGACCTTGCTTTGTTTCCGTAACAGAAAGGGATGTGATTATACATTATAGCATTTCTTTTTTTCTGATTTATTAAAAAATATACTATACATAAGAAAAAAAAACTTTTAATTGCTAAAATTATCATATACATGTTAAAACTAATTTCCTGAAGCGATACAAAAAATTGTCCTTATGTATATAAATTAAAATTATATTTATAAACCTATGCTTTTTTATAGGTAAAAATATTTAAAAGCATAAACGACGAGGTAACAAATTTCATGAAACTATACAAAAAAAAAAAACGTCCTTATATATAATATACAAATGAAAATTATATTTATAAACCTGTTATATTTTTAATGCTTAGAAATGCATTTTATAAGAATTCTTATTCAGTAAAGTTAAAATGCACTTATATTTATGTTTTGCATGACTCTCTGAAGGCATATAAAACGAATTTTCCAAGATTTTAATAGAATAATAAGTGTTGGACGCTGATGAAAATGTATTGCATTTTACGGCAATCCATGCGTTTTTGAATAAAAATGGCAAATATATCGCCATTGTACAATCTATATTTATGTAGGATCTGTAATACTACACTGATAGCAAAACCAATCGATTTGACTTCTCAAAAGTGTGGTCCCAATTACTATAATAAACAAAAATGTGATATAATTCGTCTCCCTATTACTCTCAAATGGCCGTCATTTAGTGACTGTTGCTTTATGTCGAATCACCCCCAAAAAATATTACAATGAAGTCACATGTTGATTCTCATATGACTCTTACTTGAAAGTCCCCACTGTCACTCAAGTCATCACAACAGTTTCATTGTGAAGAGTTCCGAAGTGACATCACAATGATGTTAACTGGAAAGTTTTCGTAAAGCAACAGCCATAGTGACTTATTCGGTCACCTAACAGTCTCCGGGAGACTTTATTGTGACATCATTTGGTGACTTTTCACGATGTAATGATCCGAGGCTGACGAAAAAGACAGACTGACGCACTACGTTTCGCATTTGCCTTTTTTCGGACCGCTCGAGTCATGCGATGCTCTTTTCATGCACCTGATTTTGTGCTTTTTCAGCACCTGCGTCACGAAAAGAGCATCATGTGACTCAATGTGTGCATCATGTGAGGTCCACGTGTAACGCAGTGAGACATCTTTTCTTTTTCGTCGGCCTCAGCAACGGTCATGGTGGCTTCACTGTGTAGTCGCCGAATGACGATCACATGACAGTCACCTGGCAACTTCACTGTAACGCCATTTGATGACTCGTCACAAAGCAACAGTCACCGTAACTTCACAATGAAGTCATCAAGTGACGATCATTTTAGAATAATAATGAGACGAATAAAAAGTATCACACTTTGGTTCACCATAATGACTGCAACACTTGTGGCCATTTATGACATCTCACTAGTATCACATTGATGAGCTGCGCTATTAGAGTCATACCTATTTGTTATAGATGCCCTTTAAATAGATTTTTTGGACCATTCACTATTAAATTTTGTGTACTAAATTAGAATTTTGTGTTTGTTTACTAATTTACGGATACCGGTGCAAACGAATATCCATTTCAATTGAGGAATCTTCCATAATCGTAGTGTCCTACAAATGTTTAAGATATTTTATCACCAATCGAAAATAATAGCTACTCTATCACTAACGATTTATTTTACAGATTTTTATTTAAACTAAAAAGTGGGCTTTTTAACTAATCCAATTCCTATTTCATTTATAGATTGTATACGTCATTATTTACCTACCAAATTAAGCATTTTGTGAAGTTTTAAGTTGAACAATGTGGAACAATGCATGTTTTTTGTTCTATCTAAATAGAGCCAATTTTGTGGTTATATACGTGGATGAATCAAAAAGTAAGTTACACTTGCGCTTGTTGGCGACATATATTGTAATGAGGGCAAATTCGTTTAGCGAGGATGAAGAATACATTTTGGAGCTTGGATAGGATGTGTAATTATTTGTGCTCTGTGTACTGTATTTGGTGAGCGATTCATAATAGTGTGTCAACTGGATCCATGCTTCAAATCGGAGGTTCGAGGAATCGTAGTGTTTTAAGTGTTAAACGCTTAAATTGCAAAGAAATTCATCGTGAAATTAACGCTATTTAAGGCGAACCTGCAATATCGCTCTTTGACACTTACCTGGGTGCAAAGAATTTCAAAACGGACGTACCGATCTAATTGGCGAATATCGTGAAAAGCGTCTTTTAAGCTACACTCATAATCGAACAGTTGATTCCAGATATTTAAGACATAACATTCAATTTTACGAGGATGTCGGTATAGTTTAAGTGTTTAACACACAAAATCGTACAGTTCCTTCAAACTCCAATTTAGAGCATGAATCCAGTTGACGGGCCGTCACGAACTTTTCATCATACACGTACGCCGGAACAACACAAAAAACTACACTTCTTATAAAATCCCCATAATGTTTCATTCATACTCACCGAAGGAATTTGCTCAAATTGCAGTAGTTCGCCAAGTGTAACTTACTTTTTGATTTACTTATGTATATTATGCGGGTGTGGTTGCGGTTATATAAATTATATAACTTTGTAATTGTCGATATAAGTAATAATATTAACTATTATTATATTATTATTTTTGATTTATTAGCACGAGGCTGACCCCACCGTTCGCAATTTGAAGGACGAATCTCCACTGGACCTAGCTGCACAGTACGGCCGGCTCGAGACTGTCCAGCTACTAGTGGACACAGACCCTTCATTGCTCAGGAACGTCACCACTCGACACTCACCTCTACACCTGGCAGCGAGAAACGGACACCGGAACGTCGCCAAGGTGCTGCTAGACGGAGGATTTGACGTCAACTATGTGGTAAGCTTCTTTTATATATATAGATATAGATATAGATATATTTATATATATACCAGGTGCCTCATAAATTTGTTAAAATTTTAAAAATTCATATAATTAAAATCGGTATAGTAGAATGCGTTTTGTAGGAAACTTATTCTAACAAAGAGAGTTAAAAGGCGGTAAAAACTTGCTAAAATGTTTGCCAATAGAGGACGTTGCAAGGATTAAGAAGTCGATAATTCTGCCATAAACAATGTTTATTTGTATTCGGATAAAACTTAACAAGCATTTTATGACATCAAATGCTGAATGCGTTCGGAACCAAAAGAAATTACGCCTTTGGAGTGAGTAAGGTGGTTAAACGGTATATATACGTTACTAATCTCATAGAGTACGCCGAAACTCTCTCGCCCACTGTTTAAGAACGGTATTCATCACGAAATCTCCCGTATCCATCCGGATATGTTTTATGCTTAATTTAAAGATGTCCTCATTCACGTTCAAAGTATAACTATGGTTTTGTATCTTTACATGAACACGTGTAAAGCTACAAATGGTCATAAAAAATCTTAAATTAATGATGTCGAATGAATGTCTAGGTCCTGTCATCAATTTATATTGATGGAAATCGTGACTAAGAGTTCTTTTTTTCCAGCCACCTAGGTTATTATAAGCATATTCACAAGCCCAGACCTTCTGCTTGCCTATCCATTCACGCTAAATTTTGCTGCATTAACTTCTTTGACAAATTTCAAGTATGATCCTCATTGAATGTACGAGGGAAAGTCATTAAGTCCCAAAATATAATTAAATAATAACTTACAATGATATTCACTTCAAAACTATTTTTATTTCTCAACATAGTCTCCACCAATATTTATGCACTTATATCCCCGTTTTATCAGTGCCCCAACACCAGCTACATAAGATTCTTTGTGTTGCTGTCTCAGCCGCATTAGGACTTCAAGTTGAACCTTTTCATCATCTGTGAACATCATCTTGCAACTTCTTCAATATCCACCACACAGCTTAGACTTAGCCCCAAGCGATTTTCATCTGTTAGTCCACTAAAAAACCATCTTGGAAGCAAAATGATGATCACAGATGATGAAAAGGTTCAACTTGAAGTCCTAATGTGGCTGAGACAGCAACCCAAAGAATCTTATGCAGCTGGTGTTGGGGCACTGATAAAACCGTGATATAAGTGCATAAATATTGGTGGAGAATATGTTGAGAAATAAAAATAGTTTTTAAGTGAATATCATTGTAAGTTATTATTTAATTATCTTTAGTGACTTATTTAATGACTTTCCCTCGTAGATTTTATTTTGCATAGTGTCGTTTGTCTGTTAATGTTGACAATTTTACTCCGTTGTAGAAAGAAAGGATGTGACTCAAAGATATAGTCAACTACAGTGATGATGCCCGTGGTGGATGGTAATGTCAGCAATGGGAAATTTTTGGAATGACTTTAATATTGCACATTGCTTAATATGAAATGCCCCACTAATTTCTAAAGTGGAATGCATTTTTGTTTCACTTCAACTACCATTCTACAGCTAAATTATAAAATCTTATGGAATACCATTACATACGTCCGGTGCGTGCAAAGGGGACTATAAGAAGTACAGTTGTACTGGGCCCTAAGCTGATAAGGGAAGGCCAATTTCGTATTAAATATTTACATATACAGGTCATGCAGGAGGCTCACTCATATCTGTTCTGAACCTCACAATTTATGTGCACACCGCCACATTATGTTAGTCGCATAGTCGCTCCATTGTCAGTACATTTCTCGAAACTTACAGAGACAGAAATGAAAGTACTGGTAGTGCTCTATACCTTTTATGCGATATTTTCTATCCCACAAGATTTGAAAATTAAAAAAAAAAGTATCCTGTCATATATTAGAAATTTATCATACAACAGCTTAACGTTATAAAAGAATGCAAAACAATTTTATATTTATTATAAAACCAAATTATGTAATATAATTATTATTTAATTGCCGGCAATTATATCATAAATAAATTTTTAAAAGTATTATGGAATTTGCTTAAATTACGCCATAAATACTCTTTCTGTAATGCTATCATTAAAAGAAAAGGGTGACTATGTCAGAATGATGAGATAGTAATTGCGTTGAATTAAAATTTGAAATATAAAAAAAGAAAGATTTCGTATGAGAGTTATAATATATCATTTATTTATTCATTTCTAGGTTGAAAGTGGTAGTTCTCTTCATGAGGCAGCTCTTTATGGTAAAGTTGAAGTTGTAAAATTATTATTGGATTACGGTAAGTGTTATTCATTCATAACCTACTTTTCCATGTGAAAATAACAAAAATAGCTTAGAGAAAACAGTAATTTGAAAATTGTTCCATTCATCTTATTTTCATTACAGCCATTTCGTTGTTATTACTCTTTTTACATCGTTTACAGTTGAAAATATTACTTTCAAATACTATAATGAGTCTCAAGACCGTAGAAAAAGCGTTTGTCAGATATTTCCTCTCTTTAATTTGCGATGTATTTCAGAACTTTTAATTACAATTGTGGAAAAAAATGTAGCACGAATGATTTTTTTTTATGTTATTGCATATTTTATAAGTTCCAAAAAATTATTTTTGATTTGCTGAACGTTACTTTTAGTAATAGTAATTGAAAGTTTTCAAAAACATTTAAAATGTTAAGGGGGAGGGGGTGATTGTATCAAGTACATGCCTTAAAAAAAAGACCGTGTTAATACAATTTTCTGTGGGGGTTTTCAGTGATTGTAAAGCACATATACAAACAGGGCTTTACATAACTGTAAAGATTTACCAATAAATGATTTACCAATAATTTACTATTAAGTGAACTTGAAAAAAAAGAGCTTTTATCTATCCATCTAATAACTATTCTTATCAATTACCACGATAGAGTGAATGCCAAACTTTACTCAGTCTATGTTTTTCTTTTTTCAAAATTTATTACTTTTAAAGTTTTATGTCAACATTAATGATTTATTAAACACATTATTATTATCTGTATTAAATTTACATCATTTCCAAACTAAAGGTAAGAACACATTAATGATTCATTAAATACATTATCATTACCTGTATTAAATTTACATTTCGATTCTATTTCAAATTTATGCATACATGAATTCTTATTTAATTAATTTAACTGTTATTTTGCGTTACATCATATACTTTTTTCTATTTGTTGTAGGTATAGATGTAAATTTAGAAAACGGCCAAAAAAGAACGGTGTTTGATTTATTAGAGGACCTCAACACCGCCATTTCAAAACAAATTTCTAGGATAATTAGAGGTCAGTTTTCCATTCTCATATCAAAGTATATTTTATGCTCTTATACCTCAAATTATTTTATATATCATGTTATATCTCATGCTTGTAGATTTCTTTATTACAGTTTTGTGAAGAAGACAGATATACAGGGTTTGTCCGTTAAGTAACGAGACTGGGTATGGTAAAAATAATTTATTGATCCGATCGGTACATATTGTTAAAATTCTTCAAAATACTCTGCTTGGGCGTCGATACACCGCTGCCAACGCGATTCCCACGCTGCAAAAGCTCCCTGGAAGTTAGCTGCCGTAACTTTTTTCAGAGAATCTGTGGCAGCCCGTTGGATGGCGGAAGCATCTTCTTAACGGTAACCTTTCAGGCTTCTCTTGAGCTTTGGGAACAGGAAAAAGTCTACTGGACTCAAATAGGGGCTGTACGGTGGCTTCGACAAGGTTGTAACTCCTATCCGTGCCAGGTAGGCGATCACAACGAAGGCGGTGTGGGCTGGAGCGTTGTCGTGGTGGAGCTTCCAGCGATCGGCAATCTCCGGTCGTTTCCGTTTGGCGGCTCTGTGCACTCAAACGACGGTCGGAGTCCAGGAGATTTTTTACTTTGGCTACTTTTCGTCCAAACTGTTGAAGGGTGTCCAGATCGCTCCGTGTTTTTAAGTCTCCCGTTCGTTCTTGAACTCACTACACCACCGGAAAACCTGTGCCCTTGACAGGGCCGTCGTCTTTGTAAGCTTCCTTAATCAAGGCAAGCGTGTCGGAAGCGGTGAAAGCAAAATTTAATGGCGTAGCGCTGCTCCCGCGAACGCTCCTTTTTGACGTTTTCTGCCGTGACAAAAACTGAAAAACAGCTTTTGCGTCACGCGTGATCCTCACTGCGTCAAAGTTCGGACGCGACTGCGGCCGGTGCGTGGCTTTTGCTTAGTTTAAACCCCTTACCACAAATCCCGCCGCCAGAGAGAACGCTGCTGGCGACTGGAGCGCCGCGCGGCTCCTAGTCTCATTACTTAACGGACAAACCCTGTATATTAATATAGGATCAAAAAAAAAAAATAACGATAAAAAAAATTTGAAAAAAAAAAAAATTAAACATACTGCCACAATTTTCATTAAAAGAAAGTTACCATGGTTACAAAAAAAAATTGTTTTATATTTCTGGTACTGAATATCACTTCTTTTAGATAACTCTTCTTATAAAATAATAATAGACTATAAATCTTATAAAATCATTTAAACGGCTCCTGCCGTTTGTCATGTACAGTCCTAGGAATAAGTAAAAGTGTAAAAATATATTTTTTGAAAACTTATTTTACAAGCTGTTTGTTTTAAAAATCACGCATAAATTCACGATTGCAATTCATGTTGCTTCAAGAAATTTCCGTTACAGTATGTTAATTTGGTATGGGCCTTGATTATGGAAAATTCACCGCTTTGATTTACGCTTGGTAGAAAGAGCGAACTAGTGAGTTTATTAAGAAAACTTTATAATATTAGCTCTGTTACTCTTTTAAAATATGGAACAGGAAAGAAAAAAAAATTATTTAAACTATCTATTTAGGATTTCTAAATTGTTTTCTCAATCTATAATCACATTTAGTTACTACATAACTATTAATGCATAAAATATATTCTTTAAAAATATATCGCACTCTTTATTTTTCATTTTTATTTTATGTTCTACTTTTTAGTGTTTAAAAAATTTCATTGTTCCAATTTCACAGTCAGTTGATGGCATATTTTAGCGAGCGTGTTTTGGCGCAAATTACATCCATTGTTGCTGTAGCTCGTATACAGTTCTAACTATAAAGAATGTTTGGCAATTGATCACCTGCGCCCGGTTAACTGAAAAATGGCTTAAAAATAATTTATTAATTTATAATTAAGTTCTAAAAAATATCAAAATGTTGTATTGTCATCGGAAATACACCTGTGTACGTAATTTTCATAATTCTAGCATATCAGGAAGTGAGTGAAAAATGAATTGCCAAGTTAACTTAAATAAAAGAATTTAAAAAACAACAACAAAAAGTGATCAGCCTGTACTAATTCTGCTGCACATAATCAGAAGATAAGATAGGGCTACCAATGAACTACGAATAATATCTACTAATTTAATACTATGCATAAATTATATTTCGTGGAAAATCTACATTTTAAAAATTGCACCAACATCCATTTTTCAAAAGGTAACACCCACATTTGACACTTTATTTGAGTTCCTTGGGTTGAAGCATATCAGAAAAGTATACGGTTTATGCATTTTTACCTAAATCTGCATAGAGTAATATATATGTAAAATGCAAAGTTGGGGCTTTATCTATAAATTTAGAAAAATAAAAGTAAGATCTTACAGGGTAAAGTTCCAGCAACATTCATATAGTAACAAAAAAAAAAAAAAGTTTAAATATAAAATAAACTAATTATATTTTTTAAAAGAAAACTAGAATTTTACAGTAACTCTATAAGATTTTCTTTTCTGTGGATGCAAATGATAACGGAAGACGACATTCCTTTACAGCGTCGAAAAAGTAACATTTCTCTATGTGTTGGGAACTAATGATGAGAATGAGCTGTAAAAAGCACATAGCCATGTTTTCGATGACGCTGATCCTTTTATGTAAGAATTTAGATGGACAATAATTCATAATTTTATCGAATATGAATTTATTAATTATTTTATAATTTAAACCATGTTTTTAAATAAATAATTAAAAAAAATGCCTAGATTATATTTGAGTTCATTCAATCTCAGACTCATTAAAAAAGAAACATTTCAATCGGATAATTTTTGTGAAGGGCGAGATATAAATTAAAGTTTGTGATGCGGATTTAACATTAGCATCCTCAAATTTTGGCCTCCCTTTTAATTATATGAAGATTAAAGACACACGTATAAACTATATACTTTTCCGGGCTGATTTGATCTAAGGAACTCAAAGTGTTAAAAGTGGGTGTTACTGTTGAAAAATTAAACTTTAATGTGCTGACGACCCTTGAATCATAATTTGTGCATAGCATTAAATATCAGTCATCATTTCTAGTCTTTTCAAACTATATCTTTTTTATACGATTACTTGCAGCTAACTTAGAAGAAGTGATCACTTTTTTGCAGGACTATGCATTCCAGCTTCATATTGTAGAGTTAAAACATGATGAACACCCGTGTTTTCAGGCAGTCTGATGGTAAAAAGCGCACTTGATGATCGCAGAAATTATACAACTAGTAAAAGGGAATCACAGTAATTATTCGGAGTGTTTTGTCATGGGTACAGGTAAAGAATTATTAAGTCAATTCAACAAAGAACAGATCGTCATATGCAGAGCAAAATGCTTTTAATGCAGAGCAAAAATAAAACATGTTTCGGAACATAGTTCAGAAGATATATGTTAAATACGGAACTCCGGTGATGCCGATCCACCAAGATTCCGTTGCTTACACCACGTTATCGCCATTTAACGTGAGCAAGAAAGCACCGTCCGGAAAAGGGAAATCCGTTACCTGGTAAGACGAATTCTATTTCTGTTACATCATGTTGATGGCAGGATTATCAGTTGGCCGGAGTACAGCTTCTGGACTATCTTATGGCACGTACAACTCATACTTGTGGCGGAGGCTCATCTATGCTGTGGAATCAAGTTCATGTAGTCAGCCCTAAGCTATGCTGTTGTCTTATATTTCAACATGAAAACCGTGTACTAGATGAATGCAACCTCAGATCAGTAAGATCTGTTAATGCCGTTTGTTTTCTTAAAATGTCGTTGGATTCTTCCACAAAGCCTAAATTCCATGGTTTTAGAAAAAATAAAAAGAGTTATATCTACTGTCTAATTCTCCGGATCTCCATCAAATTCAGCATCTGTAGCACGTCATGGGACATCGCCTCTGAATTCCCTGGTGCGAAATTTACACAAACTGGCTCACGTGTTTGGACATTTGATAAGCGATGGTTTCAGACACATACTAGAAACATACATCCGTATGTATTGAAACTGTTGTGCGAGCTAAAGGTAGGCTGACAATATTTTAGAACGGTAGTGGTAATGTTTTGGCTTTTGAGCGTATATGTTTCAAGCAAATGTCTTATTACATGCCTTTTTTCACATCTTATGAAGGAACGTTTTATATATTTCGATCCTGAACGATATCACCGTATTTTATCCATTTACCCGGTGCTTTTTACATAAAGTATTTATAATTATTTTTTTACGACAGTTTCTTTTGGTATTGTGTTACTTTTCCGCATTTTAATTTTGGTAATTTCTAAGTATAAATGCTTACATTTAAGATTAAATTTAGAAATTTAATTTAATTGCAAAATCGTTTTCAGATCACACGACGGCGGTAGGCAAGGTGGAAGAGCTCACCAGCAAGTCCCCTTACTCGACTTCCCCGCCGTCCAGTTTCAGTTCAGTCTCCACTTTTGTTCCTACGCCCGAGAGAACGCTCATGCCCATGGTCAGGAGCGGCTCACCAATGTCCGAGGCCACAGACACCATCTGCTCCTACAACAGCAGCAAGAGGTCGTCCACGTAAGATGATTTCATTTTATATCTGTATAATTCTAAGTCGTGAAAATATTTACGGCATAGTCTGCAAAAGAATTAGCTTTGTATATTAGTTCGAATTTACGTTATCGTAAATTTAATCCTAGTATATTGTATTTGTATTCAATTACTTTTATTAATGGATCTACTACACTTGGGTACAAGGGTACTCCAAGGAATAAATATTTTTGTGACGTGGTCTGGGAAAGGATTAGCTCAATCTACACAGTGCCTTTATACATAACAAAGTGGCAATATAAGCACTGAGCAT
The DNA here is from genome assembly GCA_963931845.1 of Maratus michaelseni. Lineage (NCBI taxonomy): Eukaryota > Metazoa > Arthropoda > Arachnida > Araneae > Salticidae > Maratus > Maratus michaelseni. The sequence goes on from OZ007596.1 coordinate 139,286,353, forward strand.
TGAGCAAATGCTCAGATTGAATCCAAAGTATGGCAACCCACCTTCCATAACATTATGACACTCGCTTGGACGAGTTTGATTAGACTTGTAAAACAAGTCAACAAACATTAGTTTGATATTATCATCAATCTAATGATCAAGCAAACAGGATTTCCAAGTCTAAGATAATGTCAGGCTACGAAGTTTTTCTACAAAATCGTCACGGCCAATCAAATTTTATTGTTTGTATGTCGCCACTCTCTTTTAGTTAAAGAAATTCTATCTAAAACCATATTTTTGGATTATTTAAATCTCAATTACAACACTTATGTTCACTTTTTTAAAATAGTTTATTACATTAGGGTACACGTGTACCCCAAATAATTTTTTTTTAAATTCTAAGCAATTCTAAATTCTCTAATTCTCCAACAATCAAATGTTATTTTCTGTATGGGGTATGTCGTCACTACCTATTGTAGAAAGAAATTCTAGCAGAATCTATTCTTGTGAATTTAATTTCGAAAATTTAATCCTGAATTATTGCATTTATTTTCTTTCTTTATTTTTTTATTTATATTCTATTACAGTGAGGTACCAGGAGTACCCCAGATAAAAATAGAATTTTTAAAAAGTTTCCAAAATTTTTATTTCAAAATAACAAAAGATAAAGGCTCAGGGCTATGGTCTGGAGTTCACTAAGGTCCGATGCCGCAGACAGCAGCGGGTCCGTGCCTCTAATGCGAGTGCCGACATACAGGATATAGAATTTTGTTGGATGAGACAACTTAAGACAAAACCAAATCGCCAAGTATCTGGGCGAGCCTGTAATTATCGCCAAACTAATGTTTGTTAACTTGTCTCACGTGTCTAATCGAACTCGTCCAGGTGAATATCGTTAAGTTCTGTACCTTGCTGAACAGAGTCTGAGCATGCGCCCTGTGTGCATGTCGTCAATGTTCGTCACTCTAACAGCTGCAGGAGCCATCCACACTTTAGGCTAGGGCTACTATAATACAGGCGGAATCATCAAGCATTTTGATGCCCACATAGAGCAATCAGCGATTGTTGACCACGTGGCGCGACGCGGCGTGGCCAATCGTTCTTCTGCTACGGGCAATTACATGGCGGCGTGAATCAGCCCGTATTGTAGGAGCCTTACTTTAGACGATTCTTTTTCTAATTGCATAATTCTGTGCATTTTTAAGTCTGAATATTTTCGTGACATAATCTGGGGAAATATTTGTATAATGCATTCTTCTAGGGATTTTCTTCGCAAAGTTAACCGTACACTCTAAAAAAAATCCGTGAAAATACAAGAGATTTTCCGTAAAATTTTACGGAGAAGTTTCATTTTTCCAAAATTTCAGTACAATTTCCGTAAATGACATTAGTTCCATTAAAGGGACTTCACATCCGTAAATATACAGAAAGTTTTCCGTAAATTTGATGGATTTTTTCCGTATTTCTTTCAAAACAGTACAATGTCCGTATTTCTTGCAAAACAGTGCCATTTCCGTAAATGATGTTTAAAGGTTGAGTACAGAAATCGCCTTTTTTTAAATGCGAATTAAGATTGTTGTATTTACTAGAGTTCTTCTAGGATACAGGCCTGACCCGGCTCGACCCGCTGGCCCATTCTAACCGAGGCCATGCCAATTTATTGTGAAAAGAATAGTAATATTTATATTTTTTAATGAAATATTTAGAAACTTATTTTATTTTTATAAATTAAAAAAAAAAAAAAAAAAAAAAAAAAAAAAAAAAAATCTATTTTTTTAAATTTACTTTTTTTTTCTTGATAGTACTTCAAATTTATGATTTTTTTTTCCCCAATTTTTCTTTTTTAAAATTTATCTTTTTTAATGTGAGGCAATATTGTGTTATTTAAAGGTTTCATAACATAATATCTCTGCAAATTATAGCTATGCAAATTGGTATTAAACTAAACTGTTTTGGCTTACAAATTTATGAATTACGCTAAAATTTATTATTTTATAAATTATAATTTTACAAAGTTTACAATTTTTTCCTTAAATTTATGAAATTAGTTAATGGTTTTTCTTTACTTTTATAAAAATCAAGTTTTTATTTTTATAACGTTTTTAATTTATTTCGTTAGTTCATATTTTTATAAATTAAACTAACTTAATTTAAATCAAATCAGTTAGTCCATATTTAAACTTACCTATCCGTAAGTCATTAATTTAAAATTTCTCTCTCTCTCTCTCTCTCTCTCTTTTTTTTTAAATATTTTTAAAATGTAATATTAAAAATATAATGTTTCACAGAACCGTATGCAAAAGCTCTCAGCATAGCTGAAATATAAAAATTTAATTTATTATAAAATTGTTTATTTGCGTAGGTTTTTTTTTAAATAAGAGATTAAAAAACATTATTTTAATAGCATGTAATAAACAAGTCTGATTAAGATAACTATTGTTTTTATTGGAATTAATAAATAGATAATCAGGCAAATAATTTAAAAAAATTATATGTTCGAAAAAAGAAAATGTTGGTACCGCTGTTGAATTCAGGGGGTGGCCCGGAGGGGACATTATCCCCCGGAAAATTGAAATTCCTCCCCTCCCCCGGAAAGTTTGAGATTTTATACTTTTAATGAGCAAAAAGTGTAATCCCCCCCCCCCCCCCCAGAGCCACAGAAATCCCTCCCGGAGAAAAATGTCTGAATTCAACACTGGTCAGTACTGTTGCAAAAAGAAGCAATTATTACTCTTAATACAATTAATTTTTTATGCATATAATACATAATAAATTAAAATTTATCTGCTATAAGGCACCAAATAATACAGCAAATTATTGAAAATTATGAAAAGAAAATATTAAAAACATTGGAAAAATCCATCTACAGATGAAACCTAGTTTATGCATCATAAAAAGCGATTCAAATAAGTTACATCAGCATTTGAGCGAAAACCGTGACCGGTCATAGCGCTGTGGTCTAGGGCATCGGGTTAATACACGGGACATTATGGGTTCGAATCCGCTCGCCGCAAGGACTGATTAAATTCAATAAACTCACTCAGAAATGAAAAAAAGATTCCGAAATGGATCTGTCACTTATATAGCTGTCCTCCCGAAGTACCTATTTTTTCTTTTTTGGTCCTGTAAATTTTATTTTAACGACATAAAATTAAAAAAAAAAATACGGAAGATATCTGTTATAAAACAGAAAATTAAAAACGGATATTTCAGAATTCACGGAAAATTTCCTGGAATTTACGGAATTTTTTTCCGTTAAAATACGGAAATAGTACTGGCGTCTCGATTGCCAGTACAACTTCCGTTTTTTTCAGGAAATTTTTTATACAGTGTAGTATACTAGAATTATTTTTATTAACGGGTTTACTACATTGGGTTACAAGAATACTCCAAACAAAAATAGAATTTTTAAATATTTTTCCAAAATAATAAAAGACAAACTATAATAATTAGATATCTAAAAAAGAAAAATATGTATTCAAATAAAAGTGATGGAGTTCAAATGTACGCCGAATAGCATTCCACGTTTAAGTTAGAACAATATTTGTATCTGTAGCTGAAAAGATAAATGATATAATTTATAAGTTTGAAAATTGTTTTATGCAGTTTTGAGTGTTTTATGTGCGCATGTATACAAATCTATACATCTTTATAGAGGTCTGCACAAAAAGAATTCAAGTTACTTTCTAAGGACGGTAATTGCTGAAAGTAAATTTTCTAATGTATTATACATTTTCTAAGCTGATTTAAATTTTAGCAAATCATGTGTTGTGTATGCAGATCTATATATCATATACATGGCTTCTCAAAAGATTTTGAATGACTTACCGGCTATGAGTGCTAATTGCTTAAATTGTGTTATGCTTTTTAAATTGTTTATTTAGATATCTTCTTTTACCTTATTAAAAGATGATGTTTCGTTACAGTATTCTATAAGTGTTAGAAAATGTTTCATAATCTACGTGTGACGCTTGATTATTCTTTCTTGTGTATTTTGAAGTTTGAATACGAACTGTTAAGAAGCCAATGCCGTAGCCGATTTTGTTTAACGGCAACTATTATTTTATTTGAAATTTAATAACGATATTCACTTTTCTGTAAAAGGTATTTTACTATTAAGGTGAATGTTTATTCTTTAATTAAGTTTTCTTTTTTATTATTCGAATATCGTACTTTTTGTCTAAAAGCACTTTTTCAGTTTCGTAATATAAAAGGAACATCTTAACTATAGCCGGTGTGAAGTCAAAATGAAGTCGCAAAAGGTCACGAGAAAGGTCACGCAAAAGGTCACGAGAGTCCTAGGACACCTCGTGGCAAAAATACGATATTTTTATTTAATCACATAGCAAGTCTGAAGTAACCTTCATTTGATGATTTCTATGTGAAGTCGTACAGGTCGCTACTTTTTAACGAGTCATCATTCATCAAATAGCGTCGCATGGGTGCCACAGATGGGTCTCAGTACAATTGCAAAAGTGGTAAAAACAAAAGTTAAGTAATGATGTAATATATTTTTTTACGTAAAATGTGACATATCGTCGACATTGTGATTTGGATACGACTCATTTTTCACGTCGCTTAACGACAGCCGGTTTCGAAAGTTTTATAAACTGACATTATGGTCAGGTTATATAAATCAAGATTATTTATTTACTGTAAAAAAGAAAGAAAAAAACAGGAACGTTCCTGAAAAATAATGCGAAGTTAACTAAAAATCTTTCAATGAGCGTTTCTTGAAAATATCAAGACCGCAAGAAAGCTAGATTCACATACTGTGTGTTGTAAACTTTCATCAAGAATGTTTCAGAACAGAAAACCAGAAATTTCCAAGAAATTAGTTTTGGGCAACCAGGGATAACCACCTCAGGAAACCCGGCCTAAGCCTTAGAGTTTGTGTGCAATCCTGAGGGGCTGACACGCCTCTATCACCAGCGAGACCACAGTTACAGAATTATGTATGCAATTTTTACAATATAATATTACACATGAATTTTGTCTGATAATACAGTTATTGCTTTCATACATCCGATTATTATTATTATTTCAATGTATGCAGAATATATAATTTCCGGATGAGCTATTTACAAATACTGTGCAGGCACCATGCCTAAAATTATTATTGGTTAAATATGATGGGTTATTCTTGGCTAGCATATTTTATACAAATACTTTACTATAATTGATGTATATGGAAAAATATGATGCACACATACAGTTATTATAATTAATTCGATTATACAATTATGCAGTTTAGACCATTTCCAGAATATGACTATATATACAAGTATTGTGCAGACTTTATATTTTGGATTTTTGGTTAAATGTGATGCAGATTCTTGATTAAATACTTCTAATACAATTAATAATATACTAATATGAATATACAGATGCGAATACACTAAAAATTTACAAATAATATGCAGATACTAATAATATGCAGACAGTGTGATATTAACTCTCATTACAACAATTATTATATTCAAATACAAAATACAATTATTTATATACATATGTACAGAGAAAACAGGACCCCTGCTAGATTGGACAAGCGGGCGCTCGACTACAGAGGAAGAGGATTTGAAAATAAAAATTCATTTTTTTTTCAATAAATTTCATGCAGTTGACTATGCGCTGGAGAAGAACCGGACGGTCCAGGAGATATTGTAGCTAGTTTTTAAGTGACATTTGTGGTGATTTTTTGACATGGAAATGTGAAGATAGAGTGCAATTTAATATGCAGTGTAACGATGTTGCTTCTGATCCTCAGATACAAAGTGGTGAGTCACTTCTGTTAATTTGGAATAGGTGTTGTTGAAATGGTCCATGATTTGTTAAAAATAGGTATAGATATCTGTTGTGAATTTCTAGTTGTTGCGAGACTTCCGGAAGGAAGTCTCTTGTGTAATGACCCACTTGTGCTGTAGACCAGCGTTGTTGCCAACTGTCTGTGATTTGTTTTTTTAATTCTCTTTTGAGTGTGGACGGTGATACAGGAAGAAAATTTGTTTCCAGTGTTTCATCGTTTGTTGCTGACCGCGCCAACTGATCCGCCAGTTCATTTCCAGCTACACCCGAATGACCCTTGACCCAATTAAAAAAGAAGTTTTTGGAGGATAGATTTATACGTACTAAAATTTCCTGAACTAAATAATTATCTATGTCAAATTTTGAAAGAGCCATTAAGCTTGATAAGCTATCCGATGAAATTAGAAAGTTGACCGAATCCTCTTCCATAGCCCAGCGCACAGCTTCTCTAATCGCAAGTAATTCGGCCTGGTAAACTGAATTACCCGAGTCTAGTTTTGCACGCCACGTGTGATGAATTATATTATTTTTATAAGCACAGAAAGCCGATGCTGTGCCTTCAGCTGTTTTTGAACCGTCTGTAAAGATATGGAATTCCCCATTGAATTTTGAACCCGGACAAGTTTTTATTTGATCTAGAGTTAGTGAAATTTTATATTTTGAGATCTTTGTGGCTATTAACCAACTGCACAATATTTCTCAGGAATCGTTCCTGGAATTTTTAATAATATTTAGAGCATTAAAATTTCATATATATATTTTTTGCAGGGCCAGCGACACCCTCCGGAAATCGCAGGGCTCTAGCTCAGAACATTTATCTATGAGCAGCCGAAGTCCATCGGTGTATGAGACCCCGCCCCTTCCGAAGGACGTTGACGCTGCTTCCGTGTACTCTGCCTCCATGTACGAACAGAGGGACGTCATGACTTCATCCACAGAGAGCTCACACGCGCTCAACACTTTCTCTCCTCCAGGTAGGACGATTTTACATTAATCCACTCTAAAAAAAATGTTGATTTTACAAAAAAACAGTCAGCCAGGATGCCAGTAAAAAACTGTTTTTTTACGGACATAAACTGTATTTCCTACGTAAATACGGACAAAATCTGTTAAAATAACAGAACGTTTGTAATAAATACAGATTATTTCCGTAACATAAACGGTTTTTTACTGGCGTCCTCGATGACATCTTTTCCGTAAAATCAACAGATTTTTTTTACATTGAACTTACCTAAAAAGCTGAGTGTTAAAAATTAAATCATGACGTTCCAGTTTATAAAATGAAAAAAAAAATAATCGTGGCGTGGGTACATTGCTACATTTTTACACTAATGTCAGTGTTAAGCTAAAGCCATGCTTTGAAAGCTTTGACATAGAGAGATATTTAACAGTACTACTGAACCGTACTAGATCCAGCGCGTGTCTCATCATCTTACTATACATGACATTTTTTTGAGCCATGATTTTGTTTACAAGAATATCACTACATACATGTTGTTCCTCGAATGGGCTAAAATCATTATCTTGCTGGAGATATTATATCGGAAGACAAAAATATACAGAGTCCTTTATACACTTTCCATAATGACATTCAAATGAATTTCAAAAATAAATATATTCTTCCAACTTTCCAATAATTCCAATTCTAGCGAGGATTATTAACACCAGTTGCAAAACCCAGAGTTTGAGATGTCAACCTCAACATATCTTTACAAAATGTTTCTGAATTGAACTTTTTATTCATCTTTTGGACACGATTGTCATGTTAAAGAACTACAAAAAAAATCGTATTAACTTGCTAGATTTTATTATACAGGATTGTTAAAATTGAACTCACGGTACTCAGAGGCTCATAGCTCCGGTTCTACTGAACGGATCCAAATGAAACTTCAAATATATGTTATGTAGATCATGCGGTCGAGGTTTTCTTAAAAAAAAAAAAAAAAAAAAAAAAAAAAGTGTGAACTATTGCCCCCTTGTGGCGCTTTAACGACGTAAAATGAAGATAACAGTTCAAAAATCAAAGAATAACGGAATATTTTATTTATTTACACACCTGTGTGCTCTATGTGTATACCTTGTCGGTCAACAATATGTTGAAAGCGTACCACCACGTTATCAACAGCCGCACGCAACATATCAGTAGGAATGAGGGAGACATGGCGGACGATGCTAGCTTTCAAGTCTGCTTCAATAGTTACACGTCCTTGATAAACATGATCTTTTAAAAACCCCACAGCCAGAAGTGCAAGGATTCAGATCTGGTGACCTTGTTATCCAGGCAGTCGGGAAAATAAGCGAGATGACACGTTCATCAGGGAAGTTAGCTTGCATCACATTCTTTACACATCTCGCCGTATGAGCAGTTGCTCCATCTTGCATGAACATTATGGGGACCAAACAGACTCTTTGTCTTAACGCCGGGACAACATGATGATCCAGGAGTGTGCTGTATTGGTCACTTGTGACTGTACACCTAACAAACTCGTTCATTGAGTCCAAAATGAAATTAGCCGCAAATCCACGCCATGCCGGGACGTATGGGAAATGTAGCGGCTGTTGTTGCACCACATGAGGATTGGTGGAATTCCACATGAGGCAGTTCTGTGTGTTCACAGCACCATCTAAGTGAAAATTAGCCTAGTCTGTCCATAAGATATGCAATAGCCAATACCCATCCACTTGCATCCTCGCCAGAAAACGCAAGGCAAAATCAAGACGCGCTTAGTGATCTTGCGGTTTCAACTGTTGCACAAAATGAATCTTGTAAAAGTAGAGCTTCAGAACTTGGTGTAAAATCATGCTCACGGTTGCCCACAGAATATACAGTGCTCGTGCTATTGAGCGGCCACTTACAGTATCATTTGAAGAACTTGCAGATGCTAATTGTAACTTCCTCCTCAATCGCCGGCTCAGTAGCACGTCGTCCTCTTCCCGGTACAACATCCCGAGAACCAGTTTCTTCAAACTTACGAATCATGCCTTTAACTGCATTTGCGGGCATGGGTCCTCTCCTTAAGTTTTTCATCCGCCGATAAGCACGGAGTGCTGCCGAAGCATTGCTCTCATTCTGATAAAAAGTTTATCTATCTATGCGCGTTCCATCTTGTTCAACGGCATGTTCACTGCAGACTAATGATTTCTTTGAAACCATACGTATCGCTTTTATAGCAAAATTACATTAGCTACTCATTTGCATATGGTTTTAGGAGTACAAAGCCATCTGTTGGTGAAATTTCAAACTTTTTTTACGAAAAACCCGGCCGCATGATCTACGTAACATATATTTGAAGTTTCATTCGGATCCGTCCAGTAGAACCGGATCTATGAGGCTCTGACTGCCGTCAGTTTAATTTTAACCACTCTGTACTTTTTGGTAATGAAAAATGAAAAGAATATTTTTTTAATTCTATTATTTTTACAGATCCTCAGGGTCCACCTTCAAGAATATCAGTGCCACCTGGCTGGAAACCTCTGGTAAGTAATATTTCCCTTTGTTTTAAACTATGAGCAAATTATCAGTTATTCACTATTAAATTGTTTATTGGTGACCCTCTACCACCCCCCCCCCCCCAAAAAAAAAGAGTCCTCCCGGCCTGTACCGGTAGAAAAAGGTAGTTTTCATATCCCTGATTTATAAAATTTCAGCTCATTTTACTAAAACACACAAAGCTAAAATTCGTGGAACCCGATTAAAGAAGATTCAATCCCAGTTTTCGTTAATACAGGATTTGAATGAGAATTTCTCCAAATAAGTCAGCTATATCCAAGTTGACTTCATTTATGGCGAATTATTTTTTGTCGACAAATGTGGCAATATTTCGTCAGGTGTGGTCAAGCTTACCGAGGATTTCACGCTGAGAGATTTGGCTATGTAACATTAAAAATGTTTTAAGAAAGCCCCCATATTTTAGTATATCCTAAATATAAGGTACTGGCAACTTAAAACACATATAACTCAAGCTCTAATTACAGGGAAAGTCATTAAGTAAATCACAAAAGATAATTAAATAATAATTTACAGTGATATTCACTTCAAAACTATTTCTATTTCTTAACATATTCTCCACCAATATTTATGCATTTATATCACCGTTTTATCAGTGCCCCAACACCAGCTGCATAGCATTCTTTGTGTTGCTGTCTCAGCCACATTAGGACTTGAAGTTGAACACAGGAGACAATTCAAAAGTTTGGTTGGCAACTTCTTCAACATCCACAATACTGCTTCGACTTAGCCCCAAGCGATTTTCATATGTTTAGTCCACTAAAAAACCATCTTGGAAGCAAGATGATGTTCACAGATGATGAAAAGATTCAACTTGAAGTCCTAATGTGGCTGAGACAGCAACACAAAGAATGCTATGCAGCTGGTGTTGAAGCACTGATAAAACGGTGATATAAGTGCATAAATATTGGTGGAGAATATATGTTGAGAAATAAAAATTGTTTTGAAGTGAATATCATTGTAAGTTATTATTTAATTATCTTTTGTGACTTTAGTAATGACTTTCCGTCGTATTACAGAACATTCATTTTTTGCATGGTAAACGTAATCTTTATAAAGGGGGGAGGGGAACTTTGTTGTTTTTTTTAAACCGAAGCCCCTAAATTTAGTATAGCGTGAATATAAGGGCCCAAAAACCAACTCGCATCCAAATTGTCGCGGTTCGCACAAATTTTGTATGGTAAACGTTATCGTTTTAAGGAGGGGGGGGGGGGACTCAGTCGATTTTTTATCATGGCCTCCATATTTTAGTGCATAATATATATAAGGTGCTGACAACTTAAAACAGTTATAACACTAACAATTTGGATCCGGATTATGTCTGTGGTTATCGGGCCCTTATGTTCGCGCTATGCGGAAATTTAGGGGGCTTCGATTAAAAAACCAGCAAAGTTTCTTTATAAAGATGACGTTTACCATACAAAATATGAGTGTTCTACGACAATTACACCCCGAGTTATAAGTGTTTTAAGTTGTCACTTATATTTGAGACACTAAAATATAAGGGGGCTTAAATGAAAAATTGACAGGTAATTTTTAATTAGCTTTTATTACTTAATAAAATTTATGGTTTCATTGATTTGAAAAAAAAAATTACATTTGCATCATATCCTGCCAACCTTCCGTTCCCCCCCTTTTATATTAAATAAAACCAGAATTTTTTTGAATTATAAAGGCTAATTAAGAACTACATGGAAGTAGGAAACATTTCATTAAACATTTTTTCTGCCTCATACTGTGTTTATTTGACTTGGGTAAAAGAAGAAGAAGTAGGTTGGCAGCTATGTAATATGAATTACGATCTTTTGAAGGTCATAGCATCAAAGCTACCCATTTTTCAGGATTATGCCTATTGAGACATTTGATCAGCATCGCATGAAAAATATAAAAAATTCAGCCAATTCCACTGGGGACGGAATCTTTGGAAATATACTTTTAATAAATACAGAAGAATTTTTCAAAAATCTACCTTTATTTATTATACAAATTCAAAAGTTATGATGTTTTTAACTATTTTTTTTCTTTTATTCTAAACTAAATTAATTTTTTTATTGAGTCTTTATTTGAATGTAATGGTTTAAGAGTTTAAGTGATAATTAATGTTGCTATTCTGTATAATATGTCTTGAGGACATATAGGGGGAAATATACTATAAAAGTTCAGCGTAAATATGTATACAGTATTCTTTAATTATATGTTAACAAAAATCGGAATTTTTTGTATAAATTCAGTCGAGCCGAACCTGATTTCATCGATTTTTGCATATGCCGGGCCGAACTTTTAGTCTTTACACCAGGACGGGCCAAGGTAGCTTTCGTCCTGGCCGGGCTGGCCCCGGATATTTCAGCCCGTGTTGACATTTAACTGATACTGATGATACAAACAAATGATGGCATATAAAATTACAATTGTCCGACTTAATGCCGAGTTTCTTGAATGTAGATATTGCTTTGCGCTGGATTTATGAACTAATTCCGCTGTCGGATGATATTTGCATATTACCTATAGATGTTTTTTGTTATTGTTCTCCGGGATCCCAAAAGTTGATTGCTTTATTGAAGGAAAATGATATTATATTTAAAAATAATAATGTATATTAACTCTTAAAATTGAAATATTTTTATATACGTTAAAATGATGTTATTTTCATATCACCAGTTCCAAAGGTCGAAATGTTTTGACAAGTATTGTCATCTTTGAAAATAATATAATTGAAATCGCACACAGGGCTACGTTTTACAAAAATTTAGAGTGCCATTATAAAAGAGAGGTGTCCCATGCGCATATGGCACATACTCAGATTGGAAAATATAATGCCAAATTTCCTAAGTTTTCTTTATAAAATCCTCTCGACCAATGAAATTTTTGTTTTTTTGCTTATCCTTATGTCGCCATTATTTTATAAAAGTACTCTACTATATTTGCATCAAAATAACGTAATTTGCAAAATGTAACTTTCATAAATTTCAATTAAACTACATTTTACATATAATTTCTTACATATAAAAAAAATAATAATAAAACTAATATTATAAATATTTTTTTAATGTAGAAGAAAATTATATTTATTTTTTTCCCAAGAAATCGATAGTTGCCAAACAATTTCAAATATAACACATCGGTTTGCTATGCACTTATTAATGAATAAAACGAAAGAACGAAATCTCTATAGCTGAAACACGCATTTAACCCGATTAATGTATAAAGTTAATGCGATGACTGTATGAATTCTATATTGTATTTTAGTTTCAAGAATTTTAGTTTAATGATTTTTTATTGTTTGCCGGTTTTACTAAAAATTTCTTCTTCTACTTTAGCCTCCAGCTAAACCGCCTCGAAAATCCATCACCTCGCTATCACCAAGCGGCAAGACACAGCACCACATACGGCAGTCCAGTGTGACGTACGACTCAACATCGCAGAACCAGATGATGTACGATCCATCAGACATCGCCATGCCCAGAACTCCACCAAGCAGCTTTGCAAACTCGGATTTGAACACACTCACTCACCAACAGCCCTTGTCCAACGGCAAGGAGGCATCTCCCTTCAGTGCGCTCTACGATGAGGTGGCCAGTGGGAAGGTGGTGAACACGAGTGGTCCCCTCCTGGGTCCCAAGGTCATCAGTCATCGCAGGCGGTTGACTGGAGAGGGGGGCCCACGACCGGACAAACCTGTACCTCCAGCCAAACCAAAAACTCTGGATCTTCGGACCAAACGGCAGACTGTACAGATCCCGCTTAGTCCGGCTCACCAACAGCAACCACCAACTCCAGAGTTTCCCCCGCCATCACCATCAACGGCAGCACTCGGAATTCATGAGAAGATCAGGCCCCTCAGTCAGGTGGGTAGTGATCTGCTTCGGCTGCCGAGAAAAATTCTCGCCAATTTCAGGTGACATAAACTCTCTATGCAGCGCTGTGTCTCATATCGATATTGACCAAAGTGAAAATTATCATTATTTATTGTCCACCTACGGATCATAGAGCTTCGATCACAACTGTAAGGAAGTACGTTTATTAACCTTCAAATTTTATTCGGGGAACACCTGTACCTTACCATTTCTTTTTTTTATATAAGATAAGTGCTCCCCCCCCCCCCCCCACCCTACCCAATCCAGAAGTTAGTCACAGTGAAATAAAATGCTTTATAAATAGTTTATTTGTGGTACAAAATGAAATATTATAATTTCTCAATGTGGCCACCTTTCATAAGACATCAGCCATCAGCAAAGAATCATAGATCTATCTATAGAACTAGTTCAGCCAGTAATGTAGGGTTATTACAAAGCACACTACTAATTTTAACTGGCTGACGACTGAAGCTTTTATCCTACATTATTCTTTTTTTTTCGATGTATAATTTAATTTTATGTTTGTTATTTTAAAATAAATATTTTTTGAACGTTTAATTTTTTTAAATATTTATTTGGGTTACATTTATATCCCGGTGCAGCAAACTCATTAAAAAATAAGTGAGAATACATGAGCCTTCCACGGTTCAGAAATTTGTTAATTACCTGTTAGAAGTATGTTTTTTTTTTTTTTTTTTTTTTTTTTTTTTTTTTTTTTTTTGCTGATAACATTCTTGATATTGAGTTTTGGGAGCAAGATTTTATATGCAAAATAACAAAGGTTTTTGTACATGGGCGTAAAAAGTTCCCCTTCTTTCTGTTCTCTCTCTTACTGTATTAGGTGGTTCTGTTCCTGGCATTCCTCCTTCAGCTTTATGATCTGTTAGAAAAACAACACTATGGAGATGTGTATATGTTTATTATATTGAAAATGCTTTATTCTATCCCGGTGTAATCTGGAATCTGGTAAGGGCTTGCTGGTTTTATTTCAAACTGACTAATAACAAACATTGCTATTTATGGAAAATATTTTTTGTTGGATTAATTTTTTTTTTTTTTCATATGACGTTTTTTTTTTGTGTTTTTTATGTTTTAGACATAAAACATTTTGAAACGTAAAATAGATATCCTAAAATTTTAAGCAACTGTTGAGAAAAATTTACTGAATAAGTTCTGTATTTAGATAAAATTCAATGAATTAATTTAATTTTTAATTAAGTTTATTTTCGTTGTAAAAAACGAGCAAGGAATTTGATCAGTTGATTAAAATTGTATTATTTAATTTAACAATGTTCTGACATAGTTTGCTTTAATTTGATTCGTTATGTATTATTTTGAAACATTACTGTTATAAAGATACTCACTTTTTGACAGAAAAAGTGTGTGTATGTTCAGTTACAAATTTGCTGTTTACCTAGCAGGAAATCATTTTAATAAATGTCTACAGGTGATTTCTACTGAATACCTTGAGGAGTATATCTTTTTAAGGGAAAAAAGTGTTAAAAATAATTTACTTTAAGAAAATGGCCTGCTTTTTAATATTTAGAATTTTTTTATTTAGATGTTGATTAATTGTATATTTCTTTTGTATCTTAATAATTATATTATCTTGAACATTACCAAACATCGATGTGATAACTCATCTACCGTCCTATGCTGAAACGGTGTATCTCTCTCTCTCTTTCTTTCTTTCTTTTTTTTTCTTTTTGTCCTTTAGACTTTTACCCATGGAAACCACTTCGGACTTAACCTACTTACTTTCTAAATGAAATAAATCAGCCATCACGTCAAAATTCTGAAAATATATTCGCAGATTATGTATCAAAATATACTTAAGGCTGCTTTCAAGTTCAAACTGGCTACTTGCTGGCACATTCCTGAATTAATTTTTATTCGTAAACGCATAAAATTAGCAGGTGTTCTTACTCAGATACTAAGAAATCTTATAACGTTTACTTTTTTCTATTAAAAAGTAAGGATCTTGCAGAAAATGATCTCAAAAGTGGCATTTTTAGCTAATTTTCGAGATACCTGTAGTGGAGGGTATACGGTGATATATGCAGTATACTTTCTGGAATTTTTAACGGAACTCCGCATACTCTATGTTTAGTAAAACTATAGCATATATTCTTTGTGCCTATGGCATATACCCTGTGATTTTTTTATGACAGCAGTGGACACGACAGTCCTGAAAAGAGTGCTATCGGAGTGCATTCTATTACAACTCAAAATGCAATATATTCATCGAAAAAAAAAGTTATTCGATTACAAAACATTTCAATTATAAGATCTGCAGTTTTCATGTACTTGCGTTCAAAAATGAGTTTGTGAGTACATTATAAAGTTCCTTGTTGTTAAGTGGAAAAGAATATTTTTTGAGTTCACCCTTAAAACCAAAAGTCTCAGTCAATACCATCTCAGTTTTATGAGATATAAGTTTCGGCTGAGGATGGTAGTGTTTTCTTTTTCTTTTTTTTTTATGTATATGTTTTTTGCTTTTTGTGTTTCAAAGGTAAATCTCTTTTTTTTTTTTTTTTTTCGTGTTTGTGAAAAATTAGATTTTTTTTAAAATCATTGTTATCACAATATTAATATTGCCATCATATATAATGCTGTTAATTGTTTAAAAATCATGTACTTCTAGTCATAATAGACTTAAACCAACACCATTCAAATTTGCGAGCGACACATAAATTCAATTCTATTACCTGATATCAGGATTATAATATAGAAATTTAGTCCAAAGAATCATAGAAAACAGTCAAATCAGGTATGATAATTTTACCTTGTAGTATTACATGTTGAGGATATCATAAGAGACATTGCTACTATTCCAAACCAATGATTTAAATTAGAACACATTTTACAATTTTATTACTGAAATATTTTCTAAATATTTTTATTATGATATTTACGACTGAAATTATTTATTTAGCTATAGACCGAACTCTACATTTAGACATATGAGTCGCATACGTTTTGTATTCTTTTTCTATGGTGGTCTCTATTTTTAAGGTTCTGTGCACAGTTTAGATACAATGACTATTATATCAAACTCAACTTATATATAGTTCTATAAAATGATCTAAAGTGTAATTAATAGAGTTTATAATTAACTTTTGGAAATTGTTAGCTTTTCTTTACTAGATCTGGTGTTCACTTAAATAAGAAGTCTACATTAATAAATGTTTTAACATTTTGACTTTTTTTTTTTTTTTTTATGACAATTAACATTTTAATGAGGAAAAACAAAAAACTACATTTTTTTATGACAATTAACATTTTAATGAGGAAAAACAAAAAACTACATTTTTTCTCTTTATTACTTTTGCATAATTTTAAATGAATCATTGCCGATAAATTTCAATTGTAACTTGTATATAGACCATTCCAATGAACATAATGGATATAAGTAAAATGCTTTGATGAACTACTTCTTAAAAAAGTAACGTCTTTAATTTAATGGAGATTTTTATTAAAGATATTAAGTATTTTTTTATGTGGAATAATTTTATAAGTTCTAATTCCTGCAATATTGTATATAAAACTATCGGAAACCAAGTGCTTTCACATATATATATTGTAAAAGTGCTTCGTGTAAAAAATATAGACCTATGCATATTATTTCTTATGTTATTATTTATGTTGTTATATTTCATATGTTTGTGATTTTTTTGCATGATTAAATGCTCATTTTGTGTTTCGCTAGAAGACCTTGCATGTGACAATAAAATATTTTATTTACTTTCTATTTTGTTGTTTCATTTTTTTATTTTTTGTAGTATCCTTTGCTTTCTTGCACGCCTTAGTTCTACATCATATAGTAGTACACAGAACTTTTCCAACCTTAAAATTAATAAATATTTATTTAACAGTTGATTATAGTTTAAAAATAGTCCGAAATAAACATGAATATTGTTTAGCTTCTTCTGTAATCATATTGTTGAAACTAAAGAGAGCTAATATAAATATTGTATGCAGCACTTTCAATGTTAATGAAAAAGTTATTTCAGAAGTTCTCAATTTTACCTTATACTTATTCTACATGTAAATTCTCGACCGAAATATCTTGCTGAAACTTTCTGCCAAAAGGATCGTACATAGTGAATCGAAAGAAACCTAAGCGTACTACTTTATTTCGGTGCCGTTATTACTATATCAATTCAAAAAGCCTTGTACCAACTTTAAAGAAACCAAAATAAACATTTTTTTTATACAACCCTTGATCAGAACTGAATTTTTAAATCTCCAGAGTTTTTTTTCTTTTGATTACGAAGAATGATAAGTTAATTTTGCAGTTTGGAGCAAATGTTATAGTAATTAAAAATAAAAATATCTGCCCAACAAAATTTTAGTATTGAAAACTAATTCGAAAAGAAGCAGATAACAAAACAATTTTATTCTAATTACAATAAATTCTCGAAGAATGATTTCTCTTAAGAATCTCATACCACTTAGGAATGTTTGCTCGTAAGAATTTATCCCGATTTTAAAAACTATTAGCTAATGAATTTCCTGATTTCAGGAACATTTTGAATGAAGAAAACGAAATTTAATTCAACTTATGGAAAATTAGAATTTTAGAAAATAATTGAAACATTCTTTTTCCGTCAGTTAATATAAAACAATTTTAAGTTTTCGCTTACTTGAGTTACAGACGTTCAAATTTAATTGCATTTGTAATATATGTACAGAAACTTTTAATGCATTTTATTGGTTGTAATCAATGTTAATTATTAAATTTTCAGTCGCTCTCAGCTACTCATTATTTTTCAATATAATTTCTCGATTTTTTAAGTAGAACATCAAACACCTCTGATCACTCAAGAACTTCTTGAAATTAGTCCTTAACCCTTTCGCGACGAGTGTCTTTTACAGAATTTTTAATCTTTTACTACCGGTTTTTCAAAACAGAAATTTTCGTCTAATTGAATCGCGGAAATGCTGATATTAAATAAGGCAAAGCTTATAATAAAAAGTAACTGGTGGGAATAATCGAGGATTCTGAGCATCTTATGCGTCACGTATACGTGTCGCTCGTCTCCAAGGGGTTAAAAAAAAGAGCATACATTTTTATTTGGTTTTTAATTTCAAAATATTCGTTACCTAGAAACATTATGGAAAAATCAGAAAGCATTTGTTAAATTTTGTGAAATAATAAAACCGTTCTTCATGAATCAGAAAATGTATTATAGCTCCTCAAATATCCACTTACTGATCATGCATTTTATTACGAAAAATGATTGAATGATTTATGTATCCACTTTAAATTATTATCTTACATCTTTTGAATCTTACTGAATAGAATTAATAATTGATTATAATTATTTCGACGACTATGTTAGCTGTTCGATTAAATTTTTTAATGAATGTTTTTATTGCCGTTCAGTTGAGAACCGCAGCATTGTTTTGTTTTACCCTTGTAAACATGACACATATAACATTCAACCTGCGGGGATGACCGAGCTACACTCGCTTAAAAATAGCTTTGCATTTAACTCGATGTAACAATAAATTCTCACTGTATTATTGCTATAAATCGTCATGTATGTCGACTCCTGTTGATAATTTCTAGAAAATTGCTTCAGATTCTTAAAGCCAATTTTTTCGCCAAATTTGGCGACATTCTTTCATTTAGCGCGAAGCACGTGTTTTAGCATTGGTAATCTTAAAAGTCTATTTCCCGCCAAATCTCGCCAATGTCCCAACATTTCACCAAATATCGCCAAATTTGGCGAAATGTTGTCAACTTTGCAACTTTGTTTACTGCCACCTGTTTACCAAATTAATAATTATTTCTACCTTCATTCCCATTGAAATGCATTGTCCCCATAGTGACCCCAAAATAACCCACTAACCGAATCTCGGTTCCTATTGAGAACGTCTAGAAAATTCCTTCAGATTCTGAAAGCCAATTTTGTCGCCAAAAGTGGCGACATTCTTTCATTTGATGCCAAGCATGTGTTTTGACATTGGTAATCTTAAATGTCGATATTCCCACCAAATGTCGTCAACATTTAACCAAATATCGCCAAATTTGGCGAAATGTTGACAAGTTTGCGACTTCGTTTAAAGTCAACTGTTCAAGAACTTAATAACTGTTTCAACCTTCATTCCCATTGAAATGTATTGAACCGTAGTGACCCCAAAATGACCCACTAATCGAATTTCCTCGAACATATGACCTATCCCAATGGTCTTCTGGTACCCCAAAACGCTAGAATACAAAATTTCGTCAAAATCGTTAGAGCCGTTTTTAAGATAAAATTTGCATACACACAGACATAGACACAAGATTTGCTCGTATTATAATATATGATAATAATCAATATTAGGTAGCTTTCAATGCAAAAAAGTATAAAGCTACCTATTGTAGCCGTTCGGAGGAAAGCAGTTCCGGAAAATTTCGATATATTTTCACCGATCATGACCCCCAGACCCCAAAACCACCCTCCGTTCAAATGTTGATTTATATATATAGATATATATATATCCATATATATATTTATATATCTGACCTATGTCATACGATAACGCTCGTATTTATAAATCAATTTTGATGAAACTAATTGTGTGTATTAAGCTAACCAATGTCTCGACCGAGTTCGTTGGCCAGCTTGGTCTGCCATTTTGTTTCAAGATGGCGGCCACTTAAAAATTTAAAACTAAGATAAATATACAAAAAAGTTAAAAATTCAAATTTTTTTTAATTACGTGTTAGTCCTTGATACAAGGATTCCAGAGCATTTTTTGGTTTACCTCTATCTTAAAAAAATGGCTGAGATAGAGCAGTTTGAAATTCTAGGGTGGCTGACATTTTGAAAGAAAACAGCACATTATCGCGATTACAGCAACTTATTTTCTTTCATTGTTGTAATAATTTTCCCAATCATACGCATAAAACTATATATTCATATCCGTTAGCGCCAAAATTGGTGACATTGGCGACAAAATTGGCGACATTGGTGACAAAATTGGCGACATTTGGCGAAATATCGCCAAATTTGGCGACCAAAATAAGTCTTCATAAATGAAGCCAATTTGGCTATTGCTCAATAATTTGGCGAATTTCTTATTCAAATTCAGTATTAACGAATCTTTTTTAAACGTTTCTTTGTATTTTAACTTGCTGTTTTCGTGTAACATTAGCTAAAATTTTAAAACAAAGATATAGGAAAGCTACCTTTTCCTCCCGGTACAGGCCGGAAGGACTTTTTATTCTAACAATACTTATTCTTAAATTTCGATGTGAAAAATTTTTGCTTAAACGAACTTCAACAATATTGAAATTTTTCTGTTTAGTTGGTAAGGCACTTTTGTTAATTTTTATATCGTCTCGAATAATTCCATACTTTTCCAGTTTCTGTTGTTATAAATAAACATTTCGTTTTGTTTGTCACAAAGTCGAACTTTGAAAATATTTTTAGGGTGCATACATTGAAGAAAAGCTTAACATTGAATATTTATAAATAGAACAAAATATCTTTTCTATATGTTTTACATTATAAGAAATTTCTTTGTGAAATTGGGTCATTTAACTGCTTCAAATTATCTCTATATAATGTACTCGTTTCTGCAAAATGCACCTCAAAAATAAAATGCCCCTTTATACTATATGCATATAACAAAAGTTTAAAAGTACGATGACTAAATCTTAATACTGTACTTTGCTGTTTGCACTGAATTATAAGACGATTTTATGGAAAATTTCCTATCTTCAAATTCTCTTAATAGGCCTTATTTAGCATGATTATTCGCAGAGAATCTGTAAAATTGGATTAAAGGGTATTGCAGAATTTGATTGACCAGACATCAAAGAATGTGTTATCGCATTAAATTCGTTAATTTGCCATTCTCTGTGATGATCAATTATGATGTATTAGAAGGCTGGAAAATTCATTTTTAGTGCATCTTTTCTGGCTTTTTAACACTTTCCAACATAGTTGAAAAGTGTTTATGAAATCGGTTTGTTTGTCGGATGTCTGTCTGAAGTTCCGTTACATTATGGTGTAAGGGGGAAAATCGTTTACTGTGTATTTTAATGATGTTGCACTATTACATACATACTGTCGAATATAGAATCAAATACTTTTATCATTCATTTACAGGGTCACATAAAAAATTCTGTCACATAATGGTCTACAGGGAAAAACTGTTTGCAGCGTATTTTAATTATGTTACACTATTTCAAACATAATGGAATTGATATACGTTACTGAGGTTTACTACAAGATGATAGCAGTAGAATATGCTGTGCATAGCATGTATTGTACATTTACAGGGACACACAAGAAATTTCGGATACAGAATTGTCTATTAGAGAAAATTGTTTGAAGTGCTTTTTCATTTATGGCATGCGTTTTAACCCTTTAGCGGGCGGTGGTCACAAAAAAGGACACCTAATTTTAATTCCAAAACTGACAAACGGCACCAAGAATATTTAATTGAATTTTTCCTTTTATACAGTAAGGGAAAATCAGCAAATTATTCTTTTCTAAGGAAATCGTTTGTAAAATCTGGTGTCAGTCCATTATTTCATTATTTTACAAACAGATTTATTCCGCGCCGGAAAGGGTTAAAATGTAACTGAATGTTTGAATACTACGTGATGTGTATACATTCTATAGATCATATACAGAGCAACACAAAAGCAAAAGTATTCTGGAAGTGTTGGAAAGTGTTTCATAATCTGTGCTTGACAAATGATTTTCTATTTTATTTTATCGAAATAAATTTTTAGTCATGTTGATGCTGATGTCCCAGATCCGGACGCTGCGAATGTTCTGTGTAGTGGACAATGACATAGACCCGAAGGATTCAACGTATCTAAACAAAACAGATTTTAGCGTCTGGGTATAATGGATCAGCTGTCATCAGAAGTTATATTTTTCATATACAATCAATGTGCTAAAAATATGATAAAAATATAATTGATAAGAAGTACGAGTAAAACAAAAATCCTCCAGTAATGAATTTTAATAGTTAAGCAAAGATTGAAGTATCACGTTGCAATAATAAAGAATATGGAAGAGGAAAAAATTGGAATTTTTTGAGTACAATTCCACCCAATGAAGATGAAATAAGACGGGCAAAAATAAGTATCAATGTTAAGTCACTTTAAATAAATAAATAAATATGAAAATAAGCCTTAGATTTTAAATTGGCCGTGGAAATTTTGAATTTGAAGAGGCTTTTTTACCCCTTAGTGGTTATTTTCCCAGAAGATTGAAATTAGGGATTTTTTCAGAATTTTTATTTATGTATTCAGCTTTTCAGATATTGATTTTGCATTTTCTATACAGACTTTAACAAAAAGTATATCTGTGTAACAATATCTCTCATTTAAATTAAGTTTAGTAATTAAAAAAAGAGGTGCAACTCTTTCTATATGGATTATAAATTTATAGAAAGCTTCTGTTGAAAATGCTAAACTCTTCCGATGTTTATGTGAGAAAATACGGGTCAGTTTGTTTTGTTTCAACCAAAAAATAAGCAAAAAAAAAAAATTTTTTTTTTTAGTTCGAGGGGGAAGGGGTTTTTGTGATAGTGTTTGTGGCGTTATTATGTGGATAGAATTATTATTTTTTTTCTAGGCAGGAAGTTCTATAAACTGCCAGTAGCTATTTGATAAAAATGCGAATCGTTTCTGGGATACGTAACGTATGGATTCAGGTTGAACTATTCGACTCCCCATTTTTAAAACTGTACAAAAGCACTCAAATTTGTCTTCAATCAGATATTATTGAAACTACCACTACAGCTTTATTGATTCGACTACATACAGCAGAATCGTCTTTAAATATGCAGGTAGCTGGTAGGTAAAACTAGCATCCCACCTCACCAGATCTAGGCTCTCTAGAGCGCTTTGGTACAGAAGCCACATGCTCCTGTATAAATGTGATCATTCGCAAGTATTAGCATCTTGGCTTCAAGAGTAGTTATACGTTGTCGTTTAAAGATGTTTACAGAAATTATAAATGACTTTCTCCCCAATGTGATACATACCATATGACAAGCAAGAAATTCAATAGTAAACTGTGTGGTTTGTATTTTCCTACATAAGTAATCTGTTTCTTGCTGTGTAGGTTAATTTTCATTTTTGTTGTAGAAAACTACTAGTCTATTTGGTATAGTGATGACAAACATTTTGAAACTATCGATATAGTGTCTTGATATCGATATCCGAAAAATATACAAAAAAATATCGATGTATCAATTTTTCGAAATATCGACATGTATTTTTTATTAGTTGATGTGTTAATACATGAAATTATTTATTTTTGTTTATGTTAAGTAATGTTTTATTTTAAAATGGATTTTAAGCTTTTTACGGAATATTTTTTAAATTAACGTTTATAAAATCCATGAAATTATTTCCAGTATTTTTGAGGCAAACCAATTAAAAATAGCAACATTGATAATAGCTCTCTGTCACTCAGGCGATTTCTCTTCGTCATTTGAGACACTAGAATGGAGTAAGGATGGGTTCTTTTGGCTAGTTTCTGATTTCGCTAACTATGTTTTAGTCAAAAAACATGTAAATTATGATAGGAGGGTTTTTCTGATTGCGTGAAAGATATTTCCACATTATCTAAACTACTTAGACATATTAAACGACTAAGACAACAAAAGAGTTTTTCTAATTAAGTATTTTTTAAATAAAATTAATTTAGTTAGATTTGTTTAGAAATGTACGTTAAAAATGCTTAAAATTAATTTTTGCATGTAAATTATTAATTTATAAGAAGCATCCATATATCAGATGTAGAAAAACGATATATCGACATACATATCGAGAATCTAAAATCGATATTTTTTGGCCTGATATATCGATATTTTTCTGTCATTCCTAAATTGGCATGTTTGTTAAAATCCTAAGAGTCATCCCTGAGCATTCCTCATCCAAGGTAAGAAGTGTGATCGTATACTTCATGCAGTTCGATGTAGCAGTCTAGAGGCCTCGTCCCACACTTAATATTAAAACTTGCACATTAGCACTGAAATTAAAATAGTCACGTTACTGTTTTTCAGGCATAACCGTTTCAATACATGTTGGTATAGATAACAACTTCTTATAATGTTTGCGTTTGTCCTCAGTTTAGAAAGTAAACTGTTAATTATGGATTAAATAACGACACCTTATGAGCATTATATTAATTAGAGAACCATCTGTATGTAAAAATAATAACACTGTTTTGCATGACCCATTGAGAGTAGCCGGCCATGATAGGAGACCGAGAATAGCAATGGTAATAAGATCGATACAACATCACTTTGAACAATTTCTTCTGGTGTTAAATAACTAGTAATTAATATAAGAATATGAACTATCAAAAATAATAGGTTGCTAAAATACGCTAAATTACATTTTAAACATTGTGTTTTGTCTTTAAAATTGTCGTGAAATTATTAGTATTAAGGGTATCTCTATAACAGAGTGGCGACATATGAGAAATAAAATTTGATTGGTTAAGATGACTTTGGACAAAAACGAAGCATTTTGGAAAGCCTGCAATTATTGCCAAGCTAGTGGTTGTTAACTTGTCTAATCGAATTCACCTAAGCGAGTACCGCCGTTTTTTTCGGAGGATGGTTGCCATAATTTGGACAAAAGCTTCAGCATCAGTCAAAAAGTCATCAGTCGGGACACAAGGTTCAGTCTGTGCATACGCCCAATGAATATATCACCACCCTTTTATAGAGGCACCCTATTAGTACTTACAGGTGAAGTATATTTTCGTAGTTGACAATTCGCAGTGTTAGTTATTTTAGAAAAAACAAAAAGCTTAATGAAAGTAAAGCTTAATAAAATCATATATTATCAGCATGTTTACCAGTTAGTGGTCTTATATAAATAAATGAATATAAATGTATAAAGAACTTTATAACTTTAGAACAACTAAAGAATTTTTCTTTTAAATATTGATTACAATACATGATAATGTAAAAACAAATAACTTTCAAATTATGAAAATCACAAGAAGAAAAATAAATTTTAAGTTTTATTTTAGTTACATTCTTTCTTTACAATTTTATTTTCTTGTCATAATAATAATACATAATACATGTACTTTTTAGCTTCTAATGTTCTTCTAACTCTTGTGTAGTTTCAAATTTCCGTACTAAATTAGCTGATGAGTATTTGATATGCTAGATGTTTCAATATCTGTCCGAATATTACGAATGCTGGTGGCACTCTAAGAGTTCTACTTACAAAGTTTATCGCAAGACAGATGACACTCTCTCATGTTTATTATTATTATTATTATTATTATTATTATGAATATTGCTTTCTAAAGCATGGTATGAAGCATGCAGTTGCGCTCTACGCATGAATATGGCGTTATAATTTAAGCATGACATTTCTGAAGTCTGTAGGTAATATGCACATTCATAAACAGTCTAATTTTCTGAACTCTTGCGCACTTTCGTGAAGGAATTGCACATCCTTTCCATGGAATTGATCAATGCCAGGGGTAGAAATTGTCCTGAAATTCCTACTATTCCTGAAAAAGATAAAAACATCCTGAAATGTCCTAAAATATAGTAGTCTGTCCTAAAATTCCTGAAATTTTGCGAGTTTTGTGCTATATTGGCATTTGATATCATCAAATAGGTGGTAGATGCACCTTTTTACTGATGCGAATTGATCACGAAAGTCGCAATTTTCTTCAATTTATCGTTAAAAATACTGATTTTCGTCAATTTGCACACAAAAAAATTTTTTTTGGTGATCAGTTGCCAAAAATCACATGTTTTATTGATTAGTCATTAAAAAAAACTTGCTATTTTCGTCTGTCAGTCACAAAAAATCGCAATTTTTACCAATCAGTTATAAATGAGAAAATATTTTGAGATTTTCATTGATCAGCGAAGAAAAAATCGATTTTTGTCCTTCAGTAATGCAAAAATTGAAATTTTTTAGCAGCTTGGTCAAAGGGTTCTGGTAAAATTACTTTTCTTTTGAATGTACTTATACTTTTAAAACAAAAAATTGTGTATGTAGTGTACTTTTTATGATAATAAAATGTATTGAAGAGAGAGTTAAAGGTTTTTTTCCGTTAGTATACCAAGCAAATGTGTCCTGAAATATTGAAAAAAGTATGTCCTGAAATATCATCTAGGGCTGTACTACCCCTCTCAATCACCTGAGCAAATTCTGCCTATATTGTCTACAATGATGTCACGTGCACATTACCTATAGCAAAATTGCTGACATTTTCTTATGCTTCTTGTTTAGATTTCTTTGCTTTTATGGTCAAGCGCATGCTAATCCAGCTACATGTTGATTAATATTTGATTGGGTATTCTGCTTTTATGAGATATTCAGACCTAACTTCATCTGCTTTGTAGATTTTAAAATTCCTTTTAATTTCTTTAAAAAAAAAAAAAAAGACAGAAAACTTTTATGACATTACCAAACAACATTCCTCTTTCCTAGTTTCTAATATAAAAATTATTCTGCATTAACTTTCTTTAATATTTGTTCTCTAGCTTTATTAAAACAGAATAGAAATTTGATCATTACAATCTTAGACAATCTTTCAAAGTTACACTAAAAATAGTCAAAAGGTGTTTGATCGAACTATTACAGATAATAGGATCAGTTTGGCCAAAAATATTGTTGAATAACAAGCGTTATTAAATATAAGGTAAATTTCAGATTTTTTTCATCATTTGTTGATGATATGTTCGAGACGCTAACAATTTGATTTTAAATAGAGATTCTTATCTTAATTTTATCTTTTTCCAAGACTGACGTCAAAATTTTCAAATGTTTATTCCATATTTAACCTAAGGTATTTTGGTATCCTTTTAAATTACTTGATCTAATTTTAATCTGTAGTCTTGAAATATCTTCATTAACTTAATATCAATAATCCGCTAGTACTCCCACCAAGTATTCTGCTTAAAAACCAATAAAGAATTCTCTCTATATATTTAAAATCAGACCATCAAATGCAAAGGCATTTTTTTTAACTGTTTAGAATAGACTATTTTTTTTTTCACCAAAATGCGGACATGGTACGAAAGTTTGAAATATACAAATGAAAAAATGTTGTGGTATATTAAGAAAATTATTAGAAAATGAATAATACGAGTTATGTTAAACATGAAGTGTGTGTGTGTGTGTGTGTAAGTGTGGAAAAAAGCTGTGACATCATTTTACATGAATTTATTGCAAGAAACAAAACAGAAAACACATTGTCGTTTTATTTATTCAATATATTTCTTCAAGACTCTACAGTTCTCTGCCAACGATGTAGAAGTTGTCGAATACCATCCACTTCACCAGGTGTGATGTAGGTTAAATGTTATTTCACGACGTTGATAATGTTTTCTGAAGCTGAGCAGTGGTTCCTTTATTTCTGATAGGAAATCAAAATCACGCGATGACCAATGAGGGATGTATGTTAGTGTTCTAAGACTTTCCATTTTCTCCGAATGAGTTGTTCAGGACGAGCAACATCTATCCTCGACGAATGCTGAGGCTGAACTGATCTCCTCGTGTCGACAGATTTGTCTGATAACTTTACATCACAATGCGATCTAATTATGTCTGCACGTACGACTACGAAAAATCACTTAGGCAGGTACGGTCATATTGCGATTATTAAATTTATGTGTAATTAAAATATATTTCCCAGGACTTATGCCCAACATTCGTACTTGTTAGAGTAAAAATTCACTCATTCACAGTTTGCTAAATAAGACCCACATACCTTACAAACTTAACACTTATTTAAAAAAGCAAAACAAGCCAAAACATTTCAAATGAAACTTCTATTTCAAACTGAAGCACACTAATTACCATTGAAGGAGCAAAATTTGGACTAGTAAAGAAATAGCCTAATAACAAATTACGGAATAAGCATAAGTAACAGCAAAAGATTCTAAACACTGTTCTAAAGTCCACATATTAAAGTGAAATACTTAAAAACGTCTTGAAAGCAAAGAAAAACAACGTATTTTCGATAAATGGATTCTTCCACTCAGATACAAATCGAGGGTATAAACATTAAAATGCCACTGAATTAGAGATATCTGATTAGGAATGCTCTGCTACACTTCTAGTTTTTATAATTGCCACACAACGACGGATGCAGTCAAGAAGTTTACTGAGGTATCCCCTGCTTAATATCTGCTAGAATAAGTTAGGAAAGTTGGTATTGGATGATATGCTTGCACACATTTTCCCGAATATCCCAAATATGGATCTGGGAATCTCCGGGTTACCTAGTTACAATATTTAACAGGACAAATTTAGTAGAAGGGGGCTCAGGGCTAATGCTCGCCAACCACCGGGAATTGTGAAGAAATTCACATTGGGACCGCTCAGCGGTCATAGCTCTTTTCGCTCGCTCACCACTTTTTGCAGCAACTCTAGCCAGAATAAGAACTATCATAAATCATTTTAGCATATAAAATTTGCAATTTTTTGAAATATAAAAAGTTATTAAAAAATTTGTTAAAAACACAATTAAAGATGCATTTAGTTGGTGCTATCAATGGGCATACATCATTTTAACATTATAAAATTTACAAAATTTTGAAATGTGAAATAATTAACTGAAAAAATGACCTTGAAAACACATTTTGTTTAAACTCATTGCGCCTGTAATGCTAAATTTATTTCGAAAAACTCTTAGAAAAACACTACGGGATAGCAAGATAGTTTATAAATCAACAATCATTGTTTAAAGTTTGTTCGACGGGAAAAATACAATATCTCCTTGACGCTTGGCAAGTTTAACAAAACGTAAACAACACGTTTTCTGTTGTGTCTGAAAAAACATTTGAGCAAATAAGCTGATTTGCTGAATGCATCACGTGACCGTAAAAACGAACCAATGACTTTTGATATTCATGCATTCCTCCAAAAGATCGTGCTGTGTTTAAAAAGAGAATATTGATTCTGAATTTTGATTTGCTGAGTTAGAAATAAAGGCCAGTGAATATGACGCACACTGACAAAATCGTACTAAAATATTTCAGTTTTATATAGACTCTCATGACGTCATTGGGAGTACTTAACAAACCGTTTCTATGCATTTGCTGGCTTTTGCTATGCTTTTCCTGGCGGTAACGCCTTCACACAATGGGAAACCGACCCAGAAATTGTTTGTTGATTTGAAACAATCATCACAATTTTTGAGTCTATATGAGAATGTATCCTTTCTTTCAATTATGACATCATTTTCACCATTAGATCCATTCATAATTGGGAATTAGGTAATTTTCAGAAATATTTTATTTTGTGC
This sequence comes from Maratus michaelseni, assembly GCA_963931845.1. Taxonomy (NCBI): domain Eukaryota; kingdom Metazoa; phylum Arthropoda; class Arachnida; order Araneae; family Salticidae; genus Maratus; species Maratus michaelseni. The sequence goes on from OZ007596.1 coordinate 139,315,761, forward strand.
ATACCAAGGATCTTTAAATAAAGAGCAAGAGTTCACTGTATGTAGGTGCAGGGATAAGAATCAGTGAATATGACGTCATCACTGACACAATCATAGTAAAATATTTTATATTCATGGATGAAAATGCATCTTTTATTTTCCGAATGACATCATTTTCTTCACCGGAAACATTTTGCTTTATATATTACATACTATGGTAGATTATTTACTGTAATTTTATTTACACAAATTACTTAATATTATTTCTCACTAAATAATTTGTGTCCCGTTAGTGCATAACTAAACGCAATCATTTTAATATGTTTACATTTTATGAAAACCATTGACATTTTTCTTTTAAATGTGACGCAAGTTTCAGTGGTGATATCACACATCTGAGTAGTGAAATGTAATAAAACAAATTAATTAATCAGGGAAAAATAAATGTTACTACGTTTGTTGCCAAACAGTAAGCTACAAATTTAGCCTTATCTTCGCACCAGGTAAGAGAAATATATGTGTAGATGCTTCATGAACCAGGTAACTAACCGAAGTTTGTGACAGGCACGGTTTTCCTGCTGCTACAAACTATTTCCATCCGGGTGACAGAAAAGCATGAAGAGGTGTTAGCGATCACCCTGTAGATCTATGCATATGCTATCAGGATGCTTGGTACAGTACCCAAGGTCCCAAACCCTGTCAACAGAAAACTCCCCAGGCCACCGTAACTTTGTATAGTTCCACACAGCAATGCTGGATCCATAACTAGGAGCTGGTTCTATATTCTTACAAATCATTAGCGTGATGCAGTTGGAATCCAGACTCATCACTTGTTTTATTAGATTCGACTGTGTTAGGAATCCAGACTCGACTTTGTTATTAGCATTCAATCCTCGTTGGTCTAGTTACGTTGTTCTCTGGCTTATGTTAAGACATTGAATGAAGTGATATGTATTGACAAGTGATAATTTCGTAGTCTTCGATCTTTGATGTTCATACAGTGTAGAGAGCACACACAAACTGCCTATTCTATTGAGTGCCCGACTCTGAGATGGAGGGTATTATAAAACTGAGTCTTCGAAGATCACGACAGTTCAAGACTTGTCTTTTGCAATCTGCTCCATTACTCTCTGTTTATTGACTATCCTTAAAACCTTGCACATAAGAATGTACTATCCTTAAAACTATGAAATACTATCCTTATGACCTTTCACATAAGAATGTACAAAATTTGCCAATGGTCATATAAAAATTCGCTGATATTAGAAGGAGGCTCAAGTCCCTGTCCTCCCCCCCCCCCATACACACACACACACCTACCTCCTGGCTATGCGCATACTCTTGATTCTGTGAACAAGGAAATCCTAATTCTCGAACTTTTAGAATTAAACGGTCTATGCTTGGAGCATCTATTATTTACGTACACTCGATTGAAAGTATCTAAATCATTGCATTTATTTATTGTGTAACATTTAAACAATTGCTACAGAGCACTACACTTTCAGTTATATATATATATACTGTATATATATATATATATATATATACACACAGAGAGAGAGAGAGAGAGAGATGGATAGACAGATAGATAATGTAAAAAAATAAACTGAAGAACCAAATACACGAATAACTAAACATTGTTATACTAGAAAAGTATAATGATAAGCTAAATATATGGATAAATCGGCTGACTTTCAGCCTGAGCATTAATATAAAAAGGCCATACGGACGTGAGACATCTTAATAAGGTTCAAACCGGCTTTTACAGAATGTAACGTTCTTTTTTACCTTTTCAAGTCAAGAGAAGATCATGCTGTAATCAGACATCAAAATAAAAACCAGACTGGTAGCATGTTAATAGTAAAATAAAAATGTTAAAAATATAACGAAAACTTGAAAACAAAAAAGAATTTAATATGGATACATAATTAAAACCTTGCCAATGCATGATAAAAGTATTAAAATATTTAAAAATGCCTGTAAGCGCTTAAAAATATGGAAGAAACCAACAAGTTAGAAATGAAGCCAATTTTAAACATTTTTGTAAAATTCATTTCAGCGAGAGCATCTAAAAAACACTGTACTCTTATCTAACATCAGTAGAGTAAACTGAAACAATAAAATGAAAACTTAAAAACTGAAAAGTGCTATATACGAAAGAAAATGTGAAATAAGTATAAAACAGCTAAAAGTGTATGAGAGAAAGTGCAAATTATAAATATACAATTTTATACGTTTCACCCACATACCTTTACTGTACTAGCCAGTCTTCGCCCGTCTAGCCGGTCGCTTCCGAGTGGGGCCCAGGTAAAAAGTACTACTTGGGCCACACCCCTAGATAATCACGGGTAGGGCCCAGTATTACTTTGTCAGGGGGTTCATGAAAAAAAATATTTATGTCGTGAAGTCTTTATTTAAGTGCTTTTTTTATATTCTTATTAGTTATTTTCGTATACTTTTAATTTAAAGTATTTTATTTATATTTTTCTGGTTGCATGTAAAATGCACTTTATGAGCCCCAAGCGAAGTCAGGGCGGTACACTGCACTATGTATCTGGGGCCCCACTCGGAAGCGACCGGCTAGTAATACATAAAACTGCTGCTGAGATAGGACCAAAAGGCAAAATGACTTAAACCTTTCGACTCCCTCCCCTCATTTAACCTCTTTAGAGGGTGAATTTCTAAAATCGCCTGAAATACGTGTTTAATTATCTTCTAGTAGATTTGTTATCCTGAATTCCACGCTTTTAACTAAAACTGCTGTTGAGATATGGCGAAAAGTCAAATGTCCTAAAACATTCGACACCCCATTTAACCCCTTTAGAGGTCGAATTTCTAAAATCACTTGAAATACATGCTTAACTATTCTTTAGTAGATGTGTTACCCCGAATTTCATGCTCCTACCTACAATTGCTACTGATATATGGCGAAAAGACGAAATGACCTAAAATTTTCGACCCCCCCTCCATTTAACCCTCTTAGGGTGTGAAATTTTAAAATCTGTGAAATATAAGTTTAACTATCTTCTAGTAGATTTATTATCCTGAATTTCACGCTTTTAACTAAAACTACTGATGAGATATGGTGAAAAGTGAAATCATCGAAAATTATCGACCCCCCAGTTAACTCCCTTAGTAGTTGAATTTCTAAAATCGCCTAAAATACATGTTTAAATATTATTTAATAGATTTGTTATAGCGAAATTCATGCTCCTACCTATAACTTCTATTGAGAAATGGCAAAATGGCATAAAACATTCGACCCACTATTTAACCCCCCTTATTGGCCGAATTTTTAAAATCACGGAAATACTTTTTAAACTTTTTTTTTATGGAGATTTGTTATCCTAAATTTCACGCTTTTTTCTAAAACTGCTGATAAAATATCATGATAAGGTGAAATCACCGAAAATTTTCGACCCTTCATTTAACCCCTTTTGTAGTTGAATTTTTAAAATCGCCTGAAATGCATGTTTAACTATCCTTTAGTAGATTTGTTATCCCGAATTTCACGCTCCTAACTATAACTTCTACTGAGATATGGCAAAATGGCGTAAAATATTCGACCCCCATTTAAACCCCCTTAGTGTCTGAATTTCTAAAATCGCTGAAATACGTGTTTAACTTTTTTTTAGTAGATTTCTTATCCTGAATTTCATGATTCTACCTATAATTTCTACTGAGATATGGTAAAATGAAATAAATTTTTTGACCTCCTATTTAACCCACCTTAGTTGCTGAATTACTAAAATTGCTGAAATACATGTTTGTCTATATTTTTTTGTAGATTTGTTATCCCGAATTCCGAGCACCTAACTAAAAATGCTGCTGAGATCTGGCGAACAGGCAAAATGACCTAAAACTTTCGACCTCTCATTTAACCCCCTTAATGAATGAATTTCTAAAATCGCTGAAATATGTGTTTAATTATTTTTTTAGTAGATTTGTTATCCTGAATTTCACGTTCCTACCTAAAACTGCTGCTGAGATATGACGAAAACGTGAAATGACTAAAAACTTTCGACCGCCCATTTAACCCCCTTAGCAGATGAATTTTTAAATTCGCTGAAATATGTGTTTAACTAACTTTTAGCACATTTGTTATCCCGAATTTCGTGCTTTTAACTAAAGCTGTTGTTGAGATATGGCGAAAAGGCAAAATTACCTAAGACTTCAGACACCCCCATTTAACCCCCTTAGTGGTTGAATTTCTAAAATCACTAAAATACGTGGTTAATTATTTTTTAATTAGATTTGTTATCTTGAATTTCACGCTCTTACCTAAAACTGCTCATGAAATATGAAGAAAATGTGAAATCACCGAACATTTTTGAACCCCCATTTAACCCACTTAATGATTGAATTTCTAAAATCGCCTGAAATACATGTTTAACTATTTTTTAGTAGAATTGTTATCCCGAATTCCATGCTCCTACTTAAAATTCCTGCTGAGATATGTCGAAAAAGACAAAATTATCTAAAACTTCCGCCCCCCCCTCTATTTGACCCCCTTATGCTGTGAATTTTCGAAAATCCTTTCCTAGTACGCGACTACATTGTATAAAGAACATGTCGTCCAAAGATCATTGTTCTAGGACAAACGGTTGAGGCTCGGCGTTGATTATGAGAAAATCAAGCTACTCCTTTATAAGTATAGAAATTATCTAAAACTTCCGCCCCCCTCCATTTGACCCCCTTATGCTGTGAATTTTCGAAAATCCTTTCTTAGTACGCGCCTACATTGTATAAAGAACATGTCGTCCAAATTTCATTGTTCTAGGACAAACGGTTGAGGCTCGGCGTTGATTATTAAAAAATCAAGCTACTCCTTTATAAGTATAGAAATTATCTAAAACTTCCGCCCCTCCTCCATTTGACCCCCTTATGCTGTGAATTTTCGAAAATCCTTTCTTAGTACGCGCCAAACGGTTGAGGCTCGGCGTTGATTATTAAAAAATCAAGCTACTCCTTTATAAGTATAGAAATTATCTAAAACTTCCGCCCCCCTCCATTTGACCCCCTTATGCTGTGAATTTTCGAAAATCCTTTCTTAGTACGCGCCTACATTGTATAAAGAACATGTCGTCCAAATTTCATTGTTCTAGGACAAACGGTTGAGGCTCGGCGTTGATTATGAGAAAATCAAGCTACTCCTTTATAAGTATAGAAATTATCTAAAACTTCCGCCCTCCTCCATTTGACCCCCTTATGCTGTGAATTTTCGAAAATCCTTTCTTAGTACGCGCCTACATTGTATAAAGAACATGTCGTCCAAGTTTCATTGTTCTAGGACAAACGGTTGAGGCTCGGCGTTGATTATGAGAAAATCAAGCTACTCCTTTATATAGATATCGCCCATGTAGGTGCAGAAATGAAGCAGCAGTGAGATGATATTTGCAAAATACTGTCTAACAACCAATTCAATAGCACTTCCATGTAGCATCAATTAATTTCTTATGCTTGCCGCCTTTCACAATAATTCGTAAATGTTTATTGAAAACTCTGAATGCTATCCAAGCAAAGAACATGCGAAAAAATTGAAATTTTAAAAATCAACATATTTGTGGATATGCGAGTTATTTGTACGAAACTACAAACAAACAATGTGTAAGACAAATTGAATAAATTTTCCTTTGTAAAATTTACAGATCCTTTTAATTTCTTACAAGCAGATCCGCCTGGCGTTTACCACTTGGGACCGGTCCGTTCCGAGTCTCCCGAGAAAAAATTTGTTCGAGCCTAGGCCCGATCCCAGTCTAACGAGAATAAAAAAATAATTAATGAGAATAAATAAATAAAATAAATAATGAGAGCAAAAAAAGACCGCGAGGGTCCCGCTTTTAACAAGCCGAATTCGTCTCTTTAAATTTAACTGATACCGTTTTTCTTTGACTTTATGATGTTTTGGATAATAGATTTTATTTTAGTACTTACAATTTGTATTTCTGCTGTTACTTGCAATCCATTCATCCATTGAATTAAAAAGCAAATACGACACCAGTGTAAAAATACGCAAGGATCTTTAATATATCTCTACAAAATGTTAATATGTCACAAAAAGTCTAAAATTTTTCGAAACCACAGTAAACATATAAAAAAGTGCTTTTAATGCTACAGCACATATGCATTGCGAGTTATTTTTCCTAAAACTAATCAACTATAATATTAACAACCACTATTCTGATATCTAATATGAAATTTTCTTAGATCATATTGTGTTTATCTACATAAAGTTTGTTTTTTACAAAAAAAAACATACACTTGGTATTTCTCTATATAATGTTCACTCATGACAAAAATTTGAAAAGTCGTAAAACCACAAGAAATACACATGGAAATGCTTTTAATACTAAGCTTACATCCGAATCTTGATTTATCATTCTTAAAGATAGACTGTAATCAACAACCATCATTCTAAAATCTAATTTAAAATTTCTTTCTCAGGTTTTATGGTTCTATTTATCTACATAAGGTTTATGTGTTGCAAAAACATGTATTCTAAAATATTGCGAAACCATAAAACAACACACGTAAAATTGTTTTTAATACACATCACACTACATACATATCACGCTTTATCTTACCTAAAATTATAAACTTTAATATACAGTCATTGTACCATAATCTGATGTCAAATCTCTTTCCCTCCTTTTAAATACGAAAACTCTTTCATGTTAAGATCATTAGTTTATCTTTACATAAAGTTCATACGTGACAAATAGTTCCCCAAATCGTAAAACTTACAAGAAACTCATATCGAAATGCTTTTAATATTACATTTACATAAGCATCATGCTTTTCTTTCTTAATAAAATTAATAATCTACAACACTCATTCTGAAATATATTTTATCTAAATACTATAAAATAAGGTGAACAGGAACAGTTATCAACTTTAGGCGTAAAGTAAAATGTAACATATTCTAAAGCAAATTCATATGCGTTCCTATTTCTATATGTGTAAAGGAATGAGTAACAACTGTGAAGGGTGAATATGAACACAAAGCTTTTATCGAAAAAATTTATGTAATTGCATAAAAATAATTTTTTGCTACATAAAAATAACTTTTCAGGAAAATGAATACATCTTTCTTGACTTAATACAAAAACAAATCACCAAGGTCGTTCTTGAAGTTATTATATTCCTTATTAAAAAACTTTTATGATTTATATGATTTTTATTATGACTTTTTAAAATAATTATATATAAAAACGTGCTACTACAAATTACTTTTCTATCAAGCAAAATCACCGGTGGCTACTACTTTAACATTAAAATTCTTTCTTAAATTTTATAGTATGTCTCTACATAAAGTTACAAAAATATAAATTCTTAAATACAATGAAAACATAAGACAACATTCATAAAATTACTTTTGATGTACTACATACACAACGCGCTGTACTTTTCTTTCAAATAATAAACTTCAATTAATAGACACCATATTTAAATCTGATGGTAAATTTCTTTCTTAAATCCTATGTTGTTAACCTAGATAAATTTCATATGTTGCAAAAACATAAATATTCAAATATTACGAAAACAAACGATAGCAAGCATAAAATTTCTTCCGATACTATGCTATACACTATATTTCTTAAAATTAGTAAACTGTAATCAACAACCATCATTCTGAAATATAATTTAAAGAAATTCTTACATCCTATCAAGAAATAATTCCACGTAATCGATATAAAATTCATTGCAACAAAAACACAAATTCTTAAATATTACGAAGTCTTTAAGACAACACGCATAAATTGCTTTTGATGCTATACTACATACAAATCGTGCTTTATCTTTCTTTAAAATAATAAACTATAATCAACAGCCATCATACTGAAATATGATTTAAAATTTCTTTCTTCCCTTTAAAATCATGGAAACCCTTTAATGTCAAATTACAGATAATTTACTTGAATCATCGTTTTCTTCCCATCTTTCCATTGCGGTAAACGTACTTAAGTTTCAGAGAAGGGAATTCATTCAATTACGGTTAAAGCCCTTCAATTTAATTTACAAATTTATCAAAGGTACGAGAAATCTAAATTAATTCCTTTTCATAAATTTTCTCTCTGACTGGAAACGAAGTCGTTTCTACATTATAATAATTTGTCTGGTTATGTTTTAAGCCGAAATACTCGTTCATCTGCCTTTTAAGAACCTTAATGACATCTACGCTAAACTTTTGCTACGTTCTGAAGCAGAATATATGAGGTTAATTAGTTAATACCGCGCATAATTACAAAACTAATTTAGTTAAATTTGAATAATGTTAGAAAATAAAATGTTGTGGTGAATAAAATTTATAAATTTGGAAAAGAAGGGTGAGAAAATGATTTGTAGTTAGTTTTAAATTCACTTTATAAGGCTAAATTTATTTTATACAAAATAATTCTGAGAACCTCTGTGATAGAGATTGAGAGCAAAATTCATGACACATTTGAAAGATAAATTTAAGTGCCAATATTCATTTGATAATTCCTTTTACTTTCGTGTATGTAAATATATAAGTCAGAAGAGGATTTTTTTTTCTGAAAGAAAACAGAATCCGTTATCCTTTACAGAGAACGCTAAACTTCAGCTCTTTTTGAAACAGAATATATATGATATATCCTTGATGATAATCTTAAACGTCGTATAATTTTTACTTCACTATAAGAATAAAGGGTCCTCCAACAAAAAATGTCAGATTTAATATGCTTAAAAAACTGCTGTATGTTTATGAAACGACAAATATTTTTTATGCAACTCAAACGGATAAATGTTCTGATTTAAAAATCAGAAATAGTATTTATAGCTTTTATCCCCCGCGACTTGCCGTGCTGCACTTCCCAAAGAAGTAGGCGGCTGTTTAACCAAGTCGCAACCAACATCCTGTACTGAATTTTTAATCTTTTCGCACTAATATTTCGAAATAGAAATCTTTGCCTAATTTTATCGCACAAATTCTGTGATTAAATAAAGCAAAAATTTCTATTCTGGTACGAAATGCAAGGATTCTGAATATCTTATACGTCATGCATACGTGACGTTCGTCGCGAAGGTGTTAATATTGTGCATAAATACAAAACTAAATTAGTTAAATGCAGTTTATAATGTAGCTTATAAATATAGGGAAAGAGGGGTGATAAAAAGATTTGTATTTCGTTTTAAATTCACTTTATAGGGTTACATTCACTATACATAAAAACTATAAAAAATTCTAGGAAAAAAAAGTGGATCAAAATTCATGACACATTTGAGATAAATTTAAAATCCGTTTGATAATTCAGTTTGTACACAAATATGCAAGTCAGAAGAGGATTTTATTTTTCCAAAGAAGAAAAAAAAAGGCATTTTTTGATAGAGCTTTTGTTAACGTTAAGCTTTTTTTACGTTCTGAAAAAGGATATATAGGAATGATACAGAAGATAAAGAAGTGATAAGTGTGGATTTCCAAGAGCGGCCACTTTTGTACGTAGTAACCGAAATCCACATTAAACGATGTAAACATTTAAATAGTGTTTTCTCTTAAGTTTGATAAATTGAATTCACTTTTCGTCAGAAAATTAAATAGTTTACCAATTTTACGCAAAAAGGAAAAAAAAAATCTTTAATTTGGTAATTTAGCAAAAAAGCAAGTTAATGATAAATTGTTCATACAAAAGAGTACTTTTCAACTAGAAATACTTTTCAACTATGTTCTAATATGTTAAGAAGATGAAAAGCATGCATTAAAAAGTTAAATCCGACATGAATTTCTGTAATTACACTGTAATATCACTATAAAATGGAACCACAAGGCTTCTAATAATCCTTTATTTCTAATGGGAATTTTTAATTACCATGCCACGAGAACTCGACGTTCATATCCAGAACTCAGGTATACCTATTGCTGTGTCCGAACATCCTGTATACAAGCATTTTTTAGCATAAAAGTAAATGCCAATAGTTGTTAATTGATATAAGCATTTTTTTTCACAAACTTGATTTACAACCTTTCTATTTTTGTAACCTTGATTAACAACCTTGCTATTTTTATAATCTTGAAAGTATATATTTTTTCGTTTAATTTAATGAAATTAATATTTCTTGAACCTAAATAAATTGCTGTTGTGCAAAATATTACATAGTATATAAATGTCATCTCTAAAACTTTTAAATTACACATTTATCGTGACTGTCTACATTAAATTGGCAACTCACAGTAATTTTTCACTTGTAAACTATCCATTTGCTTGTAGGATTCGGTTGCGGATTTTGAATACTACTATTTCCGAATAATAATTTTTTAATTATTTGATCCCAGAAATATATTATTAAATAAGGTGAAGATTACTATTTGGAAATAATGGTATTTAAAATCTGTAATATTTGATATCTACGCTCACCCTTTACCAAGTTGTAAACTGAAAAATAGAATCTGATCCGGTACTGGGAACATGTAAAATTTGGGAACATGTAAAATCACACTTAGAATAACTTAAATTGTTATTTGTGAAGATAACTAGGAAAGTACATGCTAGGACTGCACAAAATTAAACAATACAGTTGATCAGTACTGATAATAGCCAATTAACGAATATAATATGATAATACACTCTATGATGTCAGATCAAGTAAATTGTGCAATAACTTTAATTTAAATTCAACCTAAAACGCTAAACTATTCAAAACGCACTTCTAGCAATTATTGTTCATAGCCAGTACTGTAATCAAATTTTTTTGTGTGCTCCTGTAAATGAACGATAAATGCTATGCACACACTACTCTATAGTAAGCATCTTTTAGTGTATCTGAGTGATATATTTCATTTTCACTATGTTTGAGATAGTTTAACATCATTAAAATACAACGCAAACGACTTTTTCTACGTAGAGTCATAATGTAACGGTATGTTTTTGAGTGTCCTGTAAACGAACTATAAATGGTATATACTTCATTTTCAATACCTAACATACCATGGTAAACCTCAATAACATATATCAATTACATGGCAATCCGACTATATATTTACATGAGTTAGAGCACGACCAGACAGACGAATAGACAAATCGAATTCATAAACACTTTTCAACTAGTATGTATGTTGGAAAGTGTTGAAAACGAACATAAGAAACTTTAAGATACAGAGTGGATAAAAAATTATGATATATTTAAAATAGAAATAAAATAGAAATAGAAATAGAAATAGCAACAGACATTTGAGAATGCAATTTGCAGTCCAATACAGGGGGATTTAAAAGATGGAACTTAATTTTACATGGCTACACCCCTCCAAACCATACATATTTCTGATAATGACTAATAGGTCAATCAACTCTTTATGCACGAAATTATGTATCAAGAAATTGCTCTACCTCAATAATTATCTTCCTTAACATCTGAAGACATATAGTCGAAAATTTATATTATAATAATATGAAATTTGGATAAGTTTTTACATTAAAATCTATGTAATAAATCGGTAGTTATAACTGTTTTTGTAAAATATTTACAAGAATAATTAGATTAATTAACGAAAAATACTGTTTTGGAAATCTCGCAATTCTTATAAAAACAATGTAAATAAATGTGTTGTAATGCTATCTGTAAATGGAAAGGTTTTGTAGTTGGAATTTTATCCTATAGCATTTTTTAATAAGAAAAAAGCTACACCAATGTAAATTGTAGAGAAAATAACAACTTTGCAAAAAGAAAAAACTAGCTTCGATCGTTTCGCTCTGCTTTTCAAATGTGGCCGAGCAAAGTATTTAGTATGAAAAGTAAAATTCTACTTTTATTAATAGAAAGATTAAATAAATTATATATTAAATTTTCTTAAATGGTACTTAAAAGTACCTTTGACCATGAAGGGTTAAAAGAGGATATCATAAATTTTCAAATACATGGTATCTATCTTAAAATAGATTGAACGATTTTTAAAATTTAATAACAGGTGAAAGTTAACAGCTATTGAAGTTATTCTTACAGGAGAGTGATGTATGAAGTCAGCAATCTCTTTACTATGGTTCCTTTTTTTAGTTCCAAAAATTAATGATGGACGGTGCTGCATTGTCTCAAACTGTAATACTACGCTAAATAACCTCGCAATCTCAAAAAGCAAACAGAATGAAGTTTAAAAGCTGGGTGAACTTAAATCTAATTTCTACTATAGTTTCAGCCATGAACATAGAACTAAAGAAAGACTTCTAACAAAATCGTGTCGCGACTTTGGAATGAAATGGCAGCTGCACAGCTATGCGCACGGTTCTGCGCAGTCGGCGAGAATCCCTGCTAAGGCAGCGCCACCTACAACATCAAATCGAAACTGTTTATCAGATACGCACCAGACGACAGACGGTTTGAAGAAGCAAACGAACTGGTGACGTATGGAGAAGCGGTCCTACACATGCGCCACCTATTTGAGACATTTTTTCAAGGAATGATTTTCCTCTTGGAAAGGCTATTTCGTTAGAAGTCCTTCTTTAGATCTATGTTCATGGTTTTTGCATTCAAACAGTTTAGTACTGCGTCATCTATTGGGGATATTTGGAAGCGAAATGCTGAAGAAATTCCCGACTTTACTCATTATTCATTTAAAAGAATAACTTCAATACCTGTCACCTTTTACCCGTGGTGTAGTCGAGTGGGAATGTGGGAGAACGGCGTCCCCCCTCTTTTTATTTTATCTTATACGTCCCCCTACTTTTTATTTTCAGGGGGATGCTAAGGGACACAGAAGGACGCAGACTTTTGAAACGTATTAATTTTTTTAAAGGATAAGCAGTGCTAATACATTAACAATTTTAAGAAAATCACGTATTTTTAATATCTTCCATGAAAGATGAAATGTGTTTATGTTTTCGGATCGTCTGTCTGTCTGTCTATCTGTTCATACTCTGACTTCCGTAAGTTTGCTTGAATTGTGACAAAACTGATGAACATTTTTGACGTTCATTGCAGTATTATCATTATTGAAAATTGTGTACATAGTCGAAACCATCGTTTGACAACAAAAACGGACTTTGGAGACTTGAAAATGTACGGAAATACCAAAATATGCACATATATAGAGAATCGTTGTAAAAGAAGTAAAACCGGATTCAGGGAACTGCAAAACATGCCAATATTTCATATTCCTTTTTTTTATGATTACAGTATTTTTCTTACACAACACATGTCCGGAAAGAAAAAATGCCATAATTTTTATTGTTGTCAGTGGACATCAAGATTAATATTATTCTACACCTATTTCAAAAACAAAAATTGCAAAACAAATTCTAACGAAAAGCTCTTTGCGTGAATTAACGTTACTGAATTCCGAATACTATTTTTCACTATTCAGACATCATATTCCGGTCTATGAACGTATCCCCACTTTTTACCCCAGTACTACACCACTGACGTTTACTTATTGTTGAATTAAAATATATATATATATATATATATTTATTTATATATTATAATATATAGTCTATTTTAGGACACCCTGTACTACCATTATAGCTCTCCTAAATCTTGCATAGTAGCTTGAGCTGTGAACAAAATGGTTTGTGATGACGTGGCAATGTCTAGAAATGTTCAGTTATATATGTATAATAAATTTTAAGATCATACATCTTTTGTATCTTAAAGTTTTTTACTAGAACGATAATATACAAAATCAGCACAAGTCATTTCACGCGTTCAAATCCCACTTGTGTCACTACTACACAGATATCAGATCTTACTCAGAGTTCATGATAGTCTTTTTTTTCTCTTCACACTGCCCCAGACTTTTCACTCTCTGTGTCCGTCCCTCTAGTCAACCCCCTTCTTTTCCCAGAAGGTAGAAAGAGAGAACTCTATCTTGATTGGTTTTTATGACCTCATTGAATTTGAAAGAAAGATCTACACAGTTCCCTAGATTTGAATTATTGCTACAAGTCATAGAAATTCCTATTATACAGGTAGGGATTACCTTCAAGGTGAAACACACAAAACTTGAATAGGATTATCCTCTTGGATTTCACACTGCGTCTTGTAATCCGTCAACGAAAGGATCCTTTTCTGTTAAGAGATTACCGAACTTTCGGCTCGAACTTTCTTCACTGTTTACGAGCTTGCGTAAACGCTTCAGTTCTGCTGAAGCCCCCACAAAATTAGTAGCATTGTCGCTAAAAATTATAGAGCTTTTTGTACGACGAGCAAAAAAAACTTTTTAAAGTAGCGATTATTGCCTCAGAAGTTAAGTCTGAGACGAAATCCAAGTGAAAGACTTAGTGATCCTTAGTGCCTTAGCCTTAGTGATCATACATACAAATATAGCTACATAGATTTTTTGTGAAGATGCCCCCATCACTTGGTTAGCCATTATAGACTTAATTTGAAGCATTGTACACATTCATGTACAAACTTACGCGCAATATTTCAACCGTTAAGTGGCCAATATTTCAGACGCATAGTGTTCGAAAGATCCTGGGGTCCTACATGAAAATCCCGAAGGTGATAATAATGAAAAATAAGTTTAGTTAACTTGTGGCTTGCTGGCAAAACTATGTGGTATTTTTTTGTCATAGTTTAAGTTAGAATCCGCGAGTTTACCACCTACTCTAATCAAATTATTGTGATCTAGAATAGGATTCAAAAATTTTAGCTTACATGAGCAAAGAACTGAAAATCCTTTTTCCAAAGCAGATATTTCTGGCTGAAAATACTTTACCAAGTTGTGCTCTATTAAACAAATTTCTTAATTTACTCAAGAGAGAGAGGATCTGTTAATTTCTCTCGCCTTTTACAATTTCTGTTAAATCTAAAAATAAAGGCTAAGTACCCTAATTAATTTATGCAAATTATTGTTAAGATCAAACAACAAAATTAGAGTCATTATGTAAAGTTAAAGCTAACCTAGCAGGAGATTTAAGTTCATCTAAATATAGTTTGTCAGTCACACTATCAGAGTTACGAATAGTCTACACTAAGCGTTGAAAGGTGCGGAGCTAGCCACCAAAGTTCACAAGCAGCAAGGGTTCTCACATCAATTCCACTAGAAACTTTATCTGTGTATTCTCTCTGATGGGATATAATACCACTGGTAGTCTTTCAAATAGTTTGCGCTGGTTCTGACCTCCGGGTCCCCAGGACCAAAATGTGCGGAGCTTGCGTACGTTAATTAACTGCTAATGAGCTGTATAAAAATGTAGTTATTAAGATAATAAATTGTGGGCAGCTTGTTACCACTAAGTCAATTACTCAACTGTCGAATTTGTCTCGGCTAAAGGGTCACATTAATAAAAGGGCTGCCAGGTAGAAGCAATGCGGGGGTTGGTGGTCCGTCGCAACAAGACAATGTTACAAATACGGAACAATAATCATTGTTCATATGTAGAGGAATAATACAATTTCCACAATACTTTAATCAATAACAAATTTCGGTATTCTCGTATAGAGCCGTGTTCGTTCCAAAAGGAACATTTCTTTCAAGAGCCATGAACTTTTCGTAAATTTAACAAGATAGTTTTAACTGAAATACTATAATGAAAAAAGCACATTAAAGGACTTTAAACTCATTATATATGCTCCATAAGGAATCAAGAGTAATACCTTCCAAAATAAAACATTTTTAAATTCAAGCTTACTACATCACTTACATTCAGTGACGAAACTCAAACTGTAAACGTAAACAGAAACTCGCGGCTCCAAGAGTCTGTCAATGGCAGATCTCGCCAAATGTGCCAAGGAAATTCTGGTAAAATACTTCGTAACTGACAAAAAGAGTCAATTGTTGAGCTTTCATTAGATTAGAAAGAACAGCACAAATGACTCTCATCCTATTTGTTTAAGAATTTTGTCACAAGCTTTTTACGAACTGCAAATTTAAAGTAAATATAAAAGGAGGAATTTCAAGAAAGTTATATTCTTATCGGCAGTGGTGGTCTGGATCAGGTCGTGAATATATAAAACAAAATTCTTAATTTCTTAGCCTTTATTGGATTAGAAAGAACAGCAGAAATGACTCTCATCCTATTTGTTTAAGAATTTTGTCACAAACTTTTTATGAACTGCAAATTTAAAGTAATATAAAAGGAGAAATTCCGAGAAAATTATGTTCCTGTGGGGAGAGGTGTCTGGATCAGATCATGATTATTATATGAAATTAAATTCTAAACTTCTTAGCCTTCATCGGATTAGAAAGAACAGCAACAAATGACTCCCTGTTTAAGAATTTTGTCACAAACTTTTTGCGAACTGCAAAGTTAAAGTAAGGAGGAATTATAAAAGGGGGAATTACAAGAAAATTACGTTCCTAGGACCCTAGATGGTCTGTATCAGGTCCTTTTTATATGATTATGCAAAATGATTTCTGAACTTTCATTGGCTAGCGAGTATTAGCATAATAGGCTCTCGTCCTGTTTTTATAACACTTTGAATACATACTATTAATACGTCTTTAGAAACACTAAATTCAAAGCAGCTATAGAATGGGGATCGGAAGAAAATGCTGTGGCATAAACCCGGGATGTCCTGGATCAAATCCACTTATTATATAAAAAAATATTTCGATCTTTGAGATTTCATAGTGCAAAAAATGTATCAAAACGGACACTCTTTCTGCTAAGAATTTATTTACGAAATCGTTGTTCATTAAAAAAAATCAAATTTCAATAGTTTCCGAAAATTCTAATTAAGTTTTCACATTACAAATAAAGAAGAAAAATTGAGGAAAATATTATAGTAAAATTTATGTTCTTAAAAATAAAAATTCTGTTGCAAAAATAAATCAAAAGTAAAATACGAAATTCCATTACATGAATGTACAAATGAAAAACTGCACAACTAAGAAACTTATAAAAATATTTTACCGCATTTCTAGACGATACATAAAAAAGAAAAGAAAAGAAAAAGAAATATTAATGAATAAGAAATGAACAATGAAATGACATTAGCGAAACTAAATCAATGACAAAATGGCAAGACAATAGAACTGAATTTGATCGCCGAAAGCGTTTTTTCAGAAACAGACAAACGTAGTGCTATATAAAAATAAGACACCATTTAAAAGAACGCCTATTTTTTGGCCCCAGGGCGTAAAATAAATCTTGAATAAATTACGGAATACGTGCAGACCAGCCCGTTCGTTGGACAATGAACTCAAATCAAGAAAAGTATTAAAGTATTGTTTGTTTATTTCTCCTCTCTCCTTTTCACCTCTTTCCAATGTAACTTAAAAGTGGACTTCCATTTGTTTGTCTGTCTGTAACAGATGTGAGACTGGCTCGGGCTCAGCTTTTACACCAGTCTTTGAGCTCGGGCTCAGCTTTTTGACCAGTCTTTGAGCTCGGGCTCAAAGTGAAAATTTTATTTATTCACAAAATGAAATATGAAAAAAACTTGCTATTTGAGAAAAAAGAATGAAGTCCAAGTTTATCAAAGTGTTATGCAATACTTTAAAAATCACTTAGAAAGGGAATTGAATTGTTATTGATGAGATATAAAGATAAATACTCGGAAGCTGATTCTGAATCCTTTGTAAGGTCCGTGTTATGTTAGTAACATAAAGAATACGTTGGTTATCCCTTGTCTACCCTCGCTTTCTGTCAGCAGTCCTTTTGTCCTTTTTCAGAATTACTGGAAAACAAAACTTATGTCCTTCTGCCATATAATTGTACAATGATATTTTTAAATAATAAGAATTGTGACTTTTTGCCAGCGATTGCATATAAATAACAATTTTGCTATTCTAAGCAGATTTTCAGAGACATCAAAACCGCGGATCATTGTCATGAGGAATGATTTAGGATTGAGACTTATTTCTAAGTAAGGAGAGATTTTTAAATAAGAAAATTAATCTTGAAACAATTTTAAAATGCTACTAAAAACTTCATGCTTTCGGTATCGGATTCGGGTTCCGAAAAAAAGAGCTCGAACTCATCTCTAGTCTGTAATACTTTGCATGGTTAGCTGTATACTTTAGAGGAAAAAAAATGTAGGGTTCTAAATCATATTAAGTGAATCTCGTATAAACTATATAGTACGTATACAGTCTGGCATGTTCGTTGGAAATAAAATGAAATGCCACATATGGTTACAGACTATTATAAAGGTCAGATACATTTGAATAATATAGCAGTAATACATTCTAATTTTATAAAGTTGCTTGGATAACAAGAACTTTTCAAATACGATGTTAAAACAGAAAACGACATATTCTCTTTCGAAAATCATTTGCAGTTTGATTTTTAGCTTTTGAGTTAGTCTGTTTTCTGCTTGTTTTTGAAACTTTCTTGCTTGAAAAAGCTTGCTTATTGAAACTTTCACCACGTTGTTCAAAGCGTTGCAAAATCTGAAATGACATTGAAAGAATATTTTCTATAAAAGTTAGTGACCACAACACGAACAGTTTATATAAAAGCCGTATTATACATGTGAAAACATACGAAATTTTGTAATACTACTTGAAAAGGGGCTTATGACTTCAATTTGTAAATCTGCTTCAATTCGTATTTAAAGTATCGCAAAATTAAAGGAATCTAGCTATCTGTTCTTAATTAAATTTTCGTAATATCTTTAAAATATATACCAATCCTTTCTTACTGTTTTTGTTTTCAACCACTCAGACCTTACATGTTCGTTCTTAAAATTTCTTAAAACTACTGGCATAAAATCATTTGCCTATTTGCTGTTACATACGCTAAAATTATTGGGTTTGTGTGATGATATTGCGGAAAGAGATTTAAGGCTGGTATTAAAGAAGATTGCAGCGCATTGTCATAAAAAAAATCACTATAAAATATGTTTTATATCATGTTTGTTCTCTTTCGTGAAAGGACTCATCTATTGTGTAATAACTTTCGAGAATAACAGTTTTCTAAACAAAAGTCAGTGTAAAGTGTGTGGCTGGAAGTTTTTGGTTGTAGTTTTGGAAACTGAACGAAATCTATGATAATGAAGGATTTTGTTTTTCAAAATTTGCACAGAGTGAAATATTAAAGAACATGTAGAAGTGGCAAATGTGTATACATATGTCTACTGTATTTTCCAATCTGTTTAGCCCTCGCGTGCAAAAGATGACCGTATAGAAACAAACCAAACTAAACCTTGCAGAGTTTCTCTAGACAGTTTCAGAAGGGTGCTCTGCACCTTGCTTGCCCTTTGGTTTACAAAATAGTACCCTTCTTGTCCCTCATGAAAACAATTAGCACCCTTCTTGACCCCCCCCCCCCCCCCGTAAAATAATTAGCACCCTTCTTGCCCCTCAGTAAAAAAGTGCCTTTTCTACTTTTTTGCATTAGAAAATTTGCTTTTATAAGTGAAAATTGACTCAATGTTGTCTTGAAAAGAGTGCCCTGACTTTTAAATATCAAAACTGACTTTAAAAGCAAAAATAATACCTTTAACAATTAAAAAACGTTGCCCTTAAAAATCTGAAAAGTGCTCTTAAGAATAAAAAAGTGCGCTTTTCTCACCAGCAGTATCCTGCCTTTTTTTTAAACATGGAGGAAACTCTGCAAACCTTATACTGCGTTTTTGCTATATCGACTTCATGATATTGATTCTAAAGTGTTTATTCAATACTAATTGTTATTTTCGGCATACCAGTTTTCCACTTTTCAGAATTTTCTTCATGTCACATCTTAATGCAGGCACGCCATAATTTATTTTTATTTATCTTATAAATTTTAATCATGAGTAGAGATTTTGCCATTACGCATTTTGTGCAAGGGCATACAGTATGCTACTTTGAAAAATCCAGTCTACACTAACTGACAACCATCAATAAAGGCTTTGTTTAGTTTTCCTTCTAGATTCTCACATGCTTTTTTGATTCCAGGACAACTTTTAAGCTGCCAAGATGAGGTCTGTGACATCGAGCGTTGTTTCTTTTTTGCTTCCTAATTGATATATTGACGACAAGGAGGGACTCCACTGGGTCTTATGGTTATAGGGATCAATCACAGAGCACCCGAATATTATGTAAATTCATACGTATCCGTCGAAGTTTAATAATAACGAACAAACTATGCATTTTTCCCTTAATGCTAACCCTTTCTAGAGCGAATAAAGCAATATTCTATACTATATGAAAATGTGCAAAAATTAATGTTAAATTTGCTGGCATTCAAATTGCTAGCCTTCCTTGCTGTATATTAATAGAAAAATGTGTCTTGAATACTTCATTTTTAGGGTTATGTTACAAAAAATGGCTGTAACCATGTTAAATTTTAAAACAGAAAAAATAGCATACGATGTAACACTAAACGACTGGGAACATGTTTCTGTAAAACTAGCCAACTCATAGCAATCTGTTTTCACGGATGAAACATTACACAATACAGAGTACCATTTTTAAAAGACTATACATTTTCAAAGCACTTAGACGTTGAATGTTTTTTTTTTTTTTTAACAGTCTTGTAGTCTTTTTTATGACAGCTAACTTTATTTATGCAAAATTTATTTTTCTAAAAGAAGTGCTTGCATCCATGTGCGTGTAAATGTGTTTACATGACCATTGCTAAAATTAATCTGAGTGATTAATTTTAGAAAGTAAATGCAAATAATTATAAATAGTATAACAACCAAATGAGATTGGAAAATATGACATGATTGATGAATAATGCAGGGCTTTTTTTTTTTTTAACTTTTAGGAATTCCGGGAGAAGAGGTCTTCCAGAGACATCGAGACGTGGACTGAAGACACCCTCCTGAGAGTGAGTCTTAGGAGAGAAAACAAGTCTGTGTCAACAGATACCATCGAAGAGGTCGTAGACGATGATCCTTTTGCGGGTAATAATATTTTTTTTTTTATCCGACTTTGTTCAACATTACATACAAATTACAACGACTTAATTTGAAAGGGAAGATGTTTACAATATGCGAAATCATATATCGAATATATGAACAAAAACTTACGGAGGAAATAAAATGGAATAATAAGCAAACGTTGACAGCTATTAAAGTTAGTCTTGCAGTAAAATTCAAAAATTTCGTCAGAATGTTCCCTAGTTTTAGTGACAAATGTCACCGACAGATGGCGATGTGCTATCTCAAACTAAGGCATAAAGAAGGATCAAAGATCACACAATTTTTACCTATAGAAACACGGAAAAAAGATGTTTGCATTTTGAAATTATAAGGTTACTAGAAGACCCGACCGGAAGCTCGTGTTAACCACTAGGGTCTTTCGGATAAAAAACACAAAAATGTAATATAAAATAAAAATCCCTGACGGCTCGGCCTACAGGCACAGGTAGATTTCGAAGACGCAGACCGTGGGGCGCCTGTTTGTCGGGAATTGCGGAAGAAATGACCTTTTTGCGATGATGCTGCAGTTGGAACCGCCTACTTCGAAACCAAACTTGTTTTCAGGCGAAGCCAACAAGGATTTTTTTTTTTTTTTTTTTTTTTTTGCCATAAGAGTTGGTTCTATAAAAATGTCAATATAAAAGTTTTAGATAATATTAAGAGCATTTATAATAAATTTAAGCGGATTTGAAATCTTGGGAATTGACGAAGTTATGAATTTTTTTCTTATAACCCCCCCCCCCCCCTATCCCCCCCCTTAAGGCAATTTTTAATTATATCAAAAATCTGTCATACAAATTTTCGGCCCTTCTCCTAGAAGTAAAAATAACTTCAAACGGATTCGATACATATCATAATTAAGAAATTATGGGTTTTTTTCTGTTTTCACAAAAAGTCCCCCCCCCCCCACCTCCTGGTTCGATTTTGCCCATTAACGAACTTGACCGAGATTTTATGCCCCTTGATTTTATGTATCAGTTTCGAAAAGATGCGAGAGTTGGAACCGCCTACTTCGAAAAATAACTTGTTTGCAGGCGGAGCCGGCAGGGATTTTTTTGTTTTTAATTTTTTTTTTTTGCTATAACGGTTGGTTCTATAAAAAACTTGTCAATATAAAAGTTTTAGATAATATTAAGAGGATTTATAATAAATTTAAGTGGATTTGAAATCTTGGGAATTGACGAAGTGATGAATTTTTTTCTTCTAAAACCCCCCTTCCCTCCCCCCCTTAAGGCAATTTTTAATTATATCAAAAATCTGTCATACATAAGTTTTTGGCGCTGTTCCTAGAAGTAATAATAAATTTAAACGGATTCGATACGTATCACAATTAAGAAATTATGGTTTTTTTTCTGTTTTCACAAAAAGCCCACCCCCTCCCCACCCCCCTTGGTTCGATTTTTCCCATTAACGAACTTGACCGAGATTTTATGCCCCTTGATTTTATGTATCAGTTTCGAAAAGATGCGGGAATTGGAACCGCCTACTTCGAAAAATAACTTGTTTGCAGGCGGAGCCGGCAGGGATTTTTTTGTTTTTAATTTTTTTTTGCTATAACGGTTGGTCCTATAAAAAGCTTGTCAATATAAAAGTTTTAGATAATACTAAGGAGATTAATAATAAATTTACGCGGATTTGATATCTTGTGAATTGACGAAGATATGATTTTTTTTCTTCTAAAACCCCCCTTCCCCCCCCCCTTGGAGCCATTTTTAATTATATCAAAAATCTGTCATGCATAAATTTTCGGTCCTTTTCCTAGAAGTAATAATAACTTTAAACGGATTCGATACGTATAATAATAAAGAAATTATGAGGGTTTTTCTGTTTTCACAAAAAGCACCCCATTTCCCCCCCCCCCCCTTGGTTCGATTTTGCCCATTAACGAACTTGACCGAGATTTTATGACACTTGATTTTATGTATCAGTTTGGAAAAGATTTATGCAGAATTTTTCCAGTTATCGTGGTCAGAAAAAAGTGACATAGATAGATAGATAGATAGATAGATAGATAGATAGATAGATAAACTTTTGAACTGGGGGTGGTTTTGGGTTCTGGGAGTCATGATTGGCGTAGATCTGCAAAAATTTTTCAAAATTTCCAACTTAGGTGAGAATGTAATAGGTAGTATTTCTTACGAAATCTACCTAAAAAAATACGGCTATTACAATAACCGAACTCTGTGCATTCGTGGTTATAAATCATTAAAGTGACAATCGTGAAAAAATGGCGTTACTTTGACGCAATCATAGTAAAATCCCCCAGCTTTATAAATGAGAATGCATGCTTTCCTTGGCGCTTGTAACAGAAAAATATACAATTTCTCTGCAAATACCGAAAAAAAATGAAAAAAATGCTCCAAATGGAGCAGCATTTAGTGAAATTCTATTCTGGCTTGAAAATAAATCCTTTATTTTATAGATAATGGACGTTAATTTCAGGACAGCAAGTGACATCTACTGGTGCAAACATATTTTTTAAATGGAAACTTACATTTTCATTCATAAAAGTTAAATTTATAATGATTGCATAAAAATGACATCATTATCTTTGTTTTTTCTACTTAGTGCGTATCTTAATCTGAATATGTATTATATTTCTTTCATAAAAGGTGATGTCATATTTAAGAGATTATTTTCTATTTTAAATTTTTGTTATCCTGAAATTTAAATGTCTGTATTATAGGAGATGTTTTAATTTCAAATATATTTAAATAAAGATACTACGTCATTTTAACGCACTTGTAATATTTATTTTATTTTATTTTATATACCAAAAATGCGAATTATCTGCTCCAAATGACGTCAGTTTCGAATGGGAAATACAGCGAGTGAGTCTGAATTTTTATTGCCTTATAAAAACAAAATACACATGTTTGAATATTGTCCATACGCCGTCCCTTTATAAGGTGTGGCAACAGGAAAGAAAAAAAAAAAAAAAACAATGGCACTCCGGGAGTGCCGACAGAAGTGAAAACTTGAACAATTACGTGTGTATTTTTTGAATCGTCAGGAAACGTTTTATTGCGCAGAAAATACTTAAAAATGAAGTGTTTTTTTTTTTTTTTTATTCGTTATTATAAACTACTACGACAAAAATTATATTACAATTTTCATTTAATGCGCTATTGTACATGAAAAATAATGCATATTATTTTACATACAAAAATTGCAATCTATTGCTTAAAACGTAAATTTACAAATAAATGAAATATGAAATTTAATTAATTGGTATTCTTTGAAATGAATACCAATGAAACTTATGAATTTTCATCCACAATTTAAACAACTCTCAATACATTCATCATTTCTTCCATGAGATGTAGTTTCATATCTTTTGTAATAACATTTATCTGCAAAATAGGGTTCCCGCTTCCTATCACTCCAAAAATGACTTCTTTGCTGCCTGTCTTGTTTACGGTATTCGTGAACATTATGCTTTTTTCTATCTTCATACTGCGCGTATTGTTTGCGGTATCTATAATTTCTATCAACAAACTTTTCTTTTCTATAAAATGATTTCACTTCATTTCCGTATCGGTAACCACGTTTCTTAAAACTTTCGTGAAATATTTCATTCAAGACCTCCTTATCATAGTATTAGACCTTACAATCAGCAAGTTTCCTTTGAACGCTATACACGTGGTTCAAAACCACATGGTTGTCCTGCTACTAGCGCCTCTACCGTCAGTAACAGGAGTATTTTTAAATTTGTTTTCCATACATGTTTTCTTATTTTCTTTATGATATACTGTATGGTTGTCCTTTTCAAATGAGAATTATTTATATGTTATATTAATTATTATGTTTATACGTATGAAGAAGTGAAAAGTCTACATGACAAGTCCCATAATCAGGTCCACAGCCAATTGGCGTCAAAGATGGATATACAAGTGTACTTAGCTTTGATTGGCGTATCTTAGCTAGCATGGTTTGGCGCTGGCACATATTTAATTTCTTTGTTGTAACTGACGTACATTTCAAAACACATTGTTGCCAACATCGCTCATGTTTGACGCCACCTTGGCTTATGGACACTATTACGAAAGATTATCAGTGTTTTCATTTATTATAACGTATCAGTTTATCACAAACTTGCTAATAGAAATCTTGCCTTTCGTTCAGCAGATGCTGATGGTTATATCGATCTAGAAAATTTGAAAGTGTCGAGCTTTATGAGTGAAAGCAAACATAGTTTCCATTTTTATTCGACTAGTTTGAAATAACAAAAAACAAACGGTCTTATATAATAAATATAGTTCCATTTAATGTGTATGAATTATAAATACTATTATTGTTTATGTACACAGGCTGCATCGTACTATTGACCAATAGCTAATTTATAAACTATAGTTTTGGAGGTATTACTCCATTTGAAAAAGTTTTTCAAATGTTGTTGTTCTTTGTCATATTAAATGCTATTTGCGTCAAAATAGTGGGTTTTTTAAAGGTTAGGGAATTAAAATTTTTATATATTATTTGGATCATATAGGTTATATTTTAAAAAGTAATTCCTCTTCAATAGAGAACATGCCTTAATAATAATAACAGTAACTAAACCTTAATAATGTATATAGGTTCCATGGCAATCCAATTATTTTACGAAAGTTAGAAGACGGATGGACAGACAAATATACGAGCTGAAGTCATAAAAGCTTTTTTAAAAAATTGGAAAGCATAAAAATGCTTAATAATGACTTAAATTATACGTGTCCCCTCCTCCCCAACTTTCCTCCCAAAAAATAAATTCTTGTCATGCTACGCTTATGGTGTTTGTAAATCTTTAATGGGGATTCTTCTGTAATCAGGCCTACATTTAATTGGCTTGTTACAGTAAGTGCAGTTTGGCAAAAAAATAAGGTACTTTTTGGTTAGCCGGGTGCCAGTGATATATATACATGTATATATGTACAGACACATATACACATATCTACATATACATATATATACATACATACACATATATGTATGTATATATATACGTATATACATATATATTTATATATGTACATATATCACTGGCGTCCGGCTAACCGAAAAGTACCAAAAATAATTTAATTTTTTAACCAGTGTTGTAACTCCCGTACACTTGGAACCACATTCTTCCAGCATCGCTCATATTTTGCGCTAACTTTGGCTGTGGACCTGATACTACAGAAGATTGACTAATACTATAGTATGTAATAATTAATCTTATATTTAAATCTTCATTTTCAACAATATTTTTGAAAACTTCATGATAATTGTGCAAAATATTTATTTATTTATTTATGTATTTATTTATTTTTGTGTAATTCGAAAAATGTTTTTTGAATTTTATCAATAACACGAAATTTTTTCATAGCTCCATTTTTTAAAATGCATTTTCTTATGAACTAGTATCGGTAGTATCCACCAGGCGGCGATACTTTCCGGAGAAAGTCCGTTAATAAGTTGGCAATTTCCGCGGACATTTTCACACAAAGACTTTCTCCGGATTGTCAAGTCTGATCTATGATAAGGGAGTCTTGATTTCATTATTTTCATTTTTTTTATATTACTTCCGTTTATTTCTCGTGCTCGTTAAATTATAATATTTTCCATGTTTTGTTATTTCATTTTCATCTTTTGATTTGGTCTCGCGAGTTGAGTCACTTTTATTTGTTTTCACCGCGCGTGCTAAATTTATCTTGAAATTTTTTTCTGAAATTTTTTTATTCATAATACCAATCATTTCGCTTTCTGCACGTGAACTATTTCCTTTTGATACTTTCGCTTCATTGTATGAATTGGCAACATATACAGTGGTGTCGGTAACAGGGTCGCGAATTCAATGATTTTTTCCCATCTCAAAAAATGCCCAACGCGCCTAAAGAAGTTTTCACTTCAAAAATGCATTTGAAATAATACGACCCTTATGCAAGTTATTCTGTCGTCAATGTGAAATAGTGGAAAGAGTACTCATTGATCATAGGAGAAACACCACATAAGACAAATGCGTTTGAATGTCCCTTTTCCCTTTCCTTTGAAAAAAAAAAATGTATAAAGATAAATTATAGCAGAATGTTGTAAAAAGAGGTAAGGGTAGTGTGGAAAACTTGTAAAGTAGCCAGTATTTTTTGCTGGGTGCTAAAAGTGTATGCCACGTTTCATTCAAATCGGCCAAAAGTTGTAGATTTGTATAAAGATCATACGAACAAACTTTGACATACGCGCTCACAAGCACAAACACATGAACCTTCTTACAGTTTAAGACAGTGCAGCACTATCTGTCGGTGACATTTGGTATTAAAGCAAGGGAGAATACTAAAGAAATTCCTAACTTCACACATTAATCTCCTGAAATACTAAATTTAATAGTTGTCACCATTTACTTGCTACTCCATTTTTAAAACATCACTGCACTTTATGGCACTTTCTATTTTTTAAAGTTAAAGTTTCGAGTGAATGATTTTCTCAGGACTTCTTTAACTTTCGGTGCAATTAAGTCAATCGAGAGAAAGAGTGTAAAAGAAGAGAATTATATATATTCGTTTAGAGTGATTTGGTTGCCTGTGATTCGGCTATGAAAGTGTATAAATTTGAGAGGTAAGGCAGGGATTGACTAACATTTTTGGACCCAAACCTTCATGCTCAAGCTGTCCAGCTGTCCAGTTTTATGCTTCTGGAAATTGATTGATCGTTGGTTGATTTGGGTTTAATGCAAGTTACTGTGACAACAATGATTTAAAATTCTGCATCTCTCTCTACTAATAACACGAGCCTTTATCCGCTAAAAAAGAAAGAGATTAGGCCTTCTGTAAATTGATAATTTCTGTATTAAATATTTTTCTTGTAAAAATAGTTCAGATTAGGAACAAAATTTTATGGTCCTCTGAACATAATAAGATTACTTTTTGTGTAATTTTAAATTTTATGCTATATATAAAATTATGTTTTATTAATCGTGAAAAGTGAAAAATTTATGACACAGTAGGTAACTTAAAAAATGTTATATTTAAAAATGAAGGAACATCGCACAAAATTTGGGCGGAGTGACCCGCGTTATTTTGTTAAGCCTGTTTCAAAGTTGAAAATGAACTTGAAAGCGGAAAATAGAAATATATGACTTTAAGAGATAAACGTATTGTAAGTTGCGTTACTGAATCTTTGTAGCATCCTACTTATTTGTTTATCTTAGACTATAGTTGTCTACTGTCTGTCCGCTAAATGGGATCCTCATTTAATAGTCTAATATGGGAGGAGGGGGGAGGGATATCAGAACAATAATCGTGAAACTCCACCTTATCAGCATCTTTTGTTTCAAAGCTTGTCTAAATTAAGATTAAAAAAGGTTATCTTAAAAACTTTTCATACTATCGCGTTGTATGTCATACATTTTGATTGTATTTAATAAACATTTATTTTTACAGAGCAAAGAGGTTGTTTTTCATTAGCTACGTTGAAGGTTACGTTTACAGATAGTGACCTTTGGAGAGAAAAAAAATAATAATGCGTACCTATCCATTATACAGGAAAAAAGAAACAATTAAAAAATGGGGTAACGCCCTATGAGAAGAAAAACCAGTTGGGAATAGCAAATTCGTCTCAACAAAATCTTTTATTATTATTATTATAAATCGGAATAAAAGTGATTTTGTGAAATATTTATATAAGTCCTTGGAGATTTTTTTTTCTTTGAAAGCTAAAGCATTTAGTCATCAAGAAAAGCTGTGCAATTTCATTTATCAATTTATTTACTTATTTACTTATGCTTTTCAATTCTGCAGCATTAGAAAATGTGGTATGAATATAGTAGAAAATAGTCGAAATGTGTTTATGACTGAGATTGTTTTGTTCAGTTTGTCTGTACAAACTAATAGCACAAAGAGCATGCTACCAATGTAAGAAGCTGCGATACTTTCACTCCTCTTGGGTGCCACATGATTAATATAGGCTGGTTTCCACCAATTGTTAAACTGTCGCGTGATCAGGGTGGTCTGAAAAACAGCCGAAATCGCGTCTTGTTCTCTTTTGTTGGCTGCGAATCTGTCGTTGTGAAATCATAGTGACGTAAACAAATTATCACAAATGTCAATCACCACATGACCAAAATGTGACTTCTAAACGTAGTATCCTCAAGTGATCGTCATCTGGTAGTGCCCTGCTCTGAAACATTTCTGATCAAAAATTGACAACCAGTATGTGAATGGAGTTTCCTAGAAATTTCTGATATTTTTAACACATATTCCTTGAAAATGTTTAAGCAACTAGCTGCCTATTATTTTCCAGGGACATTCCTGGATCTTTTTACAGAGTGGCATAGATCGGGTTGTACCAATACCGAATCTAAAAATTTTATTTGAAGGTAACTCTAATCCAACAAAATACTTTTGTTAACCTGTAACCCGACTCGAAACTGACAAAATAATTTTGTTCGACCTGCAACTGGACTCGAACCTGATGCAATTCAACTAAGACATTAAAAGAAAATTAATCCCGCAGTTTTATGAAATTATGGAAAAGAAGTCCATAATCATATATCTAATATTAATTTTATCTTTTATGAAGAAATATGAATATACAGTACCGCCCAAATTAATTGGAACACTCAACGAAAAACAGCAAATTTCTCTTAATACACAATTTATTATAAAGAGTACCGACTTAGTTTATTTTAATAGTTGATATGTCCTTCCTTGTTCTTTATTACCTCCTGACAACGTTTGTGCATTGATTCAACTAGTTCTTTATATATATATATATTTTTTTTAATTGATCGCCATGAAACTATATATCTTGATTAGTGAAGAAATATGGACGTTTTTTCTGTACAGTCTTCTTTGGCAAATTTTTGCTTATAAATTGATGAGAGATTTTTGATTGGGTTTAAGTCTGTTGAGTTACCAGGTCATTGAAGAACATTTGTACCATCTCTGATGAATTTGTAAGCAAAAACTTCCGAAGAAGATTGTGCAACAAAAAGTCTATGATTTCTTCAATAATCAAGATATGGTTTCATGACGATGAATGAAAAAAAAATGTGCAAATCTAGTTGAATCAATACCTAAACGTTGTCAGGAGGTAATAAAGAACAAGGGAAGACATATCAACTATTAAATTAAACTAAGTCTGCCCTCTTTACAATAAATTGTGTATTATGAGAAATTTGATGTTTTTCATTGAGTATTCCAATTAAAAAGCTTAATTTTGTTAAAATATACATTTCTTTTATCTGAAATAATGTATCTTTTTCCCTGAAAAATCGAAGTTCCTTTTAGTTTAACCCCCTGAATACATCACTGATCCCGAGCGTCACTAAATAATAATAATAATAATAAACTTTTTGGTTGTTAGTATGCAGGAGCTTTATGGTTGACTAAAAGCCAATTCCTTAACCTTTAGTTCTAGAGGTATAGTTCCAAAATCTTTTAAATGTTGATTATGTGAAAATCTACTTAGCTGATGTAATAGTTACTTTTTGAGAAGTTACGAAATGTAAATTGTTATACTGTCTCTGGATCATATAAAATATATTTAGAAAACTTCCTGCAAGCTCTAACAAGTAAAACAATAAAAATCCCATTCCTCTAAGCACAAAACATACCGAGTTTATTACTATAATACTTTGGAATTTCATTATTTTCGATATTTTCTGGCACTAAACACAGAAAAACGCGTTTTTAATGACAGAAAATCTCAAAAATTCATAAAATTCAAACTGTCATAACTACGTAAGCTTTCATCATACGAAAATGGAATTTTTACGGATTTATTTGTCAGAGAATGATGAAAAATTTTCTAAATATAAATTATAAGATCCTTTGAGGATATAAAAATGTACATTTCGTAACTTTTAAAAAAATAATTATTTTGACGTAAATAGATTTTCATATGATGAAGAACAACACTTTAACCATTTTTACGTTCTTCTATCTTTACATGAAGAAAGCGGATTCATGAAAAATTTCGACTTCCAGTTTTCTACGGATTTATACGTTTTAGAAGTTCCTGAACACAATTTGACTGTTTTTAGAAAATATCTTCTGTGAGTCTGTGTGTCTGTATGTGACGAACGTTTTGTAGACGCTCTATCTCAACAACTAATACACGGAATTTAATAAAAATTTAGATTCAGTTAGACTTGGATATATATTGGTGCTGATTAGTTTTTGGTGTAAATCTCCCGACAGGTGGCGCTGCTGTGCTGCATTCTTTACGATTTTCACGATAGCTATAGGTCAAGAAATAATGCACAGAATTTCATCAAACTTCAGATTCTGTGAGACCTTGATATAAATAGACGCTTACTACGTTTTGGTGTAAATAGCTCAACAGGTGGGGCTGTTATGCTGCACTTTTCATGATTTTCACGATAGCTTTACCCCAAGAATTAATGAACAGAATTTCATCCAACTTCTGATTCAGTTAGACGTTGACATAAGTTGTTGCTGAGTACGTTTTGGTGTAAATATCCCAACAGTTGGCACTGCTATGCTGCATTTTTCAAATTTACACGATGTTAGCTATAGTCATGTCTCAAGAATTAATGCACGGAATTTCGTCAAACTTCATATTCTGTAAGACCTTGGCATAAGTAGGTGTTGATTTAGTTTTCGTGTAAATCATATAACAGGTGGCGTTTTTATGCTGCATTTTTGTATTCTAAAATGCACAATTAAAAAAATTACGCTTTTTGAAGTATTGACATATGTATGAGATAGAAGAAAGATTTGGAATTGGCACATCCGACTAGTTGTAATTGGAACTATACTTCTAAAAAGAATTTATTTATTAAGAATTAAGAATTAAGCTGTTAAGCTATTAAGATTTTAGCTATTGGTAAACGATAAGAAAGGACACCCTGTATATGCATTCAATTTATTTTACTTAAAAAGGTGTGTTTCAGGAAGGAGGCCCTGTCTCTATACAGTCTAAAAAAGTAAAAATCTGACTAAAAATTCTGTCATTACTGTATCAGAATCTATTGTTCTCATATTCATATATATAACCTATTAATAGGTCTAATAAGTCTTATATTAGAATTAATTGGGGTATAACCTCAAAAACAGAAACGTGAAAAATAAATAAATAAATAAGATATGTCACAATTGTAAAACTTACAAAAGTTGCTTCACGTTTATCTTATTCAAAATACTCATAGATTAAGGAATATATGTATCTATTATATACTTGTCTATACTAAAATCCCGCTCTTTTCAGAATAATTGAATAAAGGGAGAATTGATGTTCCCGCCATCTATTGTCATTTATTTAAACTACTAATTCAACATTTGCCAATTACGAGAGTATCTCTCATTAGGAGATATTATTAGGATAAAATTGGGAACTTTAGCTTGATTTCCTGAATAATAATAATTATCTTCCTTCATGTCGCTGTAAAGTTAATAATTAAAATATTTTTAGACAATAATACAAATACTGTAATTATTTTGTAATTTTCGTTCATATCCAACTGTGACAACAATTCTGTGTTTCTCACTAATTCTTTAAGTAAAGGCATATATGTATACGTTACTAATCACATAAAGGACAAAAAAAAAAAAAAAAAAAAATCACTAACTAAACCATTAAATGAGAATAATGATACGAATGTCGGAATCTTTACCCGATTTAAAATTTAATTGAGAATTTCCCTGACTTAAAATTAATATTTTTAAAATTGCAACGTAACATAATTTATTTATAAAAACAGTAATAATACAAATGCCGTTATCTGCCACTGATTTTATTTTCTCCGAAGTTCAGATGACATATCAGAAATTACGTGCTACTAATTTACTTAAAATATTAGCAACAAATAAAAGACTAAACTATAAAGCCTCTATTAGACTATCCAGGAAGGTTACGCTTTCAAATGATTCCTATAGAAATCTTTAACATTTTAATTTAAGTGTAAATAATCGCACGATTTAAGGATGAAAACAATATTACCTGTTTCTAGTTCGCTATCGCTTGATACACACTAAATAAATAAAGAGAGAGAGAGACTTTAGTAAAGTGCACTTTTTCAATTTTACTTTTAATATTTTATACGAAACAAACATACGACCTAAAATATTTCAAATGAATCAAATGTATTATTTTGTTTATTAATCTTTTATGCCACAAATTATGAACTAATAAAAAATTAAAATTAAGATTTGTGGAATGAATTGGAGAAATATTTCGTCTATAAAAATTAATAAAATAGGTCGGTATATATATATAGCGTGTTTGTGGGAATATTTACAACTATTTTCATATATAATGCCTTTACAAAATAAGTAGTATATGAATTTTTTACAACTGAAGTTTTCTGCTCCATGTTTTTCAATATCAAGAAAACTGAACAGTTAAAATTGGAAAAAAATTATCCATATAAAAATAATTTTGGTTAGTACAACGAATAATGGCTTTGGGAACATGTTAAAATAAAGTATCTATAATTCATACTAAATTTTATTAGTGTTAATGAATAAGTTAAATGAATATGTTAAATGAATTTCACAACAAGGTACCTTAAAGTATTGTCGGGGCATAAAGGGTTAAAAGAAATTAGGGATGAATTTTGCAATATGGGGAAAGGTTGTTTTGCTCGAACTCATTCACAGATGTAGAAATTTTAGAGGGAAATTTGTGTTTTGAATCTCCTGCTTGCAATACATTCAAAACATTTTGCTTGCAATACATTCTTGTTCATATATCCTTGCAATAGTAACTTTTCACATGCCCTTTGCATTAGAAAAAAAAATCCCTCCGAAGTTTTTTGTACGAAGTTCTATACTTTAACTCATTCGTGACGAACTCCACATATACCTGACGCATAAGGTGCTCATAATACTTGATTATTTCTACCAGTAATTTTTAATTGTAAATTTTGCCTTATTTAATCAGTGTATTTCTGTAATTAAATTGAGCCAAAAATTCTGTTTTCAAAAACCGGCGAAAAAGATTAAAAATTCTGTAAAGGACGTTCGTCGCGAAGGGGTTAACAAATTATGTTCTAAACACAGTCACTTGTGTCAAAATTTTTCTACCTTTTTGCTTTTCCATGACAGGTTATGCTTTGATATGTTATAAATTATTTTTATAATTTAACAAGCTATTTGCTTCATATCAAATATTTTTGAGTGAAAGATTTTTTTGTTGTTCGTACTATCTTTTTTTTCCCTATGCAGTTACACTTTTACATACTTATAAAGATGTGTTATAATTGCATACTTAAGGTGTAAGTTTCTTTTATGTTCAGTACTTTTGTGTAATTTTTTTTTTTCTCAGAATCTTTTAATTATTATTTTTTTTTTCATGCAAGAGATGTTTTATAATTTAACAAATTATATGCTTTATATTTAATATTCTTGTGTTATTTCCCCGTCTATGTTTTCTTACACAGGTTAGGCTTTTATTATATATTATAGAGAAATATTATACAGTTGAACTTCTATTTAATAAACCTCGTGATTCATAAAAAAATTATATAGACATTTTATTAAAGGGAAACTAAAGGCAATATTTTTTCAAAGTAGAATTTTTAAATATCGTTTTTAACATCATTTTAATTAACGCATTTTATTAAAGTGATTATTTTTACTTAATCATATAATAAGATCACTAATTATAATTAAAATATAGATAAAAATGCTTAAGTGATACAAATAGAACACAAAAAGGCTTATAAAAACCTTTTAATATAAAGATCGACATGTTTCAACGCTCAATGGATAAGAGATGGGAAATTTCCCATCTATTATCCGTGAATCAATAGAAATCTACTTGCGTAACGAGAACATTTGCAATGAATCAGCCTCATGTGAATTACCTAAAATTTGGCACGTGGTATTGGTTAATTTTAAAAAAGCAATAAGAAAATATTAATTTTCACGTTTGCAGTTGACTATGCATCTGCTTTTATTACATTATATGATCTCGTGATTTATGTTTTTCAAGTTTATTTAAAAAAAAATTGTAAGAATAGTTTGTTTATCATTGTGGATCTTGATAATGGTGACGTTTGAGCGTTGAAACATCTCGATCTTTATATTAAAAGACTTTTATGAGCCTTTTTGTGTTCTGTTTGTATCACTTAAGCAATTTTATATAAATTTAATGACAAATTTTGTTACTTTCTATATATATTTTTATATTTATTACTTAAATTTTTCATCAAATGAAGAAAGAAGCTTACTTTAAAATTTTATTTTTTACAGTTTACAAAATCAGCATTACTGTAATCTGTAATTTGGTTGTATACACAATTTTGAAAAAATGATTTTCATTCGTAAAATGTATCACATTTTTTAAGTGTTTGAAGTTTGAAAATTTTTTCCATGAATACCTTCTAAGAAGTGCTACTCATAATTGTTTGGACAGCTTTAGTTATTTCAGTTTGAGGTGGATTTAAGGAGCTATTTCCTTATCTTCTTTATCTCTTAATATTTCTTCAATGGTATTTTTTATCGAACCTTTGTTAGATTTCGCTATACTTGATGTTGATGAATATTCAGAAGTGATGATTAGGTTATCACGAACTTTAAGAAATTTCATAAATGATTAGACTTTGTCCAACTGTCTTTTTTTTTTCAACGCTTTCAACTTTAATTCAGGCAAGCACATGTGTTATTCTGCATAACATTTTTCGATTTCAGATTGTAAGCTTTTGAAAAACTGCTACGAGTGGTTGCGGAAGTCCCATCATATTGCTAAGCTTTTGATAATTCAGATATTGCGATTATTATATTTACTTATTTATTTATTTACTTGAAAATGGCTTCGTTGGTAGGTTGAAAACGATCGGCGTGAAAAAAATTATCAGGCCTGTCTTGGGCCGATTTTCTCTCATTAGTCTAGACCAGGTCCCGGGCAACGCCAGGGAGTCTGCTAGTTTATAAATAAGAATAAAAAAGAAATTTTGTCAATAAGCTAGATTTCCATTAACTATTGTTTTTGTAAAGCAATATACAATAAGAAAAGCAGTGCCGTCAAGTCAACTTATCAGATAGGTCTGTGATTTCTGATAAGGAGCAAGTCTCGTTTTGTGTAAATCTTTGGCAAATGGTTGCTTATTGGTGTGCAATTCTATATGTTTATTGGTAGGCAACAGATATGATGCAATAAACTCTTAATCGTTACACATACTAATTCGCTAAGAATGGAAAATATCGGTGTTTAAATCCAGGAAAGAAACGAGGTTTTTGTGAATTAACATGGGTATAAATTGAGTTTTTTTGCAACTCAAGTTACATATTAGACATTTAATATTTTGTGTGAATTTTATTTTATTTTTTGTAATACATACCAACTTTTCATTTCCTATGCAAGTTTATTGTACCGCGACTCGATCCAATGACTGAAAAAAAATATATGAGTTTAAACCCGAGGACAAACCGGATTTTTTGGGAATAAACCGGGTTATTTGTAAATTAACGGAATTTTTTGCATCTCAAGTTACATATTCGAAAATTGATACTCATTGCGAATACTGTTCTTTTGTAATACATATCAACTTTTTATTTCCTGTGCAGGTTTGTGTCGCGGCTCAACCCAATGTCCTTCAAGTTGTCCTTGCGAGCTTCCGGGCCGCTGTCGCTACGACACCCTTCCAGGTCGCCCCAGTCGACAGAGCCCCTGCTCTGACCCGGGCGGGCAGGTATCCCGCTCCGCATCTTACGACCGCTCAACAGCTTCGGACTGGGGAGCCAGCACGACCACGCAAGATTCCGTATTCGTAAGGGACATGGAGGAGACATTTGCTAGGACACTCTCCAGACTAAGGAAAGGTGAGAAAGATGTAATGTCAAACAACATATATTGCCATAAAATGATTAAAATAATAATGAATATTTCGTTAAAAAACAAGAAAGAAATATCAGGCATCAGGCAGACATAGATTATGAATCACTTTCCAGCACTAACAGAATATTGTTAGAAAATTTCATCTTTTTATAAAATGGAATGAGGTAACCAAATAAACAATTTAAAAAACATATAACGCAGTTAAAAATGTATTTTCAATAATTGCTGTCCATAGCCGGTAGTTTAAACAATTTCTTTTGTGCAGTCCTGTATATGATCAACAAAGTTTTTTTACACATAACATATAATGAAACTCTGCAAAACGCATAAAACAACTGAAAGCGCTTTTCTGGAATATACTATTCATAAATGACAATATATCCATATCCTTTTGTGCAGCTATGTATATGAATTTATATATATTACACTATGTTAACACCGTATAATGTAGTAAACTTTAGTTGAGTTGTAAAGCGTGCAAAATATTTGACAGTGCATTTTCAGGAAATCTCGAAGATCGAGATTAATACGAACTTTTTCAGGTAAACTTGCATCTATAGAATTTATAACTGTAAAAAAAAAAAAAAAAAAAAAAAAAAAAAAAATCACAAAAAAATATTAAATCTTAATACGTCGGGAAAATGCGTAACGCACCTAAAAATACACTTATAGTAATTACTATCCATAGACGACAAAGTATCCCTTTTTTGTGCAACCTTTTATAGAAATTCCTACATAAACAAGGATGCGCAAAAAAATTCTACAAACATCTCTTTATATTAGTGCTCCCGATGCGATACGTATTTCAGTTATACGTTTAACCGATATACGTATATACGTATAATACGTATTTAAGGAATACGTATCCCTTAAACTATACGTTTAAACGTATCAGAATACGTATAAGCGTATATCGGTTAAACGTATAATTCAAGTATACGTATATTTCAAGTATCATATTTACTTTTAATGCCAATGGATCTCATCAGTGTTACGTCACTGAACGGAGAACCACCGCCCTCTGA
This sequence comes from Maratus michaelseni, assembly GCA_963931845.1. Classification (NCBI taxonomy): domain Eukaryota; kingdom Metazoa; phylum Arthropoda; class Arachnida; order Araneae; family Salticidae; genus Maratus; species Maratus michaelseni. Next base: position 139,353,263 of record OZ007596.1, read on the forward strand.
ATACTAGGCCTGAGCGCTGACAACAATGGCGGCTGTCGCAGGCCGTTTTTTTTTTTTCAGGGTTTGAACGGTCCCTCGAAATTCCACACCAATAATTTCTAAAAGTTTTCTTCACCTTGTTTTTCGGAGATCAAATAAGTCTTAGATAACTTTTAGATATTATTGGTGTTGAAGTTCGAGGGACTGTACAAACGATTCCGCCTGCAACAGCCGCCATTTTTTTCAGCGCGCAGGCCTAGTATTCAGGGGGCGGTGGGAGAACAAGTTGGAAATATGTGGCGTGACTTTAGCAATCTGTATAATATGTTTCATACATAGACTCTTGTTATTTTGCCCTATAAACGCTTATCCTAATTATATAACGAAAATAAAAAGACTTTTTGAGCAAATAAGGAGAATATACACGTTTCAGATTTATTGTTAATCCTTATTAAGTATATTCTTTCTTTTTTAATTTAAAAAAAATTATTTTTGTGTGCGTATACTCAAATTGCGCCCTGGAGGTCAAATATTGTTCTTTCCGCGGTGCTAATGTTTTCTACTCTCTGTTAATGTATAACGCAATTTCATTTTTTTTTAACTATAACACTTCTGGTATTTTTTATACAAAGTGTATATGCATTACAAGATATTACGTTTTAAGAATTGTTGTTAATCTTGACAAATTTAATTTTTTGTGTTAGTACCTATAAATTTCGATTACTTATAGCTTGACAAATAATCGTCACTGCAGGTTTCAGAAGCTTAAAATGACTTGTCTTCTCTTTCCTTTTTTGCTGTGAAACGTATTTTCAAAATATGAGAGAGTCGGGCCAAAAAATTGCCAAGTCACATTTTTGGTGAAATAAATCTAACACTGTAATCTGTTGCTTAATATTGTAAATTATAATATCCAACATATAATTTGTTTCTAATGTCACTTACTGAAAACATATGTGACAGGTTTCGTTTTTGCCCCAGATGTTTATGCCCCCAATGAAAATAGCTTATTTACAAAAAAAATAATAGTAATATTATTAAAGTAATGCCATATTGTTACTCAGACTATCTCAAATGTTAAGAAGACATTGGCGAAAAAACTTTAGGCAATATATCTTGATTTGAGTATTGGATCAAATTTTCAAATTGAAATATCTCAGAAGTTAAAAAATGTGGCTTCGCACTCTCTTGCACCGACCCCCTCATATTTTTAATACAGAAAAAAAGTATCCTTATATAAAATAAAAGTATGTTTAGTTAGTTATTTGTTACGGCCGATTATCTGCACTTAGGGATATAGGCGGTGGAAGGGGGTGCCCTCCGTGGGGGTCTTTAAAATAAAAATAAGATTATGAAACTTTCCAGGAGTTGGATTGATCAATGTCAGTATAAAATATGAAGTCAATGTAAGTTTGTGTTCTGCAATACTAATGTTTCGGGCGAATTGTCCACGCCATAAATCAAAATAAGCTATGTGCGTGTGTTACAGATATGCGAAAGTAACATAATTTCGTAGTAAATCATTTAATAAGTAACTAGATGGTACCCGTCAAAACTTGACGGAAAAAATTACAATAACAATATTAGTAAAATAAGCTTCTTTATTACATAAGTATGAAAACATGAAACAATCTTTCAAATATTTTATTTAAAAAAAAAATTCCCGCAGTGAATTACGTTATTATTTCCGAAGCAAACTCTAAACAAACAATCCGTAAACAAAATGGAAATCAGTTTGACATTACCGCCCTATTCCTCACGGCAAGAAAGAAAATTTCCTGAACCTATGAAGTATCATACAAATAGCATATCCCTACGTTCATCTCATATTCAGTCAATAAAAGAACATATTAAATAAGGCACAAATCCCCCCCCCCTTGTGATAATGAATGAGCTCCTATGCGCATGTGCATTGCATCTCCCCAAACGCACCGTCGAAATTCGACGTTAAAAAAGTTTTAAAATGTTTTGATCAAAATTTTTAAAGTGTCTTCTTTAATCATTGTTCGTTTCAAATCCATATCTTCTGAAACGCATCCATTGTTTTAAGCTAATCAATTTTTATGTAAAGATGAAGAATTTTTTTTACAATAATAAATCAATCTGCAGATAAGGAGATTTTTAATGTTTTCAAGTGTAATTTATTTGTATGGTTTCTTCATTCCTTTACATAATCAGGATGATTATTCCTTTTCCATAATTAAGAGAAATAATGTAAATAAATAAATATCCAAGATTATTTTTGATTCTGTTTTCATTAATATATTGTAAATTTTATTGTTAAAAGTTACTGATAAATGATACTTTAGTAAATGGGGCTTTTCTTAATTATTTATTATTATTATTATTATTATTCTTTTTTTGAGATTTAATGGCAACATTCTTCCGTTTGTTTATTGGGCGCTACAGTTTGGCGAATTATTTGAGGTACTTTTCGGTTAGCAGGGCGCCAATGAAGTATATATGTATATATATATATATAATATATGTATAGTATATGCATACATATATACAAATATATATAATGTATATAGTTTTGTTTTTCTAGTATTGAATTTATGTGGTTTATAGATTTTGGTTGGCTTTTGTGATAATAATTCTGCAAGTAATTTTCCATTGGAGTTTATTATTATGTATATATATATATTACTGGCGCCGGCTAACCGAGAAGTACCTAATTTGCATATAGTTTTTTTTTCTTAATGGGACGACGGGATAATGCACGGAATTTCGACGGGATAATGAATATTTTTGATGGTACCAGAATATTTTTCTGTATTTTATAGTTATATTAAGAAATATATATTTTATGATTTGCTGAATCCCTTATTTGTTTACTTTTTCATGCATTATATTATTGAAGGTTGTTAGTTCTCTTATTCGTTTAAAAATACCCTATACTTATATAAAAATAGCGTGTGTTCTCTGTGGTGTTTCGCATAAACGTTGTAAAATTCAGGTTATTAGATTTTATCCAACTTTGCTGTCATAACAGCTGATGAAGCAGCCATTTTCGGCGATTTTTTTGTTACCTGTAAAATGTTTGTTTTTGGTATAGCCCGAACTAAGAAAAAAATTGAGTACTTTTCCATTATACGGACACCATTGTCGCCAAGCATATATTTACATGTATGGCATGGTGTCGGTATAACGGAAAAGAACCAAAATTCGCGATCGATCAAATAATTGAATTTCGTTAAACATTAAATTTTCTGGTACTTTTCTATTATCCGGTCGACCACTTTTCATAACAAAAAACTATCGCCACACTGTAAAATTAAACGCCGAAAATGAAGTGCGATTTACTTGATGTAAGAAGCATTATACGTGTTTGTTACGTCATCAAGTGGTTTTTAATTCGAGATTTGCGTCTATTTTCCTTATGTTTTACTGATTTATTAGTTATTTCATTAATTAAAATAACAATTGTGTCCATAAATTCATGTATTTTATTTATTTATTTATTTTGATATTTCAATGGCAACGTTCTCCCGTTTATTTGGCGTTACAGTTTGGCGATAGTTTTTTGTTATGAAAAGTGGACGACGGGAAAATAGAGAAGTACCAATTTTCTTATTTTTAATCTGAGAAAGAAGCAATAATCATGGATTTAATTAATTTTGCAATATGCGGTGCAACCAAAATAATTTTGATTAAATCAGTACATATATCGCAGACGCACCTGGGTTATTTTTTGGCGCCTAAATGACGATTTCTGCTTTGTATGGCAACCTGGTGATTTATAATAAAATTGAATATGTGTGTAAATAAATAAAATAAAATTGGTACTTTTATGTTAGCTGGGCGTCAGGGATAACTCTCCAAATCTTGTTTCAATTGGAATCATTTAAATTGCAACATTTTACGTGAGATTTGTTATTCATATTGATATGTTTACGTTTAGATATTTTATTATGATTATATTCTAGCTAATTAAGTTTTTTTTAAAGATTTTATACTACAATGTTAAAATATTACCTAGTTGATATTAGCTAATGTCAAAAGATTGGCGAACCACAGAGTTCAGGGAATAAACTCTATGCCCTCAAAAGTGGGAGTTGTCGACTTTATGACGTCATAAGCAGAAGTAAATGTTTAATTGAAAATTACAGCTAATTAATTAAATTTTCGAACAAACGAATGCACGATAACAAATCTGTGTCCAAATATCTTTCATTTAAAAAAAGAATGGTGTGATTTGATGCAGTAGTTTGTTCTCACGGATTGTCGAAAGAAATCGCTTAGCGTTTTAAATATATAGATAGTTTACATTTGATGGGGGGGGGGGGGAGGGGAACAAAATCTAAAATAAAGAAAAAAATATTCCGTTTTTTTTTTCTTCTTCTTCTTTACTGACAGCACGGGACACAGCAGGTGTTTCTCAAATTTTCTGATCTGCAGACCAGCAGGAGAAAGGCATAATTTTTAAAGCAATGAACGAAAACCGTTTAAACGCTTATACGTTTAACCGCTGGTGCAAGATCCGTATATACGATGTACCGTATATGCTGTTTCGTATAATATGTATAACCGTTTCGGCAGTATCATACGTATCCAAAATCTGCACCCCGTATAATACGTATTATACGTATACTCGTATAAACGTTTAATAGGGAGCACTACTTTATATACTAATATGACTATATACTGAATGGAATTTGGAATTTATTACTAGCTGGAAAATGCATAACACAGTTAACAACACAATATAGGAAATTAACGTCTATAGACGATAATGCTTAGGAATTATACCCAGTATGTGATAAACAGAATTTATACACACCACGTCATACACTAAAATTTACATAAGTTTAAAAGTGCATACTACAGTTACCGCACTTCCAGCAATTATCGCTTATAAGTCAGGCCTGTAACATAATTCTTTGTGTGTCTTCGTATATAAATAAATACTACACTGTCTATAATCTATAGAAAATATGCTGTAGTGCACGTCAGTGATGTATATCAATTTCATAACGTTTGAATTAACGTAACATCATTGAAATCCACTGCAAACATTTTTTTTTCATGTAGATCATATTGTAATGGGATTATTTTGTGTATCTCTGAAAACAAATTATAAATGTTACTTACTCCATACTCTATAGAAAGTATGTTGTATTTCACCTCAGTGATGCATATCAATTTCATTATGTTTAAAGTACAGTAGCATCATTAAAATACACCGCAAAAGATTTTTTCCAATGCACCATAATGCAATGGGATTCTTATGTGTGCCTGACGGAGAAACCTTTTTATGCCGTTAATAATCTCCACGTGTTATGAACGATTGGAAAAAAACACTTAGAACATGTTAAAAACCAGATCCCAATTAACTATAAGTACTTCAAGTGATAACCGCAGCTGCAAACCAAACCATAGTGAATAAGACCATAGATTGTCGAAACTGATCAGCTGAGAAATTCTGCAGACCTCCCTACTTCAACCTACAGCTGATACCGCGCTAGAACTCAATAACAATCCCTCAGAATCTAAAATGTAGTCGAACAGTTAAGACGCCCTTGTATATATCCCAAATATAATGTAAAATTGGAGCACTTTTATGCAGTCTCCAAAACGCGATTTAAATGTGTATATAAAGCCAAGAATTACAATAATAATATTATATTCAAAGAAAAATGGATCTACTTCTTACTTCACGCAATATTACTTCTAATAATGTTGTTTATTACTCCCATACAGCGACACTTCAATGAATCAAAAGAATAAATATCAGTGCATTATTGTGGATATTACTTTGCGCAAAAGCAGTTCTCAGGTAAGCTGAACACACCTTTTTTACCATTATCGAAAGATGAAAATGTATATTAAAATATGAAGACTGGTATAACAATTTATTAAGATAGAAAATTAATTATGCTACCGACGGTTCCCCTAACAAAGATTTTGAAAGACTGAAAAAAGAATATCCCAGTATTAAAAACGATAATATAACAATTTCTAAAAATATAATAATAAATAAAAGATCACTAAAAAAGAAATAATGAATGAGATAAAAGAAAATACTCAATTTATTGAGAAACTCAATTCTACAAATTATAGTACATGGAAGTTCAAGATGCAAATGTTCCTGATTAAAGAGGAACTCGACGATATTATAGCACAAGATCCACGGATCCACCCGACCCCGCATGGAACAAAAAGGATCGAAAGACTAGGGCTCTAATAAACTTAAGCATCGATGATACTCAAATCGTAAATGTAAAAAACTTAGCTACTGCCAAATTAACATGGGAAGCTCTGAAAAACATACATGAGAGAAGCAATTTATACAGTAAGCTTCACCTTTTACGGAAGTTATACAGTACTAAATTAGCGGAGGTGGAAACATGATCACGCATATCACTAATATCTTGCAAATTACAGATAAACTTAATGCCATTCGAGAAAATATTAGCGATTCACATATTTCCGCGCTATTTCTGTGTTCTCTTCCCCCCAGTTACAATACTTTGATAACTGCGTTGGAGGTGAGACCAGAAAATGAGCTCACCTCTGATTTTATCAAAAACAAATTAACGGACGAATATAATCGTAGACATGAAATTTCAGAACAATCACATAGCGGATATAACAACAACGAGAGAGCATTTAAAACAAATAGGAGATATACACACACTGAAAATAGAAGAGAACAAAAATATTGCAGTAACTGTAAAATGAAAAATCATTCCACTTACGAATGCTGGCACTACAAGAGCAGAAACACGGTACAATCCGGAAATCCTCGTAACAATCAATTCAAAGATAAAAAGAATTTCTCATCTTCATTATGTTATGAAAAGAACGAAACTCTTAGGGGAAATAAAATTCAAAACGAAAGAAAATACGCAAATGATCAGACGCAAGATAAAGCATTAATCACTGAAAAAGTAGGCAAAAATAACTGGATTCTCGATTCAGGATCTACCTCGCACATTTGTAACGATAAAAGCCTATTTAGTAAATTTATTGATTATAATAAAACTTCAGTAACGATCGCGAATGGTAATAAACTGACAGAGTTAGTTTCAGGAGAAGTTTTTATAAAGACATTAACCCCCGAAGGAAAAGAAAAACTAACGAAATTACGCGAAGTACTTTATGTCCCAGACTTAGAGTCGAACCTAATTTCGGTTAGTAAAGCCGCTAAAAACGGTTGTAAACTAATCTTCGACTATAATAAATGCGATTTGATCTTTGATGAAGAAATATATATTAGGGCGAAAAATGAGAAAAATTTATACATTATTGAGGAAATAGACGATGTGGAAGAACCACAAAATTATGCAAACATAACGTATAACTGTAATAACAAACAATGCATAGATCTCAGGCATCGCAGACTCGGTCACAGAGATTATGACGCGATTAAATCAATAATAACAAATCAACTTGCGGACGGAATAAAGATAGGAAATTGTAAACATAAAAATAAAACATGCGTAACTTGTATCGAAACTAACACTCGAATTCTGGCATCGGCGGAATGCGAAAATTCGGCGGAACGCCCCCCTCCGTGACATCACTTTGATGTCATCGTTGCCTCCTCTACGAAAAACGGTATTCTGGGGCACTTCTTTTCGTACTTGGCGAAAAGTTACGTGCGAAATATTATTTGGAATGTTTACAAAATTTCGGACGTTGATTTCACCCTCTCAAAGTAGGTGAAAAGCCCTTTTCGTATACAACTTTTGTGATTGTTTACAGTTGATAAGGCATTTTAATAAGAAAGTTTCTAATATTTTTCAATATTAAGACTCTTTTATCCCATTTGTGACGCACATAGTTTTTAAGCAAAATATTAACAAAATATACTAAGTATTTATTACGATATTTTGCTTGCAATTGTCTGAATTTTGCTAATAAAAAACTTTTATTTAATTATTAAATAAATTACGTATATTCTAAAAATTGCTTGTATATTTAAATGCAGGTGGAAGATGATTGTAAAGTTGTAGTATTCTTTTTAAAGGTAGATTAATATGAACCATGGATTGCAGGAATTAAAGGTGCATATATTTATCAAATAAAAATTGTGTATGTTTATAAAGACACATGTTTGAATATAAAAAGTTTTGGTACCCATCTAGAGTAGATAAATATGAATTGTAACATATATTAATGAATTATTTTTAGTTGTGAAAAGATTATATGAATGTCATGATCACTTGAGAACATTTTAGTTACAATTTTATAATGTTATGTTAGTAATGTACAGATTTTTAATGTTTTTTGCAACCTCAATTTAATTTTGAGATAACAAGCAGTTTACTTGAAATATTTATTTCGACCATTAGAGGATATCTTTTAAACGTTTAATTTTTTTTTTTTTTTTAATAATTAGAAGTACCTAGGATATTCTCATAGCATTGGTATCAATTGAGCAAAATCCTTGGAAGTGGGGGAGGGGGGCAATAAATTGATGATGATTACTATTATAATATATAGAAAGCACTTTTACATTCAAATATAACTACTCTCTCTAAGTGTTTAACTATTTTATGTCACATGTGTTAAGTAAATTTAAACATCATTTGTCAAAAAAAAAAAAAAAAAAATATATATATATATTTAAAGCTTCAAAATTCAGGGGGGTTGGAATTGATTCTCTTCTTATGTCTTTACACAAAGAGCTACTAATTAAATTGTTATGTGCTGCATATTTTTAAAACATAATACTTGTTTCAAGAAATACATGCTATTAAAATGCGATTTTATTTAGTTATTTTACATATAACCGTAAGTTTTGATGAGTGCTTAGCTGAAAATTTTCTCCTATGCTGCATCTTTTTTCATTTCAGTAATTATTAATTATAATATAATTTTTTAAACTACATGTGTATTATCTGCTAGAAAATAAAATATATATATAGCCACTTTCTTGTATTTTGGAAAAATGTTGAAGAATAAAATATTTTTATTTAATTTCATTTTATTTGTGTATTATTATATATTCAAATTGTTTATTCATTAATTAGCTTATACACACTTTTTATATATTTTATACTTTTTATATATACACACACTTTTTAACTTGAATAGCCAAAAACTCAGTCTAAAAGAAGATTTGAAATGTAAGTACTGATTAATATAATGCATTAATTTGAATTTAATACATAAGGTACATAAAAAGGGCTGCCACTGGTGGTTTTTATTATTTTCCCTACCACTATTTCTAAATCAATCTATCCCAAACATTTGTGATAAAGGTCATTGTTTTGAAATAGTGGTGGATAAAATAACAATTGCCAGTGGCAGTGATTTATAAATGATAAGTTAGAGATGTTTTCTTTCTTTTTAAATCCTTATCCATTTTTTGCTGTTCTTATCTTACATAACTTTTGCTTTAAAAAAAAATTTATCTTTTCAATAATTATACATTAAATAAAATTAGAAACAATAATCAATTTCTTTTACTTTTTATTGGACTTTCTTTTTTTTTTTAAATATGTAGCAGCTACGTAAAAAAAAAAAAAAAAAAAAAAGTCGCAGTTCCAGGATAGTTAAAATTTACATTTTTCTTTTATAATCTGCTTCGAATCTTATTAAGAGAATAATTAATCAATGTGTCAGAATTATATTTGAATACATTTGAAAAGGAATAAAGTTCTTGAAATCATCTTTTCAAATATAGTAGCAATTTTCGGTTAGCCGGGCACCAGTGATATATATACATGTGTATATATATCACTGGCACACATACACATATATATACATATATGTATGAATAAATATATGTATATACATACGTATTTATATATGTACATATATCACTGGTGCCCGGCTAACCGAAAAGTACCCAATTTTCTATTGTTACTGAATCTGAAAGTCTTTGTTATTAAATATTTTATTGCATTTACAATATTTTTAAAATAACATGCAAAAGAATAAAAAATACATGGTAAAATTTAATTATTGAAGATTTTTTCTTTTTTTTTAAATATTGTATGTTATGTGGTATGATAATCTAAACATTAAAATACCAATGAAAAGATAATCAAAAACATAATTTTAGTTACAATCGTTTTACTACAATTACAAAATCAATTTCATTCCAACATGAATAAAATTTTCAGATTAATATATATATATATATATGTGTGTGTGTGTGTGTGTGTGTGTTATTTATTAATCATTGATTAAAGTTATTTCATTTTTAGGGTTTATATTCTCTAAGAATTGTTTTTTTATATAAAAATTTGTTTTCTTCCCTCTTTAGGGAGGAAAAAAATGTTTATGTAATAGGAATGTGAAACTTTTATTCATGTGTTTTATAACATTAATCAATAATGAATCTTGTAATATTAACGATAAAAAATTGGAAAATAAAATAAAAATATGCTTTTATTGGTGTTTTTATAAGGTTAAAAAGAAAGAAAAAAATCGTCAAAGCATGAGGGGCTGAAGACAAAATAAGCAAATACAGAGTTAAGCTATAATAAAAAAATTCCTAAACATTAATTAAAAAAATATTAGTAATATGATTAAAATCCAAAATAAATACAGTATTTCTATCTGCTCATCATGTTTTTATAAGTTTAATTAAAAAAAAAAAAAAAAAAAGAAAGAAAGAAATTATACCTTTTAAATATACTAATAAAAGCAAAAAACTGGTTACTTCTCTGTTATATTTCTTCGGGATTCTTCTTAAAAAGCTTGGTGTAATTTGGGCCCCAGAACGTGTAATTTATCATCAAATGATATAAACAAAACCAATGAACTAGTATGCCTGTTTATGATATATTAAAAAATTGCTTCTGATTCATATTAGATAAATCCCTTCTGTTTGTATATAACAGATAAGACTTCTGTATAAGTAAATAAATTGTATAAATATTGAAAAAATTGGTTGTATGTGGCCTTTATAACAAAGAAATATAAAAAATTCGGTATTTCAGATTTGTAATTTCCTACTCTACTAAATCAGACTGGCTTTGTTATGAAATACTTGTGTATTTCTAGTAATCATAATCATTAATATAACAAAAAAAAAAAAAAAAGAGAGAGACAGAGCGATAATAACAAATGTTAAAATAAGATTTAATTGTTGAATTTTTTTTTTTTAAATATTGCATTTTGCATATGAAAGATATTAAACTTTAATATACCAATGAAAATAAATAATATTTTGAAAGCTTTTGCTGATTATCTCTGCATAAACAGCTCTGGCACTTGATATAAAGTTAAATTTTTAGCAGGTTTTATTAAAGCCATTCTTTCTATTCTGTTTATAGTTGAAAATATGCATTTCTATTACAGTTATGAATATATAAATTAAAAATAAATTGCATTAATGAGTCTTTTGACTTTTAGAACTTTCAATCCCTATTTTAATAAGATGAAAATAAATAAGCATTGTTTACATATAAATATAATATTAGGGTTGGAAGGGGATATTGAAATGGTGATTAAAAGCTTTCTACAAGTTTAACTTTCAAGCATTTTATTTCTTACAGAATTTTTCACAGAAATCTCAAATTAACGTAATAATTTAAATTAATTTAAATTTATTTAAATTTATATCACAATCTTAGACAAAAACAACAACAACAAAAAACAAGAGTTCTACTCATTTTGTTTGACGTATGAAAATAAGTAATTAGAAATAAAATAAATTTCTTAATCATTTGTTTTTAAAATGCAAATTTAAGAAATGAAATTAAAAAAAAGCCAGTTCATGTGATGATTCATTTTTGCAAAGAATTTTTTTTTAAGTGTGTGTGTGGGGGGGGGGGGGGATTTTATTTACCAATTTAATCACATTAGAGGAGATACCTTTGATAACAGTAAAAATAATGTGGCAAATGCTTCAAATTTTAGTTTCTTTAAATAAAATAATTAAGATTCAGAATTGTATTCTGTTGAAACACATTCTACTCATAATGTAAATGTTTTATTCTTTAAATATATTAGACAGCCTGACACATTCATAATTTTTAAAAGGAGATGATTCATTTTACCCACTAAGTAAAATATACCTAAACATTCAATAAAATATTAACATTTGGGAGTAACATGACATATAATCAATGAATAATAATAAAAAATTATATAGACATTTTTTCTTATCTCATCAGAAAATTATTTCATCAGTAGTGAGTAAATTGATGTAATTACCTGACCCCCTCACCGTAAACTTCTTAGTTCGTTGTTTTCCCTTGCAGAAGCGTACAAACTTTAAATAGTGTAAAAAAGAGAAAATCTTTAATTGGTTTCTGAAAACATAACTTTCTACTACATTGTAAAATATTGAATAAACAATAAACAAATTTCCTTCTGGTTTTCTCTTAATCAGAACTGCATTTTTCTGTATACTATCTCAGAAAAAAAAAAGTTCCTTACTTTATTATTAAAAAATGAACATGTCACTGAAATTAAATATTCTTCTGTTATTCACAGAAATGATTTGAAAATCTGAGCTTCATTAATTTGGTTTTTATAACTTTCAAAAGGGAAAAAAAAAATATGTTAAGATTTAGAAAATCTCAATGTATATTATTTTCATATATGAATCTGCAGTATATCAAATATATATTAATTATATAAAGCATGAAATAAATAATAAAGTAATCTATAAATTCAAGAAAGCTGATAGCTTAAAATAAAGCTGCTTTGAACATAATCATAAGATCATTTGTATATGTTAAGTTTGAACATTCACACATTCAATTTCTTTTTTCTAAATAATAAAAAATACTTTTATATACTAAAACTCAAAACTTTCCCTGAAGCAGTCGGTTCTTAAATAAATACTAATTAAAATATAAGTTGCTGGCTTCCTACCTATTAAGGCCTGTAAGGTCCTGGAAATTTGCCAAGTGTTTCTTGTATAATGACATAGAACATTCTATTCTAATAAACTTGCCTCTGATGATGGAGGATCCTTTCTATAAATCAGTCGTAGTAAGAACTGAATCATTATTGCCAAAGTATGTGTCTTATAATAAACACACATACATATTGCAATACTTATTCAGTAAAAGTTTTATTTCTCGAAAAATATACACAGCTCACTTAATTATTTAATAGACAAACATTCTGAAACAGCTACCTTTTCATTATAACAGTAATTCCATTACAATTGTAACATTAAATTATCAATAAGACGAAAATTATCCTCACCAAGCTAATTACAAACAACGGAGCCATTGAAAGTTTTATGACAACTATTGAAGCTACGATACGACAATGAGTATTTTGATTAAAATATGACGGATTCTCATTGGTTATAACTTAATATCTGACGTGGATTTGGGAGGAGCTATTCCGCGATGGTCGCCGCTATTACCGCCTTTTCGTACGTTGTATAGCATCCGTAATTGTTTTCGAATGTACGAAAATCTGATCCCAGAATAGCACTTTTCGCCAGATGCGAATTAGCATACGATACGAAAGAGTGTTTTCACGTGACGTCATAACGAACGTTCGAATTTCTTTCGTACCTTGCGGGAATCGGACTATAAATTAACTAACATGCCGTATCCTAAATCAGCAACAAACCGAGCTACTAATATTGTAGATTTGATCCACAGTGACGTATGTGGTCCTTTAGATACACCGACTTTAGGCGGAAAAATTTATTTTATGACTCTTATTGATGATTATTCCCGATATACTACGATATATTTATTATCTAAAAAGAGCGAAGTTGCTGAAAAGATAAAAGAGTATATAACGATGATATACAATCAGTTCGGTAAAAAACCTAAGGAAATTAGATCGGATAACGGTCGTGAATATGTAAATCAAGAAATAGATGAATACTTAAAACAGAACGGAATTTTACACCAATTGACTGTCCCGCATAATCCGAGCCAGAATGGAGTTGCGGAGAGAAAAATAAAAGTTAATTAGATATGACTAGAAGTATGCTATCACAAGCAAAATTAAGCAAACATTTTTGGGGTGAATCCATAAACACCGCAACTTACTTAGAAAACCGACTCCCAACCAAAGCAAATAACAATAGAACACATTACGAATTATGGAAAGGAATTAAACCGAATTTAGAACACTTAAGAACATTCGGTTGTAAAGCGCTATTTTACGTCGATAAAGTAAATAGAGGAAAACTTGATAACAGGGCTCAAACCGGAACGTTCGTAGGCTATGACACAAGATCGACTGGTTATAGAATTCACACACAAGGAAAACAAATTATAATAGCGAGAACGGTAAAATTTCTTGAAAATGAAAATGTACACTCTGAAAACATTGAGGAGATACAAAACACCACAAAAACATCCGATGATAATACACAATTACCGGATAGACATGAAAATCACTTAGAAATAAAACTTGACAGTGAGGAGACACCATCCGTGCCCAAACAGCAACCAATTGAACCAAGAAGGTCTAATAGGACAAATAAAGGCGTTACTCCTGACAGATATGTTTGTCTCATAAATAGTTCATCTGAAAACATTCCCGAAAATTGGGAAGATATCGAAAAAATGGAAAATATTAATGATAAACAAAATTGGATAAAAGCAACACAAAATGAAATCCAATGCCTAAGAAAAAATAACACTTGGACTTTAACAGATCCACCACCCGGAACAAAAATTATCGGTTCCAAATGGACTTTTAAACTGAAAAAGGACTATTTAGGAAATGTTCAAAGCTGTAAAACGCGTTTAGTAGCACAAGGATATAGTCAAAGATTCGGGATTGACTATGATCAAACTTTCGCACCTGTTGTTTCACACGCTACAATACGTGCATTTCTCATCTCCGCATTGCACAAAAATTTGAACGTGAAACATGTTGACATCACCACAGCATTCTTGCATGGTGAATTAACTGAAACTGTTTATATGAGTCAACCAGACGGGTATATTAAACCCGGCGATGAGAGAAAAGTTTGTAAACTTCAAAAGGCTATCTACGGTCTTAAGCAAGCCGCAAAGGCCTGGTACACCAAAATATCGGAAACACTCAAAAACAATAATTTCATACAGAGCAAAAATGATCCATGTCTGTACTTTAAATCAAATCAAGAAAATCCGATATATATCATCATCTATATAGACGATATCCTGATAGCAGGAAAGGACAGTGATATCGAAGAAACAATAAACCAACTTAAGAAAGAATATGAACTAAAAAACTTAGGAGAAGTGAATAATTACCTAGGCATAAACATTAATAAAATCAACGATACATATTACCTAAATCATAACAATAAAATACATGAACTAGTGAAAAAACTGAATTTAAACGACATGAAACCGCATTACACACCTAATGATTGCTGGATTCAACAGACTTGAGGACGATGATAATCTTTTACCTAATAACACGAAATATCGACAAGCCACAGGCACATTACTTTACATATCAACAATCACGCGTCCTGACATATCTGCCGCAGTCAACATGTTATGTCGTAGAAACGAAACACCACGCCAAAAGGACTGGTCAGCAGTGAAAAGAATTATTTCATACCTTAAAACTACAGAAAATTTGAATTTAACTCTTAGCGCAAACAGCAAGCCCATCCTAACAGCATACGCCGATGCAGACTGGGCTGGTGACTTGAAAACACGTAAATCAACGTCAGGAAATCTATTCATGCTAAGAAAATCACCGATTTACTGGATTACAAAAAGGCAGAATTGCATTGCACTTTCGTCAGCCGGAGCTGAATACGTTTCAGCTAGCAACGCAGCACAAGAATTAAGCTGGATAACAAACTTGCTTAGCGACCTCAACATTCCACAAAAACTACCAATCACGATATTTGAGGATAATATGTCCTGTATAAAAATGTCTGTAAATGATAAAGATACTAAGCGATCCAAACGTATCGACATACGTTGCCACAGCATCAAACTGATGAAAGAAGAAGGAAAAATTGATTTACAATACTGTCCCAGTGAAGAAATGATAGCCGACACTCTCACCAAACCCACTCCCAAAACCTGTGTACGAAAAACACCGTAAGAAACTGAACCTTCAACCATTCCCCACACAGGAGATTACGGGGGAGTGACGGAGAAACCTTTTTATGCCGTTAATAATCTCCACGTGTTGTGAACGATTGGAAAAAACACTTAGAACATGTTAAAAACCAGATCCCAATTAACTATAAGTACTTCAAGTGATAACCGCAGCTGCAAACCAAACCATAGTGAATAAGACCAGAGATTGTCGAAACTGATCAGCTGAGAAATTCTGCAGACCTCCCTACTTCAAACTACAGCTGATACCATGCTAGAACTCAATAACAATCCCTCAGAATCTAAAATGTAGTCGAACAGTTAAGACGCCCTTGTATATATCCCAAATATAATGTAAAATTGGAGCACTTTTATGCAGTCTCCAAAACGCGATTTAAATGTGTATATAAAGCCAAGAATTACAATAATAATATTATATTCAAAGAAAAATGGATCTACTTCTTACTTCACGCAATATTACTTCTAATAATGTTGTTTATTACTCCCATACAGCGACACTTCAATGAATCAAAAGAATAAATATTAGTGCATTATTGTGGATATTACTTTGCGCAAAAGCAGTTCTCAGGTAAGCTGAACACACCTTTTTTACCATTATCGAAAGATGAAAATGTATATTAAAATATGAAGACTGGTATAACAATTTATTAAGATAGAAAATTAATTATGCTACCGACGCACAGTGGATCAAAGTATAGCAGATGTCGAACATAGGATTATCACAATTGTATAAGCCTATATATATGATTTTTTTGTTATATTTAGGTTTAAATAAGTAAAATAAATTATATTCAATAGATCTGCATGGTTTTTATGGGCGATTTAATCTTTTTTTTGTTTAAAACAGGACTTTTAGAGACGTACTGGATAACTAAATTAAACTTGAAAATCAAAGTAAAAGAAAAAGCTTAGCAGACGATAATTTTATTACCTATCATGTTTTTACTTATATCCTAATGACATTGGCAAAATATTCAAAACATTTGTTTAATTTTAATTGGCAAAATATGTAATATTTACATAACTCTTCAAAATCGTTCTACAAAACAGCAACATTCTTCTGCAGCATTTTAGAGCCTATTTCAGTGTATATTTTTTAGCATCGGGATTGAGTTTTATAAAATTATTTTGTAGTGATATTATTTTTAGTATATTTCTTTTTTATTTGAAGCAAGATTATTTCATTTTGCTTTTTTTTTTATATTCTTTTGAAAGATTATAACAAACAGAGATTTTTTTTCTGCATCTAAAGAATTTAAATAATGGTTTTAGTTATGAAAAATCAATGCTTAGTTTTGTAAGTGAACACTGTGAGCTAAATGCTTCAGAAATTGATGAAGAAAATTTAAAGGAGCGTTTACGTAAGTTTTGTGTAGCTGTGAAAGATCGATGGTAGAAATCTCAACGAAAATTAGATCGCTTTAATACTAAAAACGATTCTTGGCTTCAGTGTTCCTTCAAAGTTGGTAATGAATTTAAACCATCTGAAGTTGAAAATTCACAGAAATCAATATCTCGGAAATCTTTTTCAGATGTAACTGAAACTCATAAAAGATTAACTCAAAGAGAGAATACTTCTGGAGAAGCTCTTTTGCATGCAGCAAAACAAAAATTAGCATCTGAGGGTTTTAAGGATCTTGCAAAAGTGATTGATCATCTTATAAAAAAAATCCGAATGAAGTTTCACAAATAAAAAACTTTTGTGAGAAAAAAGATTGAAACGAATTTATTTTCAAAATAAAAGTTTTTAGCAATGATGCTAAATCTCGATCTTTCTAAGGAACAATATATCACTTTAAGGCAAAGTTGCATTGACGACGGTAACAACCAGTGGCAGACGTACTATTATATTAAACAATCGAAACTGGACTGTTACGTTCCAAAATAACAAATATCTATTACTGATAGTTTGGTTCAAATCAATTTGCAGTCAATTTTAGACTTAACTGTAATTAGACTTTTAGATGCATCTAAAATACAGTTTGAATCCAAAATGCACTTAAAATTGATAAGTAAATGAGGTTTTGACGGTGCTTCAAACCTATAAACAAAAATTTGATGAAGGATGCTCATTACAATCAGATAGTTCAATTTTTATGACTAGTTTTGTTCCTATTAGATTATTATGTGGAGCTGAAACTATTTGGCAAAATCAAACTCCATCATCCACTAGATATTGTCGCCCTGTTAGATTTGAATTTGTCGGCGAGAATACTAAAATAGTATAAAAAAAAAGAATATCAGCGAATGGAAGAAGAAATAAAAAATCTACAGCCTACAGCACATAAAAATATAACCATCGATCACGAAATGAATTTAACAATGATTGATGGAAAAATTATTACGGCAATTTCAAATACATCCTCCCGTTCAACATGTTATATTTGTGGTGCAAAGCCTTCGGAAATGAATAACATTGATAAAAATGTTAAAAGAAGTGTAAACGCATCCTCATACAGCTTTGGTGTATCTAGTCTACATGTAAAGATACAGTCTAGGGAATATTTGCTTCATATTTCTTACAATTTATCATTTAAAGCTTGGAGTGCTAGAACTGAGGACCAAAAGAAGCAAAAAGAAGAATCAAAGAGAAAAATTCAATGCGAATTCCGAAAAGAATTAGGTTTGCTAATTGATGTTGTTAAACAGGGAAGTGGTTTGACAGACGATGTAAACACTGCAAGGACATTTTTTGCTGAGTTTGAAAAGAGAGCTGAGATCACTGGATTGGATAAAGAACTTATTAAACGTTTTGCAATTATAATGCAAGTTATCTCCTGTGACGAAGTAATTAATGCCGAAAAATTTGGCGAATTTGCACTGGGAACAGCTAAAGAATGTGTTTCGAAGTTCGGGTGGTATTATATGCCAGCTTCTATTCATAAGTTATTAATTCATGGAAAAGATATAATAACAAATTTTGCTGTTCCAATTGGCCAATTATCGGAAGAAGCTGGCGAAGCTCGAAATAAAGAGTTTCGGAGGTACCGGGAGTACCATACGAGAAAAATAAGTCGAAGAGCATGTAACGAAGACTTGTTGCACCATTTACTTATAACATCTGACCCGTTGATTTCCAGTATTAGACACAAAGTAAACTAGTCGTTGGGGTCCACCGTAATACTTACCCATCATGGATATGCATAATGTAAAATATTAAAATAAAAATGTGTAAACTACTTATAAAATGCATTGCAATTCAAATAAAATCGTGGCTTGATGACGTCACAAACTTTAAAGGCTCGATTACTGAATTGCTTGAAAGAAACATCCTTATAACTCCAAAAATAATAATCCTATTAACTAGCGGTTTATTGCATCTGATTAAGCGTCAAATTTCCAATTAAAATATATCTTTGAAGTGAAATTTGGATGAAATACAGGGTCATGAAAAATCGAAGAGTGTGGAAAATAGGATTCCAAATATCTCGGCAACTAATTATCCGATCGACTTCATGCTTTATGCAAAATTTATGTTTTTTTATTGTATTTTATGTTCATTTCTTAAAATAAACAATTTCGAAAATTTTTATATACCTTTCATCAGAACGAATATTTCGAGAGTCCGAAAAAAATTGTTCCGGTTAATCGAGGTTATTGAAATGAAATAGGCTTCTTCCCATTATTACATACTAAGTACATACCCAATTGCAAGTCTCTATCTCAATTTTTTCGGGAGATAGAGCGTTTACAGACACACACACAGACACACACACAGACACACAGACGGACGGCAAAATTTTTTTTATAAAAATATGTTTTTCGGAATCACCAGTGTCTGAAACGTGTAAATCCGTCAAAAAAAATTTTTCGATTTTCAAAACGATTACAAGACTTACCCTATACTACGTATGATGGGTAAGTAAAAACGTTCAAAGAAACAAAAACTTTCCAGACGCTCTAGAACTTTTACTTTAAATAACACTTTAGCACTCACACATCATGCATCCATTTATTACAGTAGATTTAACCCTCTGAGAGTCTTTGCGCCTTTCAGCATTTTCATGTAAATATTTATATAACCCAAGATACTTATATATTGAATTTAATTTTATAGTTTAATTTTGAATAATTTTTTTACATTATGTCATCTTAGAAAATTCTTACAGTATAATATTTATCAAAAAATATTTTTGTCTACAGACAATTTACTATGCTTTCCGTTAACGGAATATTATGCGATAGCCACTTAGAGTGTTTCAAATCCATTTATTTCAAAAATGCGCAGGTTTGCGCAAAGATTGCTCTATACCACATTAAAATACAGGCTTTTAGGAACACAAAGATGTCTTTGAAATTTCAGGCAACTTCATGCAATTTAAGTTACACAATTTTTAAGTTTATGATACCGTTAATTTTATATGGTCTGTTCATAATGTAAAATGATACATAAAATTCAATCAAAATGTAATCAGTAGTGGTTTAAAATGTGTTTTAGGAAATCAATAATGATATTTTAAACGAGTTATTATTAGTGGTTACCTTGGTTTCATTTCTGAGCACATTTAAAAATCACTAAAATTCGCAGAAAAATTAGTCTGCTGAAAGATGTATCTTCCGAGCTATACAAATAAGATATAATTTTGTATAATTTAAAAAATAAACATATATTCGTATTTTGTAGATATTCTTTTAAAATATTTCATTGCAAAAAATTAATTATTTAATGAATATATTTTGGCCCTATGTTCGCATTTTCTTAAGGACTGACCCACTGTGCGACGGTTCCCCTAACAGTGCCCCTGTAACCAAACTATAACAACAACATACGTCATTTTTAATAGGGAATATGATATAGTATATCTTAATAACATATGAATATCGTGGAAATCAAAGTATATTTACAAAAGTTAGAGCGCATGGACAGACGGGAGACAGATAAATCGTAGTCATAAACACTTTTCAAGTATTTTGGAAAG
Organism: Maratus michaelseni; assembly: GCA_963931845.1. Taxonomy (NCBI): domain Eukaryota; kingdom Metazoa; phylum Arthropoda; class Arachnida; order Araneae; family Salticidae; genus Maratus; species Maratus michaelseni. The sequence goes on from OZ007596.1 coordinate 139,374,126, forward strand.
TGTAAATATATATATATATATATATATATATATATATATCTTAAAAACACAAAATAAAGTTATGCGTTTTTTGGCTTTTCTTGGTCACAATCTCACAATGAATCATATACTGTAGTAAACAGCTTAATTCAAAGTGCGCTCTCTCTTCGCGACGAGCAGCACTTATAGATGGCGCACAATCCTTCAATTTGGACACCAGTAATTTTATACACAAATTTTCGCCTTATTTAATCTTGAGTTTCAGCGATTAAATAACATAAAATTTTCTATGAATAAAAAGTGGTGTCGAAACATTAAAGGAACTGTAATTGACGCACATAGCGAAAGGATTAATATACAGTCCGAAGTCGGTTATAGCACAGATAAAAGGACCACGACATTTGTTTGTTACCTTACCTTACTTTTAATTAATTTAAATTGCAAAAATAAGTCACACTCGTCATCTTAATTTACGAAATAAGATATGTACCAAATTATACCGAGTGTCCTAAAATAAGCTGACTAACAGATATTTAAAAAATTCTAGCAGGAGTGTTATGTAAGGTGTCAGGAATTTTTTTTACTGCGATTAATGATTTTAGTTCGAATTACCAGCAATAGATGACACTGCGAGCAATAGACGTCCAATCGAGGTAGAAGCGAAAATCACTCAGCTTTGATGCGAAGGAAGGAGGTTAAATATTTGGTGTGGGACTCATTCACCAATACAGTATTGTTCAGAATCGGGTCCTAAGGAAAAGATTGTGCTGGCGAATGAGATCCACTCCATATATTTAACCTACTTTATTCTCAGCAAAATGCTGGGTGATTTCAGTTTTGGCCTCGATTGAGCACCTATTGCTTTCAGTGCCATCTATATCGTTCATCTCACGAAACCCTATTCGCCTCGCATCTCTGTCTGTCCATCACAGAGTGGGTTCTCAGAAACTGTATAAATTAGAGACTGGAAGATTTGTGTACTTACAGCTGAATACCTACTGTCACGCTGAAAATCATAAAATTTTGAAAAAATCGTATTATTTTAATATGGAGAGATAAAAAGCCAAAAATCTAACAGCCTTTTCCTATTAAATTTAAACAGTTTTCGTTATACAAGTTGCCAAAAATTTAAAATCCACAATAAAATTCATTCTACAATAATTAATTTTCTATTGAAAGATTTCCGCGTGAAAAATGAAACTGAAATAAAAAGTTTCACCAATTGAAAAAAAATTAATATGACGTCATATTGGTAATATTAAGGAAATTTTTAAACATTTCTCAATAATACAAGGAGTATGAGTATGTGTAAGTACAGAAAGTAAATTAATATGACGTCATTAAAGAATTAAAAAGAAAATTAATCTGACGTCATATTGGAAGTTTAAAACGGACTTTTTCAAATGTTTGAGAATCATACAAAGAGAATACCAATATGAGTAATAGAGAAAGCAAGTAGATATGACGCCAGCAAGTGAATATAACGTCATATGAGTTTGAGAAACGTATTTAATCCTGATAAAAACCCGATTATGGAAATATTGATATATTTTAACATTTTGAAGTTCTCTATACAACATGTTTAATTTTGAAATTGATTTTTCTACACAAAGATTCTTAAAATCCCGGACAACGCCGGCTACTTCAGCTAGTAATTATATAAACAAGGAGGAAATTTTTTAAATTCAGATGTAAATATTTGTCACAAAGAAAATGTTGCATCAATGAAATTAAATTTGCGTTAATCCACGCTTGTTAAAATACGCTATTGGCTGCAAATCCGATTACATAACTTTAAAAAACTTGGCGTTTTAAAAGATCCGGCGTTTTTTTTTTTAAAGTTTTGCGCAATTTCAGCTTAAGAAAATGAGATTATTTGCCAAATTTTATATAAAAAAAATATCAAAACAAACTTGACGAACGGTACTTCTTTTCTATTATTTTAACAGTTTATATGAATTTATGTATGATATTTTGTAACTCTATCACTTAATTTGCTCTCTTTCATTATACCGTAATTGTTAACCCTATGTTCTCAGCAATATCACTCAGACATATAATCTTTTTGAGGAAAGTCCTAGTTATAAAATAACTTTTTTTTCTTCGTTTGGCTGCCATCTATGTTCTTATTGAGATAATGTATTGATAATTATAATTACATTTTTTTCATTTGGATTTATTCATTAAAGGATAAAGTGTTTTGAAAGGACTATTAAACGAAACCCTTTGTGCGATCTTCGATCACATTTACCCACTTGTTTTTTAATTATTATTAATATTTATTTCGGTATCTCATTTCATTGTCTGAATAAAAATGAAATTTCTTAACAATATTCCGACAGTGTTGCAAAGTTTTTAATAATCTATGCTGTGATGCATGAATTTTTGTTCTTGTATAATAAGAAAAAAGCTATATAAATGGTTGAGAAAATAACCGCTTTAAAAAATGTTCAGCTGCGATTGTTTTGCAGTGCTCTCTAAATGTGATCGAGCAAAGTATTTTGTATGAAATGTAAAATCTACTTTTATAAACAAACGGATTAAATAAAGTTTATATTAATTTTGTTAATGGTACTTATAAATACAGTCGGAGCATAAAAGGTCAAATAATGGAGTGAAGAAAGGATGTAAAAAAAAAAAAAAAGATTGCCAATAATGGTTGGCCTCATATAATCGACAATTCTGTTTTATTTAAAGTCCTCTCCCCCAATTAAATCTGTACGTAAACTCTCTTTTATAAGAAAGTGGCATTCCACCCGGGCTTTCTAATTTTACTGGGGGATCTAACCGAAGCATTCCAAATTGCAAAATATAGGTAAAAACCCGTGTTTTTTTTATTTAAAACTTTCATAGGTTATTGACATTTAATATGTATATATTTAGTTTAACTACTACCAACGCCAATTTTTTTTTCTTTGCATAAAAATAGCAATTATGTACTTAAACAAAGTTTTTAAATTTATTAAAAGCCATAATTTTGTATATTAGCCGCACGCCGGAGGTTAATAGTCAAAGATTTCGTCAAAGATTTCCCTACTTACTGCAATCTTTCTTATTGTGATAATTTCAGAGGTTTAAGCACGTAGTTCGATTACATGTCTGCTACAATACTGTTTTATTTATATTATTTTATTTATTTATTTGTTTATTGATGAAGTTTTAATTTCGTTATGATATCAGCCGCAGACAAATGCTGAACTATTTATAACGCTTTAAGTTCAAACGGGTTAATCTTTCGTATCCTTCTTTATCGACATTTGCTGTCAAAGTGTCAAGAATCAAGCTTTAGAGAGTGTCAAAATGGATATTCTTTAAACGCTCCAAATCAACTTCTTTGACTATTTATCCCACGATGTTTACTTTAACATAAAAAAGGGTGTTAAAATTTTAATTAGTTACTCTAGTTAAAATTTCGTGCAGATTGTGAAAAAAGTCTTTCTGAAAACTTTTTATTAAAAAAAAAATTGTTTCCGATAAAATAGCAATGAAAGATTTGAGAACAGCTTTAACGATTTAAACTAATTCAGTCAAATTTTGAGTTAAGTAGGGATTTTTCCTCCCTTGGAGTATTAACATTTTCTGTCAAAGCATCAAAAATCAAGCTTTGGAGAGTGTCAAAATGGTTAATCTTTAAACACAAATCAACTTCTTTGACTATTTATGCCACGTTTACTTTAACATAAAAAAGGATGTTAAATTTTTAATTAGTATTACTCTAGTTAAAATTTCGAGATTGTGAAAATGTCTTTCTAAAAAGTTTTTCTAAAAAAAAGTTATTTTCGATAAAATAACAATGAAAGATTTAAATACAGCTATAATGATTTAAACTAATTCAGTCAAATTTTTAACGTAAGTATGGATTTTTCCCTCCTTTGAGTATTGTCATTTGTTGTCAAAGCATCAAGAATCAAGCTTTGGAGAGTGTCAAAATAGTTAATCTTTAAACACAAATCAATTTCTTTGACTATTTATGCCACGATGTTTACTTTAACATAAAAAAAGAGTGTTAAATTTTTAATTAGTATACTCTAGTTAAAATTTCGTTAGAGATTGTGAAAAAAAGTCTTTCTAAAAACTTTTTCTAAAAAAAAGTTATTTTTGATAAAATAACAATGAAAGATTTGAGAACAGCTTTAATGATTTAAACTAATTCAGTCAAACTTTTGGGGTAAGTATGGATTTTTCCGTCCTTTGAGTATTGACATTTGTTGTCAAAGCATCAAGAATCAAGCTTTGGAGAGTGTCAAAATGGCTATTCTTTAAACACAAACCAACTTCTTTGACTATTTATGCCACGATGTTTACTTTAACATAAAAAAAGAGTGTTAAATTTTTAATTAGTATACTCTAGTTAAAATTTCGTTAGAGATTGTGAAAAAAAGTCTTTCTAAAAACTTTGTCTAAAAAAAAGTTATTTTTGATAAAATAACAATGAAAGATTTGAGAACTGCTTTAATGATTTAAAATAATTCAGTCAAATTTGTGGGGTAAGTATGGATTTTTCCCTCCTTTGAGTATTGACATTTGTTGTCAAAGCATCAAGAATCAAGCTTTGGAGAGTGTCAAAATGGCTATTCTTTAAACACAAATCAACTTCTTTGACTATTTATCCCACAATGTTTACTTTAACATAAAAAAAGGGTGTTAAAATTCTAATTAGTATACTCTAGTTAAAATTTCATTAGAGATTGTGAAAAAAGTCTTTCTGAACACCTTTTCTTTAAAAAAAATTGGTTCCGATACAATAGCAATGAAAGATTTGAGAACAGTTTTAACGATTTAAACTAATTCAATCAAATTTTGAGTTAAGTATGGATTTTTCCCTCCTTTGAGTATTAACATTTACTGTCAAAGAATCAAAAATCAAGCTTTAGAGAGTGTCAAAATGGCTATTCTTTAAATACAAATCAACTTCGTTGACTATTTATACCAAAGTGTTTATTTTAACATAAAACAGGGTTGTTAAAATATTAATTAGTTAAAATTTCGTAGAGATTGTGAAAAAAGTCTTTCTAAAAACTTTTTCTAAAAAAAAGTTATTTTCGATAAAATAAAAATGAAAGATTTGAGAACAGCTTTAATGATTTAAACTAATTCAGTCAAATTTTGGGTTAAGTATGGATTTTTCCGCCCTTGTAGTATTAACATATTTGCTGTCAAAGCATCAAGAATCAAGCTTTAGAGAGTGTCAAAATGGTTATTCTTTAAACACAAATTAACTTATTTTACTATTTATGACACGATGTTTTTACTTTAACATAAAAAAGGAGTGTTAAAATTTTAATTAGTATACTCTAGTTAAAATTTCATTAGAGATTGTGAAAAAAGTCTTTCTAAAATCTTTTTCTAAAAAAAGGGTTATTTTCGATAAATAATAATGAAAGATTTGAGAACAGCTTTAATGATTTAAACTAATTCAGTCAAATTTTTGGGATAAGTATGGATTTTTCCCTCCTTTGAGCTGTACATTTGCTGTCAAAGCATCAAGAATCAAGATTTGGAAAGTGTCAAAATAGCTATTCTTTAAACACTCCAAATTATCTTCTTTCACTTATGCCACGATGTTTACTTTAAAGTAACATAAAACAAATGTGTTATAAATTTAATTAGTACTGTAGTTAAAATTTCCTAGAGATTAAGAAAAACGTCTTTCTAAAAACATTTTCTAAAAAAAAGTTGTTTTCGATAAAATAACAATGAGAGATTTGAGAACAGCTATGATGATTTAAACTAATTCAGTCATATTTAGGGGTAAGTATGGATTTTGTTAAGATAAATATGCCCTCCTTCGAGTATTGACATTTGCTGTCAAAGTATCAAGAGTCAAGCTTTAGAAAGTGTCAAAATGGCTATTCTTTAAACACTCCAAATCAACAGCTTTAACTCTTTATGCCCCGACGTTTACTTTAATAATGCTTCTGGAACATAAAAAAAGTGCTATAAAATTATTTAACCTATCGATTTGCAGTGTAATACAATTTAGAATGAGTTACCAGATACTTCATTTTATCATGTTCCAGAAGCATTATTCTTTATAAGACGATATAGCTCAACTTTAAGACTTAGAAAAAATATTTTTAAATGGATATTTTTTTTCCAATTCTAACTGTTCAGCTTTTTGGGAATGGGGTGAAAAGTTTCAGTTCTGAAAAAATTCTACATTTATCCCGTTATCATATATATTATTTCTGTTGTCAAAATCCCATTTTCTACGCATTTACAAAACGCACAAGAATGAATGAGGCTTCATTCTGAAGGTTTTTGAACCGGCATCTGACATAGTACACTCACATTTCGTTAAAAAAAATGTTTTGATTAAAAACTGCAGTTTAAAAAACACAATCGACCGATATGTCGAAGCAGTGGTATTCCACGTGTAGACTAAAAGGCATGCTTTGTTATATTAGATTAAATTGTATTTTATGAATATTCAATGTATTTTTCTTTGTCGCAGGTTTTTCCCCCGAAGTGGATGACGTCATCCTCTGATGCAGTTATAGAACGATTGTTATTTTTTTTCCCTTCAATTTGCTATCTTCGATCAGTTTTTGCCGTAACTTTGATGGAATAAATTAGATGATATTATAGCTTGATTAATGTTGTTTGCAGATATTTTTATCCTTAACAATTTTTCTTTAGAAGTTTAAACCTGCATCTAAAAAATATTAGATATTGCTAAAAAATATTAGACTGCAGTGCGAAATCCACGCACGGGTTCACGGGTATTTATATATTTTCTAATTCTATAAAATACTAAACACAATATTTTAAAGAAAAGTTTTTGAGCAGCTCTGTATCTAGTCCAGGTCCAATGTCACAAAAAGCGGGGCAGGAAAACTAAGAAAGTGGATCAACGGCTTCTAAATCGGAACATAAAAATATAGTAAATCCTATGAAAACGGAATCGGTCCATAACGGATTTCTGTCTTAAACGTAAAAAATTCATACTCCATACGGAAGGAATACAACACAATTATACATGTTAAGACGAAAACCTGTCTAAAACGAAATATTTGTCTTGTCATTTAATTTTCCATCTTAGTAGGTTTTACTGTTCTAAATAAACACAATAATCTTATAGAGTAAAGTCTGTGAAAGCGGAATCGCTAGGAACCGAAAAAAATTTCCGTTTTAGAGAGTTTTCTGATTGAGCAATTATTGTTATACGATATTCAATCCGTAGAGACTATGAAATATTTACATTTAATACAGGATTTCGTTATACACAGGTTCCCTTTTCACAGGTTTTTAGTAAACAATGTACATTAAAACTTGTAAAATCAGAATAGCTAAGGTACCGGAAAAATATTTCATTTTAGCAGGTAGATTTGTACGGTATTTCCTTTCAGCAAAATCATAAAAAAAATCCGGTACATACAGGTTTTGTTTTCAGAATGTTTTACTGCATTAAATTCTAGTTGATGCAGACAAGCATCATGTTTCAGAGTTTCAGTTTCCCCCCAGATTTAAAAAAGTGCAAGGTGCTGCTGGCGAGAAAAGGGCACTTTTTTTTTATTTTTAAGGGCACTTTTTTTATTTTTAAGGGCACTTTTTTTATTTTTAAGGGCACTTTTCAGATTTTTAAGGGCACTCTTTTTATTGTTAAAGGCATTCTTTTGGTTTTTAAAGCAACTTTTAATGTTTAAAGTCAGGGCACTCTTTTCAAGACAACATTGAGTTAATTTCTACTACAAAAGGAAATTTTTTAATCCAAAAACGAGAAATGGCACTTTTTTTACTGAGGGGCAAGAAGGATGCTCATTCTTTCACTGGAGGGCAAAAAGGGTGCTAATTCCTTTTATGAGGGGCAAGAAGGGTGCTAATTATTTTATGAGGGGCAAGAAGGGTGTTAATTCTTTTTATGAGGGGAAAGAAGGTTGCTAATTCTTTGTATGAGGGGAAAGAATGGTGCTATTTTGTAAACCAAAGGGCAGACAGGGTGCAGCACCCTTCTGAAACTGTCTGGGGGAAACTCTGATATTTAAAGGAATTTGTACATCATGGAATAATCAAGACTTTTGGCGTCCCGCGCAATGATTCCGCGGGGCGGGTTTCGGAAAATCTGAAAATTGGGACGTCTGGCGTAAATCGGGACACCTGACCACACTAGTTGTAACTATTCTCCAAAATACCGAATTAGCTTAAGAATTTTTATAGAAGAAATTCTTCTAAAATTTCTTTAATGACTGGTGTTATCAAAAATTTAAAAAAAAAAATGTTTTAGAAGGTGAAAATTTCATTACTTCATAATTCGGAACCAGAGTTGGGCAAATTTGTAATTGCAATTATCTGCACTGTAATTACAATTTAAGTGTATTTAATTGATCATAGTTACATACATTCAAGCACAGAAATTTCATCAAATAATGAGGTAGGGGTGATTCCGGCTACAGTTGCAGCAAGATTTTTTTACGGCTTGTAATTGTAACTGTAATTAATTACATACAATTAAACAGTAATTACATTGCAGATAATTGTAATAACAAATTTGCCCAACTCTGTTTGGAGAAAGGATTAAACGTGAAACACTTATTGATTTCCTTATATAAATCATTTTACTATTCATAAAAATTCTATTTTTTTAAAGAGGTAACGTTATTTTTTTTATGACACAGAAAATAGACGTTTGCATATATTTTCCGAAATATTTAAAAAGGAATTTTCTTTATGTATTCAGATGCATAGCTTGTTTTTAAACAGCAAATATAAGAAGTGTATATAGGTGATATATAAGTGTATATAAGTGTATAAGAAGCTCATATAAGTGTATTGACGCCCCTCCTTCGAAAATTGATATTTAATATCAAACTGCCAAAAGTCAAATTTTAGAAAACGTAAAATTAGTTATTTTTAAAACTCTTTAAATCAACACCTTTAAACATGAAGTAGCTTTTGATTTTCTTCTGAATTAAAAATATGTTCTGCACATACATCATCGATCGCTTCATGGTATAAATTATGATATTTAATAGTAAATAATGTTCATTGTACTTCGATGTCAGTTTTTCCAATCTTAGATGATGAATCAATCGTATTTAATATTTTCTTAAATTATTATATGTATGAAGTCGAATGATATGTATAGACTTTGTTATGTATTGTAATCTCATCTTACAATAATCCCCTTTTTCGTGCAGAACTTCATCTTTCTTCAAGGACGAGTTTTTACACTGTACACGGTTAAAAAGTTGCAGCAAATTGTCCAGTCATTCGACAGTTTTCTAAAAAAGAAAAAAAAAATGGTCGAATGACTGGACAGTTTGCTGCAAATTTTTAACAGTGTAGAAAAACAACTTGTGAATCATGATTTAATATATTTTTTAAATTCTTACGTATGTGAAGTCCAATGATAGGCATGGACATTGTTACGTATTGTAATCTTCCCTTACAATTACCCCCCTTTTCGTGCTGAATATCAGCGTTTTTCAACGCTGAGTTTTTCCACTGTAAATGAATAACTGATGAATCTTGATTTAATTTTTTCTTAAATTATTATATATGTGAATTCGAATGAGATTGAAATACATTGTTACGTATTGAAATCTCATCTTACAATTATCCCCTTTTTCGTGCAGAATTTCAGCGTTCTTCAACAACGAGTTTTTTCACTGTAGAAAAATAACTGATGAATCATGATTTAATTTTTTCTTAAATTATTATATATGTGAAGTCGAATGAATGTATAGACGTTGTTATGTATTGTAATCTCATCTTACAATTATCCCCTTTTTCGTGCAGAATTCCAGCGTTCTTCAACAACGAGTTTTTTCACTGTAGAAAAATAACTGATGAATCATGATTTAATTTTTTCTTAAATTATTATATATGTGAAGTCGAATGAATGTATAGACGTTGTTATGTATTGTAATCTCATCTTACAATTATCCCCTTTTTCGTGCAGAATTCCAGCGTTCTTCAACGTCAAGTTTTTCCACTGTAGAAGAGTGGGTGAAGAGTCTTGACTTAGGAATGTACACCCAACTGCTAATGGACAGCGGTTTTGATGACATCGATTTTTTGGTGAGCATATGAATATATAAATTTTCAACAAGCTTTTAACACTATTACTACCGGTGTCAAATTACAAATTTTTAAATTTTGATTTATGGTTATTTTGCTTGAAATTTTAAGTGAAAACAATCACATGTAATTGCTTTAATTCAAAAATTACAAATAAATTAACTATAAATCAGATTTTTAAAGGGTGTTATTTGACACCGGTAAAAATAGTGATAAAGTTATTGTACATATTTATTGGTTAACTTAAAAATCACTGACCAGCGTAGTTCAACTTCAATCACAAGATCATAAACTTCTGTCAAACATAAGAAAAGCATAAAAAATTTTTCAAAGGGTTAAAAAATAATAATGATAAGCGGTGCTGCTTTGGACTCTCATGGCAATATCTCACTCATATATATATATATATATATATATATATATATATATATATATATATATATATATATATATATATATATATCGCTGCTAGAATTGCTGTAATTTTATTTTATGTTATTTTATTTTTGGCAAAAAATAAAACAAAAGGTTTCTTTTTGAAAACTTTTAGCATGACTTTTAAAATTATTTCCCTTCTCACTTTTTCTACTTTATTAATTTTTTATATTTCATTCAAATTTTATTTCAGATTGCAAGAAATCCAGTTTTTTTTAAAAAAGAAATCCAGACCGACCGACTTTAATTAAAAAAAGACCAGAATTTAAAAAAAAAAATTGGCCTTTATTGGCTTTTTTTAATTACGTATCTTATTATTAATATTTAACAGCTATTAATTTTACTAATGATCTTACTTAGGGTTATTTCACTAAATGGCTATTTTAATAACGGTGGTTACAGTTAATTAATTTTACTAAGCATTTTATGTAAAATAGAGTTCAATTCTTGTTATAAAATTTATTTAAAATCATGAATAGTTTTGCATTACTTTAGCTCATTAATCCATGGGAAATGATTATTCATAAAATAATATAGCCAATGAAATAGCCAATATGATGAAAACAACCTATACTGTAGGTAAAATAGCATTTTTAAGACTTTAATAAGTCTAAGATATATATTTTCATATTTTTAAGTTTTAAGATTTATAATACAAACAATGTGACAACAATAAGATGTCTAGTATAATAAACAAAATGAAACTTGCTGTAAAAAAATTGTTCCTAGCACATACCATTTACTATAGGAACAAAACCAAGTCACTGGTATACAAATAGATGCCAAACCTTCTGCTATTTATCAACTCAAATGAAGACATTTTGAACCAGAAAATTCACTTACAATAAATAAAATACAATAAGTGCCACATCACATAGAAACAAGATTATTTTATTAAATAAATTTTCTACTAGCATACACACGATGGCTTTTTATTTTATGTATCACAGTGTATTTTATGCATCAAGAAATGAAGATATAGTATGCAATGTTATAGCATTTTTTATTGTACCGGGGAGCCCTGCCCACTACAAACTATGCTCACTAACTCCCTTCCTGACCCCACAGGCTCTAAAATCAAGCTAATTTGCTCTGTTTTACAAAGATTACCCTATTACGAAAGATTGAAGGATATGATTACGACCAGTGATGATTTTCTGTAATCGGGTTGTCATTTATTTTCCTTTGACTGGGGAACTTTTCAAGATCTAAGACCGTATCCACCACTCTTGCGACAGCTGACGGCTGTTTGCGGAATTTATTAAGTAATATCAAAAGTTTTATTTTTCTTATAATATTTACGTGTAAATTTATTTTTCAGTTGAAAAGGGTTTGGGAATATTATTATTTGGGCTTTTAAAAATCTGGCAACAGAATTTAAAAAAGGCTATTTTGAACTATTATGAATAAAATCTTTATTCAGATAATGAAATTTTGAATAAAAAATTGGAAAAAAAACTTTAATAAAATTAGACAAATTAAAAAAAATGATTGAACACTGCACACCACAGTCATTGAGCTCCATATATAACAAGAGTTATGAGTCGGCGGTCAAAAGCGTGCAAGGCAAATGAAGCTTGCAATCAGAGGGATAAAATCGTTCGCGTTGTTTTGTCATTTACTATTACTTTAATTTATGCTTCTCTAATTAAGCTATGCTTATCTAACTAATTAATGATTCTCTAATCATGTAAAGCAATGCGATAAATATTACATTTTTCCAAGAAAGCGAACTAAAATTATCGTTACTGTATCCTTCAGCACTGACCGCTGCACTCTCAGAAATAAAACACTCAATTTTGACGATTCCGCAATCCTCAGGCTTCATTTCGTTATTTTTGACAATCATTTCCTCACAGAGTCACGTGGTTTTTGACGAAACGCGAATCCTCAAATATCTTGACGAAACTGTTTCCTCTATGTCAAAAATAAAACTCTTACTTTTGACGATTCCGCAATTCTTGAGCTATATTTCGTCATTTTTGACAATTATTTCGTCTCAAAATTAAGTGATTTTTAATGAAATGGAAAATCTCAAATATTTGACAAAAATGTTTCCCCATTCCCGGCCAGATTATTTTTGTTACAAAATCGCTCAAAAAAAAAAAATTACACGAAAGTATTAAATTTACAATATATTAATGAAAACAGAAATAAAAATATTTCATCCTTGGGGGCCGCTATAACAGGAATGTACCAAATTTCTACTTTATTTTTTTATATCTGATAATTTGTGTCTATCCTTTTTGTAACGATTTTATGCATTTCTATTGCCTATTCAAAGATAAATTTTTCTGAAGTTACAGAATTTCGTTAAAAACGCTTAAAAAATTCTTCTAAAGTTACAGAATTTCGTTAAAAACGGTTAAAATAGTAAAATGCGAACATCATTTGGTTCATTTTCGACCGAAAACATCAACATTTTCCCAATGGTTAAAAAAAAAATCACAATTTTAGGAGCTCTTTTTTATTTAAGAAATATATTCATATAACAATCAAATTTAAAATATGTATAACTGACCCCCCTCTATAAACAGTAATCTTATCCGCTAAAATTGATGAACTCGCCTCCGAAATATGCACTTCAAAATTAATTATTTCTGATCAACAAATTAATTAGACCATATTTTAATCATTCATTGAACAAAGGAAATTTCTCTAATAAATTATATTAATCAAGCCATTTTCGAATTATTTATTAACCATAGAAAAACCATAATAATAATCTAGCCTTATTAATTAAAACATGCTGAAATTACAACAGCACCGATAAAAATACAATCTGCTTTCTAAAAATATAAACACACATCAACATCCCATAAATACATTTAAAATCAAATAATTCCGAAGTCCCGCTGGCTAAGTGGTTAGAGCACTTGGCTGCCAAGCTAAACATCGCGCATTCGAATCCGATCGAACCCCAAGTGATCTTATTTTTACCCTAGTCAATTAAAGATGCTTCTAAAAACTCCGATAGATGGCAGCACCAACCTTTTTTTGAACTTTCGTCAAAGAAACAATTTGACGAAACTAATTTTTTCGTAATTTTGAGGATGCAAATTTACTCGATTTGACGAAATGTTTACTCGGAGTATTTCCCAGGAAAGCGTTTCGTCAAAAACGAAGAAAATTTCTTGAAATTTGAGTATTCATTTTTGAGAGTGTGGAAATCGTGTTGGGGAATTGGAAGACAGATCTCTTGTTATATGGAGCTCAGTGGCCACAATCCAAGACTATGCCTGCAAAACATAATTAAACTGCTATGCATAAGTATTGATCCTATAAGACTTATTTAATTGAACTATCGTGACAGATTCCAACATCGGATAACGCTTAGAACAATTCTTCGATTAAAAAAAAAAGAAATTGCAAAGTGCGTAGGTTCTTACTTCTACGTACTGCTATTTCCGAATAGAAACCTTGCATTATTTATACTTTGAAAATTAGGACAAATTCTGCGATTAAATAAAGCAAAGGATACTGTTTTGAAAAATTGGTGCTATAATCCTTGGAAATTGTAAGGTGTGTACACTAGGGTGGGTCGAAAAAACCGAAATTTATATGATCGAAACGAAATAGTGCGGGAAAGTTGCCATTGGTAATAAGGAATAAATTCGCAAAATATTACACCAAATGGTTAATATCTTTTACCGCCGCAAGGGGGGCAAAGTTTCGAAAAATCGCAAAAAAATTGTTGTTTAAAAAAAAAAAAAATTATCCAACCATACCAATACAATTTCTAATAGAATGCAACAGCTACACCAAGATGTTAGTAATGTTCCAGTAACATTTCATTATGGTGAAATCATTTCTATTACCGCCGCAGGGGCGGTCAAAATTTTGATAAAAACGGCAAAAATTTCAATTTTCCTTTTTTTCTAAATTTTTCATTTTTTATTATATGTCTACAATTTAAAAAAATTACATTATAGCTAGTAATAACTTATAAATGTCTAGTAATTTTGATCATGGGTATTGCCAACCAAGGGCGAGAGGGGCCCGCCCCCCCCCCCCTAAAATTGAGAGAAAGGGGCTTTTTGAAGGGCTTTTGGAGATTTTCCGAAAATTTTTTAGGGTTTTTTTGTAGCGGGGGGGGGGTGGAAAGTGAAAAATTAGGGGGAATTTATATAAGAGGCCCCACCCCCTACAAAATCAATCACCAAAATTTACCGAAAAATCCCCGAAATTTCTTCAAAAAGCCCCTTTTTCTCAAATTTAGGAGGGGCGGGCCCCTCTTGCTCTTGGTTGGCAATCCCCATGATCGAAATTACTAGACATTTATAAGTTATTACTAGCTATAATGTAAATTTATTTAATTGTAAACATATAATAAAAAATAAAAAATTAAAAAAAAACGGAAAATTGCAATTTTTGCCGTTTTTATCAAAATTTTGACCGCCCCTGCAGCGGTAATAGAAATGATTCCACCATAATGATATTTTATTGGAACATTACTAACACCTTGATGCAGCTGTTGCATTCTATTTGAAAATTTATTTGTATGTTTGTATAATTATTATTTTTTTTTATAAGAAACATTTTTTTTGTGATTTTTCGAAACTTTGGCCCCCTTGCGGCTGTAAAAGATATTAACCTTTTGGTGTAATATTTTGCCAATTTATTTATTATTACCAATGGCAACTTTTCCGCACTATTACGTTTCGATTATATAAATTTCGGTTTTTTCGACCCACCCTAGTGTACACATCATTTTGGGACTTTTTTTTTTTGTTATTTTATACCCTAGTTAGCCTTCAACCCCTGGATGTATTGAAAAGAAGAATTTTCTTATGATTTTATTTGAAACAGGATGAGATTTGGTTACTGATAAAAACAGAAAAATTGATAAAAATACACCAGTACTTAAACAATCAGCTAACTAAATGAAAATTGTAATCTTTGAGAATGGTGGGGGGTTAGACGATGTAGCTTCCATTCGGACCGGGTCGGCCCGGACATAGAAATTTCAGCTCGTAATAAACTAGCTGTAAATAAGGTACTACTTTGATCATCTGGTCGCAAAGGCATGAAACTGTCTATTTTTTGAAAGGAAGAAGATAGGTGAAAGATGGAACAGCTGATTCATCGTTGCCGTTCGCAGTCAGTATTTGTCTTGAAAATTAAATATTTTCAAACCTCAAAACTTTATCAGGTCAGTTAATTCAAATTTCTGTACATTTTAATAGATAACTGTTGCATTTTTCGTTGTTAGCACGTCACTTAAACTACGTTTTGATATCTTTGGTAAAGGGATATTTTTTACTGATAATGGCTGCCTTTTAGTAAAAGTTGAACATATTGTTGATCTGAAAATGGGCTAAAAGAGTCGGTCTAAAAACGGAAAATGGGCTAGCCATAAACCTTCAATCAATCTGGAGGGTCTTCTTCACAACTGGGCTCATTGCTGGTCTATCTTCACAACTCAACCCGTTTGATACCTCTCCAGTGTCAACTATTTTCAAGAATGAGACCACTTGAGGTCGTAAGTCCTGCAAGCCATGTCATGTGACGACCTCCCTCATCCGGAATGTGTTGACGGGGTCCTTGCGTAATTCAGCATTAACCAAATAAAAAAAGTTGATTTTAGAGTCTGTGAGTGATGTAGAAGAAAACAAAATTGGGAAACTAAAAGTGACACAAATAGTGATACTTAGAATCAGCCTTCCTACTCCGAGGAAGAACGTACTGAACCCAATAATAAGATAGTGACAACGATCTGGATATTTCGCCAGGGCATTGCCGTGATGATAGCGATGCGACCTACATCTTCTGTGAAGGAATTTTCTCTGCTGACGCAAAAGGAGAAACGTGGGTGCAATTGCCAAATGTGTGTTCACACAGAATGAGTGGGGACAAAGAAAGGATGTACATATGTGCGACTACTGCAAATAAAATTAAAAGGTAGCATTTTCATGATTGTTGATTGTTTTATTGTTATTTTTATGTTTTTAAACATGTTATGTGTGGCTTATAATTAGACCACGATTTGAAAAACTACTAATTTCACAATTTTTGCAAATTAATTTTTTGTAAAATACACAGAATATTGTAAACATGACAACAAATCCTCCTATCTTGATCCTTACATGTTTTAAGTTGCATTAACCCTTTCCGGCACAGTGGTTCCACTCCGGGCACACCTAATTTTAATTCGAAACTAGCATTCGGCACCAAAAATATTTTAATAAAATTTTGCTTCCACAATGAAAGCTTAAAATAAGGAGTTCTTATTTTCTAAAAAAGTCGTTTGTAAATTCCTGTGTCAGTCAGTAATTTCTCATTTTACGAACAGAATTTGTCTGTGCCGGAAAGGGTTAACATATTAATACCTTGAAAATAATGAACATTCTGCGTGTGCCCATATTTGGCAATGAAAACATTGCACCCACACAAGGATCGAGTCAACTCGTTCCGGTAGGGTGATGAGACGATCACAAGACATGGCTTTAAGAACTTGCGCCCTCCAGTGGTCTCTTTCTTGGAAATAGTTGGTACTGGGTAGATATCAAACGGGTCAATTGTGAAGATGACCCAGCCATGAGCTCAGTTGTGAAGATAAACCAACAGATTGATTGAAGGTTTGAGATTACTCCGTTTTTAGACCGACTCTCCAAGCTCATTTTTAGACCAAAACTATATGTTTAACTTTTATCCATTATCAGTTACAGAAATCCTTTTATCAAGAATCTCAAAAGGTAGCTTATTATCTTATCAGTGGCGTGGTAACAACTAAACAAGCACCAATTATCTATTACAATGTACATTAATTTGAATCCACTGATCTGATACTGTTTTGAGGTTTGAAAATATGTAATTTTCAAAACAAATGGCGACTGCGAACGGCAGCGATGAATCAGCTGTTCCATCTTTCACATATCTTTTTCCTTACCAAAACTGACAGTTTCATGCCGTCGCGACCAGATGGCCGACCCGGAAGGAAAGAAAACTATTATGGCCCGAAAATCTGAAAGTTCGGTACGAGCTCACAGCTCAGCCCAGCCCATTTATATTTTAGAACTTCACAACCCTGCCCGACGAGTGCAAAAGTCAATGAAATAAGACATGGCCCGACTCAATTTCTACAAAAAATTCCGATAAAAAAAAATACTGCATACATATTTATGCGAAAGTTTTCAGACTATATTTCCGGAAACTATAGAATACTTATACTCTTAAACTATTACATTCAAATAAAGACTCATTAAAAAAATTAATGTAGTTTAGAATAATAATAATAATAAATATTTAAAAACATTATAATTTTTGAAAATATTTTAATGTATTAAAATATATTTCCAAAAACTCCGTTGGCAAAGTTCATTATTACTATTACTTTTACAAAAAAAAAAAAAAAAAAAAAAAAAAAAAGAAAGAAAGAAAAGAAAAGAAAAAAGAAAGAAAGAAAAAATACCTGCCTGACATGTCGCGGGAACAATTAAGTCCAGATCCTGTCCGGTCAGAGTATGTAAAAAAAAAAAAAAAAAAAAAAAAAAAAAAAAAAAAAAAATCAAAAGCCTGAGCCCAGCCCATCCCTGCCCGAGCCTGCTGTAATAAATAAGCCCGGCATCAGGCACGATGTAACTGACCGATGCAGATCTCTACCCTGAACATATTAAATTTCTGTGTTGATGTTGCCAAGCTATTTACATAGTCTATTGCAGCACATTTATACTTATTATTGGCCCAGCCAGGTTCATTAACCATTTTTTGTCGGCCCAGCCAGGTTCATTGAACATTTTTTTATCGGCCCAGCCAGGTTCATTGAACCTTTTTTTATCGGTCCTGCCCGTTAAAAACATTGTCTTTTTTACGCCAGCCCGGCCTGACCCATTTTAATGTTTGTCTTCATTTTGCATTCCGCCCGGCCTTCATTTGCCGGTACGGGCCTCAAACTTGTGCATATCTGTACTTACTACGTGCCCTGCGTGTGCAAAGTTATCACATTCTTTATAAGGGAAATCCTTACCTTAATGTATTGCAGAATTCCTGTCATTAAATAAGTCCAAGGTAACTTTTTACGAATAGCGGTATAAGAATAGGAACTTTAGTAAGCACCACTGGCTTAGGAGATGTAGACAAACAAATCACCACATATATACAATGGCATATCAAAATAAACAGTATTTCTCTTTCTGATTTTTTTTTATTAAAAAATTATTATTCACTTTGTTTAAAGACATTTTGTGTGATTTAACCAATGTTGTCTTTTCTAGGGTGGTAACATACTTGATGATGAAGATTTACTAGAAATGGGCGTGCTAGATCAAGGGCACAGACAGAAGATTCTAGATTCCTGTCACGGCCTACCAGCCTTACGGCCTATCGGAGACAAAGGGCCAGAATCCGTTGGAGAATGGTTAAGATCCTTACATTTAGACCAGTATTTGGATACCTTCAGGAGGAACGGGTTTGATGATATGGCGCGGGCCAGAAAAGTGTGGGAGGTTGAGCTCAGTTCTGTAAGTACTCATTGCGTTAATTAAGTAATTATCAATTATTTCAAACTAAATGAAATTATCTTCATAAGAGGAATAACTTCTTTTTTCGCTTTTTCTTCAACTAAAAAATTGAGTATTTTACTTTAAGTTAGTTCTTTAAAAGTACAGCTCATCTAAATGAATATCTATCGGTAACAGGTTGTGAGATTAGATGTAATGATTAGTCCTTTCAAGGTTCTAATTTATCAAGCAACCATGTAGTTGAATAGAACACATAGCGTGCTGAAGACGGATTGTGGTGTTGAACTAAAATATATGTAATTGAACTTGCACTAGAAATGTCTACTAAAATCTTTGTGTTAATCTACTTTTATAAATGGGCTAAAACACAAGATCAAAATCTAGTATAGCAACTTCTATATTTCACGAATTTTCAAATCCTTGTAGACCTGAGACAACTCAACTTCACTAGTATGTAACTCACTACTGAAAACACTAAATCATACCAATTAAATAATTAGAGTCTATTTAAAAAAGGAAAGGCTTTTAGGAGAGAATAACTAACTAAACATTACAGAAACTTAAAGGAAAATCCATTCATTCACAACTTTCAAAGTAATCTGTAACAATCAAAAAGCAATAAATGATAAATTATCCGGCTTTGTTGATCTTAAAGGGAAATTCATCCAGTTTTATAATTTAATTGGTAGATACTCTAAACAGACATGCACTTGACATTAGTTTACAAATGATCAAAAGGAGTTGTTTAAGTATATTTCGTCGTAAGCATGCTTTAATATGCAGAGTTAGTCTACTGTAAGATACAATAACAATTGAATAGGCATAACCTTTTATAAGGTCAGATACCTCTGTTAAAGAGTGGCGACATACGGACAATGAAATTTGATTGGACATGACGATTTTGGAAAAAAAGGAATAGCGAAGCATCTTGGTGAGCCTGCAATTGTAGCCAAGTCAATTCCTGTTGATTTGTCTCATTCCTGTAATTGAATTCGTCCAGGCAAGTATCGCCACGTTCTAGCATTTGATTTGTCATGTTTGGACAAAACTTCGATCTGAACATTGATCTGTGTGTATGTCTCCGCTCTTTCATTAGACGCACTTTATTATAAAGTAAAACCTTTGTAAGGGATATGTTAGATTGATGCAAAAGTTTGTCCCATTTTCTTGACAAAAAGTGAAGAAAAGTTGTATTTATTAAAAATTATATTAAAGGGATATAGTAGGGCCATTTTGTTCGATAAACTTTCTACATCTCTCTGGTAGCTGCATATGCATAACCATGTGAGATGTCTGAAGTTACTGGCTAAAGAACTGATTTTGATGATTTATCAAATCTTCCAAGAGAGTAGTTTTTACCATCTTAGCTGTTTTGAGATTATCTAAACAAATGGTAATCGCAGGGTGCAAGGTCGTGAAAGTACGGTTATAGCGTCTAGAATATATAATGTGGCAATCGGCTATTTCAAAAGGTTCTAAAAATTTTAATGATATCTGGTAGCTTAAACGGTAACATTGTATACAAATTGAACTGATAAAACGTTTAGGTGGCCGAAGAGCTAGTAGATGTCACTGCGATTGACATTTATCTTTAGAATTGTTCGATATTTATCGGCTTAAATGCTTTAGCACTTTTTATCGCATTACTGGAATAGCCAGTTGCCCCACTATATCTTCTAAACGCTATAATACGGTGTGTGGATCAAAACATCACAGCCAAGTTGTAAAAGTTTCTGTCAGAAGGTCAAACACACATACAGTCTGGCATTGTCTAGATGAAACATGATGCCTTTTCTGTTGGCTAATTCAAGCCGCTTCTAATCGATTGCATGATGTAATTATCTCAATTATGAACAGTATTTCTCCAAATTAATGGCCTGGTTTTCAGGTAATAGTTCACAATAAACGAATCTCTTTCAGTCTCACCAAATGCATAACAAAATATTTTTCAGATGTAAAAGGACTTTTGTGTTTCCTTTGTGTAAAGAGGCATCAGCGGCCTTATATCATGATATCCAATATTTAACATTATTAAAATCAATCAATTTTGTATTACTTCTATCATTTGCTTTAAAAATTGTTCGGATTAAATAGAGAATCGCAAGCAGAATTTCGATTTTTCCAATTTTTCCCATTAACTAATGCGGCATCCATACATCGGTCTTATCTTACTAACCATTCCAGTTAATATTATTGTTTTGCTATTGCTAAGTGGTTGATTCAAAGAATTTCGTTGAGCTTTCCATTTATTATATTGTGATAAATTTCAGATAGCGCCAATATTTCGTTGCCATGTGCGTCAGTCGGTTGTCCATAATTGCTAAGATTAAATTTGTTTGCACGAAAATTTCTAAACCACTTATGACACGTGGCACCTCACCACACAAATCATATAGCTTCTTTTGTGTCTGCGAAGCATTTTATCTTTGCGGAAATAAAAAAAATAATAAAAATGTGTCGAAATGACCTCTTATTTTCTGCCATTTTTAATGGTTAACAAAATTTTAAAATCAAAAACAAATAATATATTTTTTCTCAAGTATATGCTGAAGTTCTTACTTTCAAACAACATCAACATTTTCATGTGTGATGTTAGACCAGAATCGGTTTTGGTATGTAGTGACATTTAGCGTCAAAAATGGGACAAACTTTTGGACCAATTCAATAGCATACGTAAAAAGAAGATTCTTAGATTGGAAGTTTTTGTACAAACTTTGGTGAACTTCATCACAGAACTTGAAGAGTTCGGTTAGAATAGACGAATAAAAAAATGGCGTTAATGCATGGCAGGCTGGTCAAGTCCGTTTTTTGTAGTACATCCTCTTAACCAATCAAATTTTACTACCCGTGGGTTATTTCTT
The DNA here is from genome assembly GCA_963931845.1 of Maratus michaelseni. Lineage (NCBI taxonomy): Eukaryota > Metazoa > Arthropoda > Arachnida > Araneae > Salticidae > Maratus > Maratus michaelseni. The sequence continues at coordinate 139,395,880 of OZ007596.1, forward strand.
TGATTCTTCTATATAACAAAATATCTGAATTTTGTAAATCAAAAGCAGTCTTCAAACTTCTGTCACCTTGTAAATGACTTTTTTTTTTTTCTCTTGTAGATACGGAGAAAACTCGTGCGCTAAAATATTGTTTCGATCTGTTGGTGCAAACACTGTATGGAGTGGGGCATTTAACAATGAAAAAATGCATTTTTAGAGGCAAATGCTCAAAATTAATAAAATTCAAGATATCATAACTCGGTGAGTTTTTGTCGTACAAAAATGGAATTACTTGTTAGAGCACAGAGAAAATGTTCCTAAATATAACTTATAAGACCTAAGGAACGTAATTTTTTTTTTCGTAACTCTTTAAAAAATAACTATTTTAACATAATTGGGTTTTCATATGATGAAGAACGCTATTTGATTTTTTTTTCTGTAAATTGGAATTGTGCCTTTAAATATAACGGTTCAGGACTTATCTGTTGATCAACGATAAAAGGGAAGAACGTGTATAGTTTTCTCATCTGAAACAGTAATCTAAACATTCTTTTTAAAAATCTGGTATACCCCGACTCCCAAGGAAAAACTCTAATCAAAACCCCAAAAATACTAGAGTCGACCCGACCCGATGCAGGAATATAACTGAAAGCCGCAAGTTAGGGCTTAGAGGGACTTACGAGGTAAGAAAATGGCCGCCTCTGATGCAAGATATTCTAGCTGTCTTCCTAATTGATCTTCAATAAAAATACGTATGGAATTTTCCAGAAAAAAGTTTTTAGCACCAAATTTGGACACACTGACATCAATTTTGGTGTCTAATTTGTATTTCCATTGAAGATTATTAAGCATTTTACTGAATCTGAAAGTTAGAAGTCTATTTTTTCAGCAGAGCTGAGAAGAAAACAGCTGCTGACGTAATGGAAACGACCCACTATCAATTTTTGTCCTAAATCGGTGAATTTTGAAGATAATCATGAAAGTTTGTTTTAAACATTTAGCAATTTCAGTTACAGATACAGGATGATTCTTATAATATCTAGCTAAAACAATAGGGATAATTAGGCATACGAAAACAAGTCAAAATAGTTACATAGGAACAAGGGATCGCAATTAACTTATTCAGTCAAAAACACGGTTTCTCATTCAAAACTGAACCGGAATTTTCATTTAGAAATTTAACAATAATGAAGATATTTTAACGATACTTCCATCAGATTTTCTGTTCTTTACATGAAACGTGATGATTCTGTAAAATATCTTTATTAATGTGAATGAATACTCAGAAGGGATGTAACACCATGTACTTTTGGACTAAATAAACGATTGCCATCTCTTTGTTCCTGGTCACCTTGTATAGTCATGTGATTTCAGTTTAACCAGTGGACTTCACATTTCGGGGTTCAGCACCCGCACACCCTCCCCAATAGTGCGATTTGGAATTCCGTAAATTCAACTTCGTTTAATTTTGTTTTGTAAATATAGTGATAATGAAATTTAACACAATTCCTAAACAAAATTGAATGAGGAATGAAACTGTGATTTATATTTATCAAAAAATTTATTTCGTTAAGTCAAAATGCAAATTAATGAAAACATCTTTTCAAAAAACGCCGACATTAAAATTTTGGTCGGGACGAATATTAATGCAATATATTAAAAATAATATGCAAAATCCGTATACAAGTATGTCTATAATACAAACATTTATTTTTATATATATTAGGGATATAATCACATAAAGACATTGTCGCAGTTATTAGTCGATGGGATAACGCTATTCAGTTATCGGCATGTCCATTGCATAATGAAATATGTTTAGGACACTCACGTTGATAGACTGCATTTCAGAATACTGTTATACAGCATCGATCAATAGACTGGCTTGATTAACTGCAGAATATAGCGCTGTAACATCAATGTTACATACAACACCTCAGAATAGGATATCCAGGTAATACATATTACCGTTCTGTGGCACATATTATGTGGTATTTGAGAGATATAATGTATAATTTAAAACAAGCATTTTTAAAAGATAAAACCAATTTAAAATTATTTTTATTTAAATTGGTTGTAAAATGAAGTTTCCTGGTATTTTTTTTACCTTTTCTTATCTGTATTATTTATTATTCTATGATATATACAATTTAAAAATTAATTTTAACAGTCCAGTATTGCAGTCAGGGACGTCGGGTCCCGCTAAATGCTTTATCAGGGCACCGGGAGACGTTACGCTGGCCCTGCTATACAACCAAAAACTGCTGAAAAACTTTTGTCCCCGTATCACAATTGACTATTACTAAAATTTAAATAAAACGATTGATTTTTTAAAATTATTTTTTGTATTCTTGATTGATTTTATTTTTATTTTGTGTCCTTGATTGCTTTATAATTTTTTTTTCGCATTCTGTATTAATTTTTGTTTGTAGTTTATGCAGTTGATATACTGCCACAGTTTCTCATTTCCTTTTATTAACTTAATTAAACTATAATATTCTTTAAAACAATGTAAATGTCATTTATTTTAGTTTTGATAAACAGTAATAAAATTAGACATAATGAAAACTTAATTAGAACTGGAACTACTGAGTAAGTAAGAAAAAAAAATGTGTTTATTTTGAAATGCAACATGCAAAATTTATTAGGTTGGTATTAATACTTGTTATTCTATATTCTTTGACATGTAATATTGATTAATTAAATATTTTCTTCAGTTCACAGTAACTTTACACTACTAATTAAGAAAAAAGATAATGAATATGAAATATAAGAATATGAAATAAGAATATAATAAATATCAGAACATGAAATGAATATGAAATATAAGAATATGCAATAAGACTATAGTATAAGATTATAATAAATATAAGAATATGAAATGAATATGAAATATAAGACATATAATGAAAACTTAATTAGAACCAGAACTACTGAGTAAGTAAGAAAAAAATGTCTTAATTTTGAAAAGTAATATGCAAAAATTATTAAGTTGGTATTAATACTTACTCACTCAATTTTCTTTGACATCTAATATTGATTAAATAAATTTTTTCTTCAGTTCACAGTAACTTTACACTAATTAAAAGAAATATATTTTTTACATATTTCAAACGTTGCAATCAAATTTCTTATTTATTTTTAATGTTATCGGAATGAACTATAGATTGTTCCAAACAGAATATAGTCATTAGATCTTTTATGTATCATTTATAAGACCTCAAGTGTTGACTTCAGCTATCGTTCTCCGTGAGAGGTATCACAGCTTGTGCACTGAAAAAAAAATGCTGATTTTACGGTATAATACTGACATCGCAGCTGCCAGTATTGTACTGTAAAAATAACTTTACACTAACTGTAAAAATAACTTTACACTAATTAAAAAAATATATTTTTTACATATTTCAAACGTTGCAATCAAATTTCTTATTTATTTTTAATGTTATCGGAATGAACTATAGATTGTTCCAAATAGAATATAGTCATTAGATCTTTTATGTATCATTTATAAGACCTCAAGTGTTGACTTCAGCTATCGTTCTCCGTGAGAGGTATCACAGCTTGTGCACTGAAAAAAAAAAATGCTGATTTTACGGTATAATACTGACATCCCAGCTGCCAGTATTATACTGTAAAAATAACTTTACACTAACTGTAAAAATAACTTTACACTAATTAAAAAAATATATTTTTTACATATTTCAAACGTTGCAATCAAATTTCTTATTTATTTTTAATGTTATCGGAATGAACTATAGATTGTTCCAAATAGAATATAGTCATTAGATCTTTTATGTATCATTTATAAGACCTCAAGTGTTGACTTCAGCCATCTTTCTCCGTGAGAGGTATCACAGCTTGTGCACTGAAAAAAAAATGCTGATTTTACGGTATAATACTGACATCCCAGCTGACAGTATTGTACTGTAAAAATAACAGTAATAAACAGTAAAATAAGCAGTAATACGCTTCAGTGCAGTACCATAACAGCAATACGCTGCCGCACATGCACGGCAGTTTACTACAGGTTATTTTACTGTTTATTACTGCTAATTGTACGGTATAATACTGTCAGCTGAAATGCCAGTATTATACCGTAAATTTAATTAATTATTTATTTATTTTTTATTTATTTATTTTTTCAGTGTGGAGTGGGGACATTACTGAGTTCAGAGGGTGCATTTTGGTGCTCCGGAGGGAATATACCCCCTCCCACACCCGGGCCACACGCCTGAATTCATCATCGAACCCTCACAAAAAAAATTTCCACATGTTGATGGCAATTACTTGAAATGTATTTTATTGAAGTTATATTCTGTTAGGTAAAAGGAAATGTATGGTGTTGAGATTCACTACAGTCTATTCTCTACTGAAAATGACGCGCGCAACATTTATTATTCCTTTATGCAAACACACAAAATAATTGAAATACATACTATCTGCTGGATGTCTGTTTTAATAATGTTAACTATTTCAAAGGGAACGAAATTAATATATTTTATTCACATTTACTATATGTTCCCCATAGAAAATAGTATGCGTGACATTTACAGTTTTATTTTCACTGCCACACAAAATATTTTGCATACATTACACTGACTGTAGGTGGTAATTTTTTTGGAAAATTATTTTACTGACGTCCTACAATTTTAACTCATCAATATTTATGCATGTTATTTAAGTACATTTTAGCATGTTCCCTATATAAAAAACCTGACAGGAGAAGCTATTGCGCTATTTTTTAAATATTAAAATAATCATTGCAACTTTATGTTAAATTCAAAGAAGCGCTCTACAACTTTATATTCAAAATAGTTAATGTCAACTACGCAATTTAAATTACTATATTATAATGCTATAGAAAACAGTTTTGTAGTGGCTTCAGCATACTATAAGTTTTCTTTCTTTTTTTTTTTTAAATCTAATACTAATATCATCCGTATATATATAGCAGCATACGGATATTCTCATCTTTTATTAAATAATATATCATGATACTCGGCTATTTCCATTTCATAATATAATGTATTTAGGACTACTGTTAGAACATTAATCGATATAGAACGGTCTGATTAGCCACTGACTGCAATATTTGTGTAACAGGTACATTATGCGCAAGATCCTTACAATAAGTGTGTGCAGGTGACATAACTTATTTTTTTCACATTAAATATGAATAAGTTTATAAAAAAAGAAATATAAATGGAAATTTACGTGGGTGATGTGACAGATTAGTGTCTATTCCGTTTGTTCCTGAAATGTAAAAAAAAAAAAATCCGTTGATTGCCTGTACAAAATTTCCGTGTTTTTACGAAATTTTTCCCTGTGATGAAATGATTTCGTGAATTTGTAAGAAATTAGGGAATAAGTATTTAAGAATATCCTTGACTTATAAGAATGGTAAAAGTCTACTTAATTTGTCGTTTTCGTTAAGGATTTGCGATTTTTTATATTTTTGCACACTAAAAGAATTTCCGTATTTTCACAGTACAATTTCCGGATTTTTCCTTCTTTTGCAGTGTAGTAATACAAATATATCATATCGCTTCAAAGAAAATGAAAATTTAGCATTATCTGTCAAAGATAATTCTCAAATTCATACTTTTGGACCCATTTACGAAATGATTTTCATCGGATTTTTTTTTTTAAGTAAACCGTAAAAATACGTAAATTCTACTCGAAATCAGCAGTTTTTTTTCCTTCAGGGACAAATTAAACAAACACTAAACTTTGTTCAACGAATGTTTTATTTTATTTTATTTTATTTTTATTTTTTTTAACATTACAAAATTTTATAAAAACAAGAAACTAGAAAATAATATGATGAATTGATAACATGAATTTCACGTTAATTTGAGATGACGAATTTTTTTAAATAATTCTTTATAAATTTTGTTTTTTTCCCCTTACTTTTCATGATGCATATTGGGAAATTTCTAAAAATATTAGGAGTTAAAATAGAAAAAAAAAATAGATTTTTACATGTTGCGTATGTGACACAAAAGTCACATCCGCAGCATAAATTATACCTTAATATTAAGATAAATAAAAGTTGCTTAAAAGGAATATATATATATATATTCCTTTTTTTTAGAACATTTAGTTTTTCCACCTTTAAGTACAAAGCTATATAGGTGTATGTGTATCATACCCGCAATACTGTATATAGAAGACTTTCAAAAAGGAGTAACAAAAATTTAAAAATAAATCAAAAAGGATAACAAATCACCTGATATATGGTCTCTAATTAAAGTTTTCCACTTTTAGAAGAGTGATGTTATTTTAATTTCATTTATAGCTGTTCCGCATTTATCTTTATTCCACGACATCAAGTTACTACAGGTGTAAAATATTCAAGTTATACATAACAGGCAAAGATTTCAGGCAAAGCTACTAAAATAACATTTTTTGCCTGTATTTAATAGCAGGATTCCATTGTAAAAAAAGATTTTTTAACTGTTTATTTTTATTTACTTATTTATTTTTGGTTTCACAAGAAAACCCGTTATTATATCAGGGCTGCCACTGGCGACTATTTTTTTAATTCTATCTCGCACCTATTTCTCAAAACAAAATTTGTTCACATACACTTTGACAACACGTGCAAGAGAAATATACTACAAAATTATTTTTTTAAATAGTGGTGAGTATAGAATATAAAAATAGTCGCCAGTGGGAGCCCTGTTATAGGGCCTTATCGAAAAGTTTTATCGAATAAAGCAACTTGTTTCCACATATGCGAAAAATAAGATTCTGTCGTCGTACGTTTGATTCATATAAATGGCTGATTATAATAATCAGTATTTGATTGTAAAAGATTTTTATTTTTGTTTGTTTATTTTTTGGTTTTCATAAGCAACACCCGTTATTATAGGACCAATACTCATTATTTTAGGGAATTTGCTTGGAATTTCTGTTTTACCCGTTATTTTACTTATATATTTTACACAGATCAAGAACCATTAATTAAAAGAATCATGTGTGTATACCAAACTCTTATCGAATAAAGCAGTTTGATTTTTGATTCCACATATGCGAAAAAAAGAATTCTGTTATCGTTCATTAGATTCATGTAAACGGCTGATTATAATAATCAGTGACCCATAGGTTGCTGTTATTGTACTGTATTTCATCCCATTTCATTTTATTTTAGTATTATTTATTTTATTATTTTATTTGGAAAATTGTATGTTTCCTCTTTAGTCTTTTATATATTTAGTTTAAGCTGCAATAATAATATTTGTTTGCTACAAGAGCACATTTCAGTTACACTCTACAATATTGTAAAATTACCAACAGTGATTAACGACAATAAATGTAAGAGCTAAAGTCCGTCTTTTACAGGGCTCAAAATGAATGGAAAAATTCACGAACTGGAATGCTATTTCAAAATTATAGTTGACTAAAAATTTTTTTGAAAGTATAGACAAATATATTTCTAACCATACAAAAATAATTTAAAAAATGGGTTCAACATTCTAAATAATAAAAAAAATCACAGAGAGCACAATAAGCTATATATATATATATATATATATATATATATATATATATACACACTACGTTTACTTGTCGGAAAGTGTCAACTAATTTCTCTTTTGTCGATAACAACAAGCAGAGTGTAAATAAACTTCTTGTCTTTGGTAAGGCCTAAATTTTTCAGCCTGCTTTCATCGTCGTTATATCAAAAGATTAAAATTAAGGATCTTGGATGTGTGGCGTGTCATATTTACTGTTTGCTGTAGGTTTTAGCCAATTTATTAAATTGGTCATTTTACTTAGAGTAGGCAGTACGAGTATGCACGTTATTTATATTTGAAGATACTTTAGTCAGTCATAACGGTCAACATCTTATCAGCATCCACTAATACACGTGGTGGAATGATTGCCTAAACCAAATTATTTTTAATGATAAATTTAAATACTATAAAAGTATCCCAAAACACTTCAATGATAAATGCACCAGTCCTGTTGTGCAGGTCTATTAAATAATCCGATGTCCAAAATTCAGCTATTCAACAGGAACTGTAACAATATGTTTTTATTTGTCCTAATTTCAGAAACCGGAATATCGTTCCGGTTTATTCCGGTACATTTCATGCCCTGATTGTTTACCAAATACACGAAACCTAAAAAGATAGCTTAGTAAACATAGAAATAAGACTTGAATTTTTTTTTCTCGTTTATTTAATTCATGTAAGTGGCTGACTAGATTAACCAGTGATTCATAAAATCTGAAGTTAAGTTGCTATACTTTTTTAAAATCTATAACATTGTATGTTTTCGTATGACGTGGTTATATATTTGATTTAAATCCAAGAACAACATTTTTTTATTTTTACAAATTATTCCTACAACTTAAAAAATTAACAAACAATGATTAAACAGAAAAGAAGAAAGAGCTAACTCCCATCATTTACCAAACAAACAAAACCTACAAAAAACTCTCACCTCTTCAAGAATTCATGACTATTTATATTTTTTAAATTAAATTAAATATTCCCAATAAAGTAAGTTAATCCAAATATACAGTAAGACAGGGAAAATTATACTGGCTGATTTTGAGTATATTGCAAAGATAACGATAATTGTACTTTTTGTGAACCTCAGAAATTCTGTGTTTTTCCCGTATTGGGGCTTTATATTTGGTGTCCCTTATTATAACGGAAAACCTTCCTACAGCTAAAAAATGTAGCAAACAGTGATTGGCACAGATGTCATATACGCACCACATTGGCGCGATTTTTTCCTCAGCCAATTTGGCGAAAACTTGGTTTTTGAATATTAGTTACAAATAGCATGCAACAATAAATAAACAGTTAAAATAATAAACATAATAACAAATATAATAATAAATATAAATATCACAATAAATCGTAAATATTAACACTTATTAACACATAAACAAAATAACCGGGTTACCATGTTTGGCATAAAATTGCCATTTTATTCCAATCGCGCGAATGTGGTGCGTATTGACATCTGTGCCCAGTGATTAACAGAAAAAGAGAAAAAAAATGAAAGTGTGCCTATCGTTTACCATAAACCTTCTAAACCTACAAAAATATCTTAGTAAAAATAACGATAAAACATTCATTTGTTCTCCTTCGTTTAATTCATATAAGCGGCGGGCTGGATCAACTAGTGATTCATAAAATTTGCGGTTATGTTATTGCACTTTTTTGAAACATATGGAATGCTTTTTTTTCCCTATGTCGTAGCCGTATATTTGGTTTAAGCTGCAAGAATAATATTGCTTTAGTATAAGAGAAAACCTAAACCTTTCTAGAACCTAAAAAAAAAAAACTTAGCAAACAGTGATTAACCAAAAAAAGTGAAAGAGCTAATGCCCGTCGTTTACCAAACACGCGAAACCTACAAAAATTTCTTTCTTATTTGAGAATCAATATTTTTTTTTCCCATTCTCCAACTCTTCCTCCATCCTCCTACACTCTCCGAATGAGAAGAAATGCTCTCTCTCTCCATTCTCCACATTTTTTCTCAGGCATTATCTCGCTTTTCCAGTGATTCAAACACGAGTCATTCCCTTCCATACTGGCCTTTCTCCACGCTTGATTGGCCCGTCCTTAACTTGAAACTAAATGCATCAATCTAGTTAATGATTGGCGCGTTGCCGTGCTGCGACTAAATCGCCCAGGGCCTCACTGCTGGAGGAACGAGAAATGAGGGGGGAAAGGGGGGGGGAGATCATTTGCCTACGCGCTCATTGGCCCATACAGGTAAAGGGGGGTCGATATTAAGGGGGGGTTGGTCCTTGATTAATAGCGAGCCTTTGGTAATTGGCCCAAACGCTTCATTACTCCAGTTAATTAATTGTTAATTGCGTAGACGCTAAAATAATTGAGGCCATTCCAAGCGCTTTTAATTTCAGGAGAGGAATTTTTTCCGTTTTTTTACAGGCCCCTTTTCCAGGAACAACAAGGACCGGAGCAGAAATACGATAAAAAAGCAGTGGAGGGAGGGAATATAATTGCGGACATTCCATAGAGTTCGTGATAAGAAAAATTCTTGATCAGGCCCGGGTTTAATTAGTATATCAATAATATTTTCTTTCTGGAAGTATTATAAGTGTTGTGCAGACGCAAAGCTGTTGCAATGACTTAATTACTGCGTCCAGCGAAGCACACACTGACACTTCTGGCTCACTCTGTTTTGACAAGCATGTTCGAAATTTGCAATCAGCTGGCCCACCCCGCTTAATTAGCGCAAAGCACGGAGAATTTTATAGACTGTATTCACGGGACATTGGAGATTCGAGAGGTTTATTATTTTCTGGTTTGCGTTCGCCAGTTCGTTAAAAGTCTCGTCTGTTTATTTGTCTTGCGGGCGCGAGACTGGTATAAACTTCTGTTTTGCGGAGACATTTATATTCATTTTGTTGGCAACAAGTAGAAAACGGATGGTTTAATCTTAAAGAGCGAAAGGGAAAGAAAAATGGATGTATTTTATTCACGCACTGAGATTTATTTAAAATAAATTGGGGTTTCATTTTTCATTTTGAAGAATTGGTTCCACAGACCTTGATGATGGAGTCTAGTATATGCTAAGAATCACAAACCATGCAAGATATTACTCTACCATCTTGAATTCGCATACATTTGTTATGTACATCAGATAGATTAAACAAGCAAACAAAAAATCAGTATACATGTTTTCTCTATTTTCATTATATGTTTTTCCAACAAAGTATAATTATTTCCAATAATTGTTTAAGCGCAATTAACTTGATTATGTGTAGTCATAATAATTTTCAAATTAGTGAAGAAAAAAAGGGAAAATAAAAATCACATATTTCCATAAGCTCTACATATCATTAAAGTTTAATAATTTTTTGAGTTTTCTGACTGGGGATCTTCATTTGTTAGTTTGAATTAGAAATGTTTTTGTCATAAAGTTCAAGGAATCTACTTCAGCATTGATTTCTCAGAGGCAAATAGAGAAATTACCCTTCAAAATGTAATAATTATTTTACTATCTTTCGAGTATTTTCTTAATCTTATTTCTAAGCAGCTAACACTGAAGTAGATTCCTTATAATTTATAACAAAACAATCTTAATTCAAAATAAATTTCTTTTATATATCAATTGACTATCTGGTTGAAAACAAGATTTTGATGAATTCTTATTTATACAGGTTAGAAGATTGTTTGGTGAATAATTCATTGTGATTCTTACTTGGGCAATAATCATAGTCGTATTCAGGAATAGCAGTATATAAATAACTGTTGTCGTATTAAAAACTTAAAGATACTTCATGATCCTAAAGAAACCACAATTCATGTTTGTCAACATGAAAGTATTATTAGATATGCAAGAAATTTTCTCCAGAAACTATTTATTGCCTACTTATTATGCTGTCGTTATAATGGTTGCAGATGGATTGATTAAAATTTATTTTATAAATGACAATATTTTCTTTGCCGCCTGCAATATAATTTGAACGAGCATTTAATCTTGTATTTGCACTTTTTCATCTGTGAAGTAATTTAGCAACATTAGTATATGTTCAAAAAATTGGTGTTTTTTTTTTCATCTTGTAATATAATAGACATATAAACAGAAGCAGATAGATAGACTCGATAACTATTACATGGCATCACAACAATAAGATACAATTAACTTACAGCAGCTTTTCTGACTGCATGAAGCATATTATATTTTCACAATAACCAAAATTCTTAGTCATATTAATCGAGTAAGCCAATAAAAAAATATTCTTCAATTAAATACTATTTATTTATTTATTTATTTATTTTTTTAAATTTTTTTTGAAAGAGTAAAATTGAATTAGTTAGGTGTATTAAAAGAGCACGTGAAAAATGCTTAAAGTTGATTTTCATATGTAAAACATCGATTTCTAAGAACAACAATATATCGGATGAAAAAAAAAAATAGATCGATATGTATCGAGAAGTTGACATCGATGTCAAAATTTGATATTTTTCGTCCTATATACCGATATTTTGGATATATGGGTATTTTGCTGTTATCCCTAGTTACTTCAACATTAATTGTTAGTGATGCACCCATCATGTTTGCTCACGTTCACCGGTCGATGTGCTATTTCGCAATGCTCAATTTGAACACTTACTGTAAATGTACTGTGAACTATTATTACTGTCCAGAAGTCTGTTAAAATTATAGGTTAGCTTCTGTATACCTAATAAAAAGAATCAAATCATTTTGTTCATAAAGCGTTATGATTACTGTCTCTGTCATTGTGACCACGTAACACCAATGTTTTGCATTTTCGACCCTATGTTCCCATGTTAATATTGCTTGGTTTTATGTTCTTAAACTCCATGTAAATAAATTATTGAACAGTTATTCTGAATTAACCCGTGGAATTTTTACATTTCCACCTTCTTTTTTTTTTTTTTTTTCAGGTTCTCGAAATCACGAAACCCGGGCATCGGAAAAGGATATTAGCATCACTGGGTGAGAAACCGTCCAGTCAATTTTTCGACGAATTGAAAGATTCCTTCAGCTTGTCTAAAATGGTGAGTTTTCTTTATTAAAATTGTGAGCTGTCTTTGTCTTTTATCTTTCCTTTTAACGATTCGCACAGTTTTGGTGATTTATTTTTTGTTGTATGAAATTTTAGGTGATTTTCTAATATATTGTGAGTAATATTAAAAACTCACAGTTAATTAACAAATCATTTCAAATGAATCTGTAACATTTAATTTATTTCAAATGAATTTGTAACATTTATTTCAAATGAATTTGTAACATATGAAGCTGCAATTAACAATTCTTCACTTAAGTTGTGATAAAAATATTTCAAGTTTTTTCTGTATTTTTCGTATAAATATCGACAAATCCCTATCAGACCGAAAGTCGGGTGACATTTTAATGAACCTTTTCTTGATACAAGATGAGAGAAGGATTACTATGTGTTTGGTTGAAACCATGGAGATAGAAATAAGAAGGAGAACAGTGAAGATAGGCTTTCAAGATCAGAACATGGACCGGTAATTAGTACCCAGTTCGTGGCGCTGGTGCTCCCAAAGGCCGGTCATGTGACCTGTCAAACATGACAAATTGTCGTCGGCGCTTCCTGCATTTTGGTTTCAAGCATGGTAAAGAGTTGTCAGTCGGAACCGGAAATAGAGGGCGCTACACTCCCCAAAGGCCCAAAAAAATGGAAACGCCGCCATACTTGGTACCGCTTTTAGTTCCAGAAGTAGAAACATTATCGTTGTTCTCCTTCTTTCTATCTCCATGGTTGAAACATTCATATAACTCGGTAAAAGCATAATCTGGTTAGGAAAACACTTAGCTTTAAGGGCTTCGGTAGCCATAATGATTTCCACTTCTATTATACTGTTGGTCCACTAAGTGCAGAAATGAAGCACTTCCCATATGCGGTAAAAAAGTTGCAGGTAGACGCACAAAATTTGTATCACATATTTTTTCAACCCACTTTCAATGAAGGAGGTTATATAATTCATTTTATGGTATCCGCTCTCAACTTGGTAGCGATAAACTTCGGAACAATCGCCGCAGCTCAGAAAATAATTGAATTCAAACTCAATTCAATTAAAAATTAATTTAATTTAATTAAATAACAAATGGAAAATTATGTACAGTTACTACGAATACAAGCAATTCTCTACTCGAGAACACACAAGACAAACTTCTGCCATGATCATAGCTACAGCCAGCGCCTAGAATAAATAGTGTTGAAACTGGCTATCCTTGTAATGCTTTAAAAAGTGCTAAAAAGTTGTAACCTATAAATGTGCAGGGTGCTCCTACGGTAATATTGCAACCAGAGACAAAACAATGCGTATCACGTTTTTTAGCCCTGCTTTCATAATTTTATAAAAGCTTATAAAAATCACTATGTCAGAGCAGAAAAGGATACATAATTTAAGTATTTAAAATACTTACCACCATCCAAAACATTCTAATACAATGTTTACGTTGAGAAGAACCAGCAGATGGCGCTGCGATCCCATCGTTATCTTTTCATCAACGTTGTACATTTATTGGATTCAATTTTTTAGTACCATTTTGTAGCAGATTTCCACACTATGTATTCTAGGCGCTGTATCATAGCGTAATGGCTTCTGCGTGGAATCTACTCAAGCACTATCTCAGTCCGGACAGGAGCTCACTAAACAACCTCCTTTCCGCTCATCGAGACATAGACTCCATATTTTTTCTCTTTTCCCTCCTCCAGTGTGCTTAAACGAACCCTTTTTTTCTCTCCTTCGGAAAATTCCACATTCCTCTGTCCGTGCTCGGACAGAAGAACCGTCTTTTGTCATTTCTCTTTCAGAACAGTATTTTGTCATCGTTCAAATAAAGGAATTTCTCTTCAGGTGAGTAATGCTGTTTCGCTCACCATTTTCCCACACGTTGTTACAGCTCCTTCGCCCTAGAGAGTTTTCATACGGTGTATAGACTCGAGCAAGACATTGAGCCCCTCACTCTTAACGAACTAAATTTGAGTGGTACAAATATCTACGATTACAAACATATTCGCCTTCCCGCGCGTCAAAATAAGTGGTTTTGACAACAAGGATATTTAAAAAGAATGTGAGTCAGAGTTCTGCATCAGATCGTTTAAACCGAATCTATTATCTGATCCTGACCGATCCACTGGTCAGATTGAAAATCAAGTTTTGCATTGTGGGTCGGGTTTCGGGTTGACTTCAAATAGATCTTTTGTGTTCGGAACAGTATAACCCGACACGTGCGGTACTTTAATGTGAATAACAAAAACACAATGGTAAGAATCCATGATGTCGGTCTTATTTTTTGATAGAAATTACTTCTTCGAGCAACAGTTGCAGGCCCAGATTCGTGTTGTGATTAAATATTGACTCAAACAGCATGTGCGATAGCGTATTTCGCTGTACACAAAGTTGTCTATAACTTTTGATTAAATACTAATACTGGAACAAAATTTATTTCATTACATTCTGGATTAAATTACCTTTTCAATGAGATAATATTTTATGGTATTACTTAAACAAAAAGTGATGTTATGAGCCATCAAACATCAATAATACACTTTTCAAAAAGGTTTCCACAATTTTTGCCAATACTGTATTCAGCCATTCACTCACCAACCTGTCTAATGATTATTGTACTAAATCATGTAAGATTGCAAGCTCAATCATGTAACATTGTAAATATTTGTTTGGTGGTACATGGATTATTCTGCCTTGACCATGGGAATTTATCTCGTCTTTAAATCAAACGGTTAGGCGTCTGGTTAGATGTTTCTGTTTCTGTATCGTGACTAAAGCGGTAAACATTTGATGAAAAGAGGCAGATTTTATTCCAAGTTCGTGCTGGAATACTCATAGTTGGAATCAACTTTGAAATGTAGATTCAAGTATGTTTAATATTCGTAAGCAAAATATGACGATAGTACCACCCAGCCAACCAAATGGTCTCCAGCGAAAACTTTTCTCTAGAAGTGATGTAAAAGTAAAGGGTAGATAAGAGCCTTTTTTAGCCCTTTGGCCATCCCACATGATAATATTTTTCTTAAGTAGCATACACATTGCCAAGTAATAAAAAGATAGTTATTTACAAAGATATTTTTATTTTTATAGAAAAATAACTAATTTGAAATTATGTTTTTATTAATAAAAATTAACTTTTAATGAAACATTTAAGAAACTTTTATCTAATCAATTGTCAGTAGACCATCCCGTTGCAGCATTATGAATTATTTGTTCATATTCCACACTTGTTCTTTTTACTTGTAGTTAAAAAATCTCGCCAATAATCCAGATACTAGAAAATGGTAGCGATATGAGCGCAATATCCTTCAATTCTCGCGCCGACTCTTTTGTTTTTCTTCTTGAACCTAGAGTACCTCTATGTATCATGTCCAAGATACATGTTGATGTTTGCATTTTTTCTCATACTATAGAAACCCGCATTAAAGAATTTGGTTATATACGGTTGAACGAGTTTTAGACCAGTAAATAAACATTAGTTTGGCGATAATGTCGGATTATCTGAGTCTGGTATTGTCCAATCAAATGGTACAGGATGTATGTCACTACTCTGATCTAGAAGGGTACTCTATCGGAAAGTAAACAAACATGAACATTAATGGGACTCTCACAACTATTTTCTTTTATTTCGCTATGAAGGACTCGTTAAAAATCAAAATAACTTTACTATTATTCAAAAGCTTAAACAATTGGTGTCAAATAAAATAATGTTATTTTGGTTCTTGGAGTCTAACTGATATACGCAATAAAAATTTTAAAAAAAAAAAAGTTCAAATGTGCAAAAAAGAGTTAAACACTTTCCCGTTAAAAGTGCACTTTTAAAACTTACTCTTGTTTTTTTGAAATAAAACTTACACAGACCTGAAGATTATGTGCCGAACTATAAAAATGTGACGTTTACTGATTTTAAAGAGAACATTTTTATGAAGTCACTGGACAAAAATATACGGCTTACTTACCCTTGTCCCTTTAACAATATTTTCTGCATGCGGTTAACTCTTTCTTGTTCAATAGTGTATTTTATTTGTTACCGTACTTTCGTAAAAATCACGAAGTACTTCTTTTATGTCTGTTCTATTTTTTTTTCCTCCTAAAAGGATAGAAATTCTTCTGAAATATTCACAAATTTTCATTCGATTTGCGTAAAAATTCTAATTTTCTCATTCAGATGCTAGAGAATCGAAGAGCGTTTTTTTTTTTCTATAAATTTGATACCAGTGTGATTTTAAACGACTGTTGACTAAAAACGTCTGTCCTTGTCTATCATGTCTCCAAAATCAGTTCAGAATAGCAACTTTGAGGATATTTTCTGAGCTATCCGTTACTTTTATACAGGAAAACTAGAAATATTGTTCGATTTCTTGAAATGTGAGTAAATATCTCTACATATTTATAGCTTTTCACGTTAAAAAATAATTTTGTTAGTTATGAGAAAGTAGCAAGTTTGGATTGTTAGATCAGCTTTAAATGTAATTTAACACATCAATATTGCGACATCCTTTAAACTTTGATTGTGCAGCACTGGTTTTATACATGCTAGTTGAGTATCCTGTGAAATTTTTTTCATCCCGAAATGTAGCTTTAAAAGTATTCTAAATAAATAAATAAAAATTTTTTTTAATCTTCCATTCCACAAGTTGTGTAAACTTTACCAAAAACTTTTGTCTATACTGTACAAAAGTACTCTATTTTTTTCTTGCTGAACCAGTTTAAATAGTATATAGCTTAGGTGAAGACATTTTACTATAGTTGTGTCACATGTATAATTACTTTTTGATCTTTTAAAGTTTAACTGCCCCGTAGAAGCGAATGACTTTCAAAAATTCATGGAAAAAGGGGTAAAATTTTGGTGTATTATTTTCTGAAAAGTGAGTTTCAAATTTTACGTCTAGAATGGTAATCACTGTATTAAGTGAGCTTATACAAATGTGCAATGAATGATAGCCCTGATATCACAGCCAGTCGGTGTGACGTCACAGCAATGTCACAATCGTCAAAAATACTTAACAGTCGCAACTGTGAAAAAGACAGCATATTCATTTCGTCATTTTATAACTCTCAGATGACAGTCATTATGTGATTCCACTGTGAATTTACCGTGACTGATTCTTGAGTCATGGGCATCTCTCGTCGCACAATGGGACAAATCGACTTCAAAGTGTTGTGGATACAACTCATTTTCTACGTCACATGATAATAACGTGGACAGCAAGAGCTGCAGTTTGGTCACGGTGCTTTCACATTTTGATAACATTCGTGTTACTGATGCTATTAGATGGAAAACTTACAAATTTTTCCATTATCTGTATTCCTGTTTTCTAGGACTGGAATCTAAGCAATGCGACAGGTCTTTCGACAGCTGATGAACCTTCATCCTCAGGAGATGAATCTCGGACTGTGGACATCATGCGAGGAGATACCAGCGTCCGAAAAATTTCGACCAACGGGAGCCTATCTCGAACAGATTCACCACCTTCAGTGTCCAGTCTAAAGATTCGACCACCAACTCAGCTGATGGGTGACACATCGCCTCAAAATATCGTGCAAGACATCACCGCGACACAGTGGAAACATCAGCCTGACGTTCTGGTCAAAGGCAGCTGCAATTACACCGCCAAAGTATTTTCCTTTACTTAATTTTTTCTTGTTTATATGCGAAATCATTCTATTGAAGTAATAACTCTTTATTGCTGGTAATGAGAGAAGGATTCATATTATACCAAATAACTCAATCGCCCATATTTAGTCAGATTTATAATTTTTCCCTTGTATTAATCTCATAAGCTTGATGCCGGTCCGTTTGATTACCGACATGCGTAGTATTCAAAACATTATATTTAAAATTATTGTAGTTATATGTGTTTCCACTCAGAGCCTCAGAGAAAGTCTGCAGGGCTCCGGTACTGCCTCGATCGCGAGCCCTTAAGTATGTATTAGAAAATGAACTTTTGGAAAAGTAATATACCTTTTTGTTTGAAACTTCAATAAAATTTTGAATGTAAAAAAAAAAAGACAAATGTTTTTTTAATGTATGACAATATAATATAACCACGAACGAAAATGTCTCTTCCGAGTTCCCATGATTCTGAAAAGCGTTCTTTATCATTAGAAACCCCAGAAACCAATATGTATTTTCGAGATTTAAAGCCTCATTTGCTGCTACTGATTTTCGGAAACAGTTCCGAGTAGTTTTTATAGTGTATTAACCAGTTTTCTCAAACTAGAATATCGGTTTTTAGGGTGCTATAAATTCTCAATTACACATTTTCAGCTGCGTAATGGAATTTTTAATATGCAAGTGTAACAAAATAATATTAATTTTAATGTTATGTTAATCTATGTTGAATTTAATGCTCATTTTTGTCTGTGAAACATGCTTATTGAAAATGAAAATGTTTACTTGAGAATTGATAGCATTCGAAAAACCTATATTCCGGGTTGAGAAAACACTATAAAAAAATACTCGGAAACGTTTCCGATAATAAGTGGCAGCACACAAAATAAATAAATTAATTTAAAAAAAACTGTTTCTATAAAGGCTCTTTTAAATCTAAAAAATATTTTGGTTTTGAAGTTTCTAAAGATAAAGAACGCTTTTTAGAATCGTTAGTAACTCGAAAGCCGTCATTAATACACCATAGAAAAAAATTAGCACCCACAGCAGAAAGCCCTACGTTCCGATATATATTATTCCGATACATGCGCTCTAAAAAGCTAGAAATTTTTCTCCCTGAAATTTTGAAATTTTAGTCCTTATACAGGGTGTATAAAAAAGGCTAAAATTCTCTTTCATTTTTTAACTGTTGTAGATAAGCAGGCAATGTAAATTGCAAAATTTAAGTTCGCTTTATTTAATCACGGAACTCATGTGATTAAATTGGGAAAGGTTTTTTATTTAGAATTTCTGGTGATAAAAGATTAAAAAATTGTATGGGTCGCTCTTCGCGAAGGGGTTAAACGGTCGTATAAGCGTTTGAGCGACGCATTAGTCGTTTGAACCATATACGCGCGACTAAACGTTTCAGTCTTATATGAAACATATATGAGCTACTATCCAAAAATTGAAGACCTTTTTAACTGTGTAAAGCTACTTATCAGACATCCTGTACAACAAATAATTTATCCAAACTTCCTGGTTATATCTTAATTTCTTTAATAGTTAAACACAAGTTATTTTTACCCTGTTTTTTGTACCAATCAAAAGAAGAAAATTGCTATCAAAATAAATTTAAACTGATAAATGCTGTTTATTTCTTTCGTTAGTACAAAGTGGAAGCATTATTGTGTTTTCTCTACTCCAGTACTTAGGTTCTACGCTAGTGAAGGAGGTGCGCGGTCTAGAATCCACGCGAAAGTCGATTCAGAAACTGAAGAGCTCGACGCGGGACATGAACAAAATTCCAAACGTCATCCTGTCCATCTCGCACACAGGTGTCAAGTTCATAGACGCACAGGCTAAGGTGAGTACGGACACATAGTCCATCCTATCATATTTCTCTTTCATATACGAGGGTCGATCCAGAAATAAGGTTCCCATCCAATTTACAAATAGACAACATTGTTTATTCTCGTAGAAATTTACATCGTTGGAAAGAAGAAAGTTTTCTCTATTTCTCTACATAATCGCCATCTTTTTCTACGCATTTTTGTAGACGGTGCTCCAATTTCTGTATCCAATGTTGTAGAACTCCGCCGCCAAGCCGCTGAGGAAGCGTTTCACCTCTTCTTTGACGTCATCGTCGCTCCGGAAGCGTTGGACACCCAAATGTTCCTTTTTCTTGAGATTATCACAAGTGATAATCACTTGTTCCCCATGATAAAGGAACATTTCGGTGTCCAACGCTTCCGGAGCGACGATGACGTCAACACTTCCTCAGGGGGTTGGCGGTGGAGTTCTACGACACTGGATACTGAAATTGGAGCACCGTCTACAAAAATGCGTAGAAAAAGATGGCGATTATGTAGAAATAAAGAGAAAACTTTCTTCTTTCCAATGATGTAAATTTCTATGAGAATAAACAATGTTGTCTATTTGTAAATTGGATGGGAACCTTATTTCTGGATCGACCCTCGTACATTAGTGTTGGGCGATTTCGAGATGTTTAAATCGATTGTCGCGATTGTTTGGATGTCTCGATGGTTTTCGATTGTTGACTCGGTGCTCCTTTCCAAGTGAGAGGCCTAGTCGATGAGTTGCTATTAATATCCAAGTGGGGCGGCAGATTGGGACTTGGGACTCAACCCCCTAGATATATAGTCTTTTATTTTTATATCAATTTAACATTTAAGTACACGAAACCTCTTTGAAAGATTTTTAAAGGCAATAAGATATCAGTAATTGACTGTAACTATCGAACTTTTTTTATCCGAAAATTGATTTGCTTCAATCTGCTATGAATTTACTCTCAAAAGTACGACAATGAATTTTAGATGATAGTTTTAACACATCTTATTACTTTTGTGATCATTATAGAAGATCTTAGTTACCTTTCTATTGATAAAGAGACGAACAGAAAAACACGCTTATTCACAAGGTCTTTCAGTTGACTGAAACGTCATCTATAGTGTTAATTGTATGTCTCAAAATCATATCTAGATGTTCTACCAATCTGAGAGTCAGTTGTAAACAAATTATAGTATCTTGTAATCACTATAAAATATGATGTGGCTGAACTGATGATTAGTATAAAAAATATTAAGTCTAACTGGAAACCGTCATACATTCAATGGTTACGATAATGCTTATAACTGATATTAAATAATATAATTTAAACTGTAACTAAGTTAATATAATAATAAAAGAAATGTAAATAGTTGTTTCTGTTACGAGTAGTATATATTATTCTAATTTTTTTGTGTACTGTTAGCATTTTGAGATGTGTCTAAATTTCTTCGTAAAGTTAGTAATATAATCTGTTAATAAAACTGATTATAACGAAACCCATATATAAAGATTAATTTTAACGCTTCCTTCAGCTTTGTTATAAGCAGTTTTTACTATATTACGACTAATTCAAACCGCATGTTTAAATGTTAGTATTATTAATAACCATAAAATCTTAATAATTAATGAGGCCGATAATGTACATACCACATTATTAATATAAACTATCGCACGTGTTATACGATGCAGTTTCTTTATAGAGGTCTCTACGGGTCGAAATTTTCAGGATTCAAATTTTCAGAATTATCGAGCAATCGCTCGTCACTACGATCGAATTTTCTGACGGAATAATAGCTAAGTTTTGCAATTACTGTTTGTAGCTTATCGGTGAAACAATAGATAGTATACTATCTAAAAAAATTTTTTTGCACCAACTGAAATTGCACTAATCGAGGAATACATGTAGTAAAAATATACCACTTACATATTCAAAATAATTTAGTCCAAAAAAAAAAAAAACAATTAAAATTTTCTTTCACAGTCTGCAAAGCAAATTATTTATGTCATCATAACCAATTTGGTTTACATAATTTTATCATATATTTCACATTAAAATTTTCCACTTTCATATATAGGGGAGACCGGTACACAGTGGACCACTTTTTCAGTAAATTTTTTTTTCTCATTAACAGACTGACCGATCTGTATGAAAATATTTTTGAATATTCCTTAAGCCTTCTTACATCCATCATAATTTTCTCACAACATATAGTTTTCAATACATTTTTCAAAAAAAAAAAAAAAAAAAAAAATTATATACACTTGTAAAGTAGACCAGTGTACCCCGGAAGCGGGGTACAGTGGACCACTATTAGGTATTATCTAAAATACAATATAAATCTATTTTTCATGAATCTAATTCTTTTTTGTTGCCCCTTCACCCGCAAAATAACATAGTAATATAAATTTTGAGACAAAAACAAAAAAATTATTATATTTTGAAAATAATAACAGATTAATACAGGAACAATTTCAATTTAGTTGAAGTTATTACTTAAGTACAAAAAAATCAGCTCACATTAAAATTTGCAAATGAAATTCCAATGTACTTATGAGTAAGATTGAGCCTGGAATTTTCAAGAAATAATTTTGGGTCTGAGAGCAACATTATGAAATCATTGACATCAACAGCAGATTCCTCTACAGTTTCGGGAGAAATAAACTGATTTCCATTCAATTTGCGTCTCATGAATCTTACTTGAATAGAATCATCAACAATTAGACTACAGTTATATTTATCAAAGGCAGTAAATACAAAACAAAATATTTCTTACTATGTTAAATAAAATGTTACTAGGGGGCTGAGCCCCCTACTCGCTAACGCTCGCCAAGCCCCCGTGAATTGCGAAGCAATTCACATTGAGACCGCTACGCGGTCACAGCTCGCTTCGCTTGCTCGCCCCTTTTTTTCAGCAATTCTAGCCGGAATAAGTTCTACCATAAAACATTTGAACATATGAAATGGACAAATTTTTAATGTAAAAAAGTAATTCTCCGTTGAAAACACAACTGAAAATGCATTTAGTTGGCGCTACCAACGGGCATATAAATCATTTAAATACTATGAAAAAAAGGATATTTTGTACAGCACGACTTAAATTCATTAGGAAAAAAAACTACGTGATAAATTTCGTTCGACATTTTATTGTTCTAATTGATTATAGATTTTTACAAAAGAAATTATTTTTTACTTCATCAATACGGCAACAGATGGCGGCAGGTGCAATCTAAACAGTTGATTTTTTTTTCTCCGACTTTTGAGTGAGTGAAATTCGTAAATGAATTCTAAAAAAGAGTTGAGAATTCATTTGAAATTAATGATATTGCTCATAATTAAAATGAGGAATCATCTCAGACGCTTTGGATTACGTACATGTTATTTTATTTTTAATAATTGGTAGTTTGAGTTTCATTCTATGGTTTCACTGCTCTCACACTGACCGCCATATTGGAAGCGGAGCTGATCTAACACAATCTAGTCTGTTCATTGGTCTGAACTCTGGAAACTACAGTTGTTGCCAAACCATAAGTTACAAATTCAGCCCTATTTTCGCGCCACGTAAGACAAATATATATATAGATTTTTATTTATTTTACAGTTAAATCTACTTTAAAACAATCTTTCTTTATAGAAAATAAGCAATTATTAAATATTTTGAACATTCTGCATTACAGGAGCAGAGTGGATTGTGGACCACTGTGCCCCAGGAGTGGGTGGTCCACTGTACCCCATGTTGAAGTTCAATAAATAATCATATTAATATTGTTTATAGCTTTCTTTTAAACATATTAACTTTAAAGTAAAATAAAAACAAGTATCTTAGCTTTGCGAAAAAGCTGTTTTATTTTATTTATCTACAACCTTTAATTACTAAAAAAATAAAAATATTATGATGAAAAATTTTACTTTTAGAAGCTCAAAACAACAAAGCAGGATAAAATAGTTCAATCTGAGCTAAACATATTTTTTTTAAGGCTATAAATAATCATTGCAGTGCTGTTGTCCATTAGGATAGAAGAGAAGCTTAAAAAAAATTTAAATAAATAAAATATTAGGGGGTGGTCTACTGTGTCCATAGGTCCAGTGTGTACTGGTCTCCCCTAACCCCTTCCTCTTGTTTTATTTTTTCTAATTTTGCAGTATTAAGTGATGTAAACTGGACAGTTACACATACATATTAATTTTGTGTTGTCATATAATAGCATTTTTACAAAAACCAAAGACTATGTTCCACGATTTTAAACCACGTTTCCTGATACATGGCATATTTGAAGTGGAACTGAAAATCTTTAGGCTTACTTACGCAAGATACTGTCGATAATTTTTTTCAAGACAAACTTTATATTCGAGAAAAATAGTAATACATTGTGTACAACAGAAAAATCAAGAATAATCACTTGTGCACTTACCTTGATTGTTTCACGAAAGACAGTTCTTGGAAAGAAGGGTGTTGTTGATGCTGGATACAGGAACATGGAAGGAAGACGCCATTAAATTGAGATCGTTGCCATTTGCCGATTATGATTATTTCGTCTTGACGGAAGCGGAAGGACGCATGCGCAATAAGCATTCAGTTACAGCTGTTTTCTATGTAAAATTACTAAGAACGATTGATTACAGATGTTTTCCTAGTAATTGGTACAATATCTGTAATGATACTAAGTATATTTTAGTAAAATTGCATACTTTTTTTTACAGTGTAGAATACCTCGATTGTAGAATTTGTGAACGAAGTGACGACTGCCTCGATTGTTATTTTCTACGATGGCGATTGTTCTCGATTGTAGAATTATCAACAATTGCCCATTACTATTATACACCAAAACAGTGTTTCCCAATAATTTTCGACTAGAGACACAGCTCAAATATTAATGTATCTAAGTAATGGAGTATGCTAAATGGTTTAACACAATGTACAAGATGTCCCAAATTACAGAAAAAAACAGATTAAAAAACAGTCATTTACGAGAGAAATACAGCAAAAACTATTTATCAGATAGTCAGGACACTTAGGGTGTGTTATAAGGAGATGATGGAATTTTTTTCTAGAGCAGAAAAATTTAGTTCCAAAAAACATCAATAGAGGGCATAAAATATCATTATACATAATATATAACATGATCTACATATATAACATTAATTTATCGGTTTAATAATGGTAAAAAAAAAATCAATATAATGGAAGAAATGATGGTCATCATCTTATTGTGCGTGTTTTGTCCTCATTAGACAGATAAATTGTGCAGTTACCATTCCATGTTCTGCAATATTGATATTAAACGTCCTTTATTGGAGGTTTTTGAAACTAACTTATTTTCCTCTAGAAATAAGCCTCACCCTCTCCAAATGTCATGACTTTCAGATTAATTTTTTTTTCCGTAATCTTCTCGGAAATGTGAATTTTTTTTATTTAATTTGGGACACACCGTAAAGAAAATTCTTTAGTCCTGTAATTCAAGTGAAAAAAAAAATCACAATTCACAAAATTCTTAAAATATGGAACAAATAAAAATTATAAATCTGGAACAACCTGAAGAAGAAAGTATTTTTAACATCGTGGCACTAAAGGGCACATTATACAGTGTGTGTCAAAATTTTAAGAGCAACAGCAAATTTCAAAATAAAATTCAATTATTGATTGAAAGTTACATTCCTTTTCATATTAACTACAAATTCTAGTTTTAAAAAGATATTTAACATAATTATGCTTTAAAATTTATCTCAGACAATAGAATTCCTCAAAAGAACAAAAATGAGCGTGTGAAAAGTTTAAGCACTGTAGTTCTTTAGTCTTTAGTAGAACAAAAAAAAAAAAAAAAAAAAAAAAAAAAAAAAACTTGATTATTGCTCAATTCTGTTGAATGAGTTTATAATATACGGTCTTACATCGATAAAATGAGATTTTGTATTGTTTCGGTTCAATTTTAAACCAAGTGTTCTCAATGGCATCTTTCAAGTCTTTAACTGAAGAATACTGCTTACCATTTGGATAAACTGCGCGTTTGAGAATTCCCCACATCTTTTCTATAGGGTTTAAATCAGGGATAATTGCCTGCCATTTCAAAACCGATACCACGTTGACGTTGAGTTTGAGGTATGGATCATAGCATTACCGTGTTGAAAAATCCATTTTTTTTCACCAACAAGGAGCAAATGATTGGCAAGTGTCTCCTGATAGTTGTCAGAGTTTTCACGGCCTCTAATGAATGCTAGGGACGTCTGACCATTGAGCAAAATAGCCCGCCATACCATTACACCACAACCACCATGTTGCTGCTAAATATACTCCTGGGTTCTTTGCGGAGATCACGCCAATTGTATTTAAAACCATCAGAGCCGTCAAGGCTCCATTTTTTTCATCAATGAATATGTCATCCAGCCACTTATCACCAAATGGCATATGCTGTTTGGCCCACTGTAATATAGCCTTTTTATGGTGTGGTTTCAAACATCGTAACCACGTCATTTTACGATTTTTGATGTATCCCGAGTGCAAAACTCTTCTATGAACTTTTTTTTTCGATAATTGTCCTCCAACTGTATGTTTTATATGTGAAAGAGAATAACCAGTTGAAGCCAAGTTTCTGATGCGGCGGTCTTTGCGGAAAGTGGTCACTCTTGGCCTTCCTGAACGAGATTTTCGTTTAAAATCAGTACCATGAGCCAAAACTTGATGAATTCTCATTTTGATCTTTTTAATGAACTTGTAATTTCAGAAACGGGCTTGTGTTTTGCTCTCATACTCCAGATTTTTAACACCTCATTATGTGAGAATTCTTTCGACTTTGGCATTTTGTGCTAACGCAAAAAACAACAACTTGCTGCTTCTTATACACCCAGGAATCGTTTGCGAGCGCAACCGCTTACGTTATTTTGTAAAATTTGCATAAAAACAAGTTTGTGCTTAAACTTTTGACACGGTTCTTTTTGTTCCATTCATAAACTCCATGGTTTGGTATAAAATTTAAAACATAATTTTGTTGAATAGGGTTTTAAGGCTACAATTATTAACGCATATCAATAGAATATTGAAATTAAGTGAATATTTAAAGTTTTATTTAAAAAATGTTGTTTTGCTTAAACTTTTGTGACGCATTGTAGCATTAGATTGTTGATGTAAGTGCTATATTTAATTTGGAACAGTCTACACTACCAGTGCGCGTGAATAAATTTACATTTAGGCATATAAACAGGTATATAACGCGCTCGATTAAAGTGATGATAAACTCAGAGGAATGTTAGTATATATCAAGTCAAACATTACTAAGGGGAATCATATTTCATAGGTTACCCAATTCATTTTAGGCGGTTGTAAAAAAATATTTTTGTTCGCTCAACAACGTGAAACTTTTTGACACATTCATGGAGACATTTTTATTCAAAAAAGTATTAAATTGGCAAAAAAGGTATGAATATTTAATTGATTTGAAATCGAATAGAGTTTTTGATTTTTCGTTAACTAGATTACATCTTGAATTATAATCAACTTTTGTATTATGACGAATTTTCCTGGACTGATTGGCGTAACTTTGACAGCATTATCTGAAAGATTTTTTATCCATTTTTATTCAAAACTAGAAAATGTTATTTGAGATTTTAAAATCTGAATATGAAAATATGAAAATTTCATGAATTTGAGAATAAAAGTGATTTTGTGAATGTGTCAAAAGAAGCCAGTTTGGATATGAGAAAAAAAAAATTAAAAATATAAAGTGTCCCCTTCTAAGCCGAATCCTGATTCTCGTTAATAATTTTAAAATAATGAAGATATTTTAATCAAAATTTTCAACAGATATGATTTGATTTGATTTGATTTGATTTATTTACATACATCTGATCTGTGTGCTTGACATCAAGTGCCCGCTTATAAGTCATCGTCAATATACAAGGACGAGATAGCCAAAAGGAAATTTACAACACCAGAGAATTACAACCGAGATCGCCACAAAAAGTGTGCAATGGAGCTAACGGGAGTCGAACCCACCGACTCCTACACTCTCAAGCGATTAGCGGAATGGTGGCTTAACCACTCGGCCACGGTGACCCCTTTAACAGATTTACATCGCTTTATGTGAAATCTGATATCATAATAAGTTATAAAAGTGGTCTATATCATAATAAGCGGTGATATAATAATAAGTTATAAAAAGTCTAAACTTCTCTGAGCTAAATGTTTCATATTTTGGGATATGCCGATACATACGAATCATTGTTATTTTCCAGTGTGTTTTATGGCGTCATTCCATTTCACACAAGGCAAGTTTAGACTGTTAGAAATTTTGTTACAATATCTTCATTTTTATTAGATTTATGAGTGAAAATATGAAAATCTTTTGGTTGTTTTTGCTTTATTGGCAACCAAATCCAATGTTCAGAAAAAAGTGCCAAACTAATTAGTTTATACAGAAAACTATATAAAATATTAAAAAACATGTATTATAAATAGTGGCTAAAAATTACCACGTTCCACTTGGAGTAAGACACCATGTATTTGGAACAAAAAGTGCACTGCAGCCCTTGTTTTAAAAAAAAAAATCTTTACGTGCCAGAAACGCGCCCCTTAACACTGTGACCATCTTTCATTTTGCACCCTATATATAGATTTCGTCATCCAAAATAACAAATGTCTCTCTTTTTAAAAATATTCCATTTTGTATATACATAATAATGTCTACAAATTAGAAAATGATCTTTTGTTCTACAAAATGAATGAAATTCAGTGTCTGTCTTATATTACACGCCAGTCATGGCACCTTGTATTTCTGGCTTTTAGCCCTTTAGTTTCTAATGCACCTTCCAGGTAGTGTGCACCTATATGAGAGGTGTGACATACAAGATATAAAAATTGATTGGTTGAGACGATTTTGGACAAAAACGCATCCCCAAGCATTTTGGTGAGCCTGCCATTATAGCCAAGTTAATGTTTGTTAACTTGTCGCACTAGTCTAATGGAACTGGTATAGGTGAATATCGCCAAATTCTGGACTGTACGATTGCCATAATTTGGGCAAAACTTCTGTCTGAGCACAGTCTAAGCATGTACCCTGCCTGTGTGTATGTGACCACTTTTATAAAGAAGCTCCCTTATCTCCGGAGTGTGCTTTTTTTTTTGCTGCGTAATTTTTGATAAAATATCCACACTTGAAGTTCAAGAATACTTATATTAGCTAATTGAAGAACTAATGAATGTGTTAATTTCTAATCAACACATACTGTTATTTATAAACAGATGCTTTTTATAACTTCCTAAATTTCCTTGTGTATTTTTGACACACGACACTTCGATGCGGTTTAAGTTTTGTGTCTATAATAACTTGTAAAAGGTGAGTAGTAACATTTCTTCACGATTTATCTTTAGTATATAACAGTTTTAGGTCTTGCGTAAAAAATTAATTTAGGAGTTATTGCTCAAGTGCCCAATACACACTGCAGTGTTCATGGTATTACATAAACAAATAAAATCTAAAACACACACACATACACACAAAAGAAAAAATACACAAGAAAAAAGACTAAAATTTTATATACACTGCTCAAAAAAATTAGGGGAGCAAGCAAAGAAGAGAAGAGAACCGTGCGAGACATCCATGCATGGGCATAAAATGGAGAGTACACGTGTATCAATGCGCAACACAGAAAAAACAGACGCAAAAAATTGTAAGGGAGCTTTAATTCTTTGAAAGGATGGAAAGAACATGAAAAGATGGTTTAGGGCTACAATTTGGTTACATGTAAATGACAAAAAAAAGTATTGTTTAGTAATGATCCAAGTTGTTTAATTATTCGTGTGGTCCCCTCGAACAGCTAAGACTGTTGTACACCTGTTTTCCATGGATGCGATGCGGTTATCGATAAGACTTTGAGAAACACTGTTCCATTCTTCAAGAATTGCAATCGGCTTGTCCCAGACAATAAAAGAAAGCCTTCGTCTCGCTGCAATTCGTCGTCCAAGTGTGCCCTAAACATGCTCGATCGAATTCAGGTCAGGAAAGCATGCTGGCCATTCCATACGCTGTATTGTTTCAGCTTCAACCATGTTCTCCACCAGACGAGCTGTATCCGGCCTGGCATTATCATGCATGAAAACAAAGGAATCACCATGGGTGAAGCGTAAGGTAGGACATCAGTTCTCAGTATCTCGTCTGCATACCTTTGGGCAGTCAAAGTGCCATTCCAAATGATATGCAGGTCCGTATGTCCACCTATGCTGATTCAAGCCCATACCATCACCCCACCTTGCCTGTAATGTGATCTTTCACGAACGAATGTGGGGTTATTTTGAGTGCCCCTTTCCCTCCATACCAAAACACGTCGAGTGTCACACTCCAGACTGATTAGGGACTCGTTTGTAAACAGCATTTGACTCCAGTCCGTTGCCTTCAATCTTGCTGTTCAGCAGCCAAGCTTTTTCGGGCCGCACGGTGGCTTGAGGTCAGCGGAGTACAGACCATTGGTCTACGTGCATAGAGACCACTCTGATGAAGCATATTTTGCACTGTTTGGCTGGACATCCTTCGTCGTGTTGCCAAGTGCAAGTCGTCTTTGTAGCTGAGTAGCATACCCTTTTCTGTCTCGAGGAGCTGGCTATATCGATCATCAGTTGCTGTGGTGCACGTGTTCGACCTTGACCTGGTCGAAATCTAACATTTCCTGTTTCTTGGAATTGATTCCACAACCTTGCAAGTACACTTCTTGTAACTCCAACAACGTCTGCTACACTTCGTTGTGTTTGCCCAGATTCAAGTCTCTCTCTAATACGCCAAGCCATGGATTCCGGTAAATCACGTTTTTGTGACATTTTCAAATCACCTTTTCTCAAAACAAAAGCTGAGCAATTGAATTTCGCAACTGAGACAGTGAAACAGACATTTCTGCGAATCCCCGATTTCTGCACTTATCTCCTTTTCGGATTTTTGACGTCATGACCTTTGATTTGCATATGAAGTTTTATTTTTCTATTTTCTGCTATGCTTTAAATTATGTATTTTTAAATTTAAGTTACTTATAAGTAAGTATTTGTGTAATTTCGTTACAACCATGTGCTCCCCTAATTGTATTGAACAGTGTATTTGTCTTATTGGTACTTTTATGCGTTAGCTGGGCTCAAATTTCGACAATAGCATTTTCCTGCTCGCTTTTATTTTTCGCGCGTATAAATCAGAAGCAATGCTTTGCTATTGAAATAAAATGTTTTGATGTATGGTACTGTTAGTATTTTAAATGAAATGACTGAAAGGAATGTATTTTAAAAGTATGTAATATATGTATTTTAAGTGAAAGTTGTGTCATTTAATTGAAATTACTGGTTTATATTTTAACTGAAATTAATCAAATACAAATGACAACGATGGGAACAATATTTGGCGATTTATCGGCTAACATAAAAGTACCGTTTTATTTAGCTAAATTTTTTTATTTCACTATAAAACTAAAAACAAGAGAAAAAATTAAAATTGCTCCAGTACATACTATGTGGGATCCTATGAAGAATTAAGAAGTGGATCACACCCTTAGTTTCATACAGCATTCTCCTGCCCCCTAATATCACCCCTTTGAGTTCGTCGCTTCTTAAAGAAAAATGGGAGATATTATCCATTTTTTCTTGTCTGGGAAGAATTAATTAAAGATCAATACAAGTACTTTCTCTATCCATTGTTAAATGTGTTAGAAATTTCTATAGTTATATCATACTTGTTGTATTGAGTTTTTAGTTGATGCTTCCAAACACGTCAAATGCTTTTCAAATATGTCACATGTCTCTTAAATGATTATCTTAAAAATAATTTTAGTGTTTTCTTTAGAATTCCATTGAACAGTTTTTATAAAGAAAACGTCCTTACCCTTTAAAGTTTTATAACAACAACACTTTATGTCACATATACGTGTTTTTTTCAGCCTTTACTTCCCTGTGTATGATATAATAGGGTTGACATTAAACTTTAAGTGAAAAGCACTTTTTATAAATTGTATTTTATCGGCCCCTGAATTAAACTAAAAAATGCCCTGAATTATTTTTGAACAAAGTTATCTGAGAGACATATGATGTATTTGACAGTATTTGTAAAGATAAATTGTGACCTACTAGAAAAATTGAGAATGTATTTACTTTTGCAAGGCATTTTTTTTAGATTGGTTAGTTATGTTTATTCAGTGCTAAACAATTAATCATTGGAGCACAATTAGAGCATTAATATATTTTCTACTAATAATTTTCCCCAGTATGTATTCTAAAAATTCATATATCTGCCAAGTTTTATAATATAGTATGATCAATGATGCACGTGACTGTCTTTTTGGAGGATTTTGAAGATGAATGAAATACTTTACTTTAATGGAAGTATTTCAGAAATTTTCTTTTACATACATTTAAAACAACTATTCATATGGAATTAAGTTTTTTTTTTTTTCCCCAAGAATCTTTCTTGGAAAATGATACATTTTTTAATTTATCAAAAACAATTTCTCAGTAACAACGAGAATTAAATGAAATTTACTATTTGAAATTTCCATTGAATAACGAGCTAATTATTCTCATGTAGTGTGCTAATCTATATTATAAAGCAAAAACATGTCCATGAGTAATGCTGACTTCATATCGATGGTGGCAACGACTTGACCAATCTATTTCGCATTTTTCGCCAATTTTTTAACTCCTAACCATTTATTTTTTTAATTTTTACATCGTCGAATAGGGAAAAAAAATGGATTTTCAAATGCAATTTGTCTGAAAATTTTATCTGAATTAATTGATTTTTATGGTTTTTAAAATAATTTTCAAGCATAAATTTTCTCTATTGTGTGCAGCCCTATTTCAGAAGGTTAACCGTTTGCATTTAAACCAATATAAATAGTTCAACATTTGTCTCCGGCTAATATTCCATAACGAAAATAAAACTTCATTGATAAATAAATAAGTTGTATATAAGTAAATAAAAAATAAATAACAAATTTAACAGGTAGGTAATTGAACGTATTCGTTTAAGCACTGAATTAATCATAATAAAAAAAGCGTAATCTTTAGTGATTTCTTCGGTTATTTCTTCATCATTAGGCTAATACGTAAGTATCGTTTTTAATAAATTTCAAAACCCTATTTGAATGCATAATTGACATTTTTCATACAAAAATAGTGTTTAGTATTGTTAGTACACAATATAAAAAAATATATACATTAAATGTAAAAAATAGATTAGAATTATCAATTAAATATATTTTACCTTTCTATTCTGTAACCCGGATACCCCGGTGGAATCCTATGGCATTTTTTAATATTTATTTGTACAATGTATTGTACAAAAATTCTTATTTAAGTGGAACTTGCACAATTTATACTTATCTTATTTAAGCTCAAAAGTGCGGTTTCATATAAAATAGATATCACAAAGAAGGCTCTTAATAAAACAAAATATTAAGCTGCAATTTAATGGAAAATGCGTCGTAAAATGTTTCTTTTGACATTAAAAATGAGTTATTATTATTATTATTATTTAAACAGAAATATTATATTATTATGGTTACAGAAATTTCTGCATTTTTGTTTTCCTCTTTATAATTAATTTTAATTATAATTTTAAATACAACAGATAATTTTTTTTTTTTTTTTTTTTTTTTTGAAAATGGGTATTTAACAGTGCCCAAAATAGATAGACAGTGGTAACCAAAATAGGCATGGCTCAATTTGGGCACATACCTAAGAATCTTTCGACCCAAATTGGGTTTTATTTTTTTTTCTGTATAGAACTATATCTACCAATAATCCAAGATAACATTTAATGGATGCATTAGATATAACCATCGTAAAATGTTTCTTTTGACATTGGAAATAAAATTTTGTTTTAAATAGAGAGATGATATTATTATGTTTACAGAAATAAAAAAAATGGATTTTTTTATATTTTTTTCACAGTCAATGGGAGAAAATGACAATTTTGATGAAATGTGCAAAATACTTTACAGTTCTTTCAAAACATTAAGGGGAAAAATTGCGTCCTTTAAATTTGGTGCATAGAGTATATACACCCCATTTGTCCGTCAATAAATACGCTCTATTATGAGAAAAATTAAATTCCCAAAGAAAATACAAATGTACTTTGCCTTTTATAATCACAGATTACTTTTTTAATTAATACCTTAAATATAAAACAGATTTTGATATAGATCTAATAAGAAAGTTACTTTTCTCGTAAATACGAAACTAATATTTAAATATAATTAGCTCTCAGATATTAAGAGAATGTGTTAAATTTTTCACAGCTGCAATTTCGTTTTGTATGTGGAAAATTTCTTCATTATTTTGTAAAGTTAGGAATATTTATTTAAGCCCTTATATGATCCTGCCATTGTTGTACATACAACACACTTATCGTTGCAGAAACTGGTGTGTGAACACGAAATCCGAAACATCCACTGCGCATGTCAGGACGCTGATGATCTCAACCACTTTGCCTACATAACCAAGGAGCACCAGACAACCAACCATTACTGTCACGTCTTCTGCGCCCAGAATATGGTAAGTGTCAAATTTTATTTTCAAAGTCTCGCATTTAGAAAAAATACTAAAATAATTACCGGAATCTGTTACCGAACATCTGGTAAAGACAACCAGTAACATATAGGGTGATTCAAAAATCACAAAAACAAATAGAAATTTAATAATTCGGAAATCATCGACAGTATGCACGATGTGATTTTCACACACATACACAGAAAGACGTGCAATTTTTGTTACAGAAAAAAAAAAAAAAAAATAAAAAAAATATTGCCATCTTCGACAGTTAGCGCTGTAAGCTGTCCTAAAGCTTTAGCTATTAAGCTATCATGTGGCGGGAATATAACAGCAAAAGTTCTTTTCGATATTCTGAAGAGTATTTTGCCACGGCTGACAGATATATTTACCTAGTTACATACATCAAACTGGATATTTACAACACTAGTTACGTTGAAAACTGAGCTGCAACGCTGTACGAACTGCTGAAAAAATTGAAATGTCACTTGTTGGAGGCAAATGTTTGGCAACATTTTGGCAACAAAATATTATGTTATTGATAAAAATTCAGCGTTTCAGTTTTTTCAGCAGTTTGTACAGCGCTGCAGCACAGTTCGCAACGTAACTATTAGAATTGCAAATATTTAGTTTGATGTATGCCATCAGTAAAAATAAGCATCGAGAAATTATAAATAAAAATAATAAAATAAAATAAAATAAAAGGTTAAAAAAGAAAAGTATAATAATAATAATAATAATAAACTATTAAAATAAATAAAGAAAAGAATTAATAAAGAAAAAAAATAAAAGTCTTGAGGCTTTTACTGTTTTCGAAGTAATGATAAAAGAAAAAAAAAGGAGAATGACGTAATAAGAATGACGTCATAATGTATGATGTAATATTTAAAAGCTAGCTAATACCTCGCCCTACCTTTCTCACTCATTCTCAGAAAGAGATGTTAAAGTTGATGAAAAAGGTAGCGATGAATATGTCAAAATAAATGAATATGTCGATGAATATGTCAATTTAAAAAGTTAGCTGACTGGGACCTCGTCAGGTGTACTGCCTTATACTCATAGCGTCATGCACTCCTCTCGTAATATACACTGCTCAAAACAATTAAAGGATATTTGAAGTTTTATATAAAATAAAGATATAAACGAAATTTTTTTTGCCGAAAATAGAAGAAGAGAATCACAAATGCAAATTTTTCTGGTTTTCAAACTGTGGAGTATGCAATTTTTGAGTTCGACGTCAAAAACGTCGCTTCAGTGGCAGCGAATGAAATTTTACTTTCAACTGGATAAAAGAGAATGAAAACAAGGATGATCGGCATTCAGTGATTGCTTTGTTTCGATGAGTACGATGTCTCAGCGAAGTCATTTGACAGATTCAGAAGCTTGGAGAATTGTTGATAGGTTAGAAGGGGGCCAAACTCAAGCCGAAGTAGCGCAAGCCATTGGAGTGTCACAAAGTGTCATTTCCAGGATCTGGAACCGTTTTTTGGAGAGTGGATGTGCAGGCCGAAGACCAGGGCAAGGTCGTAGACGGGCAACAACGCCCAATGAAGATCGGTATTTAGCATTAACAGCTCGGAGACACCGAAACATGAAAGCTACTCTTCTCCAACAACACCTTCGCTCGGCTACAGGCACCACGATTTCAACTCAGACTGTCCGAAACCGGCTCCATGCTGTAGGTCTGTATGCTCGCCGACCGATGGTATGTGTTAGATTAACATCAAGGCATCGTCGCGACCGCAGGGAGTGGGCAACCGAGCATGTCAACTGGAGGAGAAATGAATGGAGCAATATTCTGTTTTCTGACGAGCCCCGTTTTTCTGTGCATCCGGATAATAGGCGTATTTTCATCTGGAGGGACCGTGGCAGTAGGAATAATCCTGCGTTCGTGCACGAAAGTGTCAGATTTGGCGGTGGAGGAGTGTTGGTGTATGGTGGCATCTCCATTGACGGGCGCACTGACCTCTACATCATTCGAGATGGAGCTCTGACTGGTCGCCGATATAGGGATGAGATCCTCAGACCTATTGTAGTCCCTTACGCTGCAGCAATCGGAGATAGCTTCATTTTAATGGACGATAACTGCAGGCCACATCGTGCAAACCTGGTGGAGGATTTCCTTTTCGAGGAAGGAATCGTTCGAATAGAATGGCCAGCGTGTTCTCCAGACATGAATCCAATCGAGCACGTTTGGGACGCTCTAGGAAGACGAGTTTCTGGCCGCCAACAACCCCCACAAACTCTCCAAGAACCTGGAAAGAGCTCTTCTGGAAGAGTGGGGCAGAATACCCCCAACTCGTCATTAATAGCCTCATTGAGTCCATGCCTCAAAGGTGTTCAATGTTGCTGGCCGCCCGTGGAAACCATACCCCCTACTGAAAATGATTTTCTTTGAAGAAAACACCTTTTCTTATTCTTTTTTTCTCATATGCACAAATTGTGTTTTTTTCCTTTTGTACACAAATGCGCAATAAAATGCATTTTTTTCTGCCAAACATGTGTAATTTATTCTCATATAACCTACTATGTCTGTCGACCATGTATCAATCAGCTAAAAAGTTTCCCAGATACAAAATCCACCTAAAACTGCAATATCCTTTAATTGTTTTGAGCAGTGTAAATAACATTAGATGCATGCTACAGGCGATAGGGGAGCGTTCCCCTATATGTGAAGACTTCTGATGTAATTCCCGTTACGTAATAGCGGCAGCTTTGGAACCACTTACAGTGCTAAAAATCAGGGACAAATGCAGTTATTCTGGCAACAACATGCTTGTTATAAAAAAGAAAAAAAAACATGCTGTTCTGTGCATTTCTGCGTAAACTACATCGAGTTACTCTTTATATATTTCAAATTATTGAATTTTTATTTATTTTGGGACTGTTGGATCACTTGGTCCTTTGAAAGACGATTACAGCTTGCAAAAACACAAATCAGTAGCAATTCTTAACGGAAAGAAGAGCAATAATAAACGTAATAATGCAAAGCATCACGGGGTGGTTAAGAAAGATGGACTGAATTTCACATGGTTACATTTACCGAACTTTACATGTGTATTGAATAACCTTCAGATCATTTGAAAAAGAATATCCAAACATTTCTGATATTGCCATCAAATCTCTCTTAAATATCACATAGCGTATAACAGCTGCAATTGGGAACAAAATGGCTGTGCTATACAACACAAGATTTTTTGTATTCAAGAGTTCACTAAAACCTTTGACGAAATCCTGGCAGCCAGCAATCTTGGCAGCAAGTTATAGGCATGCTCTACATCATAAACTCTCCATATACGTATACTTCTGTATCGTTCTTCTGAATAAAATCTTTATAATTTTTCATTTTACTAAGTAGATTGTTCCCAATCTTGTGTGGTTTAAAAAGTATAATAGAAAATTTTAATAGTTTATGTTAAATTTGGAAAATTGCTAGGCTTGAGAAGCAATCAAAGCAGGTGGAGGAATTGCCGCTGAGTACAACGATGATTTTTCTTATAGGATTTTTTAAAGATCTCTAGCAATAACTTTAACCTAAAAAAACATGTCACATAGCTGTGATGAATTCAATGGCACAAGAAATAAATTCAATTTCTGTCTAGATAATACCATTACAGCTGCGGGAGGAAGAAATACATTGAATATGTGTAAACTAATTATAGTATAATCAAATGTAATTTACATCATTCATCTACAATGTATCTTAGAGGAAATGCCATATAAAACTGAGATATTTTTTAATTACTCTATCTATAATAATAAATTCCCATCGTCAGTTCGAATAACTAATGGCCGTATCAGACGGGAATAAAGAATAATCAACAAATATATTACAAAGCATCTTGCCCGAAAGTTTAGGAGACTGAGCGAAAACGTTCTTCGAGTTCTTTGCTGGGTTAGCTATCGTATGTTAAATGGGTAGGGCTACCAAATAAGTAGCCTATTTTTGGAAGTTTAATTTTTTTTACGCTTAATTTTCCAAGCACGGACAGAATGAACAACTTTTTCGCCTTGAGCTGAAGAAAGTTGCTTAAGCAAAAATATGTTCTCCTTCATCCAGGTCATCAATTCTACTGTCATAATGTGGTGTTAGGTGTAATGTTAAGCGAATATTGCCCGTCTGATACGTTCATTAGGCAATGTGGCTGAAACTGAATAAAATGCCTTTTTTATTATTATCTGTTATTATAGGATATGGCAACGGAGATAATCTTGACCCTAGGACAAGCTTTCGAGGTGGCCTACCAGATGGCAATCCGGGAAAAACCGTCCCGGTCCAGCTCGAGGGGAGGCGATTCAGGCACGGCGTCCTGCGGTGACGATCCAAAAAGGTATGTCAGCCAGATCACCGTGCACCTAGTGCAGAAGACCCCGGAGAAAAAAACCAACACAGAACTCAAGATTGCCGCAGAGTCGTGACGTCGACGTGAGCTCTGTAGTCGCATTCTCGAACAAGAAAGACCTTATTTCGTCGTTTATACATAACAAAAGCATATTTGTATATATTATACATAAATATATATAAATATTTAGGGCGAAAAAGTCATCCTGTTTATACTTTTTACAAAAGGAATCTAAATGCAACAGAGGCATTTAATCCGTTCCAACATTTCACCAAAAGCAGCTTAAATGTTTTTAATAATTATTAGAACGTATCCGGGACAAGATTTTTTATATGACTCATTCTGGCATCATGCGACAAATTATTTCTTTGAGATGTGTATGAACTAAAGTATAATTGATCCATTTAGCATAAAACGGAATAGAAAGTAACGAAACATATTCTTCATTTTATTTTTACTTTTCATTAAATATCATATTTATACTCACATAATTTAAAACCTCGCATATTTTTCGTAACCACCAATGTTGAAAGGAATTCCTAGATAAAAAAGCAGTTCCGCGAAATTTTTACATCAAGAATGTCAGATCATTCCAATTAATGGAATGCGATTTCATGCAAATCTA
The DNA here is from genome assembly GCA_963931845.1 of Maratus michaelseni. Lineage (NCBI taxonomy): Eukaryota > Metazoa > Arthropoda > Arachnida > Araneae > Salticidae > Maratus > Maratus michaelseni. The sequence goes on from OZ007596.1 coordinate 139,435,281, forward strand.
ACCGCAAAGTAGCCTGATTTTTTTCATTTTTGAACCTCAAGTAATGCCAAGTTTTAGTTTGTTTCTATGATTTGAAAATAAACTAATTATTATTTTTTTCCCCTGCGTTTTTTTTTTTCTCTCTCCAGCTGCCACAAGAGCGAATAGCAGTGTCATTGCCATGACTTATTATTGGCGGTTGGGGGAGGCCTTAAAATAACCAAATCAATTTTCGGCATTTGCCTTTTGTGTCCGTTAATCGGAAACTATATTATACAGTAAAATTTTCTAAGCTAGAATCGGATAAGAACAGGAAAATTTTCATTTTAGACAGTTTCCAGTCTTAGCAAGTATACTGCCTATTGTAATTGTATCTTTTTTTTTTTGTTTTTTTCTGCAGAAAGTGAGAAATATTTCCGTTTAAGACAGAATTTCGTTATATATACAGGTTTTATTTTCAAAAGTTTTACTATATATATATATAGTATAAAATTTTGTAAAAATATTAGAAAAAAATATACATACCGTCTATTCCGCGCCCCGGTGTATAATACGCAACAAAATTTTCAGACTTAATTTTTTTATTTTTAGGTATGTTCGCCGTATAATAATGCGGCGTGTAATCGCAGCAATATATTCCTTCCTTGCAAAGAAACCTTCATTACATAAATAACAAAAAATAAAATAAAGATTATTTCTGCAGAATAAGAACCATTACTTTCCATGTAGTCTAAGAGAAAAAAATATATTTTTTTAAATAAATAGCATAGTTATTGAATTAGAAATGTTATTTCTTACGATCATCTTTATTTTTTCCTAATTTTTAACCTCTTATTTTTATAACCGACGTATAACGCGCACCCGTAATTTACCATCCATTTTTTTTTTTAATCAAAAGTGCGCATTTATACGGTAATATGTTTTAAATTAAAACTTTTAAGAGTCCTCTCCCCTCACTCGAAAAGACCCACTCGCTAATGTTAATCCCATGGGACATTATTTTTCCAATATCTCGTTTGCATTTCAATATTAAATAGAGATTGATCTCAGCTATCCAATGCAAAAAAAAAAAAAAAAAAAGCGGTCAAAAATATTGAAAGGCAAACGAGATATTATAAAAGTAATGCTCCATAGGATTAACATTAGCGAGTGGGTCTTTTCGCGTGTGCCCAGTAATGAATTTATCAACATTGGATGAGAAGGGGGGCTCCCTCCCCCCCCCCCCCCTTAGCGATAGCTCTGGCCGAGTGCAGGCAATTATTGTAATAAGCATTCTGCACCATGATTCATATGGCATCGCTGTTGAAGATTTTCAGCAATTTCAGTTGATAATATTTCTTTACATTGCCTCATAAAAAAATCAAATTTATAATACATAAGGAAAATACATTTAGACGCAGAGTTTAAATAGAATGCTTGGAATGTTTTGGAAGAGAATTCAGTGGCTGGGGACTAAGTATGCATTTGATAATGTTAGCAGCAAGAATTGGTGTATCAAGCAAAATAAAAAATAAAAAAAAAAAACGGAGAAGATTTCGTGGTTCAAATTTTTCAGAAATTCCTCTAATTAGAAGACAATAATTTTAAATGGTTACCTATTAAAAAATAAATAAATAAGTAAGTAAAAAAAAACAATAATAGACAGCAGATTTAGGTATATGAAATGTTTTTATGAAAGCATTTATTCTACTAATATTATCTTTTTTTTTTTTTTCCTTCATTTCAGAATATTTCTGAAGCTTAAATAAAGGATTTTTCACCTTAGTTTAATAAAAGAAAGAAAGCGCAAAAATCCAATAAAAAATGTTAACTGTAATAAACATTTTTTTTAAAATATTAATTTATTACAGTAAAACCTGCATATAACGAAATTCTGCCTTGGAATGGAAAAATTCCATGGCTTAGGAGGAAAGAATGCAAAACAATTTTAAAGGGCGGTGTACCTGTAAAGACGAAGACCTTTCTAAAGAAAAAAGAAAAGAAAATCGACACGTTGCGATTTTGTCTTAGTAGATTTTACATATTTATTAAAGCATCATCTTCAACATGTAGCTATGTAAGTTGTTACTTTAAGTGTTCCTGGAAAAATAAATTAATATAAATAAATACTTTAAAATATTCGCATAATTTTCGCTTCCCCTACTTTTCACACAGAAAAAATCGCAAGAAAAACCCCGAAAAGTGCGCGTGGAAATGTGGTACTGTTTCAAAATATTGAACACCAAGTTTTGTCATCTATGCGGAATGCAATAAAAAATTCAGTAATGTTGAATAATTTAAGAAATTTCCTCTTCATTTAAATTTTACTAAATACGGTAGCAGAATTGATTGAGCAAATTATTAGTATCAAATAAAAACCAAAAATCTGGAAAATTAATCACAGCGCATACTTTATATAAAATTAACTAAATTCAATTTTACATACAGTATTAATAAATACTTTAAATAGTTTCTTCAAAACATCTCAAAAGCTTTGAAGAAACGTAAAGTTTCAACATTTAAATTTCCTTCGTAAAAGCAACTTTAACTCTGTAGTGCTGCCATCTCTTGGTAGAAATAAAGCTCAAACAAAACTTTATAATATGAGTTGAATACTGAAAACTTGCAGTGGAGAAGAACGATAATTTATTTTTTTTAAAAATAAAAACAGATTTGAATATTGATTTTATTACATTCATTAATAAGAAAATTACTTATTTTTGTGTATTTTTTCACATAGCTAAAAATATAAATATGTGAAAAAAAAAAAAAGTTAATCTCTATTAATTACCAGTTTTATTAATATAAATTTTCCTGTACCAGTGTTAATCTAAAATAATTACTAATATGTTCGAGAATAAAAAGAAACAGGGTGACTTTTTCGTGTTGTTTTTTTCTTGTGAGCTTGGCAGTTAAAAGCATACAGTGAGCAGTCAATAAATTATTTTTATGTTAGAATGCATCTAAAATAATTGAAAAGTTTTAAATCAAGACAGTTCTAATGTATCTACATAGGCTAAATATTTTTAATTGATTTTATGATAGTAATAACATATATAATTTAAAAAAATTCAAATAATTTACTACAATAAATGTGAAATTTCAGATGTTTTATGGTTATAATAATATATTTACTACAATTAAAAAATTTTTTAAATACTTTTAAGTATGCAGTAACGCATTAAAATAAAGGAAAAAACTTAATTGTTGTACAGTATGAATAATGTATATACAATTAATGAAGGTTTTAAAGTCATTTTAAGATAGTAACAAGTACCTAAAGCAACTAAGGTTTAACAATTTTTGACTGTGGTTATAATAATTTTATAATTATACAATATATTATAATATATTATATAATATATAATATATATATAATATAATATATATATATATAAACATATATATATTATAAACTAAAACATTTTATGATAATATTAATGTATCTACAACATTTTTTTTTTTTTTTTTATAAATAAATAAATAAAAGATTTTACGACAAGAATGGTGTAACTACAATGATGAAAAAAAAATATTAACATTTTGCATAAATCTGCTTATATGATATTTCAGAAAGGTGCGAATTATAAAAGAGAACGCAAAGTTAGTGATTCCTGTAAATATTGCATAAGATTACAGGATAATTAAGTTTTTTTTTTTTTTTTTTTTTTTTTTTTTTTTTATAAGATCAGTATTCTTAGTAACAGTTAAAAATTTTAGGACCATTTTTTACTATCTTCTAAATAATGCTCCCCCCACCCTCACCCCCTCGTAAACAACTAAATTGTCAAATTGATAAAACAAATTTAAAAATAGTTTTAAATAGATTAAAAAATACATTATATTTAAGACGATACATAAGACGATATTTGCATCATTGAAACAAAAAAGCCCCAATACCGGGGATCGTCTTTTATGATAAATACAATAAAGGAACCTTAACATTACGTACTAATATCACTATAAATTAAAAAAATCACTCATTAACACGTTAGCTACCGAGGCCGCATACGTGGCGTCGCGCTTGGTCACCTATTTGACATTTCATTTTAAATCCAAAATTACGAATTCGTACCGGAAATTTGGAAAGTATTTTTATTTTATGTAATATCACAAACAGTTGTCGAACAGTTGACAAAATGTTGTCATTAAATAAAGAAAATATTGGTATTAGTACTTTCTTGTATGAATTCGAAATTTCTGAATAAAATAAAATTCCTTTAATTTTAACCCGGTAGTGAACATGTTAATCGTATTAAAATTTTATTATTATTCATCCGATTTTCAAATATACTAATGACTTTTACAGCAATGGTTACAACACCGTAGTCAGAAAAACATTTCTTGGGGGGATTTGGGGTCCAAACTTTTATTCTTGTCTTATTTTAGATTTGTTTTTCACTAATTGAATAGAGGCAAGTATGAAGAGTTTTTATTAAGCTTTAGTTTAAATTTCAATAATTCAATTTAACATAATTACAAAAGAAAATTTAAGCCGTTTTCATTGCATATGGCATTACGATCTTATTTAAATGCTTCTTCGGTTGCGAATTGACGTTAGTGTTCACAAAATTAATATTTGAAATTTTATGTTTTATTTATGGAATACAGACATTAACTCATTTTAAGATATAAATATACCTTTATATTGATTTTATGTTTTATTGCCAAAAATATTTTTCCAGTATAGCATATGTCAAAACAGCTAAGTTTGTGGATACTTTAAATGACTCTAATTGCATTCTTCAAGAATTAGGCCTAAAAAAGTCTGACAATCCGTTGTAGACATTTTATTTTGAGTCCGATTAAAAAAAAAAAAAAAAAAAAAAAAAAAACGAATTAATTTTAAAGATTTCTTAGAAAATGCATTTATTTTTTTCAACATACTAACGGAATCAAATAATAAAGAAATGCTAACGTAGAATTTTGATTTTTGAAACTTGACTGTAGTTTATTTTCGGACGGAGGTCAAACCCTGGTGATCCTCCCATTGGCTACGGCCTTTCATGGTTATACAGGTGAAAATTTCTACTGTGAGCCTAAAATTATCCTAATTAGGTTTGACTCAATAAAACTTTGTTTCAGATTTCTATCCAAACAGCCTTTCTTTTTCAATGTTTTAGTAATTTTTAAAATTTTCGAGGATGAATTTAATTGAAAACGCGACAAGATCAATATGAAAAAGATGTCTATACAATATTTGATGCATCAGTGCCATCCAGAAATAATTTTCATACTATATCAAAAGCTCGTTTTAACATAATTTACAACGGACGTCTCAAAAATGAAAAATTCAGAAAAAAAAATGAATTCTTAAAAATTTTATTGTTTCTGTTATCATATGGCTTTTCCATTGTTTTTTCATATGGTAAGTTTAAGCTTGGATTGCATCAGAAGAGCAGAACGAGGTCAGAAAATTAAAAATGTTTAATAATTTTAATCAAACCCGAGTTAATTTTATTACAATCAAAGTCCCGGTATGGCATCATTCATGAAATATAGTCTTTCACTGCATTTTTTGTGCAAAATGTTTTTGTCATTTCTTTTAGAATTCTGAAACCACAAGTTGATCTATATGCATGTCAAATCAGCATTTTTAGTTTCTTGCACGCCTGCATGATCCTGTAGTCTTTTAGTGACTTTAGTCGAAAATATTAGCTGTTGTGTTTTGTTGTGTTCAACATCTCTAAATTTTGCTCTCGTCTTTCCCAGGATATCCTCAGGTGTTTCAAGGAAGGAATCCATGGGAAAGTACAAGAGCCTGCAGTGTCGGTGAAATTAAATTTTAATCAGGAGCCAAAGAAAAAAAAATGAAGAATTCCTTCAAAGTTCAGCGTACTAAAGTGGAATTTCAAACTTTTGACTCAATGATTTTACTTGAAAAGTTTTTAAAAATCAAAATGTTTCGTTACCATCTTTCAACAGTTGGAATCAGAGAAAATGTTTTAACCAAAATCAAAGTTAATCTCTTTATAGAAATTTTTGAAAGCCATGAAATTATAAAAGCACATTGAATTAAATACTGCAGATGGATGAAAACAGCATTTAAAAATTCTGCCACTTTTATATAATTAGAATTTAATGAGGAATCATGAAAAATAAAGTTGAAGAATTCTATCAAAGTTCAGCGTTCTAAAGTGGAATTTCACACTTTTGACTCAATGATTTTACTTGAAAAGTTTTTGAAAATCAAAATTCTTCGTTACATATTTCAACAGTTGGAATCGGAGAAAAAGTTTTAACCAAAATCAAAGCTAATCTCTTTATAGAAATTTTGAGAAAGAGATGATATTATAAAAGCACATTGAATTAAATACAGTAGATGGGCGAAAACAGCATTAAAAAATTCTGCCATTTTTATATAATTAGAATTCAATGAGGAATCATGAAAATAAAATTGAAGAATTCTTCCAAAGTTCAGCAGTATAAGGCTGAATTAGACGCTTACATATTTTTCAATGATTGTTTAAAAGGTTTTATGAAAATCAAAGCGATTTTTTACGATTTTCCATGTTTTTCTTTCAGTTATTGAAAATGTTTTAATTAGGTTCAAAGGGAAACACCTTTTAGAAATTTTTGTACATAGGCAAAAACACATTTCATTAGGTGTTCTCGGGGGGGAAAAAAAACAGCACTTAAAAATGCTTTCACTTTTAAATTACTGATATTTAATCAAAAATCGAGTGAAACAAAAATTATTTTTTTTTTCAAAATCCAATTATTACATTCAATTCTTACACAATCAAGATGCTTTGCTGCATCTTTCAGCAGTTGAAATCGGAGAAAATATTTTAATAAAATTCAAATTGAAAATTTATTTTTTAGAAATTTTTTTAGAGATGTACATAAAATATAAAAGCAAAACATCGATTAGATTCTTTAGATGGTTTAAAAATGCATATAAAGTTATTTCTACATTTAAAATTTAATTAGCAATAATGGGAAACAAAATTTTTACACTTGATTAACGTGATTTTGTTTGAAAAAGTTTTGATCTTTCAACATTTGGAATCAGAGAAAGTGTTTTAATGAAATTCTAACTCAATTTTTTTAAACATTTTCTTACAGCTGTTAAAGCGCAGAAACACATTCCATTAAATGCTGTAAGTGCAGGGCATAAGAACACATTCCGTTAAATGATCTAAGGGGTGAAAATTTTTTGAAAGTCAAAATGCTTTGCTACATCTTTTAAAATTTAGAATGAGAGAAAATGTTTTAATTAAATTGAAAGTAAAAATTTTCAGACTTGTTTTAAAAGAATAAAAGTACAATGAATTCAATGTTGTAGATGGACGAAAAGAAACAGGAAGAGTTACTTTTACATTTTAATAACATTTAATCAGGAATCGTGGGTAATAAAGAAAATTTTCAGACTTCAGTGAAATAATGTAGAATTAGTTACTAACATATTTATCAATGATATTTTTTTCAAAGTTATGTAAAAATCGAAATGGTTTCTTACGACTTAAAAAAATTTGAGTTAGTGAAAATATTTTAACAAAATTAAGAGTTAAACTTTTCCAGAAATATGAAAACATGATATCAACAAACACCCACTGCAACATCATACTTAAAGTATAAGATAGACAAAGAAAATTTCAAATATGTTATTCCATTAATCATCTAATTATCCATAAGATATAAGTGATAAAAATAGTTCCTAATATTTAAAATATTTCCGATAATTTTAAAACGTGTCTGTACGTTTGTCTTTTCGTTGTTATGTATTTTAGTAATTTCATATCATTTCATTATTCATTGAACAAACATACATTAAAAATGTGTATTACTTGTATTATCACGTAAAATTATATATAAATGTATACAATATAGAAAAACAAACAAACAGAGTATAATGTGAAGCATTGTAAAACAAACATCTTTAAGCTATCATTTGCATTTCATGAGCATTTTAAGTAAGAGTTACTTAATTCAATGGTGTATAATTGTTACTCATTTAAATCTATCAAATTAAAATGCGATAAAAAGAGTTTTAGTTTTTAAATATTCAATTTGCCGTAGTTTAGAGGTCTGCATGGGCCAAAATTTCCAGGCCCGGGCGCTGCCCAGCCCGTTCCAAGATCAGTGAAAACAGGCCCGACCTGTTAAAAAGTCAATGAAATCACGCTCGGCCCGATCCAGCTCAGCCCAACCTGACTCAATTTCTACAAAAATTTACGATTTTTCTTAACATGTAACTAAGATTCTTTTATACTATGAATACTGATTACATATTTATTATGGTAAAATTTTAGAGTATATTTTAGATTACTACATGTTGGCAAGCCTACAGAATAGCAAATTGTATGATCCACCTTAGACACTTAGACTATTACATTCAAATAAAGACATTAAAAACATTAATGTAGTTTAGAATAAAAGAAAAAATATGCTTAAAAACACCATAACTTTTGTTGCTGTATAATAAGCAAAAAGAAGAATTTTGAAAACGTCTATATCTCTATAATTTATTATGGTATATTTCCAAAGATTCCGTTAACAAAAGTTCATTATCGCTATTACTATTTTCACTAAACAAATTGCTTGCTCGACACGTCCTGGGAACAATTTAGCCCAGTTCCGGTCCGGCCCGAGTATGTGGAAAAAATTGTAAGCCTGATCCCGGCCTGGCCCGAGTTAGTCTGCTGAAAAATTTAAGTACGATGCCTACGCTGGACATTATATTTCTGTACTGATGTTATCAAGTTGCATAGGCTCGTGTAGCACATTTATAACTTATTTTCGTCCCAGTCACGTCCATTGAAAATTGTTTAGATATTATCAGCTTAGTTTTCATCCTTTTAAATTTGTTATATCGGGCCTGTGTCAACCCACTTAATTGTTTTATCGGGAAGCTACGACCTGTTTTATTTATTTATTTATTTATTTTGTCGGTTTACAAAAAATTGTTTTTATTCTGCCGACCCGGCCCGTTAGAAATTTTGTGTATATTTTTCTGGCGTCAGGACCGGGCCCATGCAGACCTCTACTGTAGTTTCATAATAATTTGAACGATTTGATTATTGGCATTCATGTTTGGAATTAGTTAATATGCATAGGCAATAGAGCTGTAGAATAGCATTATTTTTTCGAAGTGAAAAATAATAAATGTACACACACACATGCATTTCTATAGATACATAGGTGTTCACGTATGTACGTACTACACATACACATAAGTACACTACACTTTTATAAGCATACACATACACCTTTTAAATGTAAAGTATTTAAGTAACAGCGATATATGTTAGGGAATAATCTAATGAATTAGTGAAATATTGCAAAAAATAAAATAAAATATAAACGATATGAAAAGATATTCGTTAACCTCTGTAAAAATAGAAAAAAAAATGCGTCTATAATTTCAGACGCAATCAATTAGCGGCTCTATTTATGAAACTGTCTAAAGTGCACTAACACCAACAGTCCTTTGAAATTACTTTAAAATTTCTAAACTTTATCGCTATTACTCAAATATTTCTGAATAACTGTTCATACACTTAAAAAAATCTGTTGATTTTACAGAAAAAAAATTTCATCCATAAATTAAAAAAAAAAAAAAAAAAAAAAAACGTTTATTTCACGGAAATAATGTGTCTTTATTACGAACTTTTGGGCAAAATCTGTTAATATAACAGAAAGTTCGTAATAAATACAGATTATTTCCATAAAATAAATAAAATAATAAAAGCTTTTTACTGCCGTTCCGGCTGACAGTTTTTTTCTGTAAGATCATCATATTTTTTAAAATTAGTGCAAATGCATTTACATATATGTTAATGTTTCTAACTAAAACATTTAACGATCGTAACAGGACCAGATTATAATTCAGAGACCAAAGTATTTATCGGGACCAGTTTTTAAGAAAAAAAGTACAACCTGCTGCTTTGAACTAAAAATGTCTAAAATTCCATAGTATTATTGAAATATATATAAGTACTTACATAAACATAGACAAAAGTATGCATTACATTTTTGAGAAAAGCTCCCTTATTTTCCATTACTCATGTTCTTAAAATCATACTATTATGTGAAACAGTAAGTTATTTGTACATGACGAAAAAACTACTATAGAGATTTTAATGGGTTTTTCACTATGAATGAAGCTTGATCTGCAGTTTATCAAATAGCCCCCCTCCCTTTTTTTTGTACGATTTGGGGCAGAATTTGAGAAGATACACTGTTAAAAAAAATCTGTTAATGTTACAGAAACAAAAAAAACTGTCAGTCAAAACGCCAGTAAAAGACTGTTCATTTTGCACAAACAATCTGTATTTATTTCGAACTTCTGCGCTAAATCTGTTTAAATAACAGAAAGTTCGTATTAAATACAGATTATTTCAGTAAAATAAACAGTTTTTTAATGACGTCGTGGCTGACACTTTTCCCTGTAAAATCAACATTTTTTTTTTTTTTTTTTTTTTTAAATACAGTTTACAGACGAAAAACTAATCTTTTCCTTGTATTTTTCCACGTGAAAATTTCTTTCATTTCATGGATTTTAAATACGGATTCGGCGGGATAAAAATACAGTGAATATGATGTCTTTTTGACCCAATTGTAATAAAATGTTTCAATTTTACGAAAGAAATGCACATTTTCACTTAAACATAAGTATTTTTACCGATAAAAATATTTTTTTGTACGCAAAATTTTTCTTTATTTCAATCAAAATGCCAATTAATTTAATTAGTTTAATTCAAACAAAATAGGTTTTTAAAAGTTTTTTTAAGGGTCTTAATCTCAGTACTAATAGAACGAAACATAAGTGCAAATTACGTCATTGTGTCGCAATTATAGTAAAATTTTTCAATTTGCGAAAATTCAGGTTTTCTTTAGAATGGGATAGTTTGAGATCAAGGCTCATGGTTGAAATTTTTTTTTTCTGTTAAACATGACATCAGTTTAACACAAGGAAAAATTTTCCTGCCACGTGTTCGAATATTATCCATTAAAAAAATATGAATAATTTATTAAAAACACCTACTCACTCCTGTATTAGATGGCGAATCAGCAATTCCTTATATGAAAGAATAGAAGCGATACATTTTAAACTTACATATTTAAAGAAACTTTTTATCGCTTTATTAAAATTTTATTAGTAATATTCTGATTCCCAGTAGCAATATAATTTTAATTTCATGTTAGTGATCACACTAATACTATGTATTTCATATAGTTAAAAAACGTTCAAACCAGGCTTACAAAGCCCCGAGATTCGCATGTATATTTATGTAATTATAATCAACTTTTTGCCAATTTATCGTAATTGTTATGAAAATGATATTTTATTTTGTTTTCCCTTGATTAATAACTCATACATTTAATTCAGCAATGAAACATATATAATACTGAATAAAAATAGCAGTCTAACTCGAACAAAAGAAAAATATAATGTAATATAAATATTTAAATATATATGAAAAATTTATGTTTTGTTGATGAAAAATATGTTTTGCATAATTGTATGTAAAATGTATGTAAAGTGAAAAATAATTGTTTTATTTATCAGAGCTGTCAATTAATATACATATTAATGCTGCAAATGAAGTAACATAAAATGCGACTATTTATGAAAAAATCCAATTACTGAAAATAAAATAATATTAATAATAATAAAGTAAAAACACAATTCACTGTGTTATATATCCATTTGTTTAAGTTATAACTTGTATGCCATATTATGCCATCATTAAAAATTATATTGACTGCCAACTGTATGTTTTTTACGCCAAAAATGGGCTCCAAAAATTGTTCTGCTCACTTAGATTCCATAATTTTATTACTTGTATATAGATATAAATTTTCAGGGCTTAAATCTTCCAGTAAAAGGAAATAACTGCATTTTTAGAATAAAAACTTCCACTTTCTTAGCAAAAAATAAATTAAAATGTAATATTTCTAGATATACCGGGTGCACCGAAAATTTGTTAAAACTTTAAAATTCATTAAAAGGAAACAAATGATGCTAAAAAATTGCGGTTTACACGAATGGGATTATAGAGGGAGATCGGATTTTTTTTTAATAACAACAAAAAATTTGATTAAGAAATTACCGATAGATGGCGCTGCATGCATAATATGAAGCATATTTATTCAAATCAGGCTGTCAATAAAACGCCTCAATATACACAGATTCTTCATTCGATGCCAGCAGTATGCTATCGTTACCAAATCAAGTGCTGTCGGTTAAACACTTTTACAACAACGGGAAATTGGCAACTGGCGATTTGCGGAAATTCTGAACGGCAAAATGACTGAAAACGAGAAAAAAGCTTGTTTCATGTGCTGGGATACTGAAGCTTGTCAGACTCTTCACTGAAATGGTGAAACTATAAACCTAATTTGCATATATCTGCTTCATATTATGCATGTCAGCGCCATCTATCGGTAATTTTTTTAACAATTTTTTTTTTATTATTAAACAAATCCGATCTCCCTCTAATCCTATTCTCGCAAACCGCATTTTTTTTAGCATCATTTGTTTGTTTTGTTTTTTAAATAAATTTTTAAAGTTTTAACGAACTTTTGGCGAATCCGGTACAGTATCGTTTTGAAATTTAAAAAAGAATAAGTAAAAAAAAAAAAATCAAAAGGCAATATTTTTTTTTTATAAAAAACGGTCATTTTTTATTATTAAATTGCCAAATGAACAATTACAAAGTTTTACTAATAATCTAAAGAAAAAAAAGAACATTACCGTATAATTAAATGTTAAATTGTTAGCTAAAAAATTACGAACAATGCTGTTACTTCCAAAAACGTTTTCATTTCATTTCTTTTTTCTTTCTATTTTGGTTTGGTATATATGTATATTTTTTTTTATTTGTAACTCAAAGCAAAACATAAAATGTTTCGAAATGATACATAATAAAGTTTGAATAAATCTTTTACTAATAGTTAAGTTACATTAAATAATAACAAATTATATTACATTTAAAAATTTATTTACTTATTTATGTAATCGATATTTAGTTCCGTAACTTTCTTAAATTTAATTTTAAGTGAAAAAAAATATCTTACGAAATAGTCTTAAAAAATATTGTTTAAAATATGCGTCATTTTTTGAACAGGTGATGTAGTTTTAAGTAAAGTTTATAATGCATCGATATATAATATACTTTAGAAAATTTATTTTCCATTAAATTTAAATATTGATATGTAAAATACATGAGCAGATATCTGACAATTACTGCAAATATGTATTACGAGATATTCATTATTGCAATAAAAATCCAAATCTTAATAACATACATATGAAAAGAAATAATATTTAAAACGTATCTTCATTTTACATAAATTTAGAATTTCTAAATATAATAGGGAATAAAAATGCATCTACTAACAGCTGTTTATCGTCAATAATTTTATTTAATTTCTTCTAATATAAGCAAATAATTTTACATGTTAGAAAAAACTGAAATTGATTTCCATAAATACTGCAAGAAACGTTTAAAACTCATCTTTACTTTACATAAATTAGAATACGTAAGTATAAGATCAGATAAAAAGTATGTACTGGTAAACGATTTATCGTCAATAATTATACCTAACTTCTTTCAACGTAAAAATACTGTTTTTCTTTTTGTTTTAAAGAAAAATCAAATCTTATCCGACATATTTTTTCATTATTTTTTTCAGTTTTAAAAAATGATGTAACTAACAATTTTATAAATGCAGAGGATTTAAGCCCTGTTTGCAATTCTTTTGCATGATGTAGTATAATATATTATTTCACATGAAAAAAGATGCCATCTAGGCATAGCCTATCTGTAATATTTCTATTGGGGGAAAGAAGCTGTTTTAAAGTTATACACCCCCCTGTACAAATCATGAGAGTAAACGTTATATGTTGAAAGTTTATGGATAAATTTGGAATGGTGGTTTAGGAGTTTAATTGTGGACATTGCTATATTCAATAAAATCCTATTTGCATCGGCTTAGCAATCCAACATCCTTTATTATGGTTCTCATAACAATGGAACTATAATACAACTTCATGGAAACAATTAAGCTAATGTATTTTTTGAAAGTAGCTTGTTAGTTTTTACTTTGAACTATAAAAAACCGGAAACGTGGGACGTATATTTTGGAATTTATATTATAAAAAAATATATTCTTATTTGTGGGTCGTTTTAGAAAATTTATAAAAAGTAATAAAATATGTAATGTACCAAAAAAAAAAAAAATGCTTATTACCTCATATATTTTAACAATAATAAAGAAGTTCAGTACGAATACAGTCGAAGTCCTTTATGTCGAATTCAGTGGAACGAAATGTCGTTTTCATTACTGTCCTTTATTACCATGAAACTTTTTGCAATCTCCCTGTAAAATATAGATTGAAAACAAAATTAAGAAGAAGAAACTTACTGAACAAAAGTAATGTAAAATGAAGACAAAATATATAACTATTCGTACTAGAAAATTAATATTAATTTTATAATTAAAGTTAGAAGATTTTTACATTCAACTAATTCTCGCAAAAAAAAAGGGGCGGGGGGTAAATAAAGTTGATATTTGTTTGTAGCATTTTGCATTTAAATAATTCCTACAAAATAAAAACTAAAAAGTGCAAAATTTCATCACACCGAGTTGGTTAATTCGACTCGACTGTATTTCATGTGAATTCAACTTTAATACCCGTCTCTAAAACTAAATTATGTATATTTTTATTTCCTTTTGACTTTTGAAAAAAACTATTAATATTTATATCAGGGCGTGGTTTCGTAGTAAAATATTTCATAATTTTCATCACATATTTTTTAAAAGGAGGAGTTAATTAAAAAAAAACCACGCTTGTTCAAAATTATTTTGATATGTTTTTCTGTTATTTATTGTAACTTTTCACATAAATTAGATTAGATAAAATAAAATAAAAAAAGAAACTTAAAAATAGTACATATTATAAATTATTCTATGGAGGTATATTTTAAAAATAATACTTATTTACTTTTTAACACGTTTTTATTTTCTCGCAGATAAGAATTAAGTTTTTTTATTGCGAAATTTTATATAAATATATTTATGAATTAATTAATCGACCAAAAACAAATCCTCAACATTCATAAATTTATTTAATTCCTTTTAAACGGTGGATCCATTAACATTTAAATTGCATCTTATATCGAAATGTGTTTATTTTCTATCTCACACCAAACAAAATTAAAGAGAAAAGGTTAGAAAATAAAATCTAATGCATATAATTTTTCTTTTTAATTTTATAATCCAGCTGAAACACCGATTAAAAAAATATGTAATACGTAAAATTGTATTATTATTTTATTTTATTATTATTATTTTTTTTAAGGTAAAATTTGATTCACAAACAGTTTTTAAGATAAGTGTATAAGAAAATAACTTTAGGTTATAATAATTCAGTTACAATTTATCAAAAAGTATTATAGTGACATACTTTTAAAAATACTACAGCTAAAAATATAAGAATAACAGAAAAAAATATACAGAGGAGTAGAAAAGTGTAAATATAAACCAGTTTGTATGTTTGATAGAATTTTCCTGATTTGAGGAGTTGTTTACAAAAAGAAGAGATAAATAAAATTGATTGTAAAATTTAATTTGTCTCATTTATAGAAATAAAGAAAAAAATCCGTTTACGGACAGTCATTAACTTGAGTGCTAGAAATTAAATATCTTTTGTTTTTAAAAAATATTTAGTTAAAATTCATAAAAAAACATGTTTTTTCTTTGACAGCTAAAAAACTGGAATAAGCAGAAATTAATATACATAATTTTTTTTAAGTGCCTAACTCTAAATAAGAAGAAAGTTACAAAAATAATTTATTTTTCGAATTAAGAGAAAAAAAATGTGTGAAATTAAAAAACAGTGATAGAGCTAATTTGATTTCGTATATCATATGATTATAGTAAAATAATAAAATAAAAGATGGATTTCTTTTCTAACAAAAATAATATATAAAAATACAGTTAAGCTTCAATATCTCGAAACGTTAAATTAAAGAAATACATTTCAACTCATAGATTATTCGAGTTATAAAAATATTGAAATACTTTTATTTGTTTATTGTTAGTTTGAGTTATGGAAAGTTTAACTTCAATATTCCTTACTCAAACAATTTTTTTCTGAGAGAATTTGAAAAATTTCATTTTGTTCAGTTCTTTGTTTAAAAAACTGCTGCACAAAGAATAATATATAACTTTTTTTAGTCGAACGAGATAACTCATAAAATTCACCAAATAGATAAATAAACATTAAATTAAACGCTTTCTTGATTATCCCTAGTTAAATCGTATTAGTTGAATCGTTACTATTAAACGAAAAAAAAAAGAAGTCTGTATAACCGAATTTGAGAGATATCATTGTATGTTGTTCTGTGTTTTAAAAACTGCCGAATTCGAAAGCAAATATATAGGTCTACACGAAATTGTTATATTTTAATTTATTTCAGATTTAAGGGTGTATTAAAATCCAAACTGCTTATTTTGAGACACATTTGTAAATTCATTTTTGCTCTAAAATTCATCCAATTGGCAGGTTCTCTTATTCAGAAACTTTAGAATGTCCGTATTGTCTCGATTTTTTGATAAAGGCAGACTATATTTCAAAAAATGCTGTCAAAGTGGACATTTTGAACGGAATTTACCGAAGCGATAGCGCTAGAAAAAAAAAAAAATATGATCGTACTGTGAAAATAATTGTCTGTAAATCAATTTCTAATTAATTGAACGAAAAATAAAAACATGGGGTCCTTATAAATGTCTTTATAAATCACGCCGCCAAGTTTCCTCTTGTTACTTTTAAAAATGAGTCTCAAAATGTGTCTCAAAATTTTGAGTTGCTGAGCGTGGAAAAATATATATTTTTTAATACCACCTTAATATATAAGCTTAGGATGCAAAATCTATTTTTTTTTCTTATCAATTAGGAAACCAATTAATATGTTAATGGATCCAACACAATACTATAAAAAATAATTTTAGAAAAATTACAATTTTTATGTATGAGAGAAAAAAATTCAATACCTTGGTGCTATGTAAAGTACTCATGTAAACAGTCCTGCATGGCTCCACGTGAAAGAAAGAAAGAAAAAAAAAATAGAGTACTTTTTTCCAACTTTATCGGACGTCAACGCTAAACTGTGATGTTACGCATGAGAGGATGGATTCTCTTATGTTCTATCTAGTCTACAGTGAGATTAAAGCCTGTATGTAAGATAAATGAATTATAATAAAGTAATATAAATTGATTATTATTCAGGTCTGCTAAAGGTGTATACATTGAGAATTTGTAATATGATTTATGAATACTTGTGAATGTTTTAATTTTCACTGTAAATTTGGGATGCAGATATTTACTTCGCATTGTAATTATGTACTTTGTATATTTATCCCAAGCCTTGAAATAAAGAGACTTTAAATTATCGTCAAAATACTTGTGTGTGCTTTTTCATTTAGTTTTAACAGAGCATATCCTATATCTTCTGCTCATATAGAATGTGAAACCTTCACACTTATACCTATATAAAAGTTGTTCGGTAAAAAAGTCCTGAATTTTAACTTTCAATAATTCATTAAGATTAAGTAAGTGACATGTTGTCAAGGCAACAAATCATCTTTTCTTTTCTTTTTTCTTTTTCTTTTCTTCTTTTTCTTTTTCTTTTTTATTTAAAATAAAGTAACTTTTAAAATAGCTCAAATTTTAGACAACAGATGGCGCTGTGCTTCCTGAAGCTTTAAAAACATTCAGTTTTATGATATTACTTATGCCACCTTTATTATAATTTATAATTAATGATTTATTGAATTTTAAATCTTGGGAGTCCTTTGTGGAACATTTTGTATGTACCTATACACATATGTGTATATTCCTAAAGACTTATGTCTTTACACAAGGATAAAAAAAGAGATATGATAAGTAGATTGATGAATACACAGAAAGTTATACAAGTACAGATAGAAACAGGTATAAAGTAGAAACTAAGAGACATACTAATAAAGAAGCAGAAGTTGGTACGACGATATAGAGTAAGACGATGTATAAACAGAGAAACTTGTAGAGTAGAAACAGACATATTATGATAAAGGTAAATAGCTATAAATGCACAGAGAGTTATAGATATTAGAGACGAGTTCGGGCTCTTTTTTCGGAGCCCGAGCCCAAGCCCGATACCAAGCGTACGCAGTATATAGAAAATTTATAGGATGAAATTAATGAGTTATCAGTTCATCTTGAAGCTAAGGCACTTTTTAAAAATATCACTTTAAGTAACTTTTGGACGAACATAAATATTGCATGAGAATGCGCAAAACGGTACTCCCATTTTTTGCCCGCACTTCCAATCACATATATGGTTGGATCTCTTTTACCCATGTTTGATTCCAGCCTAACAAAACAAAACAAATAATATTTAAATTTATTGCGAATTTAAGGTTAAAACTCGCGAATTTTGAAATCATTGTCGAGAACCGCCAATCGCATCGATCACTTTTGACAGTGTCAATCAATTTTAGAAACTTAATAGAAGTTCCATTATAATGGATCTGATTACATATAAACATGTTAAACATACGTAATATAAATAATAAATAATCTAAAATTTGAATAAATGCCTCTTTTAATTGTTTTATTATAATCAAGAAATAATAAAATTGTGGGAGTCGGCAGACAGTTGAGAAACTCTTGAAGGGGTGGACGCTCAATAAAGTTTGTCGATACCTGTGTGAACACTACTGTGTGAGCACTACTGTGAATACACTACAGTGAATACCATGACAATAGATCTAAAGAAGGACTTCTAACGAAATAGTGTTAATATCCTATCGCGACTTTGGGACGAAATGGCAGCTGCGCAGCTACGCGCATGGTTCTGCGCAGCCGATGAGAATCTCTGCTAAGACAGCGCCACCTACAACATCAAACCGAAACTGTATATCAGATACCCACCAGACGACAGACGGTTTGAAGAAGCAGACGAACTGATGACGTATGGCAAATCTGTCCTACACATGCGCCACCTATTTGAGACATTTTTCCAGGAATGATTTTCTTCTTGGAAAGGCTATTTCGTTAGAAGTCCTTGTGAATACACTAGACACTAGACCACCAATACTTCGCGGAAAAGGCGGCGAGTGGTGGAATCAGAGGTCTATTCCTTCGGTTACTGACCAGAATGGTGGTAGACCCGATCACGGAAGATCGCCACTGGAAAAATTTAAAAGCTAAATTTAGTAAGATTAAGACATCGAGCAGCGGGTCGGTTCGTTTATCATTATAGCTTTCAATCACTACTGTGAATACACTACAGTGGACTCTCGTTAATGCATCTCTGCTTAAGACGTATCTCCGGTTAATGAGGACAGTTTTGTTTTCACACACGTTGCTGCATCATAAAGTCTCTTAGTGACTTGAAGAATGCAGTTACGTAACTGTCTATTTTTAATTATTTACTATGAGCGCAGCTTTGCAACACTTTTATTTTTGTTTCTATTGTACATTTTGATGTATTTTATAAAATGTGTAAAGAAGAAAGTGTTGCACGATTGCGCTCATATAAATAATTGAGGTAAAATTAGAAGAAATTGCGTATTTTTCCTCAAAAACTACGAATAATACGAACTTTGAGCTTGTGTAAGTCATATAAATCCGAACAAAATGCAAAAACTATTGTTGAAATCGTACAGGATAAACCTTCTAATATTAAAAAGTGAAACAATTAAGTCAGTATAACAAAATCGAATTTTAGTCTCATTTCATGGGTCAAAAACACGGCTTATGGATCCTGATCCTTTCAAGTCTATCCCACAACTGGAAAATAGTGGGGGTAAAACGATCATTTGTTCAACTATAGCAAAGAAATGTCAGAGATTACTTTCTTATTAATGGGAAATTATATATAAGTAGAGCAATTTTTTATTTATTTATTTTTAATTTTTATTTTTTGCATATTTTTTGTTGTGAGTAATTTATTCTTTTGTAATCACAAACTATCATTAACTTGCCCTTTTTTTTAATTAAAATTACTGAATTAAAGAAAGGTTTCTTTCAGAATAATGTTGGTAACCTTTTTAGTTTCTGTCAAAAATTGAATTCAATTTTTTTCAACGAAAGGCATTATTTTACACCGTTGAATCTCTTACATCGTTTAATGCAAGACTTCGGTTATATTGCGGGCGAAAAATAGTCTGCATTAGAAGTCCGCACTAACGAGAATTCACAGTAATTTTTTTTTCAATCAGTATATTTATCAAGACATCAAATTTATAGTATTTCAAGTAATGGCTTATACGAGGACTGTTTTGGCGAATGAGGCACTTACCACTGGTAAATAATCGGAAAGGTCGCGAAAATTGACAGCGTTTACCAGTAACAAGTATTGGAAGAAATAAAAAACAATAATGACAAAGAACGAAAAGGTAAAATAAAGATCGCGATACTGGGTATAATATTGCATTAGTGAATTCAAGGAAAGTTAAGCTTTAACTATAATTGTGTAATAGGTACTAGGATGTGTTTATTTAAGGCTGTTTTCAAATCCAAACTGGCTACTTTCTGACACATTTTTTAATTCAATTTTTTTTCGGAAACGCATGAAATTGACAGATGTGGTTATTCAGAAACTATGTAATCGAATTACGTTTTCCCTTTTTAGGTAAAGACAGGAGATCTTTTATAAAATACTGTCAAAGTGGGCGTTTTGAATCGAATTCTCGACGCGTCACTCCGAGGATGGATTAAAACTCGTCGTAGACACCAATCGCTTATATCTTGATATAAGTAATTTATTTATAAAAAAAAATGGAAAACTCATTTCGATTTCAAATTGCTTCAATAGATAAGCCTGCCATTGCATTTAAAAATAAGTCAGAAAGATGTGTCAGAAAGTTTCGCGTTATTGAGCTGGTCATTTGAGACCAGACTTTAATTTATTTTTAAATTAATCAACCTCCTTCTAATTTCGCGCAGTAAATCAATTAATTATACAATTCATTCTTTATTTCTTTCTTTAGTTTCTTATTTTTAAAAATTGGGTTTAGAGTGTGATGTGTTTCTTATGGCTCTTTTGTAATTTTAATTTGTATCCTGAGATACTTTGATTAAATTATAACAATTAGTTGTTTTGATTCCGAACCATGATTTTTAGCACTTCTCAAGAAAGTTAAAAAGTGTTTATGAATTCGTTTTTTTTTTGTCTGTACTCTAACCCTCGTATATACTCGTATTGCCATGCAATTTTTATGTGTTATCGAGGTTTAGTATATATAGTAAGTTTAGTATTTGAAATTAAGTATGTAGCATTTATATTTCGTTTACAGGGACACACAAACGAATTCCGTTTCATTATGGTGTATGGGAAAAAAATCGTTTATGGTGCATTTTATTCATGTTGCGATATTTGAAACATAATTAGATTGATATGCAAGGGATTGATATGGAGTGTGAAATAAATAGCATTCATAGTTCCTTTATAGGGATGCACAAAATAATTCCATTACATTATGATCTTTGGGGAAAAATCGGTTGCGGATCATTTTAATGATGTTATGATTCTTCAGGCATAATGCAATTAAAAGGAGGACTGAGGTGCACTACACTATGTTTTGTATATATTATAGAGTGCGTTCATTTATGTGCGGACAGGAGTGCGTTTAGTATATGTTACTGGAGTGCGTTCAGTATTAGTTCATTTACAGAGATGCACTAAAGAATTCGGTTACAGAACTGACTATGATCTATAATTGCTGGAAGTGTGTTTTCCACTGCAGTATGCATTTTTAAACTTATCTAATTTTTGTGTATTACGTGGGTGTGTAATAAATTCTATGGGTCATATACCGGGTTAAACGACAAAATTCGCACACATTAAAGCATATGGGCTGCAATTGCTGAAAATGCACTTTTAATAAGTCAACCGGTTCCGAAAGTGAAAATATGTTCGTAAAAAAAAAATTCGCAAAGAAAATCGGAAAAGTCACCAACGGCGAAAATAGAGATTGATCTCAACTATCCAATGCAAAAAAAAAAAAAAAAATTTTAAAATATTGAAAGGCAAACGAGATATTAGAAAAATAATGCCCCATAGGATTAACATTAGCGAGAGGGTTTTTGAGGGGAGAGGATCCTTAAAGAAAGGAGGGAGACGAAAAACTGCTCCAGTTAAAAATATGTTTGGGCTACGATTCTGACTTATACTTTATGTCATCTTTTAATTTAATTAGATGTCTAAAATAAAATCGAACCATAACCTGATTTTCTATATGATCCATATAAATGCAAAATTTATGGCGTGCAAACATAATTTTTAATTCCTGTCTTTTTATACAATATAAACTTATCATTTTAAAACACATTCCTCAAAAAAAGCCAACCCTTTAGACACAAGGATGAATGTCCCTGAGACCCTCTGGATGCAATATCGCACCCCCCGCCGACTAACTCTCGAATATATCCCCCATGTATGTACTCTAATCAAATTTCTGGTCCAGTGCCCAACGTCCAGTAGCTGTGCCCCCTGAACCATACTGTCGGCGGGGCGCCATAATTGGTTAATTACGGGAGTCGAGTGCTGTCATATGCAGGGGCTTTCTGGGGGAGGGCACCCTACGTTCGATCCAATTACTGCAGAATACCTGAGAGAAAACTGAGGCTACTAGGTTGGTGGAAGTATGAAGGTTCATCGTTTTCAGCCGTCTTTGATTATCGTTTGGGAGGGGGTAGTGGTCGGTTGTATATAAAATAGGCATGCTCAAGGCTATGGTGAGGGGAAAAGCGCAAGAGGTTGGGGAGATGGGGCGTCAATTTTAGATTATGTTTTGAACGGGTTGAAGTGTTTTGGAGGGAAAAAAACGGTCTCCATTAAATTGAGCTCAATTAAGTTTTAATCGATTTTTAGGTCTTCCGATGATGAGTTTAAACTTTCATGAAGTTTTTAAACTTCAGTAAATTTGTTTTGGAATATTATGCGATAGTATTATGGCTAAAATATGTATACAGACGTGTGAAGCTGTTTAAGAGATTAAAATAATTTTATGTAAAAAGTAATTAAAAAATTTACTTTTTGTAAGTACGATTAAAATCAGTGACCGCAACAAAAAATTTGAAACAGAAAAAAGTGCTAAAATATTGCACTAGATTTGTGTCGGGAAAGCCAACGTAAAGAAAAGATACGAAAAATTAATCAATTTTTAGGTTTAATGATGATAAGTTAAATAAATATTCATAAAGTTTTAAACTTTATTAAATTTGTTTTAGAACGTTATGTCATAGTATCATGGCTAAAGTAGGTTGCAAATGCGATTAGAATAACGAATTATTAAAAAAATAATAATAAAAAATAAAATGTGAGTTGCTATTACAATAAAAGTTAGCGAACATAATAGTAGAAAATTTTTAAAATATTGCACGGAATTTGTGTAGGGAAAGCCAAAGTAAAGAAAATATATGAAAATCAAGAAAAGATTATAGCATGCAATTGTTTGAAACCTTCAAAAGGGAACTCTTTTTTTTTTTCTGTGGAAAATAAGATAGGAAGAAAAAAAATGTTCAGTAGTAACGGATATCATCCTTAAGGCTGTTTATCAGTGAACTCTCGATTCTTCTCGCTAATGTTAATTCTATGGGCATAGAGTGCATTGGTATATTTAAAATATCTCCTCGGGAAATTAACATTTTCAAAACTTCTGTTTTCTGTGTACACTTCTTAACGGATGTTTCTTTTTGTGTATTAAATCAAAATTCTTCAAAAAATATATACTTAATTTTATATGAAGTGCTGAATTCTTATTGAGTTTCACTAAGATTTTAACACATAAAATTATAAATAAAGCACATATTTTAGAAATATTTTGATAACTAAGGAGAAAAGAGACATCCTTTAAGAACAGTACAAAGAAAACAGAAGTTAAATAGTATATTAATTTTTTGAGGAGATATTTTAAGTATACGAATTCATCCTACGTCCATAGGATTAACATTAGCCAGGGGATTCGGGAAGTTCACTGAAGAACAGTCTTAAGGCAGATGATGCTAAATGTTTATCATTTGATCTATGCAGTAAACATGCTGAAAATAAGACAAAAAATAGCTAATTGTTGTTCAATTAAACTTCTATTGTGAGGCAGATGCAGATTTAATAATAAAAGTAAGATATATAAGCAAAGTATAATTTATTTTAATAAAAACTCATGTTAACTAATACTTAAATTGTCCACTATCGAGACACATGCAGAATGCATCATATTGTTGCCGATGGTTGATGCATTGAGCATATATTAAACTTGATTTTCTTATTGAAGTAAATTGTAACCTTGGTTACATGTGTTAGTTTTATTACTAAAAGTTTCATCGGTTAATAATACTACACTTCTGCATGAGATTAGTGACGTAATTAAGTATACAAAATTTCTTATATTGGATATAAAAAAAATTCTATTTCAGAGCTTCTAATAAAGTTCTGTTTGCATGTAAGACATGAATTCATACTAAATCGAGGGATCTACACATTTGTAATTGACTTTTTGTCACTATTTTTCATTGTTTTGGAGATAGGATTGATAATTTCCAAAATTCGCCACTAGGGGTTAGAATAGTATGCAGAAATAGGGGGTTATGATTATCGGTTGCAGCAAGTCGGGCGCAGTCAGTTCTGTATACCGTTATCATAATTGCATAGATCTAGGAAAAGGTCCGAATACAGGCTACCGCTTTTATTTTCAATCTAGATCCTACAATTTTTTAATTAGTTGAGGAAAAAGTCATGGCAGGGTACCTTGATATATTTCATATTCTCTTAGAAAAAGAAAATTCAGTTTAAAATGCGTTTTCTATTTGTAAAAAGAAAAATTCCGAAAGTCTGCAAATTTTGAGTTTTGAATATCGGGTAAAAATACTGGCTCTCTCGCAGTTTTTTCCAAAAGAATCACACAAATAGGCCTAATTTCGCCAATTAAGAGCGAATAATATTGTTTTAATAAATTTCATTGATTATTAACATTTAATGTGTACAGAAAGAATCTTAATGAAAATCTTTGACAATCTTCTTTCCATTCTGTTCCTAGTTTTGTTTCTTAACGTTCTAAACAAAACAAAACAAAACAAAAAAATGCTTGCTGCTTGATATGTAGACTATTTTATCTATAAGAACCACAAACAAAGTAATCATTCTCTGCGTCGGTGCATTGACTATGGGTCCACATACTGTTGTTCTAAGCATCGAACCCAGAGTTCTCCCTTCTTGTCCGCACAGAAAGCACCCTCGCAGAAAACACAAATTGCATCATCATTTTCTGTCGATTATCTTCCTTTTTACATTTTTAAATTCCGATTTCTGTCCCTTTCGCCTGTACTTTCTTAGATCTCCCCCCATCATTTTCCTCTTTCTCTTCCCATTTATTGCGGACGTTTTGACCAACATTGTAACTGAGAAGATTGCTGCCGCCGGCGGAAGTTGAACCAGGGATCTCATGTACAGTAGGCGACAGTGTTAGCGTCAAGCAAAGGCCAAGCCAGTTACTTTCAGCTAGTAACTCGCTTTAAACTGTTCATGTGAGATGAGATCGCTACACACTCCATCCACAGTGAGGAAGACGTCTTGTTGACGTCAGACGAGCGATATGCACTCGTGAGTGATGCTGTCGTACGCATATGTGATGCGCGGAATGACAGGCTTTGTGCTGTGAGTGTTTCACAGACTTTTGCTTGCAGGGATGATTTATTTAGTGCTGCTATCTGTTGGTTATGAGATGAGTTGATTGTTGTTGAAGGTTGTTGCGTGTTTGTCCGGGTCACCATTGAGGAGATTACATTGGCGTCGGCGCGTGTTGAACCAGGTATCTCATGAACAGTAGGCGAGAGCGTTAGCGTCAAGCAAAAGTCCAAGCCAGATACTTTCAGCTAGAGTTGCAAAAATCCAGTTTATTCCCAGGTTTATTTCCAATAGACCCAGTTTATTCCCAAAAGACCTGGTTTATTCCCAGAAAAACAAGTTTATTCCCTAAAAACCCGTTTATTCCCCAAAAACCCGGTTTATTCCCAGGTTTAAACTGAATTTTTTCTAGCCTTTGCAACTCTACTTTCAGCTAGTAACTCGCTTTAAACTGTTCATGTGAGATGAGATCGCCATGGGTGGTCGGTATTTGGACCACTTCTATGTTTAAATTAAAACCGCTATTATTCTTTCATATAGCAAAATACCAATAACGTGCTTGCGTCATTTGGGAGCTAAGTATGTCTAGAAAATAATTTAATCGTCATTTCAAACCAATATACGGTCAGTTTTTTTTTTTTTTTTTTTTTTTTTTTTTTTTTTTAATGAGAAACACATGCCTGGAAAAAGTTTTGATATCTCAGATTTCATCGTGTCAACACTTTTACTTTTACTGTTTGTAAATTACACAGACTTCAGCGAAGTACTTCTCGTGACATTCTTCTCTCAATTAAAGGCGCAAACTCTGCTTATCGCCGCTAGACTGCGCTGAGCTCAGTTCTCAGTCAGAACGACTACTAGACGGGTTTTGGACATTCTCCTCTATCTCTCTCCGTCTACAAGAATTTTCAGGATAAAATAACTGTCCTATGCACCATGTATACAAGTTTGATATTTCAATTCGAATTTCAACCAACTAACCTAAGGTTTCTTTTTTTCTTTTTCTTTTTCTTTTTCTTATATATATATATATATATATATATATATATATATATATATATATATATATATATATATATTATAAAAGAGTATTTTTATTAACTATGGAGATTCTTTTTCTATGAGAAGCTTTTTAAACTTCATATAAATAAAAGTAATAATGTTTTTCTAAAATATTTTTGGAATTAAACTTTTAGGAAAATTTTTAGGAGTCTTAAAATTACGGAAAAAGTAACAAAAAAATCACTAAAACTCAAATTATCCGAGCTGTAGTCATCCTGATTGCTGTCATGAAAAAAAAGAAAAAAAAGAAAAAAAAAAGAAAAAAAGAATTTTAGAAAAAAAAAACCAATATTTATACGCGAATTTATACATACGTAAAAATATATATCCTTTAAAATTCCCATTTAAAGAAATGTTAAAATTTTATATTTAATTCGATGTTTCGAAGGCTATATTTGCATAATTGCAAATCGGTATTTACGGTCTATCTACGGCAAAACAATTAGTGTTCTTTATTCATATTATTTATTCTGGTTATGCTCAAATTAACATACATACACTGTTAAAACTTTGCAGCATATTGTCCAGTCGTTCGACCGTTTTTATAGAAAACAGTTAGATAACAGCAATTTAAGTCTATTCTGACTGCATATTATTACTCATATTATGGTCAAAATAGAGCTAAATTACGGTTATGTAACTGTTTTCTAATAAAAACGGTCGAATGACTGGGCAGTTTGCTGCAAGTTAGCAACAAATAATCAGTGTAAGAATTTTTTTTTTTTTTTTTTTTAAGTTGTTTCTAGTATGACCTTCTTTATTAAAAGATAGCTCTGATGTAAGTAGACATAATAAGAAATGCTTTTATTATTAAAAAAAAAAAAAGCTATTTGTAAAACAAAAATATTTTTTTCCAACAAAATCTTTTTTTTAATGATTTCTTCAATTATCTGGGTTATACACAGAACCCATTATACATATTACATATCTTAAAGAGTGCAATAACGAGAGGCGATATAACGACGGATTATTTTAGTGTTTTTAAACTCTTCCATTTAACTAAACTTGTATGTAGAGATGGAATTTTGTATAAAACCGCAAGTCATGTGACTGAGGAAAACAAATACTGGCTAACCACTTCTTTTTTCATATGCCAAGCGGCCATTTTTATTCAAAATTATTTTTTGGAATAAAATTGCATATAAGTTAGATTTTTAGAAAGATCGTTCAAAAGAATTGCTTGCTTACATTAAAAAATGTATACATTCTGAGATAACTTCAGTGGAAATTAGGTTAACAGCCGAATATCTCAATCCATTAAAGTAAATAAAAACAAGAGATTCGTTCATCGTGAGTCATAGAAATATTAAACCATGGAGATAATCATTCGCAAAGCAAGATGCAAGACCTCCATGGTGAATTTTGCAGGGCTGTCTGGTGAAAATTCGCATCTATAAACGAAAAGGCATGCTCATTTTGCTCATAACAGACGATATAATTCATTTCACTGAAATAATAACGATGATTTTTTTTTTTTTTTTACATTGTAAAACTAGTTATAGTATGAACGCATCTCGTTTGTCACGTTTAACGTACAATTTCCAACTTTTTTTTTTTTTTTTAATTGAAAAATCATGAACATCGGTCTTGAAATTAGGCGTGATTTTCAAGATAAAGATTAAATGCTTATTAAAGAGTGTATTAAAAAAATATGTTTACTTTATTTGGTTCGTGTAATTAAAGATAATGTAATTTATTTTTGTAATCGATTTTCCATTTTCTTCCTGATGTGGCAGAATAAAAATTATCTACAAAGGTGTGTTTCTGAAGGCAATACAAAATTTTAATATATTTTTTTAACTGAATTAAAAATTAATTTTAAGGATTTTCCCGCTAGCCTGGCGCGGATGATAAATCGCCAAATATTATTTTATGGTTATAAGTGCATACGAGTTACAACAAAAATAGGGTTAGTTAATTATGCGTTAAACCACGCTAATAGGCCAACAGGCTGTGAAACTGCAACAATGAAATATTTTTAACAATAAAGATCAGAAAAAAAAATAATAATAAAAAATAAAGAGTGTAATAATTTTAAAATATACACTTTTATCAATTAAGAGTATATATAAAACATAGTATAGTATGTAGTATGTATAAAACATATTAATTAAATTATGTTTATGTGTCAAAAAATCAATTTGGAAATCCTGAATAGATAGTTTAAATAAGGATTTTTTTCCTTTCCCTTTGCCATATTTAAAAAAGAAACAGGGCAAAAATTATACATTTTTTAATAAACTCAATAGTTAGCGCTTTCTACTAAGCGTAAATTAAAGTAGTGAATTTTCCATAATCGGGAGTCATGCCAAATTAACGTATTGTAGTGGAAATCTTTTCGAACAACGTAAATTATGCTGTCACGAAATCAGGCGTGAGTTTTAAGATAAACATTGAAAGCTCATAAAATACAGTTTTTTTTTTAAATCTGTTTTTTCATTTATACTTATTATTAATAAGGATTTAAAAAATAATCTCAAATAATTCCTCTAGAATCTAACAAAAGATTATCTGAAGTTTCCATGCATGATTTGATGAAAATTGCTTCTGTAAGTACTCCTCGAAGTTACTCCTGAAAATGGATTTTATTGTAAGAACAAGCTTAAAATGATAAGCAAACTCGTGTTTATAGATTACTTAGTAAGCTCACAAACAAATCCGATATATCCTGTGCTGCGAGAACATGCATCAATTTTCAGGTTGCTAGCTTTTACATCTCCGTTCATCTCCTGATGGAATTATTTGCAATTTAATCAGTTCCAGTGTGCACGTGAAAACGACCAGCTTTCAGCAGCCTGACGTCAACTCTCAACAAATTGTGACTCTCCTGTCATTAATATTGTCCCTCTTTTGCGTCGATTACTGTGCGACGCGAAGCGAATTGACAATCGCAAACACCCGTTCTGAATGGCTTTTGACGCATTTTCTTGCACTCGAGCAGTTGTCGTAAAAGCAAATGCGTTTAACGCATTGTCATTTGCAAAGCTCCATGGAGTATAGTTGTTTTATAAAATAGAGCAGCGGCTGCCATGTTTTTGAAAATGAATTGAGTGGAAAAATGATTGAAGATATTCACGCACAGGGCTCTGTAAATTGGAAAAAAAAAAATATCTCGCAGCCAGCAACAATTTTTAGTCGCTAGTTAAAATAATTACCCTTACCCCAATCTCACCATCGTTACTTATATTTTCTATTTTATAATTTAATAATGGATTTTCAAAAAGCATAAAATATTTTTTTATGAATTGATTGAAATATAATAATTACAACCATAGTTATATAGTGTATCTTGAATATTTTCGTAACTCTTCAATTCAGTTTAATAAATTAATTTAGAAAAGTAATATAAATTAAGGAATC
This sequence comes from Maratus michaelseni, assembly GCA_963931845.1. Lineage (NCBI taxonomy): Eukaryota > Metazoa > Arthropoda > Arachnida > Araneae > Salticidae > Maratus > Maratus michaelseni. The sequence goes on from OZ007596.1 coordinate 139,465,286, forward strand.
TTATCAAAATTATGTAACTCTAAAAATATATAGTATACATTACAAAGTTAACTGTTCTGTACTAACATCACCATTATTATTATTCCGAGAAAATTTTTTTGAACAAAATTGCTTAGACAAAACACTGGTCACAGAGCTGCCACTAGCGACTATTTTTATATTCTATTTGCACCACTATTTTTAAGAAATAAATTTTATAGGATATTTCACTTGCACATATTGTCAAAGAGTATGTGAAAGATTTTTGTTTTAAGGCTGCTCATCAGTAAACTTCCCGATTCCCCTCGCTAATGTTAATCCTATGGGCATAGAATGCATTCGTATATTTAAAATATCTGCTCGGGAAATCAATAGTTTTAACTGTTGTTTTCTGGGTACAATTCTTAAAGGATGTCTCTTTTTTTCTTTAGTTGTCAAGATATTTCTAAAATATATACTTAATTTTATAGAAAGTTTTAAATTCTTATTCAGTTTCGATAAGATTTTAACACTTGCAAATTAAGCACATATTTTAGAAATATTTTGATAACTAAGGAAAAAAAGAGACATCCTTTAAGAAGTGTACCCAGAAAACAACAGTTAAAAATAATTAATTTCCTGAGGAGATATTTTAAATATACGAATGCATCCTACGCCCATAGGTTTATCATTAGCGAGGAAAATCGGGAAGTTTACTGACGAGCAGCCTTAGGAAAGTGATGCGAGATATAATTAAAAAATAGTCGCCAGTAGCAGTCATATGATTAGTATTTTTAAAGTATCAACTCAAAGGCACTTTTCCTTAGATAAGAATTTTACAAATATTTCTTCTGACATGGTTCTTCAAATTCTTCATTTCTCCACTTTTTGCATTTAAATTTCTGGCATATATTTTAGTGCATGTCTGAATATATATATATATATATATATATATATACATATTTAATTCAAAGTACTACTTATCTGTAATTTTCTATGGCTTATAATCATTAAGAAAAAGACCGTTCAATTGAATTATTGTTAGATCATTCAATTTTGATGTCTCGAGTCACCAGTTAAAATATTTTGGTTTCTAATAGCAACCAACATGCCGACTGCATTTGTCGACCACTGTTTAAGCACTTCATTAAAGTTTTTTGGAAAAAGTGAAAATGAAATACTTTTTAAAATGGGTGCTTCAATATAATCAAAATGTGCTAACTTTTGAGTATTTATTCTGTTTGTAGAAGTTCTGAGTACTTAAATGAAAATTTTGAGAAACACACACATTCATTTTTGGAGCATACGGGGTAACACAAAATAACCCGAACAAAGTTAGAATTGAAAATAAAATACACTACTAAACTCTACCACTAAACACCACCGTTTTCTCTGAGTGAGAAATGAACCTTGGAGATCACTGAAACAGGTTGTTTAAACTTTGGGATAATAGTCCGGGAGACATCGTCACACTTCTGTAACAAATTTAAGCGCCTATGATTTTGGTATATATGGCAGATTAGATGATGCAGATAACGAAACTACCAGTCTGCTGGTGCACCAGTGGAGGAAGGGGGTGGGTGTGTTGCGATAACAACATCGAAAACCCCGTTGTAATGTTAAATGCACAAATTCAAAAAATGTAAAAATTGAACAACCAACATTTCCAAACTGCATATAAAGTGACTGTTAATTCGATTGAACGCATTCTGCTCGTTTCGACGAAACAAGTCGCAAAAAAGATGAACATCAGTCGCGAGAAGGACGCTGTGACGAAGTGGCTTTTTTTGGAGACATTGACCGCACATGATGTTGTGCGAAAGCCCAAACTTATGTTTCAATATGCCTTGGTGTGTATTTTTGTTAATTTTATGCATTTTTAATTCAAAAATCTCAAATTTTAGTTATTTTTAAACAAAAAAGTATATATTTTTTAAATGAGATTGGTGCAAAAATATTTTTTTTCGCGGATTTTCAGCCAACCAAACACCGATTACTGCCAAAGTCGCCTGAGCGCAGGTAATCCCAACGTTTCTCACTCCTCAAATTCCTATCAAGAGGCAGATGTACCAACGATTTTATGAATCTGGATTTTATAAAACAAAAATTTTGAGAAAAAAAAATTCAAAAAAACATACATAGGTATCAAAGTGCAATTAATTATAATAATAATTATAATAAGCTTGGAATATTGCTCACAAGACGAAAACAAAATAAATTTACAACAATATAATACACTGGTTTCCAAAAATTAAGGAAAAATCACAGAAATAGCGATAACTCGTTGAAAAATAAAGCAATCCGTATGAAATTTGCATATGTTGTTAAATAAAAGATGCTGAATAAATATACCAAATGCAAATTAGTGGCGCTGCAATCGCATTGCGTCATCTGTAAGAAACATAAAAATTCACGTTAGAGAGTAAGTCTGCAGCTGTCGCTGTGATAGTGATATTATAAATCTGGGATTGCCAATTCATAACAATGACCTCGGGGCATCATTTGCCCGCAGAACTGCGATTTAGAGCTATTGGGAGATTGGAGGCAGGACAAAGTTAGACAGAGGTGGCTAGACGGCTAAATGTAAGACCTTCTGTGGTTCATAGGCTTTAGCAAAGATTTCAAACCTCTGGTTCGGACTCAAGAAGATTTAGCCAAGGACGGCCAAGGGTTTCGACAAGCGCCGATGACCGATATTTGCAGTTATGTGTACGAAAGACTAGAACCACAACCCCATTTCATCTTAGATCCTCCCTTGCTGCAGCCACTGGAAGGTTGGTGTCAATGTCTACTGTGCGTAGAAGGCTTCATGAAGGTGGACTTTTCGCAAGGAGACCAGCAATTTGTGTGCCGCTCACCTCACGTCACCGGAGAGAACGTTTGATGTGGGCACGTCAACATGTCCACTGAACGGCTGAGCAATGGAGGCATGTTCTCTTCACGGATGAGTCCCGGTTTGCCTCCAAAGCGATAGTAGGCATTGTTTGATTTGGAGATAACAGGGAACAAGTTATCATCCATCAGACATTCGTAAAAAAAATTTATACGAAGGAGGCAGTGTCTGCGTTTGGGGTGGTATCTCTTTGGGTAGACGCATAGACCCCTATGTCTTTCCACGTGGAACCTTGAATGCTTACATCTATAGAGATGACATCCTTGATGCTTATGTGCGCCCTTAAACCGGTGCAATAGGTAATGATTCCCTTTTACAGGACGACAACGCTAGACGCAGCACAGGGCTCGCATCGTGAAAGATTATCTTCATCACCAGATAATTCAGCACATGGGATGGCCTGTTCGATCACCAGACTTGAATACCATCGAGCATGGTTGGGATGCTTTAGGAAGACGTGTTGTTACTCTCAATCCCCCACCTGAGAACCTTGCCACGCTTACAACTGATTTGCAAGAGCAGGCTCGCACTTCCCAGCAAACTCATCGACTGCATAATTTACAGTATGACACATCGCTGTATGTGCTGTATTGTTATTAGGGGTGATCATACGGCATATTAAAGGTTCCTATCCTTATACCAAACTGACAAATTGATTTTCTAATTTTATAATTATGCTATTTTTTAAAACACCATCATTGTCTGGTAATTTCTTTTCATGTTATTTTATACCTTACTATGATTTGTATATTGTGGCCAAGTTTCATTAAAATCTACCTGTAATATTTTGAGTTATCGCTACTTTTGTGATTTTTCCTCAATTTTTGGAAACCAGTGTATATTGTACTTAACAATTTCTTTTTCATAAGTTTCTCATTTTGAGTTTTCACTTGTTTTACCTACTTTTTCGATACATTTCCATCTAAAAACGGGGCTAGACGGTATGTCAGGGGAAAAAAACCATACATGGTTTCTCATGCTGGGAGATTTTTATACTCTGCATAGTTTTAAAACCTTAAGAAAATACATACAATTTTCACCTATGTCATGAAAATTTGTCATTTCGGCACATTATGTGAGACGGTTTGGCATTGATGAAACAGTTCCTGTGCTGTGATACTAATCTAAAAAATTAAGCAGTGCCAGAATTTTATGGTCACTGAAAGGGAAAAAAGGTAGAAGAAAGACTTCGAAAAGGAATACCCTCTAAAAAAAAACTCCCAAATTGACATAAAAAAATCTGTCCATTTTGGCGCCAGTGGAAAACCATTTAATTTTCAGAAAATATCTGTATATTTTCATTAAAACAGTTTTTTTTATAAAAAAATATAGATATTTTTTGTAAAGTTATAAAATCAACATTTTCTTACAGGAAAAAACTTTTTCTTTAAAATAATTTTTTCTGTAAAAAATACAATATTTTTCTGTCAAAATGAGGGATTTTTTTTTTTTTTTTTTTTTTTTTTTACAGTGTAGCACTATAATGACGCAAACCGCTCGTGATAAATTATAACAGTTTTTCAAAATGTTCACAATAGAAGTGGTCAACAATCAGTGTTATGTAAACTCATAAAAAAATGACCTATTCAAACTCAAATTCACCATCTGAAAAACAGCATCTCAAATTCACTATCTTAACTTCGCGCTCAAGTTTAAAATTTCTAAAACGAATCCGTTCATGTCAAACTCAATTTTAAGTAAATATAAATAAATAAATAAATAAGATAAATAAAATAATGAGAAAAATAAAAATATTAATTTAGTATTGGAACTTTAGTATTGGAACTTCCGTACTGAAATTTCAGTATTGGAACTTTAAAAAAAATACTCGGGTCTAATTTAAATATTGTAATTATTGTAGTCAATTTCTGTCAATGTTAAATTCTTAAATTACTTGGGTGCTTTTAGTGTTACATTTTCAGGATAATTTTCTCTTTTACGATGAAAGTAAGCTAGTCCATGAGCCAATATGGAAAATAGCAAAACTTTTATGTATCCAAATTTGACAAAAAGAATTTGCATAATTTTGTCCAAACTATCATCCAACATTATTGTTTTCACTGTTTCAAAGGAAAATTTTATCGAGATTTTAAATTTTAATGATGTATCTAAGCCTGTTATCGAACACTGGAAAATTCAAATTTTAGTGTTTCTAATAAAGTTATACATAGAAGACATCATTTCCTACTAAATCGAGAACTCCCTCACCCTTTCGTAATTGACTTTTTTTTTTGGCTATCTCTGAAAACTTCTGAGATATAATCGATAACTCCCAAAAATGTCAATAGGGGTAGGTGCAGTCATTCTCATGTTATAGCATATAGTCGTTTTATTATAAGTAGACACATGTTCCATAATTCTAATTTTATCCGTTCAAAAGTTATTTGAATGAGAGTTTATTTTGCACCCCGTTCTCTCTCTCTCTCAGACATGCACATTGTACTCAATTAATATGCAGGCGAATACAGGGGGGTGAAAATACACTTTAATGCCTTTCTCAAATTCAAACAGCCTACTTTCTAACACATTTTCAATTCAATTTTGTTCGCAAACGCGTGAAATTGGCAGATGCTTTTATACAAAAACTATCTAATCGAACTGTTTTTTTTTTTTTTTTTTTTTTTTTTTTGGTAAAATCACAAAATTTTTCAGAATTCAACTCCGGAATTTTTCAATCAAGATTGGTGTTTTGTACCAAATTTCAGACGCGACAGCTCGGGAAAGGAAAAAAAACTGCTATCACGAGACAACAATCTCTTATAACTCAAGAAGTAATTAATTTAACGAAAATTGAAAAAACTTTTCAGTTTCACATCACTTGAATATTAATGTCTGAAAATGCCCTTTTACGTTTAAAAATGAGTCAGAAAATTGTGCCAAAAGGTTTCGCGTTGTTGAGCGTGGATACTGTTTTGAGAATCGCCTTAAGACAAACAAATTTTTCATTAGAACATGAATGCATAATAAACAGTCAAAACTATAGGATGATCTCTTCTAACCGAAGTCGGGTTTCCATTAATATGTTTGAGAAAAGTGGATATACCAAATTGGAAAAACAACAACAACAAAAATATAACTTAATTTTGTGAGAAATATGTTAATATCAAGATAAGTACTAGTAATTTCAGTTATCTACACTGTTAAAAATAAATCCGTTACTTCACGGTAAAACTACTGGCAGCAAAGTTGCCGGACTTTTTCCGTTCCGTTAGTAGATTTTCCGTTTTGAAAGATAACAGAAGGAAAATCTCCGTTTGAAGAAACGTTAACTTTCCGTTATGAATGATCTCGGTTTTAAAAAAATTACCTTTCTGTTTGTGCTGTCATCTGTTGACTATAACGGGAGTATTTAATATTTGATATACTTCAAGAATAATTTCCGGCTGAACTTGGGGTTCGAACCAGGGACAATAGTGTCTTGAGCCAAGTGTTTTACTCCAAGACCAGTGAGCCTTTGCAAGAATAAGAGTTTGAAACGATGATACATCTGATTCTTCAAATCGCGGCTTGGAACTTAAACAATCTGGGGTTTAGAAACCTGGTAATTTTTAAATTAATTTTAGGATATTTTGTTATAAGATTATGACTGAAAACATTAGTATTAATAGAGGATTAAAACATGAATTATATATATTCTTAATTTGATTGGTAGATGCAAAATATGAATATTATATTTTGAATTAAATTCTATGAAGTATGTCGGCTTTTTTGTGAAAATCGATTTTTTTTCAACTACTATATATTTTTTAAATGTGTTCGGTTAGAATATATTTTCAGTCAGAGTGTTTTTATAACTTTAAAAAACAAATTGCGAATAATTTCAAAGTAATGAGAAAATTATTATTATTATTATTATTATTATTTTAAATTAGAAAGCATTATTTTTGTTTGTTGCTTTTTTGAGTAAAATCGATATATATATATATATATATTAAGCTGTTTGTTTAGAATATATTTTAAGTGTGAATATTTTTAATTGTTGCTTTTTTAAATTCGCGCGCGAAAGGACTATTTTGTTCTTTTAAATAAACTCGAATTTTTAGTTTTTCTGTGCTGCAACATGTCAGTTTTTTAAACATTGAAAATAAATATGTATCAGATAACGGAATATCTCCGTTGGCCACTTTCTTCTCCGTCTGTTCCGTTGTTTTCAGGAAATATGAGGAAATTTTCTGTTTTTAACGGAAAATGCTGTTTTGTCGTGAAAAGGGACTTTTTTTGTGAAATTCAGGAAAAAAATATCCGTGAATTTCAGATTATTTTTAACAGTGTACATCCAAACACTCAAACTCGATGCTCATCATTTTGGAATGTTGTTTCCAGTGCAAACAGTGTACTAATTGAATTAATATGCTTTATCCAGCACTTTTTTGCGGTGTTATCACATTTCAAACAAAGCTATTGGTAAATATCTTCAAACATTTTTTCATTACAATATCTTCACTTTCATCAACGTTATTAATGGGAACTCGAATTTTGAGATCTGTATTTTTGAAAAATGTGGAAATTGAAAATTTTTGAAAAATGTAATTTAGGAAAAATTTGGGTCTTTTAAAGGTCCCTTCACAAATATTTTCCTCTTAAAACAGGATCCTTCATAAAAATGTTCACTATAAAACAGGATCCTTCATAACATTCTTTATTTTAAATATAGACATTCCTAAAATTTTTCTATCTCCAAATTGAACTTTTCACAAATTTAATCATTTTAAAACAAAATTTGATTTTCACCAAAATTCTGAAGTTGACAAATAACATATTACGTAACTTTTTTACACATAAAGGATCTTGTTAAAAATAGATAAACAGGAACCTGAATATAACGATAATTTCAAATTCACAAAAATTTGACTTAGGTTTTATTACAAATACAAAAAACTTTTCGCATTTTCACAAAAACAGGGCCCTCTGAGAAAAATCTGAACAGAGCCCTGGAATAAATGTATTAGAAATCCCTGGTTCCATTAGAAAATTTGTTTATTTTGACGTGCACTATCATTCCTCTGTGTTTTCTGTATTAAAGGATTGTCCTGCATATAAAATTTAATGCCGCTTTTACGTTCCCGTAATTCATATTTTCGCGAAATTTACACTTTTTCTTTACCTCTATTGAAATGTTTAACGGGGCCAGATTACTGCAGAAAAAAATTTATACCAACACCTCAGAATATAAATTTTTGCTTCATTTAAACTTAGGATTTTAAATAAAGCAAACATTTCTTTTATAAAATACTGGTGGAAGTTTGTCCCTGCAAAGTAATACAAAAAACTTTTCGTTCTACTGTAAATTTCCCACAATTTGTACTTGTTTTCTGTTACCTCCATTGAAAAGTGTAAAAGCGGTATTCTACAGTATATACATATACACATGCAAAATACGAACAAATGTAAAGATTTTGTAATTTCTTTTAAAATTAATCTATTATAGAATAATATTAAATACCAAGGAAAAATATATCCAATAGGAATAATAAGAATAAAATGAAAGAAAATGTAAACGCTCATCATACAAGTAAAGTCATGCAAATAAAGACATGTTCTCAATAATGAAAACAAACCTATTTAACCGCCGAATTTCATGTTTTGCCCAATTTTCAAAATAGATAATCTCTATTTCAGTCTACAATGACTTTGATACTGTTGAAATGATATAGTACACAAAACATGACTTTTAATGTGACCAGACTAGGTAAGATTGTAATAAAAACCTCGCTAAATTTTTAGAAATGTATTCGACATAAAGACATGTGCATATATTCTCTCAAAAAAGGTCAAGAGCCAAGAGAATGTAGCTTTACTTGTGCAGACACGATGTTTAGCACAAAAGTATTATACCGCAAATCATGAATACAACTACTAGAGAAACAGCCCTATAAAAGGAGGATTAAAGAAGATAGTGTTGAAGTATTTTTATTCAAATCCTTGAATAAGACTTTGTGCCTCAAGAATACCTCTTAAGGATACATTTAGATGAAGCACTTCAGAAAACATGGTATCCTCTTCAATGAACAATATCAATCCTTGTGAGAGAATCTTTCAACATCCGTTACCACATCGGAAAAAAGATAAAAATAATTCATTTTTTTGTTCAACCGCAGTCTATAAAATATTCACTCTCTTTCAAAAATGATACTATACACTCCATACACCAGGTAAGTCTCTTTTGGAAGATTCAATGGTTACACCAATGAAGTCAACCATCAACCTTTTAAAATCATCTCCCCTGCTCTCTTTCTATGTGCCTTTCCCTCTTTTAAATCCTTCCAGCCCAATGGTCGCACAGTGTCCGGCCAATTGACCGTGATCAGATCACTTTGATGATGTTTCTCGCTTGAGGAGGAATCTTTCGCAACCCCCCTCTACATCTTCCTCCTTTTCATTCTTACTTATCCCTTTTCGGAGGCAATTAGGCAAGGAACAAAATTTAGGGGGCGAACTCCGGAGTCTGGCCCATCTTTCCGCCACAAAGGAACTTTGTGCGTGTGTAATGGAGTGCAAGGGTATACGTTTAACAGCTGCATATCGTATGGGAAAACTAGAGAGAACATCTCTATATAACCTAGATAATGAGAGAGCTAGTAAAGGTTTCTTTATTTATGGCAGTCACTTTCAACGCATTATTCATGCTGTTTTTGGTTCGCTTACGCTCTGGCAATTGGTAATATCGATAGAGGTCGAAGCCTTTATCTATAATATTGCACGATCAACTGGAATTCATAAAAGATAGTGGACTTCGCAAAATATTCCATCATCTTATTGAGACTACGTGAATTTTAATAAAGCATACTCGAAATTTTCGGTTATCTCTTTTATTATAATTTAGTTAAATCTAACTATAATGCCAACTCACAAGAAACCGGTAAAAGTGACCTCGTGAAAGTGACGGAACAGATTGGGTGCTAAGTAAAGATTAGCTTCTGTCTAAATCCTCGTGGCTCTTAATTTCTTACGAAAATATTGCCACCGTAGAAACTTCAAAAAGAAAAATTTTATATTCAAACGACATTAGGAAAATTTCTTAAAAACTGTATATAAAAGAGGTTACATTAAATTATTAAGTTAGGCAATTAAAAAAGGCTTAGACCCAAAATTTCAAGGTTATTTTTAAAAATAAAATTATTTGAGCTGTCATGTAAACGAGAATATTTTTTTGCTATTCTTTTTTACTCTATTATGAAAAACCAAAGGAATACAGCATGAATCTAAACTAGTATTTCATTCTAAATTAAAAAACATTTAAGACACAATGTATTTAGATATAGATTCGGATTTGTTTAGGTATTCATAGGTTAAATAATGGGATTAATTGATGGGAATTCATTTTTCTGCTGAAAAATAGAAAAAGGTAAATATGTAAAGAGTGATGATTGATTATCAATTTTTGACGATAGTAAGTCAAATGTTACTTCGAGATCCGAAAACGATCACGTACTTAAGTTAAACTTAGCTTTTTTTTCACCAGCCATAAACAGGTGGTCACCAGTGTCTCCTTGCCGACCAGTAATTTCGTACCCTGGTCTAAATTAAAAATTGCCTCAATAGCCGTTTTTAAAAACACGATGCTTAACTGAATACATTTCATTAACACATGTAATGTAATATCCAAATTTTAAAGATGATATGAAAATGCAGGGCAAAAGAAATCAGGGAACAATTTAAAACAAGAATAAACACGAAAGAAAAATTATGCGTCAATCATAGATCATGAATCATAAACACGTTCAGAAGACAGTAACATAACTTCACCTTTTAATAAGGGGAAAGTTGATGTTTGGAAAACGCATAACACATTTCAAAACCCAATTTCAACAATTGCCATCTATAATCGGGAAAATAATCGAATTATTTTATGCAGCCCTGTATATGATCTATATAGATGTATATATACTATATGTTACTGTAAAAGCCAAAAGCATGGTAAATCCCAGCATTTACCAAGGTGAGTTGGTAAAAGTCCGAAATATGCTTCTAAATGGGATTTTACGAAACGATTTCAGTAAATGCAAGGATTTACCGATTTCTTTTGGAAAAACTCTGAAATGATTCATGATCTCAGCACAAGGTTCGGGAAATGCGTGTTAACATATTGCACTCTTTTACGCAGATATCTGTATATTCAACCAAGCATTCAATTGTTTTTATATTTCAAATTGCACTCTATATTTTCTTCATTAAAGTTGCAATATTTTGCATGTTTATGTTAGATTTAAACGAAGCCCACAATAACATTAAACTAACTTAATATAACATTAAACTTTTTATATTTTATTACATTTAATTTATTTATTAAAAGAGCATGCTCATGCTGGAATAAATAGAATTTATTATTCGGAATTTTCTCCAACATTAACTAATCACAATTAAACTTACCTAATGCAGCAAGATTGTCTCTTGTGGCAGTTTGAGTTATATATATTGATCGATTTGCACAAGCATATCTTTGTGGAATAGTTGCATTTTCTGTCCCTGTGCACCAAAAAGAAAGTTTATTTACCACTTGATGTACTCTTATTTCTTCTGTGCCAAATTGTTCGATGTTTATTTATTTATTTATTTTTTTTGCATGAAGTAAACTGATTTCTTGTGTACAACGCTTAGCACCAAGTATATAAAATTTATCGTCTTTGATATTTGTAAAAGAGGCTATTATTAATTTTGGTTATCCATTATCGTTCTGTCAATATCAAGTGCTTTTATTCTAACATTTTATCCTAGAAATGTCGGTGAGTGCAGTTCATTATCTGAATTTTATCTCACTGCATCAAAGTATACAGAATTGGATAGGTAAGGAAAACATGCGTCTTACCTTTTTATTTCTTCGGAGTATCCAGATGAATAATCCAATATCTCCGTCTCATAAACAGTATTCCTTTTTCACACACTGAAGAACTGATATTTATCCTCTTATTTTACACAGCTGAAAGAAATATTTCGTTAGTAAGAGTGTGTTTTAATTTTCTTATTAACCATCCTTTCATTTAGATTCACAAAATTCACAAAATTCTATTCCATAAAACTTACTATTTTTATTAATTATTAATTATTTTGTTATGTTTTAAAATGTGTAATTTGTAAACAACCAAGTTCACCAGAAGGGAAAACTGTAGCAAATAGTACTTTAAAAAGTTTTTGTTATTTTAATAAATGTTTGGTTCGAAAGATTTTTTACAAATTACACATTTTAAAACATAACAAAATAATAAATAATTAATAAAAATGGTAAGTTTTTATGGAATAGAATTTTGTGAAAGGGCCTATTTTATTAAAAGGAATTTTGTGAAGGGGCTTGTTTTATTAAAAGGAATTTTGTGAAGGGTGAGTTTATCAAATAGATTTTACTGAAGAGGCCCAATTTATTATTCAATTGATTTTTGTGAAGGAGCCTGTTTTATTAAATAGATCTTTGTGAAGGAGCTCTGAATAGGCCCCAAATTTTGCCTGGATCGACCCTTGATATGAGATGATCAACTTTTAACTTTGTATAAATTTCAGCAGAAAAAATGAAGTATTGGTCAGTTTATTGCAGCTAAAGTTAAACATTGCTTTATAATTATACATGTATAGCCTTTTTTTCCTTTTCCTTTTTTAAGTATAAGAATTTTCAAACTCTTTTCAATACAATTTCTAGACTGGGGGGGGGGGGGGGAGTAGGTATTTTGTGAAAAATATAATACATTTCACAAAAATAACCTTTATTTTTCACAAAAGCTCCCCCCCCCCCCCAAAAAAAAAAAATAAATAAAAATAAAAAATAAATAAAAAAATAAAAAAACCTGCATCGACCCCTGCATGTGTAAGTTAATATATATGAGAAATGTATTATACATCATCAGGTGTAAATAGCCAATAGACACTATAGATACATAAATGGCGATTAAAATGTTTGGTTTTGTTTAAGATTTAGAAGTCATTTTACTTACAACTAAATTTGTTAATAAATCTTTTCAACTTGTAACTCCCAGCCTAAATTGTGAATAGATATTTACAGCTTAACAATAAAGATTTTTGTTACCTTCAAAACAAATTAGTATTTATTACAATTTTTACTATTATTGTTATTTTAAGTTAGATGTAGTACAGAGATATTTATTTATCATTATTATTTTAAGAGTGGAAAAAATTCTTTTAGCTATGCGATTTAAATATATTTACATAAATCACTCAATCATCTAAGACTTCTTACATCCAGTGACACTGTGAAATGTTCCAGTGATTTATTATTATTAATATGTTATAGTAACAAGAGACTCACAAAACATTTTTCAAGATAAGACACGTGTATAAATGTCAAAATATCAATTCAGGAATTACGATTTATTTATTTTGCTAATAATTCTTAATATGTAATGAGGTATATTTTTAGTTAATTTCATGATCAAACACAAGCTCTAAAAATTCCGATAGTAGAAGGTATTGGATTAATAAAAACAGCTGCATAAATTTATATTTTATAAAGTTTACTATTTCTTATGCATACATACTATCAAATCAACTAATTTAAAATTGTCAAATATTTAAATTAATACGTTTCAAGTTAGTAAAAATCAATTCTCGGTAAAACTTGTAAATTCTTCAATTGTTTACATATAGTTTGTTTAGGTTTCAGAAAAATAAGAAATTAAACTAATTTTTTAAATATATAACAACTTATGTTTCAATTTTTTTTATTATTATTTTAATGCATCATTAAATTTATTTCTAGATGGTAAGCAACAAAAACTGTGCGAGAAAATTCATTACATAAAAATATGAATAAAATGAAATTATTATAAGCTCTACATAAATAATAATTTAAAACACAAGCAAATAGGTGTGGCGACATCATTCTACTTTCACGAGATAAAAATTTCAACTTTCCACATCAAGATTATGACTTAAAATGTCTGCTTGAAAATAATGTATGGAGCCATTTGTAATACAACATATCTAAAATCTATAAAACATAATATACAAACACACTGAAACATTTCGCATACCTGTATATAAAGTGTGATTACTCTTGTTGACTCCTCTGGTTTATTTATTCGCTATAAATGACGTTATTTAGTTATTATATTAATAAAATTGAAATCTCGCGTGGCCGCGATACACTACAATTCAAAGGCAGCCATTTTGTGTGATCTCCCTTGTGACTTGCGAAAATGAGGGGGAAACATGTCACAGCGCATGCACAAGATGCTAGTCGCCCGGCGGGGTTGCCAAAATTCGAGCAATACGTAGTGAACGGCCCCCAAATCAGCCTCAATCACCCAGTGGGTGGCCAAATGGCATCCCAGTCACATTTCTCAGCTTCTATGGCACGCTAGGGTTCCAAATGGAACCGCTTTTTCACACCGGGAACCCAAACGGCACGGGTTTGTCACCTTCAGTTTTAACAGTGTAGTTGGTGACCAGTGCTTTCCTCTTATATATATATATCTATGCATTTTTATTATTACTATTTTTCTAAATCCTCAAAGGTGGTCATGTTAATAGCTAGATTACGTGGCAAAACGGATCTAGCAATTCCCATTTTCGCAGGAACAGCAAACTGAGCTTCGTAAAATGAACATCTGATTCCCTCATGATTTGCTATATAATGTCATTTCTTCTTAAAAGTCGATCACAAATCCTTCCGACCACGTTGTTATTTTGTCTATTTCCATCCATGTTGCCAACATGTTTTCAATGTCTAGGTCCGTCTGTTCAACAGAACTTTGTGACTTGCGTCTCAGTTTACAGTGAAGTATTTTTATATCACTCCACGTTTCACATGAAATCCTTATGATTTGGTTGCGAAATTTCCTCCAGTTATCAGAATGAAGAATTTTTGTCGCTTCAAAATTTGCGAAAGTATCGAAAAGATGATATGTTACTTCATCAACTCTTTTATTTGTGCAAAGATCAGAGAAGGGCAAAATTTGTAAGATCTTCATAACTAAATTAAAGTTATGGAGGATCAATCACAATCAGAATCGAAATCCATATCTATCATGTCGGCTTGCAATCGAGAATTCATTTCACTGTGTATATAATTGACTTAATCACATTGAGGTTTTCTGAAATGGTTCCCACAGTCCTAAATATGTGTTGATCGGTTCTTCTATTTACGATGTAGTTCCTTAATCATTAGGCTTCTTCCACCGTGTCCAACAGCGATATAAAGCTTCGTGTATGATTTTGAAAAGTTCGTCAAAGGTAACATAGTACATAATTTATGTTCTTTTTGTGATAATGGCAGTGTAAGTTCATATTCGCCCCCTTATGTTAAGAATATCATAGCTTTTCAATGTATGAACAGTTTGTTTTTCCTTAACACGTTTCTTGCAATTCATTTCTTAAAAAAATGTAACTCTCATACATATTAAATAAAAGTTTTTATCCTGCTTATTATTTATCGATTACATAAAGTCATAAAATCTTTCCCGCATAATATCGTTTACTTTTTTGAACGAAATCAGAAACAAAAAAAAAAAACACAATATCACACACACAAAAAAAAATCATTCTAGGGTGAAACTCCCAGTTACTGACGCATAACCAGCAACTGACACTTGAGCAAAAATCTAACTCAAATAAACATTTTGTTGTAAAATCTAAATAAGCTATTTATTAGCAAATGATAAAGCATTTTTTCTCCCACTGCTTTATTGTCGATGATCGAAGTATATGTTTTCTGTACAAGTTTGGTAAACTTACTATTTTTAAAGTACATTTTGTTGTTAATTTGAAGAAAAAGTACAGGCAACTGAATCGCCTGTAAATGTTGCTGTGATATCCTCCGTTTATTATATTTTTTTCAAGTGTGGTTAAATCAAATACACCAAACATTAATGATCAGATATATCAATAGATATTTCATTCTGAGTCTCTTTCAGATAATTATATTCGATATTTCCCATGAATATAAAAAGAAAACCTTGTTTTTCGCTAAAAATAAAATCCTCTTCGCAAGAATCCAGAAATAAAACATAATAATAGGTTAAACCTTGTCAGTTCCGAATATTTATAGAATATTTTTGTGTAAAATGCACTCATTAAAAAATGAAGATAGTAGGTTTTGTTACTGATACCTAATACTCATTAACGCTGGTTTTTATAAAACCAAAAACAACGGAATACTTATATAAAGTCGAACCTCGTTAAGATGAACATCAAGGGTATTTAAAATTTTGTTCATGTTATAAGTTACTAAATGTGTCCAATGCAGAAATATTCAGAAAAGTATATCACTCTTGCGTTTCTAACTAAATTATGAATAATTAATTCTGCCTAATCTGGGAAGAGAAAATAATGATAATAATTAAACAACAATAATAATAAATATAATAATATACTTAACTTTTAAATTGAATTTATTCAACTTTGTATCACAAACTTCAAAATTACATCTTAAAAACAAATCCGTTATCTGTAATCGTTTTTACCATCAGTATATTTCTACAAATGTTCTAATTTGTCTATGGCTACGGGAGCTAGTGATTGCTCAGAATTGTCTGCTTGCACTACGAACCGTCTTATGGTTTTTAGTGTATTAAATGCTTCAGCAGTAAATTGTTAAAAATAAATGTTCAACATTAAAAAAAAAAAAAATCATAAAAAAAAAAATTGTTAAAGCAAGGGCTTTAAGGTGGTTCTCAAATAACCTGCTCAAACAACGCGAAACTTTCTGACACAATTTCAGACTCATTTTTAAACGCAAAGGCATAAACTTGGCAGGCCTGACTATGGAAGCGATTTGGAATCGAAATGAGTTTTCCATTTTTTTTGGTAAATAGATTACTTGCAGTTATAAACGATTCTGGTCACGTGACGACTCGTTTTTGGGGCTTCTTTGGCTTCCTCGTCGGGAATTCGGTTCAAAACGCCGACTTTGACAGTCTTTTCTGAAAGATCTTCTTCCTTTACCAAAAAATGTAAAACGTGTTTCGATTACATAGTTTTTGAATAAGAACACCTGTCAATTTCATGTATTTGCGAACAAAAATGAATTTTAACTAGTCGGATGCGCCAATCCCAAAACTTTCTTCTATCTCACTCATGTTAATACTTAAAAATTCGCTATCACATCGCCAATAAAATCAATATTTTTCGTCATTCTGTTGTACGTCAGCTGCTTGCGAATCGTCGGGTTACAGGGATGCGAACAACCGATGTATACTAAACTACGAAAAGTCCTTCTGGTCTGAACCGACAGGAACAGATAACCTCCCTATTCCCTGGTTTTACGATTTTAGATAATTTTACTGGAAAACACGAAGGTAAAATGCGTGGAACCTAATTAAAGAAGATTCAATCCCAGTTCTCGTCAACATTGAATTTGAATGAGAATATCGCCAAATTAGTCCTCTACAGCCAAGTTGGCTTCATTTATGGCAACTTATTTTGGTTGCCAAATTTGGCGATATTCCTTCAACTGTCGCCAAGTTTGGCGAGAATTTGACGTTGGCAAATATAAATATATAGTGATAAGCATATAATAGGATTGATGGTTACAACAATGAAAGAAAATTTGCTGAAACCATGTTAAATAAAACTCATAAATTAAACCCGTTTATGGATGAATTCTGCTGTCTTGTTTGAAAATGTCATCCACCCTAAAATTTCAAACCGCTATATCTCAGCCATTTTTTAAAATAGAGGCAAAACAAAAAATGCTCCAGATTCTCCGGATCAAGGCAGAACATTTAAGGGAAAAAGTTTTAGGATTTTTAATTTTTTTGAATTTGCACATCTTTTTGAATTTAAAATCTTTAAATGGCTATCACACCCCCCACTTTTCGTCGAAATATCCCCAAATTCTAATAGAACCTGCTTGCCATAGCCAAAAACATAGAAAAAAAATGTGGTTCAATTTGAAGAATAACTTCATACACTTTTCGATGATACAATAGTGAAAATGGAACAAAAATATCGATCACAGCGCCCCCTTTTGTCGAAATATCCCCAAATTCTGATAAAACCTGCTTTCCATAGCAAAAACCATAGAAAAAAAATGTGGTTCAATTTGAAGCATAACTTCATACACTTTTAGATGGTACAATAGTGAAAATGGAACAAAAATATGGATCACAGCGCCCCCTTTCGTCGAAATACCCCCAAATTCTGATAGAACCTGCTTTCCATAGCCAAAAACATAGAAAAAAAATGTGGTTCAATTAAAAGCATAACTTTATTCACTTTTAGATGGTACAATAGTGAAAATGGAACAAAAATATGGATCACAGCGCCCCCTTTCGTCGAAATATCCCCAAATTCTGATAGAACCTGCTTTCCATAGCCAAAAACATAGAAAAAAAATGTGGTTCAATTAAAAGCATAACTTTATACACTTTTAGATGGTTCAATAGTGAAAATGGAACAAAAATATCGATCACAGCGCCCTCTTTCGTCGAAATATCCCCAAATTCTGATAGAACCTGCTTTCCATAGCCAAAAACATAGAAAAAAAATGTGGTTCAATTAAAAGCATAACTTTATACACTTTTAGATGGTTCAATAGTGAAAATGGAACAAAAATATCGATCACAGCGCCCTCTTTCGTCGAAATATCCCCAAATTCTGATAGAACCTGCTTTCCATAGCCAAAAACATAGAAAAAAAATGTGGTTCAATTTGAAGCGTAACTTCATACATTTTTAGATGGTACAATAGTGAAAATGGAACAAAAATATCGATCACAGCGCCCCCTTTCGTCGAAATATCCCAAAATTCTAATAGAATCTGCTTGCCATAGCCAAAAACATAGAAAAAAAATTCTGTTTAATTTGAAGTATAACTTCATACACTTTTCGATGATACAATGAAGATACACAGACGGACAGACGGACACGCAGACATTTCGTAAAAACATGTTTTTCGGAATCTCTGACCCCTAAAACGTGTAAATCCGTCAAAAACCGGAAGTCGAAAAAAATTTCGATTAAAATACTTTCTTCTATATTATAGATAGAAGAAAGTAAAATATGTCAGAAAAAAGCCTGTTTGGATTAGAGAACAACCTTAAAATTTTGCACACAGGTTCTACAAATTTGTAGTTTAAATAAAAATGACTGGAAAAGTGAAATAAAAGTCTAACAATAATCTTGGTTTAACATAAAATGTTATGTAATCTTAAAATGGCACTGATCAAAACTTTAATAGCGTCGGCCATGAATAACGTAGAGTGTCCGAACAGTTTCATTTTTTTTTCAATCTTTCTGAAATACTGAAGGTAAGTCAACTAGCGAATTTTTTTTACTCTTATAGATTTTGTAATGCTTTGCTGTTTATCTCGTACACAAATTTTTGTATTTATTTGTACCCGGAAATTTTTATCAGTATTTTCCCTAAGCCTAAGACGATTCGAGTTCCGATTCAGAAATCATTGCATTCATTAGAAATAAATGACATATTAATATTAAAATTATATCTAATAATTTAAGTATAATAACTTTGCTCATTTCTAAAATTTATACAACCAGAATTAGGTTCCGATTTTCATTATTTGTGTTTGTTGATGTTTTTTACTTCTTTAATAAGATACTGTATTATTAGAATTATATGCATAAAAGTGCATCTTATTAAAACAAAATCCTGCATTAAGTCCGTATAACTGTACTTTTTACATTACTTAAGCCTATTTAAGGTATTTTATATAATTAAATTAAATTTAAAAATTTTTACATGATTTTTACAACATTCAGTAAACAAAAATAAATGAAAGTGCAGAAAAGCAGCTTGTTTTTTTTAATTTTTAAATTATGTGTTATAATTTTAAATCCATGAATAATTTGATTATGAAAGAAAAGTAATGCATACATGAAGCAATAGAAATCTCTAAATCAACTGCATAAAAAATTGTAAAGTTTTTAAAACATCATATATGAAAAAAATTGGAAATCGCGAAAACATAAATTAGGGTTTTTGTAAAAATGCTACTTATTACTTCAAAACCATAATATATGTATGAATGTATAAATGTATTTTTTCGCGTTACTTGAGCATGTTTAAGGAATTTTTTATAACTAAATTAAATTTTAAAAAAAGTTTAAGACTACAGCGTCCTTTTTTTTTTCTGTATAAAAAAATTATTTAAGAATATAGGAAGGTAATATACTATTTAACTGGGTAAGTTATAAGTAAAATAATATATTATTATATATTAATTTCAAGGCAAATGTCATGAAGGAGGAATAAAGAAGACCAAAGAAATATACTAATGTGAATGGAATAATGGGAAAGTCTATGAGAAGTGCAAAATCAAATTTTTATTTAATGGTAATTTATATATATATATATATCCGCAAGGAAATAAAGTTATTTCAAAATTGCGAAAGAACTATTAGACCAATCTAAACATTGCTTAAAACATTGCTTGATCCTCGGGGTCAGGAAAATATAAATTCTCATCCCTGACCTGTGAAATTTTTTGTGTTTAATTTTAAATGGAAACAAAATTTCCGATTATGGAAATGATAAATGTTTCTTCTGTTATTAACGTAAAAAAATATAATAATTTCTGATACAACAGTCGTAAAATGTTGTGTACAAAAATGTGAAAGGTTTCTTCTTTTCGTTTCCCTTTCTCTCTCTCTCTCTCTTTTTTCTCTTTGGTAGAGCTTTTCGTGACATATTAAAAAATTGCGTTTTAATTTAACTGATGAGGACATCAGGAATTAAAATTGTTTGGTGGTTGTTGTTTCTTACTTTTCACCCGTTCTTCGTGTACAAATAATTGTTACTACTTCAGTTTCTTGTGACGAGTATAGTTTAGTGCTATTACATTTTTACTGCATTTACTCTGCTGAAATCTAAAGGTAGAAAACCGTGGTACATCTGACAGAGGATACGAAATATAATGGAAGGTAGTCTGAAATTGCATTTCAGCTACAGAGCCACACACGGAGCAAGCTGAGAGGTTCGGTGTTCAAGACTTAATACACGAAAATTGCAAATTGTCAATTGAATTTCCCGAACATTATTTAGATGCAATGGACATTTTCTGTAACTATTGAATGCTCTCAATTTCAGTAGTGGGTTACTAGAGAACATTTTAACTCATGTTGTCATAACGGCTTCTTTTCCTTACCAAATCTTACTATAAACAATAAACTAAAAAATTGGTCCTTAATAGCCCGAATTTTGTCCAAAACGTTAGAAAATATAATAGCACAATGGCGCTTGCCTCGTTTTTCAGAAACGCGGAAGGACATTTCATGTAAAAGTCCATATTGTTTTAAAATGACATTAGCGAGGGGAATTTGAGATCTCAATGAATTGATTTTGAGATCTGAACACCCTTAAGCAAAATTTCACGTATTTAGGTTTAAAAGGTTTAAAATATTGTAATTCGTATTCATTTTGACGATTTGAAGTACAGTTCATGTTAAAAGTATTTCACATTCAACGTGTTCATCTTAACAAAGTTTGAATGTATATGAAAATGAAATACAAAACTTTTAAACTGTTACTGTAACAAACTACTAATTTGTAAGATTACATTTGACAATTTACTGGAATTTTTATATGAAAGGCACCGAACAGAAATGGAGACCGCCACATTTTCATGCATGCATGCATTGTAGAAAATATTCAAGGACGATTCTTAGTAAAAAACAAAAAGAAACATCTGGATGAACACAAAATCTTATAATGGCACGTTATAGATTCTTCATATTTGGACACTTAATCTTTCTTTTTCCCTACTACAGAATTTCAAACTATTTCCATGCAAACAAAATATACAAAAATATACTCCTATACAAAGTGATTGCAGAAAATTACTGAGAATTTTCTCTATGGCCGAATCTTTCATCGCGAACCTGTTCAATACTGCACTAGCATGAACTGGTTGACAACACATGTTGTTGTCAATAAAAACTAATCCACGTTAGTTGTCGAACATACAAAGCGAATTCCATCTTTCAACGACTTTCTCGTAAAGAATTCAGATAATGATAAACAAAATCTCACAAAAATTCACTGTAACTTCCATTCTTCTGCTTAGATATTCGTTCTGACATCCATGAGATTAACTTCCGATGGGTGACTTTACATAGAAGGCACACATGTTTCCCATTGAACGGAGTGCTTTTTACGTCAACTCTAGCGTGGACCACACAAGCAGGGTCTTACCAGCAAACACGTGTATAACAGTGGTATACCTGAGCATCACAAAGCAATCTTAATTCCTTTAGGCCTGGTTGCTCGCGTGAGATACATGGTGCATGACGTATGGAATACTTTCATCGTGTTTTGATCTCGATACCTTTTAGTTACTTCATTGTTTGATTTGATGTAAATAAACATTCTTTTGAGCAGCAATCTGTCGCAAAAGTGATAGACGGAACAGATGGCCCATAGTTCACTATATTTTTTAATCTAGAAAAAATTCAGGTATCTTGTAATTCAAGAAGATATGGAACATTCTTACTAGTTACGTTGCATACTTTGATATGGAACCAAATAGCGTGAATAATAGTGACATTTTACCATCAATTTTTCTCTATCACTTTCTTCATCAAAATACTCTTTTTTTTTCCAAATGGAAAATATGTATTTAAATAAATGTTATGCCACTATTACAAACAATTTCTATTCTGTTCATAAAACTTTCAGATTTTCTTATTCCGATTATTAATAATTAAACTGCTATTTTATTTTGCTTCCTTTTATTTATGTATAGATATAACATAGATATAGATCTGTTGACTGTTTTTTTCTTAAATCGATGATTAGATTGGTCGCTAAAAAAAAAAAAATATTTTTTGTCTCCTTACGAAAGAAATATGTGAACTATATAGATCTGACCTTCCTAAATTTAAATATGGCATCTAAATTTTTCCAACACGTACCATTTTTCCGAGAAACAATTTTTAAATAATAACAAATAATGAAGGATTGTTGTATTAATTTAGAATGCTAGATAAAAATGAAAAATTAAAAAATGTATTTTCACTGTATTAGATGACAAATCAATATAGTTTTGCGCATTGTTCTTTAGGTGTATCTCTCTATTTCGTATCCAGCAGTAAACACAAACATATTTTAATACATTTTTCCACTGTATCTTGGCTATAATGTTGATATAGATTTATTTATAGGTTTTCTACATAATAAAATATGTATATTTTTGTTTATTCAATTTCCATTTATATTTTAGTAAGACATAAATGGCATTAATTTCAAAACAAGCCACGCCTAAAAAATTGTAGCTGATAAAATAGTTTCAATGCCATATTTTGATTTAGTTAGCTGAAATTTCAACCATTATGTTTACAAGAAGGATTTTGGCATCGACCAGTGTTATTAGCTCTATAAAAATATTGATGAATATTTGCTGATGGCTAATGATTTGTGTAAGGTGGTTACACATAGAAAAATTGTAATATTTCATTTTTAACTCAAAACAAACTATTTATAATTGATTTCATTGTATGTGGTCTTCTGGGGAAGTGGCTGGTATAGGAACGATTGATACTATTCCTAAGTTTGGATCGAAATTAAAATCAATTTTTACTACTGATATATATAATAAATAACTCATGTAACATATCTCTTATTACTGTTATAAAGTAGACACATACCTACACTGCAAAAAAAAAAAGTGTTGATTTTACAGTATAATACTGGCACCCCAGCTGCCAGTATTATACTGTAAAATTAACAGTGAAATAATAAGTAATACGCTGCCGCGCATGCGCGGTAGTAGCAAATGGCGCGGTACAAAAAATGAAAGCGCACCTGCTGAAAGGTTAATTTTGGTTTTGAATTGCACTGAAATTAAAACACTCACTGAAACTGATGTTTTTCATTACATTCTGACAGCGTTCTACATATGTTGTAATACGGATTTTTTTAATAAAATTTCAAAGTGTACGTCATAATATACTACAGGAAAAGACATTCTGTAAACTAATTAGATTTATCTGCATGATTCTTTTATCAAAAATAAAATACTGCAAAGAGAAAAGCAGACATTTAATATTAAAAATGTGTCGTAATCCATACACAAATTGGCTTAATAATTTTTTTTTTTCAACATGGAGTGATAAAATAAAGTATCAGTGATAGTGAATCTAGCGATTGAGTCTAATATTTTAAAGAATTTTTCTTTATACAGACCATTCAACATTATTTTTTTAATAGGTGTAAACATTTATCTTCTCTTCTTTAATTAGACATAAAAAGGATAAACAAAACAAAAGAAAAATATCATAGCTTAATTAGCTTTGGACTTTACATGTATACAAAAACATCATTGCGATAATAAAGTTTCATTGAAATTTTGAAATATTACTGGCAATTATGAAGTATACGGAGATAAAAGGAACTGCAGAAATTATTTGGTTATTTGCAAGAGTCTTTATTCGCAATAGTTTAAATGAAAGCAAGAATATACATTCGTATGCCATAAATGTGTCATAAAATGTGTTATAACTGAGTCCAAATCTACACAGTAAAAAATATCCGCAAAAATATAGGAAAATTTACATAAATTTTACGGAATAATTTCATTTTTCTGAAAAAGAGTACAGTTTTCGTAATTGCCATTGAGAGAATACAAAACCGTAAAAATACAGAAAGCAATTCAATAGAATTTTTCCGTATTTCTTTCAAACCAGTACAATGACCGTATTTCTTTTAAAACAGTACAACTTCCGTAAATGACGTTAGAGGTTTGTGTACAGAAATCGCTTTGTTTGAAATGCGAATTCAAATTGTTGTATATACTAGAATTCTTCACGGACCAAGGCCTCACCCGGCTCGACACGCGGGCCTATTTTCTGACATTAGACTCGGCCGATTTTCTCGGGCTCATTCTAACCAGGGGCGTGTCTGTACGGTAAGTTTTTGTGAAAATATTAGTGATATTTTTATTTTTTAACGAAATTTTTAGAAATTTACTTCATTTTTATAAATTACAGAAAAATATTTTTTAAATCTACTTTTTTTCCCTTTATAATGCTTCAAACTTATATATATATATATATATATATATATATATATATATATATATATATATATATATATATATATATATATTTTGTTCACTGACTTTTTAAAAAATTATTTTAACTTTTTTAACGCGAGGCGATATTAGGTTATTTAAGGTTTCATAAAACAATATATTTTCAAATTGTCGGTATGTAAATTGGTATTAAACTAAACTGATTTGGCTTATATATTTATGAGTTAAACTAAAATTTATTATTTTATAAATTATCATTTTACAATGCTTATATATATTTTTTTAATTTATAAAAATAGTTAATAATTTTTTTCTTACTTTTATAAAAATAAAATTTATAATTTTATAAAGTTTATAATTTATCTCTTTAGTTTATAATTTTATAAATTAAACTAAATTAAGTCCAAATTTAAACTTATCTAGCACAAGGTCATTAATTTCAAAATTGATTCTAAAAATCTATTTTTCTTATTTTAATACTTTTAAAACTATTCAATTTAATAGAACCGTACATAAAAACTCTCAGCATAGCTCAAATATAATAATTTAATTTATTATAAAATAGTTGTTTATTTACATAAGTTTTTTTTTTTTAAAGCAACAAAGAAAATTTATTTTAATAGCATGTAATAAATATACCTTTGCTTAAGATAATTATTATTTTTATTGTAATTGATAAATAGAGCTTCAGACGAATAATTTGAAAAAGTATATGTTCCAAAAAAGAAAATTTTGTTACTATTGGCACAAAGAAGCAATAATTACTGTTAATATAATGCTTTACGCATATAATACATAACAAAATTAAAATTTATCTTTTATAAGGCATTAAATAATAATCAAAAGATTTTAAATTATGTAAAGAAAATATAAAAAACATTGGATCTCGGAAAAGTCCACCTACAGAAAAACCTTCAAGTTTTTGCATGAAATGCAGCGTGTCTAATCGTAGCACAGTGGTTAAGATCGCCAGTCTAGTAAACGCAAGGTTTGTAGTTCGATTCCCCTCGTGGCAAATGTCGGTTATTTACTGAAAACTCACTCAAAAAAGGAAAACAAAGAAAAGAAACATGTGCCTTATGAAGTTGTCCTTGAGAACTAACTTTTATTATTATTATTTTAATCGTATCTATAATGTTTATTTTAACGACATAAAGATTTTTAAAAAATGCGAAAGATATCTGTTATAAAAGGGAAATTTAAAAACGGATATTTCAGAAATCGTGGAAAATTTCCTGGAATTTACGGAATTTTTTTTCCGTTAAAATGCAGAAATAGTATACTGGCTAGCATACCGATTGCCAGTACAATTTCCATATTTTATTTTATTATTATTATTTTTTTTATTTTACAGTGTAAGTACAATAGTTTTTTTTTTTCTTTTTTCTGAAAGTAGAATGTTAAAATATTTTAATGCGATTCCCCATGTATCTTTAATAAACCAAGCCATACCTTGAAATTTCAATATGATAAACCAATCATTCGAATGTTTTAAAGCATATTTTATTTATACAGATAAATCAGCATGAAAATTATGCAATACTTTCCACAAAATAAAATTTACAATTTACTTTAATAGAACATCGAATCTAAATTACGTCGCATGACGGCATTAAGTCAAAAACAGCACGAGTAAATATTTACGGAAAAAAAAAAAAGCGAAAAAAGAAATCGCCTTTCATAAGATTTACGTCTTATTTTTGTTAATTCACTAAGAATACGTATTTTTCCCTGTTTAATTACACACACACACACACACACACACAAAACTAATTTAATTAGTTTACGATTTTACGTGTATTAAAATATCAGCGTGGTAATAAAGTCTCACTGAAACTATATGTCCAGAAATTATATGGTTGATTGCTGAATTCTTACTTTGCAATAAATAAAATGGAAGCCAGAATGACTGTATATTTGTATGTCATAAATTATATCCTAATCAAACCACATTCTTAGAGTACAATATTATTATTATTATTATTATTTTGAGATTCTGATGTATCCTTAATATCCAGTATGTCAAGCCAATCAGTCAAAAATTTTAAAACAGTTTTCTTCACACAGACTAATCAGTTAAAGAAGGCATGGAATTGTGATTTTAAATTTCTTTATAGATTTTTTTTAATAGAAATCAAATTAAAATAAATTTTACAATTCCCTTTAGTTGAACATCGAATCTAAACGGCGTCTAATGACATCATACGGTCAAAATAGTATAATTAAAGTTTACGAAGAAGAAAAAAATAATGCAAAAGAAATAAATTACCTTTTTTAGGATTTACACCCTATTTTTATGAATTGTGCGACAATTATGCAGGTTCAAAATTATGTCCAAAATTATTTGGTTTATTATAAAATCAAAGCAAGAATATATATCGGTGTGCCATAAATATGTCCTAATCTAAGAACATTTTTTCCTATTATAAAAGCAGAACATTGAAACATTTTTCGATATTTCTTATGTATTTTTAATTTCCTATATGGTAAGCCATTCAATCCAACATTTCAAAGTACTTTTCTGTACACAGACCAATCAGTATAAAAAGACATGCAATAATTTACTTCTGAGGATCTTTATAGAAAATAAAATACAAAACATTTTACAATTATCTTTAGTAGAATTTAATCTAAATAATGCCTGATGATATCATACTCTCAAAAACAGCACACATAAAAAATAATACGGGGAAATAAATAGAAAATGAAGGAAATCGCCTCGTATAGGATTTGCATCTTATTTACGTGAATTTACTGTGAGCACTTATTTTCTCCTGGTTAATTGGACAAAAGAAAAAAAAACTAAATTAATTAGCTTAGGTTTTGCATGTAGTAAAACATCTTTGTTATAATAAGGTGTGGTTGAAACTTTGAAAAATTACTCACAATTACGAAAATATATAGGTAAAAGAACGTTCAGAAATTATTTGGTTCATAGCATTATTGATTCGCAATAAATACTCTGAAAGCAAGAGTGTATATCTGTGCGTCATAAGTGCAGTGGTACACCATGGCTAGTGGCTTCATTTGACTTCACATACTCGGGAAAAGCCAACCGGTAGGTAATAGACACCAACCAACCTAACGAGAGGAAAATCTTCACCAGTCCAGCGATCAACTTTATTTTTAGGTTTGCTCATAAGCAAAGTACAACTACATAACCATAATACAAATTCGCATCTATTTTTGTAAGCTTGACATACAGTAGAAGTACGAATACATATACAAAATATATACAAAACATGTACAGAAACAATAACCACAAAGTAAAAGTGACAACAATAAAATAAAGGAAATACACCGTACAATTAAATGAATTTTTGAAATAGAAAATATTTCTCAAATATTGAACACCCGATCTTACAAATGTTTTCATGTTTTCAGCATCAATAGAATCAAAGAAATCCGAATTTTAGAATGTTGTTCAGGGTAGAGTGCAAAGAGATCATCTTGAGGATAGATTGCAAAGAGATAAAATATAGCCTATTTTTAAACTGATAGTGTCATCATTATTATTCTGAAAGAAGATTTGAAATCGGTTCAGTAGTTCCAAAGTGATTGTTAATTTAAAACGCTTTCCGCACACATTTCACCCTTTTATATTTCGAAATTTTAGAAACTGATCTGAGCAAGGATGTATGTCTTAAAAATAACTACCATGACGAATTTCACGTTTCTAGTCCTAACAGTTCTAAAATATCGTAATTTAAAAACGCTTTAAGAACATTTTCGGTTAATTTTATACTTTTAAATTTTAAGGTTTTTAAAACCGATCTATAGCGAGCATTTACATCGTAAAGTTAACCACCATGTCAAATTTGATGTTTTAGTGACAACATATTAAAAAAAAATTGTAATTTAAATTTGTCACTCTTGTACACCTTTGAAGGCAGTTGCACATAGGTAAAATTAGCTCAGTATTTAGCAGAAACTGTCACCAATGATATAATTTTTTTTTAAATCGATTCAGTAGTTCCAAATTAGTCGTTTTTTAAAAACGTTTCCTCCTCATTTCACCTTTTAAATTTCCAAATTTTAAAAACTGTTCAGTGTGAGATACATAAAAGTAACATAAAAGTAACAGTCATGTCAAATTTCCAGTTACTATCCCTAACAATTCCAGCTAAATCGTAAGTAAAAAATTTTTTAAACATTTCCGCTCATTTCACCCTTTAAAATTTCGAATTTTTTAGAAACAGTTCTTAGCGAACATTTACATCTTAAAAGTAAGTACTAAGCCAAAATTCAAGTTACCAGTCTCAATAGTATCACGGAAATCGCAATTTTAGATCATTCTTTGCCCTTACACCATTTTAAAAAATTCGATTTTTTAAAAAATTGTTCTGTGCGAGCAATTACGTCTTAAAAGTAACAGAGATGCCAAATTTCCAGTTTCTACCCTTAACAATTTCAAATAAATAGTAATTTAGAACGTTCTTTGCTGATTTCACCCGTTTTAATTTTTAATTTTTTAGAAACCGTTCGTAACGAGCATTTACTTTTTAAAACTAATCACTATGAACAATTTCAAGTTTCTAGCCCTTTCAAGATCACAAAAATTGCAATTTTAGAGAGATTTTTTGCTTCTAAGCCTCTCGGATTAGTAGAGGTAACGACATAAAATAAAGCCTATGTTGGAGCAGAGACTGTCACTATCATTTTGCCACCATT
The DNA here is from genome assembly GCA_963931845.1 of Maratus michaelseni. Classification (NCBI taxonomy): domain Eukaryota; kingdom Metazoa; phylum Arthropoda; class Arachnida; order Araneae; family Salticidae; genus Maratus; species Maratus michaelseni. The sequence goes on from OZ007596.1 coordinate 139,494,739, forward strand.
ACTTTTGAAATTGATTCGGTAGTACCATAAATACAAACAAATAAACGTTTAGAAACATTTTACAAATACTTTACAAACAAATAAACGTTTATTTTTATAATATTAGTATACAAGTATAAATGATAATTACATTTTAAGCTTCAATGCCTGAGAGAGACAACTCAGAATAGTAAACCAAGTCTGCACAGCATAGATGTCCTCTCTGGTCCTTTTTATTGATACTTAAAAAGAAACAAAATTCAGCCGAAGATGAGTCTGCTGGAAAGTTCGACAGAGGGCGGGGTGTTGAACAGCAGATAAATGCATATAACAAGAATAATATTTGTGAAGAAGACTATAATACAAAGTAATATCACTGCCGGAGAAGACAAGCAAGGGGCATGGACAAAAACGAAGCAAGCCATAGTAAATACAACAGTTTAGTCAGACGTGAGATGTCAAACCACCCAGTGAACAGTTTATATATGAATGCAATGATGATTCTTTTAAAGAGTTTAATATTCATAGCATATTCAAACTTCGCGACTTATTAAGGTTCATTATAAATTCACTGAGAAGTTCAAATGATAAACATTTTTACGATGAAGTTAATGAAGGTGTTTGCGAAGTAAACTGACTTAAAGTAAAAAATTTGCGATTAAGATGAATGAGTAATAATTATTTACGGTAAGGCGTAGTGATGATAGGAATAGATGTTCTTGCAATGCAATGAATACAGCCATGTAGATATGAGGTAGAAAGCACACCAAACATGATTAGAATATTTACAATTATATAGTGGAAACGTTAGTAACTATCAAGATGAACAAAGTTTAACAATTAGTAAATGAGGGACTATATACAGTGAGATGAATATAACTAATAAGATGATTACAACGATGATATTTTTATGAAAGTTATGAAGCTGGACTAGCTGATCAGATTGTGAGATCTTCTTGATGATATAGCCTTTCTAAGAGCCAATTTAAAGAAAGGGCAACTCTTGTCATATGAGGTATGCCTGAATGAAACATTCAGTGCGTTGTATAGTCCACCCGATGATATCAACTCGTCCAGGCAGTTGCGGCAACACAGCTTGTCCTTTTGCACTGAACGTTGGTGGACATGGTGTTCACTAGTGCAGTGAGCACAGGCTTGTTTAGAATTGCAGTGATTTCCTAGATGGCCCAACCACGGGTAATTAAAACATCACACTATATTATTTCTTAAATAAGCAACGGTTAACATCAAAGCACAGTTTCCTTGACAAAAGGTGAGACGCATCCGCAGCAATAAGTTGGAGTACCAGGTGTGATTTTAGTTTGTCTTGTAGATCTTCCAGGATTTTAATAACTTTGGTATGTGAACATGATTTTTAAGTGCTGGAGTGATTATCATATCTATGTATTCCTGAAATCTTAATGCGGTCTCTTCATTGTGGTTATTTGATGTAGATGATTCTTTGTCATGGGAGTTGTTTGGTATTTTAGGCGCCTTTGGAGCTCCAAAGATGATAATTCGAGATAGTTTTGATTGATCCTCCACTATGTCCGCCATATGGTAAATCCTATCTAACAATTGGTATTATGGTAAATCCTATCTAACGATTGGTATTATGGTAAATCCTATCTATCCTTGAGTTCCAAAAGGTCCTCCCTAATTTTACAGGTTATTTATGAAGTCACCATTACTGTTAGAGAAGCTATCTACCACAGGTGGTAAAATCGCCATATTCACCGTGTTTAAATTATGTTAATATTAAATAATGTTAAGCTTGGAATAATGTAGATTGAAGATATACTAGGATTCAGCGGGCGAAGTAGCAGAGTTGATTATTAAAGACTTGTCAAAGAATTTCAATCAGGAGACGTATGGACTGCTAACACTTGTTCTTGTGAATTTTTTTAGATAATTAATTTTCTTCAAATTTTGAAGCAAGTACGTTCATTTTTTCAACAATGAGTGAATTTATTGCTGTCAAAGGAACTTTAACTACTTTAAGTGTAGCCTGTAATAATATAAGTTTTTCTGGCGCTGTCAGTAAATCTTCCTATAGTTCACGGAATCTTGACTGAAATATGTTATTCTCCTCCAAATTTTTTTTTAAATTCATGTTTGAGTAATTGTTGTTCTCTTTCATTATATTTTTGTAGTTGATAAAATCTATGAGTCATGATATCATATTTGCTATTAAGATTTTCAATTTATTTCTCTGTTTGTAAGATTCCTGTTTGATTTTCTTTCTGTGCTAAATTAAAATTATCTTCCAGTATGTTGTAAGTATCGTTCAGTTCGACCAGATCGTTCTCATTTTGATTCTTTTCTTCAATAATTTTAGGTATATTTTCATGGAGTAACTTAATCTTAGAATTTTCGAGCTGCTCAAGCTTTATTGGATTGCCGGAATTTGTAATTCATAAACTTTTTGTACTAACGTGAGATTTTTGTTAGTATCTATGAGATTTTTATAGATTTTCTCATTATTGACATTTTCTTCTGATAATTTTTTGAACTTTTGTTTAGGAGATTGAATTTTTATTTCTTTATCTTTTTGCGCTAACTTAAATTTATCGGTCGGTGCAGTATATGAATCGTTAAGGTCTCCCAAGTCTTTCTCTTTTTAATTCTTTTCTAATAGAATTTTATATTTTTTTTTTGTTGAAGTAATTGAATCTCTGAGTCATTATCAATCTCATCATACTTAAAAATTTCAGATACAATAAAATTATAATTGACTGAATGAATCACTGATTCTTGATCTTTTTGTGTTAGCATGAGGTTTTTGTTAGTATCTCTGAAGTCCTTAAGTTTTTTCTCATTTTTTGTATTTTCTTCTGTTGACTTTTTAAGCTTTAGTTTTAAAGATTTGATTTAAGTTTTAAGAGCTATATCCCCCATCTTAACACATACATACCAGTGGTGAGTCACGAAGATCCTTCAATTCATTGTCTTTTTCTTTGAAAATATTATCCCTTTTTATATAAATATTTCGTTTTCAGAAGAGGTATTTAGAGGCCTCATCAGAATCTCCCTTCGCATGACGATTAAGATGTGCCGACAACTAATAGAGAAGTTGATATATCGCCATGTCGCTCGCTGATTTTATATTAAAATCTATTTGTGGATCACACTTTTCATCTTTTGAGGGGGGTTGTGTGATTAAATTCATATGTGTATGTAATTGCATTCAAATCCAATATTTTTTTACCAGATGAATCAATCAGGTGCTGATCTCTTGTTTATAGAGGAACAGACAAATTTCAAGAACTGAAATGTTATATGGGCGACATGTCCTGACGATATGTACGATGAGTTCTTTGAAAAAAATATGAAGAACAACCTGGTGTTCTCTGCCTTCTATCCAAAGCAAGTTGTTCGTCATCCTAATATGTGCATGAAATTGCATTCAAGTCCAATATATTTTTACCGGATGATTCAGCTCTTGATTTCAACAGTCTTGTTAATAGACGAATAGACAAATTTCAAGAAGAACTTAAATGTTAAAAATCATCAAAGAACAGTTAGTCAGAAGTAGGATTTTCAGAAGGTTTTTGGAAAATGTTCAAGAAGAACTATGATGATAGTCTAACCAGCACGAGAACACCCGAAACCCATATCGAGGAAGGAAAGAATGGTAAGAGAATTGAAGGAAAGAAAATAGCAAAAATCAATGGGAAGTCCACCGAAAATGATTAAGATTAATATTATGCGTAAAAATAAGGCTTAATAAATGAGTAAATAAAAGTGAGATTTTGGAGAGTGGGGAAAAGGGATGGTACTGAATAACCAATGTCAAGCAAGGTTAAGAATGATGGTGAACAGGCGACTGAAATGCCTAGTAGAACAATAAATATGATCAGATGCCCTAGTTAAGATTTTAAATAATATATAACTAGGGAGAGGATGCCAGGTCTACAACGCGATGGGGAAAAATAGAGATAGACTATTCACTCCGAAAGAACTGGGAGGACACTCAAATGAGTTTTGCAACGAAGCGTCCACAATACTGATTCTAGTGCAGCTTGTAGACATCTCGTTATACACACAGAGACGTTGATGACATCTAACAGACCTATGGGAGATATGTAACAAACGATGATCCCGTGCAGATGAGATTCCAGTGACTTGCAGCTGTGATACCTTAATAAACTTATCTTACTACACTTGATCTTTATACATAATGAATTTAGTATAGAAACAAAGAGGATATTAAGCAAAATAAGCCATAGTAAGTACTACTAGATGCTACCTCATTTTGCAAAATTAAGGAATTTAATTTAATAGGGGAAAGGGCACTATTTGAAAGTTTGAGGAAAGTTTTAAACATGAAGAGTGATAAGGATAATTAAATTACAAATTTTGTCATTAATTATAAATGGATAAAAGGTATTGTTTTAAACATGAAGAGTGATAAGGATAATTAAATTACAAATTTTGTCATTAATTATAAATGGATAAAAGGTATTGTTTTAAACAGAAGAACAGGTGCACTGTTTGATTCACAGAAGGAGAAAATTATGAGAGAAGGTAAAATGCTATGTTACTTTACTATGTTAATAAGATACACTAGCGATAATTTTAATCTTAATAAGGAAGGAAGCACTGTTTGAAGCATGGAAAAAATGGGTATAAAAAGAGGTAAGTAATAAAGTACAAAATATATTATTAATTACAATGGAGAAAAGGCCTTATTTAAATTAGAAGGACAGACGTATCTTTTGATTCATAAAAGAGGATAATTGAAGGAAGGGTTAGGTAGAAGAAACCTCTCTTAAGAATATTAGCCTCAGTAAAAGGGTTAATAATTATATTTAGATTACTACTGCATAAATAATAAATATAATAGAAGAGGGGTAATAATTCGGAGAATCAACAATTACAGAAGATGAGAAAGCACAGAATAATAGAAATTTAAAATTTAAAGAAGGGCACCGTTTGATTCATGTTTTAAAAAGTTGCAAATATTAAAGGATAGTAGGTTAGGGAAGAGCATTGTTAAGTTCATTTAAAAAGTACTTAGCAAAAAAACAGCAGGAACACCGTTTGGTACATTTAAGAATAAAATTGTCAAAGGAAGGTTTAAGAAAGTATAAATCAATGCAATAATAGTCAATTAATACTGTATTTTAAAAAATCACAAAATATTAGGGAATAGTATGTTAGGTAAGAGCTTTGTTAGGTTCATTTAAAAAGAATTTAGCAAAAGAACTGCAGGAACAGCGTAATGGTGGCAAGTAATTTACTACATTGCTACGGAAAAAAAGGAAAGAAAGGGAAAATTTTGGGAATATGCATTTTATAGAATAACAATTTGGCAACTTATATACAAAATTCTGCGCCCGGATGGGTTTCCGTATATCAGGACTATTAGCCGAATTTATATTACGACCTCTAGAAGCAGATATTTATAATAAATTTGATTATATCGCCCCTCCTCACATACGTAGCTCAGAAACGTAGATTTTGTTTTATATATACCAATATTTTCATCATATGTCAAGATAAATTACTGTACTTAATAACTTCTTAGTTCATATTAATAACGTTGATTCTTAAATTAAATTTACTTTGGATGTAAAACCGAATGGTACACTCACCTATTTAGATTAGATGTACGGTAAAATCGGGTTCGTGTGGATCAAACCGGTTACCCTGTATATCCGTCTTAACTACATCCCTTAGCGTCCGCTAGCAGTGTGCCATCAACTTTTTAAGTAAGTGAATCTCTGTGTCCGTGCAGTGCTATTAGAAATTCACCTCAAACGATTTATTTTTTCACCGTGTTTTCTGCTCTTTAAATAAATCCAGTCAGACGGATCGATTTAGGAAATAAACCACTGTTTTTTTATAGCTTTCACGCGATATTTTGATGCCAAGTAGAAGTGTGTACGTCTAGCAATCTAGGAGAACGACCATGCTGATTTTTGGTCGTCTGTTGAAGCAAAACCAGGTACTGATGGTTTTTTCATTGAATTCTGCAATGAATTGTTTCTTTACTCAACAGGTGGTGAAGGATGGATATAACACTGAAAAAAATGAAGTACTCAAAAATGAGTAAGTCCATGTACTCATTTCGAAATGAGTATTTTAGGATAAAAAATGAACATGTGCATTCTCAAAAATGAGTAAGTCCATGTACTCATATTGAAATGAGTATTTTTGGATCAAAAATGAACATGTGCATTCTCAAAAATGAGTAAGTTCATGTACTCATATCGAAATGAGTATTTTTGGATCAAAAATGAACATATGTATTCTCAAAAATGAGTAAGTTCATGTACTCATTTCGAAATGAGTATTTTTGGATCAAAAATGAACAAACGATCAAACCCAACATACTTGTATATTTCAGAATGTGTAATGACGAAATTTTGGAGCCTAAAAAGCTATTATTTGAAGGAAAAACTAAGAATAAGAGAAATGAAAAATGGATCTGGTTGTTCGGGATTTTCATCAAAGTGGATCCACTACAACATATTTACTCTTTTTTTTTTCCCCTCACATTTTACACATCTACTTTTTTTTTCCTTGATAGTACTTCAAAATTATGATTTTTTTCCCACTAATTTTTTTTTTAATTTATTTTAACTTTTTTAACGTGAGGCAATATTGTGTTATTTAAAAGTTTCATAACATAATATCTTTGCAAATTATAGCTATTCAAATTGGTATTAAACTAAGCTGATTTGGCTTACAAATTTATGAATTACGCTAAAATTTATTATTTTATAAATTATAATTTTACAAGTTTATAATTTTTTCCTTAAATTTATAAAATTATTTAATATTTTTTCTTTACTTTTATAAAAATAAAGTTTTTAACTTTATAACGTTTTTAATTTATTTCTTTAGCTTATATTTTTATAAATTAAACTAATTTAATTTAAATAAAATCATTAAGTCCAGATTTAAACCTACCTATCCCAAGGTCATTAATTTCAAATTTGTCTTTAAAAATCATTTTTTTTTTTACTATTTAGTTTAACCGAACCGTACGCAAAAGCTCTCAGCATAGTTGAAATATAATAATTTAATTTATTATAAAAAATTTTATTTACATAATTTTTTAAAAAATAAGACATTAAAAAAAATATTTTAATAGCATGTAATAAACACGTCTGATTAAGATAATTGTTGTTTTTATTAAAATTGATAAATAGATAATCAGGCAAATAATTTAAAAAATATATATGTTCGAATAAAGAAGTTGTTGGTACTGTTGCAAAAAGAAGCAATCAGTATTATTAATGCAATGTTTTACGCACATAATACATAATAAATTGAAATTTATCTGTTATAAGGCACCAAATCATACAGCAAAATATTGAACATTATGAAAAGAAAATATTAAAAACATTGGAACTGAAAAAATCCATCTACAGATGAAATCTCAAGTTTTTGCAAGTTTTGCAAAATAACTAACAACATTTGAGAACGAGGCGTGACCACTCATGGCGCGTTGGTCTGAGTCGTCAGGTTAGTACGCAGGACATCACGGGTTCGATTCCTCTCATGGACAAGGGTTGGTTAATTACTATAAACTCACACAGGAATGAAAAAAATGAGCAGAAATGTATGTATCCCTTATAAGGTTGTCCTCACGAAGTAACTTTTTTTTTTATCCTATAAATTTTATTTTAACGACATAATTTTTTTTTAATTTGAATACATCTATGGGATCAAAAATGAGTACATAGCAGTTCATTTTTGAATACATCCATGGGATCAAAAATGAGTACATGTGTTTCTCAATTTTGAGTACATTTGGATCGGAGCTATTTTGAGTATGTGACGTATTCAAAATTGAGTACTTTTTACTCAATCTTGAGTACCCATTTTTTTCAGTGAATGTTTTGACTGCCAAGAGTGGGCACATGAGGAGTGCAGAAGATACGAGAGGTAAAAGATGAGAATGTCATTACATGACAACATTAAAAATTGCTTCAAAACCTGAAAAAAAAAGCTACGGCCTTAAAAAAATATATGTATGTTTTAAAGTTTGATTCAAAATTTTACAATAAAGCTTTTTGTTACTGGAAATGTACAAACTTAATTTCTGATTAGTACCCGGTATTAGTCTACCACCAAAATTCGGGACTATTTTAGATGATCCTAGAAAAAAATGTATTTTCCATGTAAAGAATTTTCCTGTGGCAACAGTTGTGGGTTTTCAATTGCCCAGATATCCGCAAACACTTTTGTGGGATGTTCCGGATTTTCCCACCCTTCTAGAATTTTGTCAACAGAGGAAACCGTTATGTACCCGGTTTTACCCTACTTTTCCTTGTTATTAAACAAAACCCACCATGCCGTAAAAATTACTGTTTATAAAAAAACAATAGCCAATCAATTCATTATTCCACATAAAGCTCAAGCTGCTTTTTCCTACAAAGTTTTTTGCATTGACACATTTTATTAAGAAAGTCTTCACTGTCTGTATCTTTGAACAGTTAACCAGTGAGTAAATAAAATACGTGATATCGTAAGAAATAACAGATATAAAAACATAACTATAAACAGATTAACGCTGAGCATGGATAATAAGAAGAAAAACTTCAATTAGTAAAATTCCATGATATCTACTTTACAATATTACCCTGAGTTCTTTGAAAGACTGAAATATAAACTTAACAAATTCAATATGACTTGTTACAAAACATTCCATAAAGTTGAAAAATATAGTCTATAAGTCTATAAATCCAATTTAATCTGATAAACTATCGGGTGTATATGAAATATTGTTCGCCAAATCAGATGGAACAATGGAATATTATATAGGAATGACAAATAGAAAGTTTAAAACGAGGATGAAAGAACATACAGCATATATAAAATGCCACAAAAGAACTGCTGCTTTAGCCAAACTTCATTACACAGAGCCCTTACAGATTAATTTTAAGAGTAGTAAAATAATTTATCCATCAAGATTTTATTTCCCACCTATTATCCGCGAATCAATAGAAATCTATATGCGCAGCGAGGGCATATGAAATAAATAATATCTCCTTGATTTACCTAGAATTTTGCACGAGATGTTTTCTAAATGTAAAATAAGATAAAATTATTCACGTTTACAGATAGTCATTTTTATTAAAGCACATGCTTTCATGATACCTGATGTCTCCTAATGTTTGTCCTCATACTTCAAATTATTTTGCGAAAATAGTTTATTTTATACAGACTTAACTGGAAGTGATTCTTTGATAGTTGCTCAGAGTACATCACAGACCCTCCTTCTGGGGGCAGTCTGGTCTTGACTATTAGCAGACATTCTCTGTATGCCAAGAAAGTTGTGTCACATGGCTAATGCTAAAACTCGAAGTGCACGTTTCAGGTATAAGTCCGAATCTGCCCTCTCAGGGCGGATTTTCCCTCGCCAGACATCGGCGTGGTGCGGCCCCGACGTTCTTCGATCGAAACCTCATCCGATGGAGAACCGACGAACTTGGCGAGGGACAAGTTGGGATCAGTAGTGGTAAACGTTGCAAAAACCAGCATTGAAGGCTTTGAACGCAATGCAGGTGAAAGGAGTCAGGGAGACAAGCGCGGTCCCGTTTCTCAGGCTTCGACAACCTGCAACAATTCAGATGCCCTGGAAGATGAAATTCCAGAGGTGGAGTTAGCAGAAGAAATTGAAAACTACCCGAACTCTTCCAATATCTCACTTGCGGAGATGGTTGAGATCTCGGCAGTCTTCCTAGTGAACACGCATTCTCTAGGTGCGAAATTCCTCTAAGTGCTCGAGATTTACTGTGGGGAAGAAAGACGAACTCAGCAACCTCCTGGTGCCGATCAAGAACTTCATCACGGAACAGCACTTTTGGCCCAACCTTTTGCACGGGAAAGCCTCACAGACGGGAGTTATGCAGAACGTAAGAAGAGATATCGGCGTCGGTAATACACCACTCTTGGTGAGAAATGTCCCCCGATTATTGTTCAGCCTCTCCCAGACTCTTCTCGACGTAGACTCGAATCTGTCAGATGCCAACATAATCCCCGCGATTCTTGTACAGAATGAGGTTCTTCACGCAGCCTCCCTCGAGCTGGGAACTTCGTTCAAAGGCAAACGACGTCCAACCATGTGTTGGCGATGGATGAAAGATCCTGCGAGCTACTCGTGGGGATTCGCAAGATGAGTGTGGATTAGTGTCAAGCGGACTTCCAGCCAAATCGGCGACCTCTGATTTGTTTCCGTCGTTGGAAGTACGGCCACACACAAACGGTTTGTAGCACCTCCCACGTCCCTTTGTGCGAGGTGGGAGTCTCGGACCACAAAACCTTGGAATGCAGCGTAGACGCTCTCTGCTGCTCGAACTGTAGATTATGGAAACCATCGGAGACCAGACGGCAATAAATTGTCTACCAGTCATGTTGAAGGTTCCAATGAGTGTCATATACATAAGTTAGAGGTTGAGCGATTAAGAACAGTGTCAACATAGAGCTAAATCCTACGTTCGCACATCTTAATTGCCACCATGACATGGGCGTGGCAAACCAACTGGCTAAGAATACTCTATCACAAGAGAAAGATATCGTACCAGTCAATGAACGTCAGCGAGGGCTCCGTTCGAGGAACTCCTGTAGAATACACGTACGTTCACTTGGAGGTGAATTTGTTTAGGGCGGCCTTTTGTGTGAGTAAACGAGTGTCGTTCTGCACGGTTACGAGACACCCGGATGTGGTGTCCATCCACTGTAAGAGGTCTGGAAGTTGGGTGCTGATAATAACGTGTTATTGCGCTCCTTTCAAGGGCATTGACTTGATACTCGAACCACTGGATACGCTGTTGAAGACTTTTCTGAAAGACAATGTCGTTTTGGTAGGTGATTTCAACGCAAAATCCACTATTTGGAGGCAGCGAACCACGGATCCCAGAAGGCGATCACTAATTGCCTTCGCCTGGAACGTGAAACTCTAAATCGTCAAAGACCCGGACGCCCTCAACCCCCCTCCCCCCCCACACACACAGATTCCTTGGTCAGCAAGGGAAGGGATGGATCGACGTCCTGCTGGTCCGGTTTTGGGCAAGTCGTATAGCGGACTGGATGATTTCCGATGTCAAAACGTTTAATGACCACTGTCTCATGAGATGGACCTACGAAGGCAGACTAAGTACGCGTCTACCGAGAGAAACCAACCGTCGTTGTTACCCTCAAGACTTAGTCTGGGACGAATTCCTCCGCGACCTGCAGGCAGAAGATCTGATTAGGTATGACTTTGCCACTCCTGAGGATGGAGTTGAACACTTAATGTCGACTTTGGCGAATCTGTGTGAAAAGCACAAACGTCGCAAGGGCGTGTGTTGGAGGACAACCTCATTGTTCAGCCAATGATCTCGATTGCGTGCGCTGAGACGGCTCTACCAGAATAGTCTGGAGCCGCTTAAAGAGGCTTGGCGCCCTCTTTAAGCGGAAGCGAGCAGAGTATAACAAGTCGATCCTGCACACAAAGCATGCCTCGTTCCGGAGATTCATTTCCCAGGGACTTGTCACGGACAGGCAAGGCCAAGTAGTTGATGTAGTGAGGCGCAAGTGGAGACGGGAGGAACCCGTTTTGCTAATCCACCCCTCCGGTGAGGAAGTCTCCACCTGGGAGGAATCTCAGAAAGCACTTGCCAGACACCACTTCCTACAGGCCGACGAAGCCTCGCGGGTCGAAATCATCAGGACCGACGAACCGGAATGGTTCACGTTGGCTGAGCTGGAGTTTGCAGTAAAATCGCATCCGCCTAACAAGGCGGACATATCTTTGTACATATCTTTAATATGTACAATATACTTGTAGCAGTGCTAGCTACTGCTTTATGGAAGTATTCTGTTGCCGTGTGAATTTTGAGTTTTTACGTGCGATCCTGAATTCTAACATTTATGCGTGAACGGGCTATCTATTCTGTCATTTCTTTAAGTTTCTCAAAGTATGTATGAATCTCCACGAATCAGATTTTCACGGTTATTTTGTGCAATGTTGAGATAATTATGCATCTGTTGTTTTTTACATATTTGCTGCTATATATACTATACTGCTGAAGGAGTTAGGTTCGTAGGATATAGCTGCATCTTGTCCATAGTGTAATCTAGTTAACTAACTAATAAAACCTCTGCCATTCATCAAACGAAACTTATCAAGCCAAGATCTCACATTGCGTAAAACCACCGTACCAGCAACTTGAAAATTCGCATCGATACTAGCCGACATCAAAATTTGGTGTCGAATACTTCATATTCCATCGAAACCATCAGTAAAGTGCCTTTATACTTAAATAGCGAGTAGCCTCAGATACTTCAAAACTGTCCACAGAAGCCACAGGTGGAGTCTTTGAATTAATGAGTAGTCACAGATCCAAACTACAATATTAAAACAAATTTAGGCGATGTTGGTGTATCTTTATGTATGACACTGATTTGTAGCAAACAACCATTTAATGTACCATTTTAAGTAATTCTCCCTTGAACAGATCAAAGAGCTTAAGAGGACATGCAATTGTGATTTACTTCCAAGATTCCTTCCAGAAAATGAAATAAAATAAAATTTACACTTTACGTTAGTAGAACATCGAATCTAAAGAACATCTGATAGCATCATACCCCCAAAATCAGTAAGAAAAATTTACTATAAAAAAGGAAAGCGAAAATAGGAAATCACCTCCTTTAGGATTTACCTCCCGTTTTCACGAATTCACTGCGAACACACAATTGTGCGGTAAAAGAATGCCCGAAATTATTTGGTTCATTGCACGTTTCTTTATTCATTACAAATAAAAATTAAAGTAAGAAAAAGTATATGTGTGTGTCATAAGTATGTTACAAAATTGTGTCATAAATGTCAACTAATCTGAGCACATTTTCCCATATTATTAAAGCAGAATATTAAAAGATTTTTCAGTGTTTCTTGATTCATCTTTAATTTCTAATATGTCAAACCATTCAGTCCAATATTTTAAAGCATTTTTCCTTACAAAGACCAATGAGCATAAAAAAACATGAAGTTGTGATTTACCTCTAAGATTCTTTACAGAAATAAAATAAAATAAAATAAATTTAAAAATCTTCTTTAGTAGAACATCCAATCTAAACGACGTCTGATAATATCATACTGCAAAAAACAGCGTTAAAAATTTATTGAAAAAAAAAAGAAAGCAAATGTATAGAAAATTGCCTCTTTTAAGATTTACATATCATTTTAGAAATTCACGGTGGGCAGGAGAATCATTCAGATAAAGGAATGTCCGAAATTATTTGTTTCATTACCATGATCGTTGTACACAAAATTAAAGCAAGACTAACGAATAACACATATTTTTGTTATAAGTGTATCATTTGTTGTGTCATATGTATGTCCAAACCTGAGCACATTTTACCATATTATTAAAGTAGAATATTAAAATATTTTTCGGTGTTTCTTGATGTATCTTTAATTTTAAAAAGGCAAACCATTCGGTCCAATATTTAAAAGTACAAAGACCAGTCAGCATAAAAATATATGCAGTTGTGATTTACTTCTATGATTCTTTACAGAAAATAAAATGAAATACATTTACAATTTATTTTTACAGAAAAAACTTCCTTTAGTATCGAATTTAAACGAGGCCGTCTCACGACACTATACTGTCAAAAACAGCATGAGTAAAAATATACGGAATTAAAAAAAAAGCAAAAGAAGAAAATGGTCTTTTTTAGGATTTACATCTCATTTTCGTGAATTCACTGTGAACACTTGATTTTCCATGTTTAATTAGACAAAAGAAAAAAAAAATAAATAGCTTCGAATTTTACATGTGGTAAAACATCATTATGATAATATTAAAGTTTCGTTGAAACTTTGAAATATTACTGATAATTACGCTAATAAAAGCAAGTATGAAATTATTTGATTGATCGCATGATTCTTTATTCGAAATAAATAATATGAAAGCAAGAATGCATGCATTCTGAATGTATTCTATGGGAATGAATGAATGTATGTATGTGTCATAACTGTGTCATAAATGTCACTTCGATATTTTCAATATTCTTAAATTAGAATAATAAAATGTTTTTTTGGCGGTTCTGGTGTGTCTTTAATCTTCAATATGGTAAGCCATTCAGCCCAATATTTTAAAGCACTTTTCAGTACAAAGACCAATCAGCATAAAAAAGACATGCAATTGTTCTTTACAGAAAATAAAATAAAATAAAATTTACAATTTCCTTTAGTAAAACATCGAATCTAAACGACGTCTGATGACATCATACCGTCAAAAACAGCATAAATAAAAATTTACTGAAAAAGAAAGAAAGAAAGCGAAAGAAGGAAATCGCCTCTTTTAGGATTTACATCTCATTTTCGTGAATTCACTGTGAGCACTTATTTTCTCCTGTTTAATTAGACAAAGTAGCCCGAAACTAGATTTTGGTGAAACTCAGTGGTCCGTGTGCACACTCCCTCCCCCCGTTGAATATTCAATGGTGTGCGCTCGGCCGTACATCGAACTGGGGAGGAAGTGTACTTCTGTCACATGTTAAAGTGTCTGGTGACATTTCATTGAGCATGGTTGTCACATGCGCCATCCGTGGATGTCGTTTTGTGACACGAGGCGATGCGTTCGTCAAAGTAATTTGTTGCTGGAAATCGGAATAACTTTGTTTATTAAAGAGGCTAGAATCGAGTATATCGAAATTTAGACTTACAAGTAACTTGAGTATTTGGGTATTCGCTGAAGCTAACCCTTTCATAGACAACTAATTGTGTTTTCGAATGATAAATTCACACCAGATTTTTTTTCTTTGAAAATAAGGAAAAGCAATTGCACAGCTTTTGTTCCCCACCAAAGTTATAAAAGTATAATTTTGTTCAAAAATTCTGGTACAAATTTTGGTAAAAATAAGATGGTACAAAATATATTCCTCCGCCCTTAAAGGACTTAAGGGGACCTGTGGGAAAACACCCAGTTTTTTTTTTATTATTATCGTTTATATGAATAATTCTTCATCTAAATGTACACATATTTGTTAGCTATATTTATGAGAAAACTAACTTTTTCCTCACAAATATAAGCTGTCCAAAAGTCCTTTCATACTTCCAAACTTCATTAAAAGAAATTAACAAATTCTCGTGTCGGAGTTGGGTTTTCACCATAAGGCTTCTCCAAGAGTTGGTTTTTATATGGCAAAAGAAAGGATAATAGTTTAAAGAACCCATAAGTAAATTCAGATTTCGAATATTCATGAAATTTTAATAGATTGGCATACCCGAGTGTGATTTACACCAGAAGACTTGTCAAATAGTCGAAATTTTTGTGGCTAAAGAAAAAAAAAATAGTTCAAAGAGTCGAATAAGTCCGGTCACATTCCAAAATTTTATTAAAAAAATTAACAAATTGTCATCAGAGTGTGTTTTCTAAAAAAGAGTCTATACTTAGGAGCCAAAAGGAAAAAAAACATTCAAAGAGACCTATAAGTAAGTTCGGACTTCAAATATTCATAAAAATTCAATATATTGTCATATCAGAGTGTAGGTTGCACCATAATACTTGACAAATAGTCAGAAATTTTGTGGCAAAAGAAAAAAAAATAGTTCAAAGTGTCTAATGAATTCGTTCACAAAATATTAAAAATAAATTACAAAATTGTCAAAAAATAACCATCGATTCATAAAGAAAATTAATAAATTGGCATCAGAGTGCTCTCTTCAACATAAGACTTGTCAAAGAGTTTGCTTTTAGTGGCAAAAGAAAAAAAAATAGTTTAAAGAAATCCATAAGTAAGTCAGATTTCAAATATTCATAAAACTTTAATAGGTCTTCCTACTAGAGTGTGATTTGCACCAATAAGACTTGTCAACTAGGAGGAATTTTTGTGGCAAAAGAAACAAAAATTGTTCAAAGAGTCCAATAAGTCCGTTCACATTTCAAAATTTCCTAAAAAAGCAACAAATTGTCATCGGAGTGCGCTTTTCAAAAATAAGACTTGACAAAGAGTTGGTTTTTAGTGGCAACAGGAAAAAAATAGTTTAAAGATCCCATAAATTTGGATTTCAAACATTAATAAAAATTTAATAAATTGTCGTACCAGAGTGTGATTTGCACCATAAAACATGTCAAATAGCCGAAATTTTTGTGGCATAAGAAACAAAAATTGTCCAAGGAATCCAATAAGTTCGTTCACATTTTAAAATTTCATAAAAAAGCAGCAAATTCTTATCGTAGTGCGCTTTCCAAAAATAAGATTTAACAAAGAGTTGGTTTTTAGTTACAAAAGAAAAAATAGTTTAAAGATTCCGTAAGTTCGGATTTCAAACATTAATAAAAATTTAATAAATTGTCGTACCAGAGTGTGATTTGCACCATATAAAACATGTCAAATAGCCGGAATTTTTGTGGCAAAAGAAAAAAAAAATGTTCAAGGAGTCCAATAAGACAGTTTACATTTTAAAATTTCATAAAAAAGCAGTAAATTGTCATCTGAGTGCGCTTTTCAAAAATGAGATTTGGCAAAAAGTTGTTTTTTTTTACAAAAGAAAAAAATAGTTTAAAGACCCCGTAAGTTCGGATTTCAAACATTAATAAAAATTTAATAAATTGACGTACCAGAGTGTGATTTGCACCATAAGACATGTCAAATAGTCGGAATTTTTGTGGCAAAAGAAACAAAAATTGTTCAAGGAGTCCAATAAGTCCGTTTACATTTTAAAATTTCATAAAAACGCAGCAAATTGTCATCGGAATGCGCTTTTCAAATAAGACTTGACAAAGAGTTGGTTTTTAGTAGCAAAAGAAAAAAAAATAGTTTAAAGAGCCCGTAAGTTTAGATTTCCAACATTAATAAAAAATTAATAAATTGTCCTACCAGAGTGGGATTTGCACGTCTGCACCATAAGACATGTCAAATAGTCGGAATTTTTGCGGCAAAGGAAAAAGAAAAGTTAAAAAAATGTGTCCAGTAAGTCCGTTTAAATTTTAAAATTTCATAAAAAAGCAGCAAATTGTTATCGGAGTGCGCTTTTCAAAAATGAGATTTGACAAAGAGTTGGTTTTTAGTTACAAAAGAAAAAAATAGTTTAATGACCCCGTAAGTTCGGATTTCAGACATTAATAAAAAATTAATAAATTATCGTACCAGAGTGTGATTTGCACCATAAGACATGTCAAATAGGCGGAATTTTTGTGGCAAAAGAAACAAAAATTGTTCAAGGAGTCCAATAAGTCCGTTTACATTTTAAAATTTCATAAAAAAGCAGCAAATTGTCATCGGAGTGCGCTTTTCAAATATAAGACTTGACAAAGAGTTGGTTTTTAGGGGCAAAAGAAAAAAAGTAGTTTAAAGAACCCGCAAGTTTGGATTTCAAACATTAATAAAAATTTTATAAATTGTCGTACCAGAGCGGGATTTGCACGTCTGCTGCATAAGACATGTGAAATAGTCGGAATTTTTGTTGCAAGAGAAAATAAAATAGTTCAAAGAGTCTGTTCACGTTCAATAAGTCCGCTCACAATTCGAAACTTCATAAAATAATAATAATAATAATAATAACAAATTGTCATCGGAATAGCGTCTTCAACATAAGACTCGTTAAAGCGTTGGTTTTTAGTAATTAAAAAATAAATTAATTAATAAAATAATATTTAAAAAAAAACGTAAGTTCAGATTTTAAATATTTATGAAAATTTAATTGAGTAATTTGCACCATGACTTGTAAAATAGTCAAAATTTCGTTAACAAGAAAAAAAAAAAAAAAAAAAAAAAAAAAATTGTGCAAAGAGTCCGTTTAACAAATTGCAGCATCGGGCCGCGGTTTTTACCATAAGACTTATCATTTTTGTGCCAAAAAAGATTTTCTTTTCTTTTTACACAGAACATGCTATATTTTTACAAGTCTCTTGATGTAGACCTCATTCAGATATATAATTTGTTAACTTCTTATCAATTATTGAAATGTGAACAGACTTTTGGAATAACCTCTATATTTTATATCATGCATTATTTTATGAATTTTTAAGGCGATTTTCACGTATTAAAAAAATTACTACTACGTGAATTTTTAATATTTGTGCATTGTTTAAATTTCTAAAGTGTGACATAGCATGGATTAAAGAGCTATCGAAAGATCGTTTTAAGTTTGTATCCCATTTTTTTTTCTTTTTAATTATATTTCTCATTATATGGAAAACTTCCATGAAAACTTTCAGTTTAATACTTTGATTAATTTAGATAATAAAAAAAAAATTAAATTGTTTTATTAAAACTAATATTTTTCTGCGTTTGATAAATATTAAATCAACATAAAAAAAAGAGAAACTTAGAATTTCTGTTTCTTTTCTTTTCTTTTCTTTTCTTTTCTTTTCTTTTCTTTTCTTTCTTTCTTTCTTTCTTTTTTTTCGATAAAACTTAGAGTGCATAAATATTAAAACCTTATCACTTAAAAATCTTGCACAGTGCTTTTAAATAAGGCATTTTGAAGCAAAACGTATCAAGCACATTATTTTCGTTGAATCAAATTTGAAACTAATTATTCTTTTAATAAATAATAATTTTGTTTGGTGGCTTAACAAACCAAGGCCTAGGTTGAAATGTGAACAACATATGGAGCTTTTCTTCTGTGTTTATGAATAAAATGCACAAAACTAAAAGACTTTATCTCCAAATATCTCTTGGATAATGTTTTATGCAGTTGATCTAAAGTGATATTGTACATCTCCATGATTTGCAAGTTATTAGAAACTGACCCATTAGTACGTGTTCTCAAAATTAGCATAATTTCTTCAAACTCTGAAAATTTGTATATGCTTTATCAAATAAGCGCTTTATTATTTTTTAAGGACATAAGGAGAATTTTTTTTTTTTTTTTTTTTTTATATTTTGCGGAAAATGAGATACCGATCTTCTTTAAGAAAACTAGAGGACCTAACCAGGGCTTTCCAGGTAACAGAACATAGTGTCCGGAGAACATAGTTTTCACCTATTCTGTACACCGGAAAGTTTATATTTAACCTTTTTTTTAAATTGAAAATCCTACTAGATTTTTTTACATTTAATATATTTCTTTAGAGTGTCCGTGCACTAACAACATCAAAAAGCATTTTAAACGAAAAATATCAATTATGTATTTGAATAAGATTTGGAATTTATTAAAAGTGATATTTTTGTTTTAGCCGCATGCCAGGGATTAATGGACGAAGAAATCGCCACAGATTATGCATGCTACTTACAGCCACCTTTTTAATTCTAATAATTACTGTGTTTAAGTACGTAGTTCAAATATATAGCTGTTAAATTTTTGTTTCATTTATGTTATTTTATTTTTTATTTATTTATTGATGAAGTGTTATTTCGTTATGAAGTATTAGTCGGAAACAAACTCTGGACAATTTACATCGTTTTAAATGCAATCGAGCTGCACACGATAGAGATAGATTAAAACACACACACACGCACACACTTGAAAATTACTAAAAAATATATAAAACATATTTAAATTTTCATAGTTTTCAAACGAAATGCATTTGAAAGGAAATTTTTTTCCTATTCGTCGGTATAAAAATTGAAATTACCTCATGTTCAGAAGAAATTAAATTTGAAAAACAAGTGAAATGCAATTCTTAGATAGTTCGCCACCGTCGATATAAAGTCAGTGTTACTTATGGATATGTTTGGCTTTATAATATAGATAGAATAAATTAGGAAAAAATATTTTTTTTTCATGGAAAATTGTTAAAAATTATGTCATAAAAAAAACGAAATGCATTAAATTAAATTCTTACAAGCCATTATTCCTAACAGGGAACACCGATATGAAAAAAAAAAAAATATTAAAATTAAATTTCATTCATCTTGATTTGAAAAAAAAATAGCAATTGTAACAGAAAGATGACATTTTTGTAAGATAAAAAATACGTTTCAGTCAACGGCCTTTATTGCCATTTTTCATAGTGCAAAATTTATAAATTCATATACAGTTTAAAAAGAAAGAAAAATAGATTATGAAACATGTTTCCATAACAACATTTCTAGAATACTGTAAGCGGAACTTTACCGTTTATAAAGGTTCAATAAGGTACATAAGTAAACAATTTCAAAAGTGCCTGACACTCTTGAAAACCAGATTTCATCAATCGCCGTTCAGCAAATTCCGCCAATAGCCTGAAATGCACTCGAATACTTTTATACAAACCTGTATATTATCTACATATTTTTAAACACGCCTCACATTAAAGTAAAATTTAATTCGTGAAAAAAAAGTAAATGCATACCACTCATATATGGATGGTAATTTCTAACAATGTAAGTTCTTCATGTAGCCTTATAAATTAATTTATTTATATTCTACAAATATCTCTTAGTATAGTAAACATATTTTAGTTGGAAAATTCATAACACATTAAAAAAAAACATCCTTAAGCAATTCACGCTCATACGCAGTAATGCATACGAATTATTTTGTGTAGCCCTGTATATGATCTATTGAATTCATGCACACCACATAATATGCAAAAAATTACTGAAACTTAAAAACGTATAAAACAACTGAAAACGCAATTCCAGCACTTAGTACTAAGAAGCATTACTGTAACCAAAATATTTTGTGTGCCCCCGTAAATGAACGATAAACGTTATGTACGGCATATTCCACAGGAAGAATGTTGCATTGCACTAGAATTATGCATATCAATTTTATTATGTTTCAAATTCGTTAACTATATTAAAATACACCGCAAATTACTTTTTCCCATAGACTATAATGTAACGGAATTATTTTGTGTATCCCTGTAAGCGAGCTATAAATGCAACACACTTCATTTTCAATAGCGGAAATTTTATAGCAAACTTCAATAACATAATTCATTTACTTAATAATCCGAGTACATTTACGAGAGTTAGAGCACAGACAGATGACAGATATTAGAAGAAAGACTGACAAACAGAAGTCATAAATACTTTTGAACTATGCTGGAAAATGTTACTAACGATTGAATACTTCTAAAAATCGGTACTTTAATTAATATTATTTAGAGAATATGAGGATAATAGCATTTATAAGAAATGTATATGTTGCAATCCGTTAAAATTCCATATCACCAATATGGAAAATATGTAATAAATCTTAAAAAAATATATAAATCATATATGGTTTTTTCATTTTCTTTTTAATGTAATGTAATATTTGTAAACCAAAGCCTCAGAACACATATTAAAAATAATTAAAATATCTATGGATCTGATTTTTCCCTTTTAAAGAATAAAAATAAAATCCTTTTATTTTTTATTTTTTAATTCGTTGTTCTATCCACACTGTTATTTGCGCGAAACATGCTGTAATTAACATGCAATCATTAATATACATTTCGTATTCGTTGAAGCAATGTAACTTTATCAAACTGTACTACAAACAGTTTTCGGCCGTAGACCGTAATGTATCCGAATTCTTTTGTGTACTCCCGTAAATGAATGGTAAGTGCAAATTAACACTTTCAATTGGATAACATGCTGTAGAGAATATCAGATATTATGTATTAGTTTCATGGCAATCCATGCATAACGACGAAAGTTAGAGCGCAGACAAACAGACAAACGAACTAAAGTAAAGCCCATTTCAATCATATTGGAAACTGGAAAGTATGTATTTAAAAGCTCAAATTATGATAAATGCGTTTAAAATATCTAAATAGCGGCTGACAGGTGTTTGTTTCATTATTGTCATTAGATATGTATAAAGGTTTAAAGGAAATTATTAGAGGACATAGTTAATAGATAAGTATCGGTAATTAACTAGTGTTTATACATTTTATTCAAGTTTAAATACAGGGTTAACAAAAAGTCACTAGAGAAGTAAAAATCCTCCGATAATAATAATAATAATAATAATAATAATAATAATAATAATAAAAACAGAGACATTAGCATGATGCGGTTTCCACAGAAATGCCTAGAATGACATGTTTCTTTTACAGCAAAGGGGGGGGGGGGAGTCTAGTGCTCCTAAAGCTGCTGCCTGTTGGTATTTAAGCCATAACGTGACTGGCATTACAGCAAAAATCTTTTCCAATGCTCTGCAGAGTATTTTGCTACAATCTGATAGCTATTCTCAATAGTAGCATCTGACAATTTCAACATTTTTAATCCTGTTTACGTTATCAATTGTGCTGCTATGCTTTACTAACTTTTGACAAAACTGAAACCCACTTGTTGGTGGCAAATGTAATTACTTTTGAAATACAATTTTCTTTGTTGAAAATATACCATATCTTTAAACACATTTCTGTGAAAACCGCATCGTACTGCCTAATATTTTTCGAATTGTTAAACTCTAATTTTGTTTTTTGACTTTTTGATGATGACCCAGTACATATATATATTTTGGAAAACTTTTAGCAACCCTATCTTAACGGTAGATTAAGGTGTACATTATGTGCATTCTAATCTATACCTGACGTAGGTAGCTATAAAATTGGTATTAATAGATGCCTCGTTATGTCAATATAGGAACTATGGTCATGTTCTTACCCCTTCCATTTTTTTAAGTTTAGAGTAGTTTTTATTACCCTATTTGATTTACACGCAGTAGTATTGGCCTTACTTTCATTAAATATGCACGCTAAAAATAAATAAATAAATAATATATCTTCAGATTCTGATAAAACTATAATAGGAACATCATCTGCTCAAGTTGGAGTTAGTCCATGAAAAATCTTGCAAATTATTCAGACAACAAACGCAGTGTCTTAAAGAATGAAGATTCAACAGCATCCAGAACAATGACTCCAAGACTTAAGTAATTCATTGCGCGTGAACCTGCAGTTACTCAACAGAGAAGAGGAAGCGGCGAAGTTCATTTGTCGGTTTCCAACACAAGGAGGAAGGCAATAACACCCTATCAAACAGCGTCACCGAATAAATTCGAAGATTTCGTAAAACTTTATCGCTCTGCTTGCATCCCTTAAGATCGGATCCACTCTCATTGATACCTGAAGCTACCAAAAACAATCGGAAGAAAGAAGGAACAAAGCAAAACAAAATTCTTATTATAAAACTTAAGGAGGTTTTTTTCCCATCTCCTCAAACGAAAACATCTTTTTTGATGAATGACTATCGTGTGCATTGTTTTCCAGGATTTTCCTTCCCTCCCCCCACGAGATCATTTTTTACGAACATCACGTGACTATAGGACGTGCGAGACTCCTGTTCTTTCCCCCCTTTTGCCGAATCCGCATCCCTCGTCACCCCATCTCGTTACCAAAGAAGAACAAGCGCCACATTGGGTTTTAATTTCTCACTCCAGTGAACGTTTGGAGCGTTCGATGACTACGTGAATGCCAACCCCCTTCAACTACCCCTTATTCCGTTCTCGGTGTCTTTTAATCCGGGGGGGGGGTGCAGGGAAGAACTCATCTCTGCACCCCTCTTCCAGAAGTCTCCCTGGCGGCATTTTCCGTACCACTGCTCTCGGCTTCTCTCTCTCTCTCTTTTTTTTTTTTTCAGCGATTCTTTCTAGTTTTTGGTGAAGAAGTTCCTTCTAGAAGTTTTTTCTTCTTATTTGTTCTTATGTCTTGCGCTGTCTTTCATTTTTTTTACATTTTTCTATTTTTTTTTCTTTTCGTGTAATAAAAATCTCCGTCTTTCTGAAGCAGAAGTGGGTTAATGTGTTGGGAATCCGTTGCAATAATGTTCATTTCATTGTTTTGAGGATGGAGCGTTCCTATTATTTATTTCGACTATCTCCCGTCCCACCCTACCAACCACCAATAAATTGGTAAAATTCGCCGAGTTTCTTCGACTTGTTCTATCTCAGTCAATTCTCAGATGGAATTTGAGGTTAACTTAAGGTAGTGTTCGATTTCTTTCTTCTTTTCTTTCTGTTTTTTTTTTTTTTTTTTTATTACTCCGTCTTAATAACATTGTGTGATACTATATACATCATGGATAAACTTGCAACATTCGAATAGGAATTTTTTATCGCTTTCTAAATATTTGTTCCAATACATTTTTGACTCTATCAAGCGATTTAGATGTTTGAAATTTTTATCTGTAAAAAATTGGACGAGAAAATTAGTTAGATACACTGCATGGGGTCTTTGAACATTATACATTATTTGAGTTACATGTTAGTCATTTCTTGGATGTAAAATTGGGAAAACATTATTCAATGTAGTTGTTAGGTGCGTTCGTAATTATATAAATACGTAGCACCTATTGTCGTCGTCTGGTCCGTCCGTCTGTCTGTCCGTCCGTCCGCATATAACAACGCAAAAACTACCCAACCGAATGGTTTGAAATTTAAGCTATATTATCTTTGCAGAATTTTGTCGAGACATTTCAACTTTTATAAAAATCGAATCAAAACTTTAGAAAATATTAATAAAAACATTTATTAAGAAATGTGATAAAAAAAAAAAAAAAAATCGGTGCTTTTTTGTTATAGGAACTTCCGAGGTTTAATCGTCAAGCGACCGAGATACTTATTTTTTGACAGAAATGAATCTGCAGACGGTAAAGTTCACTTCACAGAATTAAAAATCATCAAGATCTGAATATTTATAGAACTAGCCATAGTACGAACGCACCTCATTTGTCACGTTTGACGTACAATTTCCAACTTGTTTCTTCTTCCTTCCTTCTTCTACTTCTTCTTTTCTTTTTTTAGGTATGTGGGCAGGGTATTCAATGCACATGTTAAAAATATTACATATATTAAACATGTGCACACAAAAATAAAATAATAAAATGAGTAATAATAATAATATGGGTAAAAAAATAATCATAAAGACTGTCATATACGTATTATACCGGGTGTTCTAAAATGGATTGGCTGATTTTAAAATTCAATAACTTGCAAACGGTGACAGAACTTTAAAAAAAATCCTGCAGGAGGGTTATGTACAATGTTAGGAGGTTTTTTTTTTTTTCGATTTCGAGTTTAGTTTCAAATAACAGTGATAGATGGCGCTGAAAGGGAGCGATGACCACCTCATTAGCCCAGCTTTCACTTTAGCGTATAAGTGCAATCCCGGGACGAAAGCGCTGAAAGCAAGATATGATCGTACCGGGAACCCAATTTTCGCTTTAGAGTATAAGTGCAACCCCGGGGCGAAGACACAAACCCACTGTTTACTTTAATATACACTATTACAAAATTCCAAGTATAAATTGTTAATATTAAAGGTTTCTAACTGTAAATAATAATTAATATTTTAAAGTAATTATCAAAAAAGACAAAGTTTAAACACAGTTTGCGGAACAATGCCTTGATTTATCATTAATAATAATAATAATAATAATAAATAGGAGCTCAATCGAGGCCAAAACTAAAATCACCCAGCACTGATGCGAAGAAAGGAAGTTAAATATATGGAGTGGATCTCATTCGCCAATACAATCTTGGTGAATGAGATCCACTCCATCTATTTAACCTCTTTTCTTCTCATCAATGCTAGGTGATTTCCAGTTCCGCCGCGATTGGACGTCAATTGTTCACAGTGCCCTCTAGTGCTGGAAATTCGAACTAAAATCAAGAATCACAGTAAAAAATCTTCCGACACCTTACATAACCCTCCTGTAAGATTTTAAAAAATATTTGTCACCGTTTGCAAGTTATTGCATTTAAAAATTAGTCAGCCCATTTTAAAACACCCGGTATAATTTGGTACCTATATTATTTCGTAATGTAATATGACGAGTGTGACTTATTTTGGAAAATATCACAAATTTGGGAAAACAAAAGTTTTAAAAAAAATGCTATTCTTTCTTTTATGCACAGAAAACAGTAAAACTTTATAAAATGGCAATGGATTTAAAAAGTGAAAATCCGTTTTTTAATCTGAATATCTCAAAAGTCACTAACTATCCCCTGATGTCTTCAACCCATAACTTGATCATTAAAACCATCATCAAACAATAATTATTAAACATTTTTGAAAAACAAATGCATTTATTATAAATATGAATCTTATGGAGCATAGTAATATATTTTTTATATGAGTGCAGTGTATAATATTTGTTTCTGTTGGGTTTAAAGTTATGTCCCTCACTTTTTTTGGTCATTGCTGTCCCGGTGTTGTTCTTAAAAAAGTCGCCATTGCTTGCTGTTAATTCATAAAAAAGAACCTTTATTATCTATCACTACTGTCCCCATTGTTAATTTAAATATTGATATTTATAGATTAACCAATCTCTATCCATTTAATCGTAGGTCTGATATATTTTTGAAAATAGTGCATACAACATTCCAAAAATGTTCTTTTTTAAGTAAAGTGGCAAAATTGCAAAAGAATGTCACTACTGAAACTGTCACTTTCTGTCCCTTACAATTTGTGTTTTGTCTGCTAAAAACTGCCCTATCATATTTATTTTTCAATAAAGTTTGTGCCCATCTACTAATTATTATTCTGAAATACATCAGTTGTTATTAAAAATTCAAGCTGAGCGTAATGTGAGACTTTTAAAAATCAGATATCAGCAGAAAATCAGTAGCAGAAAATCACACTTATGAGATTTTGGTCCATGAAACATGAAATTTGGAAACATGAAATTATTCATTATATGAGGGCTATTATTTTTTTTTTTTTTTTTGAAGCACAAAAACAAACAAAACTGACCGATACATCATTCATGAAACACAATTCATCTTCACAGTTACAGTTAAAGAAAAAAGAAAGAAAGAAAAGAAAAGAAAAGAAAAGAAAATTCGGTGTAACTGTGAAGATTGTTAATTTTCTAAATATTCAGCATCATGGAGGTACAAAATTAATCAAATCATTTTGCTTTTACCCTTTGAAATATGGATAAGCTATCCATATTATAACGACATTAACCTACAATTATGCGAAGTTGCTCTTTGAAAGAGTGAAATTTTTTTTCTGGGATTTTAGTTGTCTGTTTAGGAAATTTTGCCACCGTGTACCGTGTAATACATTTTAATTAGGGTGACGCATTTTGACAAAGAAATGACAAAATATCGAATTTCATATTTTTATCCTGAAATGACAAATATTTCGAATTTCATATTTTTATCCTAAAATGAACCTTAACATCTCTAGAACATTATGCTCAAATTTCATGACGATCTGATAATCAGTAAAGGCGATAGTGTTAATTTTACATTGAAATTTAATATATCTACATGTTTAAACTCATTTTTTTTTCAGTTCATATTTTTTCATATTCTCTATGTAATCAAAATGTTAAGTTAGGTTTAAGTAAGTTAGGTATATTCGATTGTCATAGGTTTATTCCATATACATCCAATTATTATTTTTTTTTTCTTCTGGTATAATCCTTATATCAAAAATCTTATACTTGTGTAGAACAAATTACCCTCAGTATAAGATATATATTTTTTAAAATCTAGTTTGAAATACCAAAATAAAAAAATAAATATAATAAAAAATTGTTAATTTTTTTTAATTGATTTTTTTAAATAATTAGTTTATTAACAATTTAAGACTTTTTATTATCGGTAATGATTTTGCTTTATTGAAACATGATCCAAAAACTTTAATATAGGTATTATTTACGGAATATTTTTTTCTACTATCGAGTCTCTTTAAGATAACTTACGCGAGTATTTTAAAAAATAAAAGAGTATAAATTATTATGATGCGCACACATTTATTATTTCCACAGAAATCACAACCACACGTGATTGCCGAGAATTCAACACTGAATCCTCAAGCGTATAAAGTCACGACATCTAATCTTGAATTTTGAGATTAGTGTTACTAACAGAAGTAAGGTAAGCTTTTTTTATATAAAGTCTCCTTAAAGCGTATACTCGAAATATTTTGAATGAAAAAAAAAAAAAGATAATGAAACTACTCATGTACGTACGTTATAAAGAATCAGTCAAATTTAGCTGCGGAATTCCTGTAGAAAAACTTTCAAAATCAAAGTACTTTAGAGTATTTGGCACGATTTGGCGAGCAACACTTTTTCCTCGACAAATGCAAGCGATTTTAATGTATTTGAAAATTGCTTTTTGAATAAGTGTTATGAATTTAAACTTAAACGGTGAAATAGTTTATTACAACTATTTCTATGAGATTACATAATATATAGAAGTTGTTTGTTGCTGCAGTTATTCAATTTTACACGGTTTCGCCGACTAGAGAAGTTTTAAGTGTATTTTAAAAGCAACTGCCTGATTAACAAGGCTGTCGTTATACATTGCGATATTGAATAAGACGTTGTTTCCATGACAACAATAGTGTTTTCTTTTGTCTCTGTCACTAACAATATTGAAGTATAATCGAAAGTGCTCAGAATTGGACCTTAATTTTGAGTTGGAAACAATTTTAATCAATTTAAATTTCATTCTAAACTATATAATACGATCGTTAAATTTCATTACATATACATATAAATGTATATAGCAAAACTGTAGTTATAAAATTGTACTTATTTAATTTAAACTTACTTAAACTAGTTCAGTATAAAGAGTAGAAAAGTTTTTCCTTAAAGAGTATTTATCATTAAAAGCTTACTTTTTGAAATATCATTGTGTCGCCAACCGACGATAAATCACCGAAAAAACGAAATTTTATTTATTTTTTTACAGACGCTATATCGAGGTTCCGCAGGAAAATTTTGTATAAACATATATATGCAGATGAGAAGAATATACTGTAATTTTTTCAAAATTTTCTGAGTATGCGCTTGTGGAGACCTCCCTTGTTAGACGAATGTTAGATATATCGTCTTTTCAAAAAATTTCTTTGTTTTAATACATAGTATAATATTAAATATTTTAAAAGCGTTATAATAAACATACAAAATTTAAAGAAAACGAAAATTTTCTATGATCCCTCAGATAATTGTTTGAATTTACTTTCTTACACGGATTTTCTTAGTATTTTTCTTATGGATTACTGTGCAATCTCACGCAAAAACACATTTTGATTTAAATGAATGCTACATATAATGTAATTAATATATGTAATGCTACATATAAAATCGGAATTCTAAAAAAATAAAATATATATATAAATATAAATATAAAAAATGGAGACCTTCATTTCATGTACTTAATTGAGGTCCAAGCTCACAAATAGAAAAAAAATTTCGTAATTGATGGTTATGTCATACAGGATAATGTACAAAAATCTTTAAAAAATAAGTGTAACAGTAAAAAAAAATGTTTTTTAACACATTTTTTACAAAAGCATTCAACCTTTATCTCAAAAACTACGTCCGATTTCATCACTATACAATTCATGTTGTTTTAAAAAAATTCCGTGGTAATAAATCAATTTGGCATGGGCCGACTGTGGTAAATTGACGTTTTACTTTATTCTAGGTAAAGGGCGCGAACAAATGAATTTACTAAAAAAATAATAATAATTTTTGTCCTCTTCCTTTTTTAAAATATATCAAAAGGAAATAAAAAAAAACAAAAAAATAATAAATAAAAATAAAGGCATTACTTAAACTGTGTGTTCATGATTTCTAAAGTATTTTCTCCGCGTATAATCATTATTTAATTAATATTAAACTATTAATTGATAAAATTATATATTTAAGAAAATACTACACACTTTATTTTTTATTTATATTTTATTTTCTACATTTTAATGCTTAAAATATTTTTTTTTCAGTTTCACAGCCATTTGGTGCATCATCAACTCCATTGTTGCTGTAACTAGTATAAGTTGTAACCATAAAAAGTATATGGGGATGAACCATCTGCGTACGGCTAACGGAAAAATATCTTAAAATTATTTTATTAAATTATAATTAAATATTCTAAAAATGTCAAAATATTGTATTGTCAATAATTAATAAGGACTTTATGTTGCACATATAAATACTAACATCAAACATTTGCTTCCAACGTAAATTTCGTTTAATTTAATATGAGTTACTTTAAAACTACATATATAAACAATTCTCATTAATATTAAACTATTAATTGATAAAATTATATATTTAAGAAAATACTACACACTTTATTTTTTATTTATATTTTATTTTCTACATTTTAATGCTTAAGATATTTTTTTTTTCAGTTTCACAGCCATTTGGTGCATCATCAACTCCATTGTTGCTGTAACTAGTATAGGTTGTAACCATAAAAAGTATATGGCGATGAACTATCTGCGTACGGCTGACGGAAAAATATCTTAAAATTATTTTATTAAATTATAATTAAATATTCTAAAAATGTCAAAATATTGTATTGTCAATAATTAATAAGGACTTTACGTTGCACATATAAATACTAACATCAAACACTTGCTTCCAACGTAAATTTATTTTAATTTAATATGAGTTACTTTAAAACTACATACATAAACAATTCTCATTAATATTAAACTATTAATTGATAAAATTATATATTTAAGAAAATACTACACACTTTATTTTTTATTTTTATTTTATTTTCTACATTTTAATGCTTAAAATATTTTTTTTTTCAGTTTCACAGCCATTTGGTGCATCATCAACTCCATTGTTGCTGTAACTAGTATAAGTTGTAACCATAAAAAGTATATGGCGATGAACCATTTGCGTACAGCTAACGGAAAAATATCTTAAAATTATTTTATTAAATTATAATTAAATATTCTAAAAATGTCAAAATATTGTATTGTCAATAATTAATAAGGACTTTACGTTGCACATGTAAATACTAACATCAAACATTTGCTTCCAACGTAAATTTCGTTTAATTTAATATGAGTTACTTTAAAACTACATATATAAACAATTCTCATTAATATTAAACTATTAATTGATAAAATTATATATTTAAGAAAATATTACACACTTTATTTTTTATTTATTTTTTATTTTTTACATTTTAATGCTTACATTTTTTTTTTTCAGTTTCACAGCCATTTGGTGCGCATCATCAACTACATTGTTGTTGTAACTAGTACAAGTTGTAACCATAAAAAGTATATGGCGATGAACCATCTGCGTACGGCTAATGGAAAAATATCTTAAAATTATTTTATTAAATTATAATTAAATATTCTAAAAATGTCAAAATATTGTATTGTCATCGGAAACACACCTGTGTACATAATTTTTATTATTCTATCATATCAGGAAGGGAGTAAAAAAATAGATTACAAAATTCTATATTTACATACAAAAAACAAGTAAGGTAAAAAAAAAAAAAAAAAAAAAAAAAAAAAAAAAAAAAAAGATCACACGAATTATGCAGCGGGCCGCGTCATCGACATGTTGCAGAGTAGTTTTTAGCTACATTTAAAGAAGGAAAAGAAGAATACTCATCATAAGACGGACTTAGGGGATGATGTCGGAGTTAAAAAAAGTGGCGGATTTGGTTTAATTATACTTTAATGTAATTTTAAATATAACTATCCTTTTTTTTCCCTCTCAGAAAGAAAAATCGTCAAAAGAAGAAAAAAAAAGGAAAATTACTGGCAGCACAATTGTTGGAACTCCCCCGTTGTTTGAAGAAATTTTTCTGTTAATTGGCGAAATTTGTGTCTTTTGATTGGAGGATTTCAGGAAATTTTGAGCGAAGATTCGCGAGTTTTCTGTGATTTAAGGGAAAAAGACATAATTTTTTTTTTCTGAAACGAATAAATATAAAAGTGAAAAAAAAAAGTATTTTTAAACAACGTTTTTTTATAAGCATTCAATGTTTATTTCAAAAATCACGCCTAATTTCATAACTGCAATTCATGTCGTTAAAAAAAAAAAAAAAAAAAAAACATTAACAAACATTACAATACGTTGATTTGGCGTAGATACCGATTATAGAAAATTTAGCGCTTTCATTCACACTAGATAGAAAGTGCGAATGAGTGAATATTAAATATATATAATAATTATTTTTAAAAAAAAGCATTATTTAAACTATCTATTCAGTATTTCAAAATTATTTTTTCATCGTATAAGCATAATTTAATTAATATTAAGCTTAATTAATAAAAAAAGAGTATATATATATATATATATTTAAACATTACACTATCTTTTTGTTTTGTTTTGTTTTCTACTTATTAGTGTTTAAAATACTCATTGTTTCAGTTTCACACCCAGTTGGCATATTTTAGCGAACGTGGTTTTGCGCATAATTAACTTCATCGTTTTAACTCGTATACCATATTGTTTATTTGAAAGAATATTTGGCGATTTATCACATGCGACCGTCTAACAGAAAAATGCCTTAAAATTAATTTATTAATTTACATTTAAGTACTAAAAATATTAAAATGCTGTATTGTCATTGGAAACCCACCTGTGAACATATTTTTTATAATTATAGCCTATGAGGAAGTGAATGAAAAATCGATAACAAAATTCCATCTTTACATACAAATAACAAGTTAGGATAAATAATAATAATAATAAATAAATAAATAAATAAACTAGTAGTTATACATATTATTGGTAAACTTCCAAAATTCCTTTCCCACATTGATATACTTATTGTGGGAAAACTACTTTTACAGGCTAGAAATCACTCTATACTAAGGATTTTATAACTCCACGGGTGTTCGTGGGGATCGCACAAATTATGTAGCCAGCCGCGTCACCCGAGGCGTAGCTGCGTAGTTTTCAGCTACATTTTAAAAAATGAAAAGAGAGTACTTATCATAAGATGGTCTTAGAGATCATATAGAGTTGAACAAGTGGCGGATTTGGTTCAATTTTAAATTTAATGTAATAATGACGCCTAATTTCATTGCTGCAATTGACATCGTTCCAAAAATTTTCAGTTGCAAAACGTTGATTTGATGTAGGATCCAATTGTGGCAAATCCTCGCTTTGATTTACAATTGGTAAAAAGCGAGAACAGTTGATTTTATTAAAGAAAATTATCATTTTCTCTCTTTTTCTTTTTTAAGATATGGGAAAAAAAGGAGTATTTACACTATCGATTCAGGATTTCTAAATTGTTTTCTTAATGTATAATCATAATTTAATTAACGTTAATTGATTTAAAAAATAGTCTTTTTAATAATATTACATTATTTATTGTTTTTTTTATATTTTATTTAGTACTTTTTAGCGTAAGAAATATTTCATTGTTTCGGTTTCAAATCAGTTGAAATATTTTAACGAGTGTGGTTTGGTGTATAACAAACTCCATTGTTGTAACTATTAAATCATATTCTTTATTTGAAAGAATATTTGGAGATTTATCACCTGCGCTCGGATCTAAAAATATTAAAATGTTGTATTATGATAGGAATTTTTATAAATCTGGCATATCAGGAAGTGACTGAAAAATAGATTTCAAAATTCTATCTTTACGTACAGAACCCAAGTTAAGTTAAGCAAAAGAAAAAAAAAACAAGCTGTCATAAATATTATTGCTAAACATCCCAAACTCCTTTCCCACATTGATGTGGGGAAAAAAAGGCAGTTATAAATATCATTGTTAAACATCCAAAGTTCCTTTCCCACATTGGTACACTTGCTGTTGAAAAACTACTTTTACAGGCTAGAAATCTCTCTGCACCAGGGGTTTTATAAACTCTACGGGTGTTCCCAGGCCGAAAATGATCATACGAATTCTATACCGAGTCGTATCACCGAGACGTTTCAGAGACGTTTTCAGCTTTATTTTAAAAAAAATAAAATAAAAATTCTCATTATAAGACGGACTTATGTAGGAGTTGAAAAAGTGGCGGATTTGGTTCAATTACACTTTATTTTAATTTTAAAATATAACTAATTTTTTCTTTACTCTCATTTTATTATTATTATTATTACTATTATTATTATTATTACTAGATGGAACCCGTCAAAACTTGACGCAAAAAAAATATTATAACAATATCAGTAAAATAAGCTTCTTTATTATTTATGAAGGGGTGCGTATAAAACAGTCTTTCAAATATTTTATTTTTATTTTTTTCTCCAGTCAAATACAGTACTATTTCCGATGCAAACTCCAAACAAACAATCCTTTAATAACTGTGTAATGCAAATCAGTTTGACATTACCACCATATTCCCCACGGCACGAAAAAAAATTCATGGACCTATGAAGTATGTACAAATAGTATATTCCTACGTTTATATCATATTCAGTAAATAACAGAACATAGTAAATAAAGCACACATCTCCCCCCCCCCCTGTGATAATGCAACCGAATGAGCTCCTATGCGCATGTGCATTGCATCTGCCCAAAAGCACCGTCGAAATTCGATGTTAAAAAAGTTTTAAAATGATTAAATTAAAAGTTTTAAAATGTCCTCTTTAATCATTGTTCGTTTCAAATCCATATCTTCTAAAACGCATCCATTGTTTTAAGCTAATCAATTTTTATGCGAAAATTAAGAAGTTTTTTACAGTAATAAATCTATCTGCAGATGAGGGAGATTTTTAATGTTTTCAAGTGTAATTTATTTGTATGGTTTTTTCGGTTCCTTGACAAAGTCAGGATGATTATCCCTTTTCCATCACAGTCGGGGATATTTTTCCTCTTATACAGTTGGCAAATGTAAAAAAATTAAAAAAATGAAATTCCTAGCATATCCTGATATCTGATGGAACATATTCATCGACGAATTCATTATATCAATTTTATGTTCAACATAAACTAAAAATAGTCTTTTTTTTCTTTTTTTTTCCTCTGGCAGATTTTTTTTTAGCGCCAAAATGTTCTATCGTATGGATAATCTGATCTTATGATTTATCACTTTTTTTTCTTTTTTTTTTTTTTAAATTATTATTCACTTTTTATGATGGTTAGGGAAATCTATTTTCAATTGTGGCAACTTTCCCAGGGGCTATTTTACATTATTGAAGTAAAAGGTGGTCATTGATAAGATAGAATTGAAAAACTTTTCATGCTTGAAAATTATTTAAAAAGTCGTTAAATTAATCGGCAGTTTTCAAATAAATTTCAATCGAAAGCTAATTTTTTTTTCTAATTGATGATTTAAGAATTGAAATTGTAAAATGTAGTAAAAAATAGAAATTTGTAGTATTTCGAAGTGATGTAAGCGCGATGAAAGCTAAAGCGATAGCACCTTTGTTGTCACAACTGTTGTACATTTCTAAAAATTGCCACTGAATTTGGCTGGCGTCCAAAAGTGGAAAAACATTTTTTGACATCGAAAGAGAAATTCACAGTGAAAGAAATAGGACTTTGCGCTAATAAGGAAGTGTTAAATGAACTTATAATAAATCTACCAAAATAATTCCTATGAAATATTAGTCTTACATTGTTTATTCTAGCTAAAAATACAATCATTATTTCAAGATTTTTTTCTGCCATAACACTATTTTTAATCCTGAAATCCTTTACTTTTATATTAAAAAAGGAAATTAAAAAAAGGAAAGGGATTAAAAAAGGAAGATTTCCTTTTTATTAAAAAAGGAAATCTTCTATCCTATAATTTAAAAAAAAGCAATTGGTAACATGTAATCAAGGTATGCAATCAAGGTATGCAATCAAGATGAAGAAATCAATGACGGCTCCAATTCTAATCTTTATAATTATGAATGCAAAAATCAGTAAAATTATGTCATGTTAACACAATCATATACATTTTTCTCTTTAGTTTTATCAATGTTAAAATGCACTTCAAGCTAAACATAACGTCATTTTCACCGGCGCAAACTTTTCACACGTACTTCATATACCTTACATTAATGCTTAAACACCAAGCACACAAATATAAATACATTTTGTATTTAATTGTAATGAAAAAATGGCATCAACAAAGTTATAATGCATAATGATAAAATAAACCCAATGGACAATATTCCCGTGACGTCACAATAAATATGAATTTTTATTCGCTTATAAAACACGCGGATAAGTATTTTTACCAAAATTTAACTTGCAAATTAACAAATTCGGCCTTAAAACCGCGTGCTTTTAAGATTTATTATTTCTCTTTTATTCAACCACAGAGTTTAGAGATTAAACTCTGTGCTCTCTTAACAGTAGGCGTTATCCGATTATGACGTCATTAGCAGAAGTAAAAGTTTAATTGAAAATTACGGTTAATTAATTAAATTTTCGAACAAACGAATGCACGATAACAAATCTGTGTCCAAATATCTTTCATTTAAAATAAGAATGATGTAATTTGATGCAGTAGTTTGTTCTCACGGATTGTCGAAAGAAATCGCTTAGCGTTTTAAATATATAGATTATATATTTTTTATTTATTTATTTATTTTTTACTTTTTTAAATTTATTTATTTATTTATTTATTTTTGCGAAAAAAACGTAAACAGTATTAGCAGCACAGTTGCCGGAATTTCCCTGTGATTTGAAGAAATTTTTCTGTTTAATGACGAAATTTTAGTCTTTTAATTGTGGGATTTCGGGAATTTTTGAGCTTAGATTCGCGAATTTTCAGGGATTTAAAGGAAAGAGACATGTATAAAATTTCTGTTTTTCAAATAAATAAATATAAAATTAAATATTTTTTTTTTTTACATTTTTATACAAATTTTTGTTTATAAGCATTCAATATAATCTTAAAAATCACATCCTATTTCTTGACTTCATTTCATGTCGTCGTCCACCCCCCCCCCCCCCCCCCAAAAAAAAAAAAAAAAAAAAAAAAGTTACAATACGTTGATTTGGTCTAGGCTCGGATTAGGGAAAATTGCCTGTTTCTTTTGTAAGATATGGCAGTAGGAAAGAAAAAAAAAGCATTATTTAAACTATCTAGTCAGGATTTTTAAATTGTTTTCTCAACTGATAACCATAATTCAACCAACATTAAACTTAATTGGTAGAAACGTATTTTTTTTAAATATTACTTTTTCTGTTTTATTTATATTTATTTTTTACTTTTTAGTTCTTAAAATATTTCATTATTGTAATTTCACAGCCAGTTTCCATATTTTAGCGAGGGTGGTTTGGGTGCATTATCAACTCCATTATTGTGTTAACTCGTACTGTAATCATAAAGAGTATTTGACGATTAACTATCTGCGTCTGGCTAACGGAACAATGCCTCAAAATTATTTTATTAGTTTATAATTAAGTTCTGAAAATATTAAAATGTTGTACTGTCCTCTGAAACACACCTGTGCACATAATTTTTATACTTATATCATATCAGGAAGTGTATGAAAAATCGATTTTGGAAATTCCCTCTTTACCTTAAATGAACCAAATTAAGTTAACTAAAAGAGTGTAAACAGTGCTGGCAGCACAATTGCTAGAACACCCTTGTGATTTGACAAAAATCCAGCTTAGAATAGTACGTAATTGACATCGTTCCAAAAATTTTCCGTTGCGAAACGTTGATTTTATGTAGGCTCCAATTGTGGCTTCTCACGTAATTTTTTCGCTGGGTCAGCGAACTTTTAGTGTTCTTAGGAAAGATGGGCAAATTAAAGCGAAAATTTTCTTAACGGAATATATGATCAACGTAAAAGTACATGTCAACTTCGCATAAAAATTCTGCACTTTTACTTCGCATAAACATTCTACAGTGAAAACAATTTATTGTAGAATTAAACAATTTATTATTATGAATACTCTATATAAATACCAGATTTGAATTTGAATAGAAACCCTAAAACCGGCTTTTATAAAGGGGTTAGTAACTCTGAAAATAATCGTTGGAATTTAGTGAAAATTTGCGTTTAGGTGAACTGAAGTGTGTAAAATTGTACTTATGTCAAATTTGAAAAAAAAAAAATGTATTTATTTTAACACAGTTGTTTAAATAAATATCGAAGTAATCAAATTAAAAATATGCGTTATTCCAAATCAACTGGTACCTACGTAATATTTCTACTATTATATATGTGGCAAAATTAGTAGGGAGTGTTGTGGTATTTCCACTGCATTTCCTTGTATTCCCTCTAGCAAAGAAATACGTGAGAACTAAATCTAAGATTTTTTTCTGGTGGCGAAAAGTTGTGATTTTTTTTCGCATTAAATGTAATTCACATGATCTAAATAGCATTTACACGAAGCTTTTTTGCGTGTAACCCGATGAATATTTTACTATTTACCACCAATTTCCCCTTATTTAATTATGACCATGTTGTATATTTGTCCGGTTTACATATTTTTTTTAAAATCATTTTAATAGTTATTAATGTGAATAAAAACAAGCACACCAATATGCGTACTTATATGAAGTGAATCTAAATTATATATATATTATATATATATATAACCATAAATGAAACATTACCATAACACCAACTTAAACTATGAAATAATGATTAAGTATGTAATAATTAGTTGTCAATGAAAGTATTCCCAAACACACTGAATATGGGTACCAAAAACTTATTTAAAAAAATAAGAAATTAAATTAAAAATTGAATAAATAAAATCGAATGAATGAAATGAAATTTGTGGAATTTAGACAGAATTTTCAAGTCCCAAATGCCTAAATTTTACAAATAAAATGAGTGGTTTCATCATCATATTAGCCATAACATTGCTAAAGATATATATATATATATATATATATATATATAGTTATAATATCTATGAATTTCAAAATACAAATCAAGTTCTAATATCATTCTACTTTAATCTCCAAAGAGATAAATAATGATATTGTGTAAACAGAATACCACATATCTAATAATTAACATGTGCAATCATAATTTTACCATAGCATGTGCTTCAATGGTAATTGGCCAAATTTACTCATACCGGAATAATATTTAAAAAAGAAAGAGAGAGAAAGGGAAAAAAAATTATAGATTGGAGTTGCTATTAAGTAAACACAAATGGATTAATAAATCAAGTATGAACATTATACAATGGATAACTGGACCACAAGAGAACAAACAAGAATTGGATATGAAAAAGCACATGTAGATGTACTCGTCAGCTTGGTTGCACCCACATGTGTTTTAAAAAATAATTCAGTATTTCATAATTCTACTGGCATGATGCTAAGAACAGTAGAATCAACCAAGTATACTGAATTATTACCAGATAACAATTGGAAAAAATTAGATTATATATATATATATATATATATATATATATATATATATATATAAACTTATTGCAAAAATTAACCATTGAAACAGAAATAACTGACCAAATGCAATGAAATTATTATCCCAAATAGCTATGTCAAATTACACATTATAAAACATAGTCCTAACAAATGAAGTATTTATTCAAAAAGTGAAACATAAGTAAAAAAAAAAAAAAAAAACACAAATGTAAGCTTATAATTATAATGTAATTTACTTTTTCAAGGGCTGGGAAACCACATTATAAGCAAAGAATGATTATTTTCTGTAACTGTCACAAGCTTAAAGCCAAAATTTTGTGACAATTCCAAGCCCTAACAATCATTGGAAAGAAATTGGAAAAAAAAAAAAAAAAAGGATACCATTGAAAATAGAACACTACAAATCAAACGGAAGAAAATAAATCCATTTATAAACAAATAAATACAAAGGAAGACAAAGAAAATCTATACATTACAACATCAATTTGTCCAGAATCCGAAGCCAAAAATGTTTTGTGCTAAGCACATGGTAAAGTGAATAAGTGAATTCAAACGTACAAGTTAAAATTACAGTTAATTTTCTAAAAGTAGCAGTTATTAATTTAACCATTGTGATTTTAACTATTTCTAATTTAAAATATAAAAATACAAATAAATAATATAAAAACTATAAATTCATTTACTAAAAATATTTTTTAACTTAAATAATTTTAATATATATATTATATTATTGGAATATTTAAAAATTTCACTTGTATTCCAAGTTTTCAGTTAAAAGAGAAAAAAAAATTGTGAAAATTTATATGGTGCTGCCATCTGGTTTTATAATAAACAATAACTAAAAAATAATACTAAAGAATAATAGTAATAGTTTTTTTAAAATCATTATATGGTGCTGCCATCTAGTTAAAGATTAAAACAATATCTAAATAACTATTAATTATTTTGATTAAGTAAATTTTCAGTATAAAATTATTTTATCTATTTATTTTTACATATGTCAACATTTAAATAATTTCAAAACATAAATAAACTCATAAAATCTAAAATATTATTGTAGAAGTCAAATTAAATTTTCATTTTATAAATAATTATATGCAAGCTTAAAAGATTTACCAATATGACTACATGCACTTATTGGAACTAACATCTTGCAAAATTTTATTAACCCTGAAAAATAAAATTAGATTTTCATTTTATAAATAACAATGCAAGTTTAAAAGAAATACCAAAATGGCTACACACACTTAATGGAACTAACATCTTGCTAAATATTATTTATTCTGAAAAATAAAATTAGATTTCACACACTGATAGCTAAAAATAACCAAACATTTCCAATATGTTAACCTCACGTATTGAATCTAATATCTTGCAAAAAATAAAAAATAAAAAAGCATTTAACTAAATTGTTAAATGTTCTCTACCTGGCAAGGAAAAAAAAAAAACATTAAATCTCCAATATGGCAACGCACTTATTGGAACAATATTATATTTAAAGTTCTCTCCCTAGAAAAGAAAAAAAAATTATAATTTACTATTTAAATTTTTTAATTAATAAAAGATATTTAACCAAAATATTCCCACTCAGCTCTCACATAAAGGAATTCATTCTTTAGCCAAATATATCAGTAATCAAAATGTAAGTGTTTTAACAGATAGAATGTGCAAACATATAAACCCCAATGAAAGCAAAATTTATATTCGTAAAATTGACTTAACTAAATAAAAGGGATAGCCATATTCTACTGCATGTTGAAGAATAAGTTTTAAATTTTGAGTTTTAAAATTATTAGAACAAAGATTGTTTATTCTATGTGCAAAATTTAGTAAAATATTTACAAATACTGATTTATGTATACAAGACTTATAATTAGTAAATAAGTTAACTTTAAATGTAAAATCATTTCTTTTGTCATAAATGTCAAACAAAATTTTATTATCTTTAAGAATTACCTTAAGATCAAGAAAATTAATTTCATTATTTACCATAAGGTTGAAACTATAATTTAAATTTTTATGATATTTTATTGGTAGTAAATAATTTGAATTATTATTAAAATAGAAGACAATTATATCATCTATATAACGGTACATTTTACAATTAGCAATATGTGAATTACGTTCATAATAATATAAATATAATTCTGCAAGAATTGAAGAAACAATACCACCCTGTGGTAATCCACAGCATTGAATATATATATTCTCATTAAAAACAATATAATTATGATGTAGAATAAATCTAGTTAAAGTTTTAAAGTAATTTAAAGAAATGTTATTTTTTAATTTTATGGAATCCTTGTATTCTTTGTATAATAAATTGACAATCCTGAACATATCCTTGATATCAATATTATTAAATAAGTCATTAAAGTCAAACGTCTTCATGTAAGTTATGTTATTTAAATTTTTTATATTATTGACAAGTTGAAAACTATTTTTTATGCTAAACAAATTATCTTTTAGTTTTGTAAGTTCAAACAATTTAGTGAGAATAGTTAATAGAAATTTACTTGCATTATTATTATACGTATTACAGCCTATAGTTACAGTTCTAAATTTTATAGGAGTTTTATGAAATTTAGGTATAACAACAATGTAGGGATAATTAAAGTTGTAATTTTTAATTTTTAGCAATTTATAATATTGAAATATATGTCGATTATTAATAATTGTATTAAGATTAGTTTTTTTAAAATTTAAACTTGTATTTATTGCATTAGATATTAGCTGTGAATAATATTTTTTGCAGATGAAAGCATAGTTGTTTGGTGATTTATCAACATAAGTAATAATAAATTTGTTTTGTAAATTCTTTATTTCACTATTTAGTTGTTTAACATTAAAATTAAAATTTTCCATATTTCTGAAAAGTTCAACATTTAAATTACTTAATACATTTAATTTCCATTCTTTAAAAAATTCAATGGGTTTATTATAATCTATTGAAATTTTATATATAAAAAGGTCAAGATCCAGATTAAATTGTTTTAATATAGAAAAAATATTATAACATGATGGTGTTCGAAATTTAGTCCCATTAGTCATAAAACTGCGCAGATAATCATTCTCGACAATATTAATATCCCCTGTAATAATGTGACCATGTACCTTATCTACATAATTACTAAAACTAGG
Source organism: Maratus michaelseni (assembly GCA_963931845.1). Taxonomy (NCBI): domain Eukaryota; kingdom Metazoa; phylum Arthropoda; class Arachnida; order Araneae; family Salticidae; genus Maratus; species Maratus michaelseni. The sequence continues at coordinate 139,536,720 of OZ007596.1, forward strand.
ATTATTACATAAGCACGGAGGTTTATCATTTGATGTAAGAAATTTTGCAAAATTATTGTAATTGAAAATTCTACGTCCAAGTGTAACATTGTATTTGTATGATTTATGTATTGTAAAATTTTTTATGGGGAATTTGTTATTGTTATTAATTACATTGTGTATATTAATTTTATTAAGTACTATATTGGAAAAAGTGATTATAAGTTGAGTATTGTTAGTTTTTTTATAAGTATTTTTTGAAATTTTTACATTAAGTTGATTAATTCTATATAATAGAAGATCAAAATATACATCACTAAAATGTGGTGATAAATTTAATGTTAAAAATACTTTATAATAATTATTAAGATTTTTCTTTTTGATCGAAAAAATATGTTTCCTTATATCAAACCAATTGAAAGTATTAGTGAATTCATTTTCCATATTAGATAATTGCTGTATAATATCATTACTAGAAATATACTGTGTATTAGTACCATATTTACCCCTTAGTTTTAAAACTTTTTTAAGTTGTAACTCCAAGTACACATTCTTTTTTATGTAAAAAAGGTTTAGTTCCTAAAATGGTATCCGTTTTATATATTATGTAAAATTGTTTTATAATTTAACTTTTAATACATTAAAACTCTGAAATGAAATACTCTGCCAGACTAATATTTGGTTTACCCGTGGGCCAAAATCACTATTCAGTGCATCCTTAGTAGCAACCCCATTTTTATTTAATAGCCAATAGACTTGTTTGGTATTTCTAACACCTGCTTTGATGTCCAAACATTACCCCTTGCAATAGTGCCTGGCAACCATGTTGTTCTAACTCTTGACATGATGGAAAGAGTATATATATATAGAGAGAGAGAGAGAGCTTTTATATAAATATATATGTTACGGTCAGTATGATTAATCTGGTCATTATTAATAATAACCGGTTATTATTAATAACGACCGGATTAATCATATTGACCGTAACACGCACACACACACACACACACACACACACACACACACACACACACACACACACACACGCATATATATATATATATATATATATATATAACCATATTGGTAGATTTTTTTCTAGACCCTACAGTGTTAAGATTAATAAATAAACTTTTAATTTTTATTTCAAAATACATATTAAGCCCCTCTCCTAATTCCTTTTAATCTCATGGAGTGACATACAAAGTATATATTTTCAAATAAAAACAAAAAATCATTATAACATAATTACAAAAGAAGTATGATATCTTAGATGGAAAACACATTTTTTTTTTTCAGAACTTTTAATTCGTTGTTCCTGAATAACGTTGTATATTTATAAAAACATCCTAATAAATATGCATTTAAATTGAGGAAACTTTGATACTCGAGTGTCCTGTAATTTTTTATAAGAATACTTAAAAAAAAAAAGAAGCTATTTTGTCGTTAACAATCACTGGTTTCAAATGATTTCTGAAAAAAAAAAATGAAAAGCATAATCTAAACAATATTATGCTTTTCATCACAATATATAGTTTGTCTCATATGTAATCATAAAATACAGATATTTATTTTATATTTAGCATCCATAATTATAAAAAGCAGAATTTTTCTGTCTAATTCCATAATTGCACCAAAAACTAGCAAGTTTGAATTTGAGAACAATGTAAAATCTAGTCAAAAAAGGCACTTGACTTATGCCACTTTTTCTCTCACCAAACTCCTGGCGCACTGACCACTTAGCTTATTTTCTCAAAAATTCAGGCCATCTGCTTTACTTTACATTTGAATGCATTTGCCGGGGGTTAGGCCTGGTACATGCAAATTTCCAAGTCTTATATTCAGACAGGAAATTTTGATAGAAAGAAGAAAAAAAAACTACGTCCAGTGGACTTGGTTTTGATTTATGCACTTGAAAAAATATAGGAAAGTTTATGCCTGAAAACAGATTTCACCTTACTTGAAGTTTGCGTAGACAAACAAATGTTTAAATTTAGTGAAGACCTATGATGAAAAAAAGCCTTTTTCTAAAATAGAAAAAGGTTATGTACCTCTATATATGTTTTTGTTTTTTTTAAATTATTCAGATATAGTATATTGTATTAGAAAAAGGGGTGCAGCAAAGATCTTCATGGAGGAAGAGTTTTATATATTAGTACTACTAATAAATAAATAATAATAATGATAATAATAAAAGCAAGAAAGAAAAAAACAAACAATTTGTTATTTTATTTGTGCATAGAAACATATTGTGCATATGTGTCTGTACATTTGTGCATATGCGACGTTACACATAAATGTAAAGAAAAGCATTAAAAACCTGAATAAATTTAGCGCACAACTTATACATATTTTTCTCAGGTTCTTTATGCTTTTCTTAGCGTTGGTTTTACACGTAACATAATTAGTTAATTAAAAAAAATATTTTATCATATTTTAGTGCCTTGAAAAGAGGTTTAGCCCTCCTAGTGTACAATGTCAGTGAATGCAGATAGTGATTTGAAATAAATCAAAAAGTTTTTAAAGGCTGATATTACTTATTTTAATTCAAATGGTTATTATAAATGCTGAATATATTACATATATGAGGATTTTTCAGAAATCAACAAGTTTTTAGGGTTTGAGATTTCCTAATAATATCTTGAGTTTTAACGAGTAATGGTCGATGTATATAAGGAGCATACATCAATGGGCTGAAATATTGTTGTTTTCATGGCACAATCAACCAAAGCAAGGCCTAGGGCTTGGTGTTCATTCGTGACCCCCCCCCCCCTTTTCCAATTATGTCACAAAAATGGATACTTTTAATGATTTATAATGCATGTATGAATACATAAATGCATATTTAGATAAATTAATTGCTTTTTTTTAATCTCATCATAGTTTAAAAGTAAAAAATGTTGATTATAAATCAATATAAAAATCGCAGTAAAAAATCGCAGACTCAACTTGGGATCCATAAAAACCAGAGGCCCAAGGCCCTGGCTCTGCTGACCTAATGCTTTAATCATGCCCTAGTATTGCTCTGATATTAAACTATTAACAGAAATTAATTATGTTTATTATTATTTTAATACTAATGTCTAAAAGTTAAACAATACCTTTTTATTCTTGATATATATTTTTTCATGACGTGCCATATTTATTTTCAGTTTGTTTGTGTATTGTGGTTCCTCTATATGTTATGCAGTTTCAATTTTAAAGTGAATATATTTTATCACTAGTCAGCGTTTTAAAACTCTTGACTATGAAAAACGTTTTCTGATTAAGGTTATTTTTAATCCTTTATATTAAAAATTTTGAAAAATGAGATATTCTTTCTGGCCTCTAATTGAGAATGAAAAGTTAGATAGATAGTCATAACCCTTTCGAGACAAACGTCCCATATACTACATTTTGTTTTTGGATACTACTATTTCCGAATAATAACCTTTGCCTTTTTTAATCACACAAATTATTCGATTAGATAAGGCAAAGATTACTATTCGTAAATTGTGGCACCCAAAAATTAAATGCCTGTAAAAGACTCTATGCAGCCTATACGACACATATACGTGACGGACGTTCCAAAGGGTCAAAACTCACCTGTCAAAAACTCAAATTAATTTTTTTTTATGAATATCACTTTAGTTTTGAATATTTTTATATCAAGTTTCTGATTTTGAGCTTTTCTTTTTGAAAATATCATACAAAAATGAAAAAAAAAAAACGTTTTGATAGAAAATTTTTTCGACTTGATACAAGTTAGGGTATTGTGCCCAGGATGTAGCTTCACATCCACTGAATTAAAGAATCTGAAATTTTACTAATTCAGGAATGTAACATACATCTGTAAAATTAAATTAAATCCTAGAAATAATTTAGAAAGTTGATGTTTTGCGACAAAATGCTTTTAAAACATTCCAGTAATATTGAATTTCTTCATATTAATTTTTAAATATTTATTTATTTAAAAATTTTTGAGTTTAGTCTAATGTTAAAAATTAAGCTATGCAAAACTTCTTGCAACTGGAAATATCTACACATAATGCTACTACACTCAAAATATAAACTTTTTCCGGTTATATTCACAATTATCAGCCGAAATAGTGATTTTAAAATAAATAAATAAATAAATATTACAATAAGGTATGAAAGAATTTGTGAAAAAATTTAGAGAATGTTGTATTACAACATTATTAAATAGATTTTAAAACATTACAGCGTTATTTTCTTTTTTTAATAATAAATTATTGGTTTAGGCAAGTAGCCATTTTTTTAATTTAAATAATGAAACACGGGTTTCAAATAAAAGTCTCAGCAACAGTATGTAGAGCTTTAAACAAACTTTTTCATTTTATTACTAAATTCTCATACATAAATGGAGTGATGATAGTAAATTTAAATACATATACTATCATTACTGCATGCAAGGAATAACAAAAGTAATTGTAAAAACAAATTAGAAAGTGTTACTATTCTTAGGATTTCAGATGCGAAAGGACTAATACCGAGTCTTGGAAAAAAATATCACTGAAAACATTTTTTGTAAAAAAATTAATAACACAACACAACATTAAATGTCCTTTTTATTTTGCTTATTTGATTAATTTACGGTTCGTTATAAATTATTTTAATCATATACATAAAAGGTACCTCAAATCGGTTAAACATATTATAAAAAATATAATAATATATTTAGTCTTCCTTGATATATTAGTATGTAGAAATAACTTTTCAATAACACGTTTTATGCTAATGTTCTTTTGAGAAAATATAAAGAGGTCTTTAATATACATGTTTTCAATATTTTAAATTAAAGCTAACATGATTCAAACAACAAATTAGTTTAATAAAAATGAAAGATTGATTTAGTTGCTTATTTTTTTAACGTATACGAGAACAGTTAATAATTATTTTTTAAATATTTAAATTTTCTTCATCCTGAATAATCCATGCATACTAAACTGTAAAAATTTGGTGATTTTACAGGGGAAAAAACTTTCAGTCAGGACATAAGTATTTAAAATTCATTGAATTTTTAAAGTTTTGAAAAATATTTAGGGGAAATCTTTTATGATATCCCGATTATTAGATTTTTTTTAACATTATCTAAATTTTTTTCAGTACACAAGAAAGTAAACAAAATCGTCTATTTCTCAGTACATTGTAAAAAAAACCTGTTGATTTTACAAGAAAAAAAAGTTAAAGAGGAAGTCGGTAAAAACTATCTATTTTACGGAAATAATTTGTATTTATTAACTTTTTGTTATTTAACAGATTTTGCCCATAAAATAAACAGTTAACAGATTTTTTTTAACGAATTTTTTCTTATTTTAACATATTTTACATGTAAATAAGCAATTTATACAGATGTTTTCCGTAAAATAAAAATCCCTTTACTGATATTCTGGCTGACAGTTTTATTTATTTATCTACTATTTTTTTTTTTTTTTGAAACAACAAATATATATATATATATTTTTTTTTACAGTGTAGTACATTATCTCCAAACTTTCAAACATCTTTTCCTTATTTATATTCTTACATATATACATCCTACATGCATCTTATAACATATACACATACTTACACCCAGCAACTTTCGATATACATATACACTACAAAACTATAACAAAACTTTTAACAAATGAATGTGACTAATGAAGGAGAAATATTCCGTAATCCTGATTCAGCTAAAACTTAACACGTCTCTTAAAACCCCCTCCACTGTGAAGCTAAAGGGAAAATTGTAATATTGTTTTTTTTTTTTTTTTTTTCCGTAATATTTATAGTATGCTAAAAGAAAGATGGTAAAAAATAAATATTAATATATATGAAGATAAACTTTGAGAGTCTTAACCATTACTTAATATTTTAAAACTGTGTTAAATCTGAAGAATTTACTGAATTTAAATAATACATGCCAGAACTCGATCAAGCCAAACTGTGTCCCAAAACCTATGGTATGCAATCGAGACATTACTTCTTACGTTGTCACAATAAAATAAACATTTTGGATGCCTTAGAATTCATATATGAGGATATATGGACATATTTAGAAAAATATATTATTTTATTTTATACTTATTCTACTCTAATAGTCCTCTAATAGTGATAATAATTAGTATAAAAAAATGTTTTGCCAAAAATGCATTCCAAATTCGGTTCATAGGGTCACGTCCCGGTTAGCCCATGTCGTAATCAGGCCCTGCATAGCAGTGAAATCGGCAGTTTAGTGAACGAGTATGTTCGGACTAGACAGTGAGAAAATAAATTGATGCAAAAGTGGGTAATGTTTAATTTTTATCCGAGATAAATAAAATAAAAAAAATGAATCAATAATATATTCTCCTCCGCAATACAATAATAGTACAATAAAGGATTATTTCATTTGATCTTTGGTTTTTTCCGGAGAATGAAACCAGTAAGCAATTCTATTGCTTAGTAAATTTCCTAATATTTTCAAATTTCCATGTAGTGCAAAAATATATAGACAGTTATATAAAACATATTATTTTTTAAGCTAAAAATGTAGGAGCCGATATCTGCTACATGCATCCAAATGAAACTTCTCACAGCCTACAATTTCTACACATAATGCTACTCTCAGGTAATACAAAGTTTTTCTGCCTCTATATTCACAATTTTCTGCCGACGAAGAAATATTCCAACTTTTCTCTTCTTATTTAAATGTATTTCGCGTTAGGCTTAAATGCTTTCCATGCAAATCTCTAGAACCATAGGCTTGAGGCGGTGAAAAGGACGGAGGAAGGGGGACGTGTGCGGAAAGCTATATCTTTTCCTGAAAAAGCTTTAGAGAAAGAATTTGGTCAGAAAAATTTCTCGAGAAATTCTCGAAAATGGACGCGTGGAATGTTTTCCGGGTATTCTAAAGGGACAAGCAGATGACAAACACCTTTTAGCACACATGGTTCTAAAAATTCCGGAACTTCATCCATTCTCTATCTGAACAAGGAAAAGGCTCCTACGTGAATTTTGTTGAAGACGTGTGAAGCGTGCATACAGGGCCATCCAGGAAAAAAATTTAAATCTTGGACGGCGTTCTTCTTTTTCTACCTCCTAGAAAGGCTTGAAGGAAGGGGGCGAGAGAAAAAATAGAGTGGGATACCCATAGCCTCCCAAGTTTTATTTTCGAATCTTTTTCCTTCGACAAGTAGAATTTTTTTCACTCTCTTCGTATTTCTTTTTACCCATTTCCTCTTTCGCGCTGGGAAACTAGTGAAGCAAAAATTGAGGGAAAAATCTCCAGAAAGAAATTTTGGGGGATAGTGCACAAGCCTGCCCTTCTTTTGCATATTGCACATTCCCATTCTTTACTCAGCTGAAGAACGTCCATCTTCGGAATTTTCTGTTCCATTCTGGGGTGTGTCCCGAAAAAGGGATTTTAGATAAAAGGGGTGTAAGTCATTTTTAGGCATTCTTACGAGCTAAAATGGTGCATTTTTTTTTAAATGTAGAAATTTTCGCAAGTAGAAAAGTTTTATAACGACTGGAAATGATTACGTATATAGGAAACGGGGCACGGTCTCGGGTCTCCGAATTGACTGAAAGAACTGAGTAATATTAAAAGATACACATTTTGTTATTTTTAACACAATCATGCTGATTCATAAAGATATCACAAGAATTGAAAAATTTCCAACTGAGTGAAAATGTGTTCAAGCCGGGAGCCGAACCCAGGACATTTGACTTAAATTGGCAATTTATAGTGAACAATTTTTAGTGATTTTTATAGAGAGCCTCAGTGACATACGAGTATAAAAATTACATGACAATCTCAGTACATTTACGAGCGTTAGAGCATGGGCAGATGGCCAGACATAGACAGGTGGCTAAATAAACTGAATTCATAAACACTTTTCAAGTATGTGGGAAAGTATTAAAAAGGAATTAGAAACAATTAAACAATCAAAATGAAGAAGTGGCGCAAAGTTTTACGGTTCAATTTCTTCTGCATTAAAAAGTAATTTCTTGTTGGACAAATAATTAATAATGGATATTGAAAATATAATTTCATAAATAGAAAATAAAATTCCAATGTATTTATTTATTTATTTTTAAGTATGACACTCAATTTTACGCACGTACTGCAAAGAAAATTAGAAAGAACAGTAAATTGGCAATGAAATGTACTGTATTTGATGTTAGGCATAATTTAAAAATGAATACGCTCCCTATAATTAAGTGGAAAATTTGAACTTACTTATAATTGCTTAAATAAACCTTGTATTTAATAATATCTAAACTAAATTCTATAATTTTATCGCGGAAGTTGGGCTATCTAATATGTTAGAGTTCCGTCAAATGAGATTTTCCCTTCTTCTACAAACAGTTTTTTTTTTCAAAATGTTTTTCTTTTTCATGTTTTGAATAAACATAATTATGGGCGACATAGAACCCCCCCCCCCCCACAAAAAAAAAAAAAAAAAGTTGGTTTAGCATTTTTTTTTTGGGGGGGGGGGGAGATTTTGAAAAGACTTTTTAAAACTAGGTCAAGTGGGGTATTGTTTACCATGTATTTTTCAGTGCTGAATCGAATGACGCCATTCCCAAGTCGATACGATCATTTCTTGCAAAGTTATGGTAGGTTTTATGAATAAAAGTCGAAAATTACAATTTATGAGAGAGAACATAGTTATTACACTTTTCCACGCCATATACTCACATAATAAGTCATTTTGATCTTTTAAATGCTGATTCGAACCGTAATTAATTGATGATCAACATTAGGATCATCAAAATTTTGCGAAGAAACGCAAAAGTTATGTTCATGGTTACGTAATTCAGGTAAATGAACGGGGACTCAGTATATCAATTCCATTCTCTATTTATTTCTCTCTAGGGGGCTTACGTTATCCCTCGACTAAATAATGAAGACGAAGGCAATTGGAGTGTGGTGAGAACCAAGGGCATAAAATAAAGGGAGGGGATTCCGCCAAGTTGTTAGCCCCTGTGTTCCTTTCAGTTTCGAATATTTTACGCGAAGAGAGAGCGAAGTTACTGACACTTTTTGCCGGTAGTTTTGCGAATAGCTTTATCGATATAGTAAATAAATAAATAAGTAACCTTTATTAAAAGTTTTACAATTTACAAAATATTTTCTTTTTCATATTCTAAATATGTAATAAAAACGTTCTTCAACATTTGGGTATATTTTTCTTATCTACCTACTTATCGTATCCTTTTTCAGTTTTTCATTTTCTTTAATGCGTAAAAACATAAAGGCATATCACTGTTTGATGAATATACCACTTTTGATGAACACGAATTGAATCACACTGAAACTTTCGTTGTTGATGGTGGTTACGTGATGCACACTGAAAAGTGGAACAAGGACGCTTGTAAAACTTACCATGACGTTTGCGTGCAGTATGTAAATTACTTGAAAAACTATTTCAAGCCTATAAAAACACACGTAACAGTGGTTTTCGATGGTCATGATCATCCAGATAGTATGAAAAAGAGTGAACAGTTACGCAGGTACCAGAAAAATTACTCCACAGTTTCAGATGGTACTTCTGTTTATGGCAATCAAGAGCGTTGTTTCATATTGCTGAAAATAAAAAGCAATTGATCATCATGCTGTCTATTGTACTTCAAAACAATAACGTCGTAGTGAGCCAATCTTCTGCGATGTACATGTGCTAATTGTTCAGAAAGCTGTAGATTAGTATCAGCAGTTACTACCAACCATTGTTACTCAAGACATAAGACGCTCTGGTAATCCTGACTGTCCTTATAGCACCTGAAAATCTTATACTTTTCTTAAAATCTAAAATAGGCCCCATGAATTGGAAAGTGTATTATACCACCTCATGACAAGATCAACACAATAGCATGAACACCTACATCCTAATCGCACATGCGTTTAGCTGGTGTGACACAACTAGATCTATTTACGGCAAAGGTAAAAGCTACTTATGACGTCGATAGCTAGTGACTTGAAGGAATGTATTGATACTTTTAATAGAACAAATGCCATGGTAGACGAAGTGGAGAAAGCAGGTGAAACCCTGCTCCTTCATCTCTACGAAACTAAGGTAGAAAATACACTCTCAATGCACCTCGTTCTATTCATTTCCAGAAGTTTTTGAAAAGGATTTCACCCAAGTTGGAATCCCTTCTTCCCACATCTGCTAGTACTGCCAAACGTTTATTTAAAGTTTACCATCAAAACCATCAGTGGCTTAGAATTAAACTGAAACTGAACAGTGGGGATTGGTATTTCAAGACGGAGACATGCAACCAATTCGGACTACAATACCTCTTGCTCCTGACGAAATAAACAAGGTAACACCTTGTCCCGGCAAAGGTGATTGTTCGTCACCCCAGTGGAGTTCCAAGAAAAGCGGAATAATCTGTTCTGCACTGTGAAAAGTTAGTGAGGGAGTACCCAGTTGCTTCCTCAAGTTGACTTCAAGTTGAAAATTTTCATCATCTGTGAACATCATCTTGCTTCCAAGATGGTTTTTTAGTGGACAAAACAGGTGACAATGGCTTGGGGCTAAGTCGAAGCTGTATGGTGGATGTTGAAGAAGTTGCCAATCAAACTTTTGAATCGTTTCCTGCGTTCAACTTGAAGTCCTAATGTGGCTGAGACAGCAACACAAAGAATGCTATGCAGCTTGTGTTGGGTCACTGATGTAACGGTGATATAAGTGCATAAATATTGGTGGAGAATATGTTGAGAAATAAAAACAGTGTTGAAGTGAATATAATTGTAAGTTATTATTTAATTATCTTTTGTGACTTACTTAATGACTTACCATCGTATTATTTTACATGCTTATTTATCTTATGCACTGAAAAATTAATAATATTAATATAGATAATTTTTTTTTAAATCAGCATTGAATAAAAAAAAAAAAAAAAAAAAAAAAAAAAAATACGCGACGGAAAAAGGCGGCTAAGATGCTTAAAGGATTGTTGTTATGATTTTTCAAATATAATAGAATTGATAGGAGTTGCTGAGGTGCACTAAAACATACTTGATAGTAGTCACATTAATATCGCATTGATAATCATATTAAAATCGTTAAAAATCAAAAAATTGTAGCGGAAAAAAATATTTTATTATGCCAATTGCTTGAAACTGAATACCCTTTACAAATGTCAAAAAACCTCCGCAAAACGCGAATTTTTTTTTTTAAATTACTAAAAATTCAAAAATTGCTGTACGAATTAAAGACAGGACAGCACATTGACTATATGGGGATAAAAGATTAACATGAATTCCTTTTACTAATGTGGTAAAAGTGCGAAACGCAAGAAAAAAAAATTGCTAAAAATCGCATAAAAAATTGCTAAGAAATTGAAACCAAATACCCTTTACTAATGTCAAAAAATCGCCGCAAAACGCAAAACGCAAAAAAAAAAGAAAAAAAATTAAATAAATAAATAATTGCAAAAAATTCAAAAATTGATGTACTAATTAAAAACAGGACCACCCATTGACTAAATGGGGCTGAAAGAATAACACGGATTCCTTTTACTAATGTGGTAAAGGTGCAAAACGCAAAAAAAACGCTAAAAATCGCATAAAAAATTATTAAGAGTTTGAAACCGAATACCCTTTATTAATGTCAAAAAATCTCCGCAAAACGCAAAAAAATTTTAAAATTGCAAAAAATTCAAAAATTGCTGTATCAATTAAAAACAGGACAACACAGTGACTATATGGGGCTAAAAGGATTCCTTTTACTAATGTGATAAAGGTGCGAAACGCAAAAAACGAAATAAATCGCATAAAAAATTGCTATTAATTCAAAAATCCCAGGGGACAAAATTTACCATACTGGGCTAAAACATTGTATCTGGAACTCTTTCAGAAATCTCAAAATAAAGCCACAGAATGCATTACAAAAAACCGCTAAAAGCCGCATTAATAGTCGGATTAAAAATCAATAAAAATTCAAAAATCATAAAGTACAAAATTAGGATAAAAATTTAAAAACGAATTCCTTTTTTGAATGTCAAAAAATCGCCGCGGAACGTGAAAAAACTCTAAAAATCTCCTAAACAGTTTGCGAAAAATTCAAAAATCGCTGTAGGAATTCCGAATAAACTTCAAAAATTGAAAAGAGAAGAACATTTACTATATTGGGATAAAAGATTAAAACCGATTTCATTTTACTAATGTAGAAAATATCGCCGTAAAATGCGAAAAAACGTTAAAAATTACATAAATAGGTAAATTTAAACAAAATCTTATCTAAAAATTACAAAAGTGGCTTGGAAGTGCATAACTACAGACATAGAGGTATACCTTCCTACCAAATCTTGTAGCTCTTCTTGCAGTGGCCTCTTTAGATCACAGCAGACAGACACACTTCTAGTCCAGTCAAATTAGGCAGATTTTGGGTTATTTTGGGACATAATTACGAAAGTTTTGAAACTTGGAAATATTGTTTGGGAGGGTCTACTAATGAACATACTAAAAGTCCTGATGGGTAGGGGGTGAGTGCGAGGGGAGGGGGGAGGTAAAAGAAGGTACCATTTTTCGGTTTTTTGTTAATATATCGTAAGCCATAAGTCCTACGGAAAAATTGCTAATACAAAAAATAAAGACAATTAAATTCTCGACAAAACAGGTTTTATACATTATTCTCTACAGTCCATAGGTAACGAGATAATCGCATTCAAAAATGAAGAAATTCGTCAACAGTCACACCAGCGCCAGAGAGCGAGTCCACGGCTCTTACATCATTACACCTACTTAACCTAAACTTAAACGGACATTAATAAATGTTGTGGTCAGAAGAATGGAAGCCTGAACAATAACTTTATCAAACGACAATTTTTGTTAATATAAAACATACAAAAATGAAAAATGCGTAAAATACAATAATATAGGAATAAACATTATACTCAAGTTCTTGATCACTTTGATTACCCCGAGTTCAATGGGAAATTTCAAAAAGATGTTGATTTATGTTCCATTTCCATTATGACATCCTTGAAATTAAGTATTCATGTTGGTGAGGTACCCGGATATAGCTGTATTGTATTTTGTTACATTTGGGTCATTCATTCGGAAAATATGAAATATTTTATTTTGCGTCATAATGCTTTGCTATGGCAATTCAGGCGATTTTCAAATTTCCATTTGGTGAAAGAATAAATTTTGGTGGAATTTCATACATGTTTTCGAATAATGTAAAACATTTTGTTTTATAAATTTACTTTCTTGACATTCATTTTTTTCTTTTACTTTTATCGTTACTTAGCTATTGTTTTTCATAGTCTATAAAAATATTCATTCAAATAATCCCGATTGCGAAAGAAGAAATATGAAACCTGGCTGAGGGAAACAAAACATTAGCTAATTTTTCGTAATTTGGTCTGCAACACAGAATTGCGTCAAATATGAACGATGTTATTAACATTACGGTTTTGAATTGAATCTGGATACTACTCGTATTAACCCTTTCAGGGGCAAGCAATTGTGTTCCTATAACGTCGAATTCACACCGGTATTTACGAAAGAATTTAGTTCAAAATAAGGAAAAGCTATATTTCAACTTTTTCCGTCAAAGTTAAAAAAGTAAAATTTAATTAAAAGTTTCTGGTTCGAATAGGATTAAAATTAGGTGGTATATAATATATAACACCGCCCCTCAAAGGGTTAAAAGGCTATCACAAAAATTACTTTATAGCTCCAAATCACGTTAACAATTTTGTCAATTGGCAGTAGACACGATGATGAATGACTATCCATTAAGTTTATAATTGTCCAAATATATCTATTTGGTGGTGATTTTATTAAGCTAATGCTATAGAGTAGATTAGGATGTATTTAGATATATTATTAGATCTGAATATTATAGAACGACAATCAAAACTGTTTTCGGAAACAAAAATTGTAAAAACATTAGATTTCCTGTTCTGCAGATTTACTTGTAATTATAACTATTATAACTGTATTATCTTTATAATTATGAATCGCAGGTTTTTATAATTATTATATTTAATGTATCTTTATAATTATTAATTTAATTAAAATTTCTGTTTTTAAAATTCCATATCCTTTTATTATTAATATTATTATTAATAAACCGTATTAAATGAGTTATGTAGTGAATATATTTATGTATATGTACTTATACACATCTATTACATGCACTACCTACAAATATTTGCGTATTTATAGTGTTAATTATAATATTATTCTAGCTGACCCGCTCGGCGTTTCCCGGGCCCGTGATAATAACCTTAAATATAACTAAAATCCAAAATCTGTTAGTTTCATATGCCACCGCCAGGGGGCACATTCTATTCTAAATAAACCTCTATCCCAACGAAACTCCGTCATTCAACCTATCGGTAGATATGTTAGTTAAGGGAGTGGGGACTCAAATAAATTTAGGTTAAGTAAGTGCAATGTAAGTGCCATTGACTCGCTCTCTGGCGCTGGTGTGACTTTTGGCAAATTTCTTGATTTTTGAATGCGATTATCTCGTTAACTATGGACTCTAGAGAAAAATGTAGAAAACCTATCTTGTAGAGAATTTAATTTTCTTTATCTTTTGTATTAGCAATTTTTCAGTAGCACCTATAGATTACGGGATATTAACAAAAAAACGAAAAATGGTACCTTCTTTTACCTTCCACCCCTCGCGCTCACCCCCCATCCATCAGGACTTTTAGTATGTTCATTAGTAGACCCTCCCAAACAATATTTCCAAGTTTGAAAACTTTCGTAATTATGTCCAGAAAAAACCCCAATTTGACTGGACTATTCTATCTGTATTATTATAGATGGAAATAGAAATACGCAGTCGGCTAAAAAAAAAAAACTTTATACATTTTAATCTCCAAATTGTTACAGAAAGAAAAATCATGCACCAAGCATAGATTATGAGATACTTTCCAATATATTCAGAATACTGTAACAAAACTTCCCCGCTTAATAAGGTGAAAAATGATAGCTAAAAAGACAATTTGGAAAACGCATAACACATTTGAAAACCCAATTTCAGCATTTAGCTCCATATTCGAAAAAGTATTAAAATTCTTTTGTGCAGGACTGTATAAGATCTATAGATTAATATAATACTGCCCAGTATGCTAAAATTTAGTTCAATTAGAAAATGATGAACAGTTTTAGGAATTTCCGCAAATAAACGGAAATGTACTGGAATTCTTCTCTACAGCCCTGCATATTATCTAAACAATTTATACACACCAAGGAATATGCCACAAATTAGTTAAATTTAAAAACGCATACCGCAATTGAAAACGCATACCACAATTGAAAACGTACTTCCAGCAATTATCTCTCATAGACAGTACGGTAACCGAATTATTACGGGTGTCACTGTAAATGAACGATAAAATGCCATGCACGCCATATTCTACAATAGGTTTTTTGTGGTTCATCTCAGTGATGTATATTAATTAATTGTGTTTGATATACAGTAATAGCATTAAAATACATTGCAGACTATTTTTCACCATCAGAATATAATGTAACTGACTTCGTTTGATTATCTCTGTAAACGAACTATAAATGCTACAGACTTCATTTTCAATACCGAACATGCCATAGTAAACCTCAACAGCATACACTAATTACATGGGATTCCGTGTATATTTACGAAAGCTAGAGCTTGGATGGACAGACAGGCAGTCAAACAAACCGAATTCATAAACATTTTTCAACTACGTTGGAAAATTTGTAACAGTATTTTTTGTAACGGTGTGTTGGAAAATTTGTAACAGCATTTGTAACACACAGAAAATTTGTAACGGCATTTAGCTCTATATTCAGAAAACTATTAAAATTATGCTGTGCAGCGCTGTATATGATCTATAGATTCTTATGACGACGACATTACCTGCTATTAAGTTTTAATAATGACAGAGGGTCGGGTCAAAGTTCAAAATTTCGTTCATTTATAAACATTTGCCGTCAAAGAAATAAGTATGATTTAAGTTTACTTATGGTTCTTTCACTGCCATACATTGGTGGTAACTACCATATGATTACATTATTACAGTTATTATAAGATACTGTAACTGCTATTTCACGTGGTATTTCGTAAGTTCTGAAATTAACTAGTTTTGTTCATTCTGTCACTATCTTTTCCCGAGTTACGAGCAAAATCCTTTGCGTCCACACATTGCCGGTTCTTTTCCCAGTTTTTCAGTCACTCCGTATTTTCGGAACTTCTGCCTACGGTTGCATGCGAAGGGGTTTACTGATATTGTTTAATTTTTGGCAACTTGCATTATTCAAAATTTTCAGTAAATGTGTGGCAAACGTAATGGGGTAACACTTTTTATTTATTGTGTTGAAATGTAATGTTATAGAAGGTGGTATGTGACTTTAGCTCTGTCTTATTTACAAAACCGGAAGTTTCTTCAGCAACATGTTGTTGCTATTTTAGATTATAAATGTTTTTTCTCATATTTTTATTCAATTCTACGTTTTAAATTTGGACTATGAAGAAAAAATGTCTGTTTTTGTTTTTAAATTGGCGAAGTTTTTAATCAGCTAATAATATTCTGCACTGTGCTCTGGTTCGAGTTGAAGTTGCTTGAACCAACCCCTGTTAATATTCAATTTTAAACTGAATTGTCTCCAATTTTTTTTAAGGTTGTTCAAAGTTACATTTACTCTCAATTCAATTTTACTGATATCAGACTCTTGAAACTTGAAATTAAAGTTTTGGACTTTGAGATCTATGTTGACAAACGTCGAAAGAACGTCGCTCGACTTCTATTGGAGAAATATCAACATGAGCCGACAGTCGTAGTTACCGTGAGAGACACAATTAAGGCCAATAATCTCATTGAAATCTTTAAATAAGGGGTAAGTTGTCTGGAGTCAGAAGAAACACTTATCTTGCAAATAAGAAAAGAAGAATGGCCGAAAGATGAAATTAACTTCAAACAATACGGGTACGACACTAGCGGATGCTGCAGCGTAGACGACGAAACATCTGAAATTGCATCAACATCATCTCAAACGGACCCTACTTATTAACCATCATTGAGCCCACCAAAGAAGCCGAAGATCAATTTCGATTACACTTCTAACGAAGACATGATGAAAGTTGTTAACTATGCAAAGATATCAACTGGTAAATGGAAGAAGGCGTCGGCCCTCAAGAATAGATTTAGATATATTTTTCCAGCTTCTAAGCCAAATAAAACTGTGTATAACAAGCTTCGGCGATTCAAAAAACTTACTGACAAGAAATGATTGTCATTTGAGCAATATCGACAAATTCATTACATCGTCAGAAAGAAGTTTGAGACAGCTCTCTTTGAAAATAAACGAATTCACGACATTTACATTCTCATTTGTGCTCTTCGAGCTAATCAGTTTGTCAAAGAAACGACTTTCAACACGCCTAAGGACTTTAAAACGAAAGTTTAAAACCATGAATCAAATTGTTAGTCATAATATCACTAGCGTCACAACTCGCATTAATAATTTAAAAAACGAGCCTACTTTTAGGTGACAATGTGCCAGATTATGTCGCGAATGTCAAGTCATTATCTAAAGAGTTTTCTCTTGCATGCATCTATAACAGTAATCAGTCTTTTTTCAATTACGAAATGCATTCCGAAAGAACTCTGACTTTCAAAGACACACAAGACCTTTCTGTTTTGATTCAATTCAAAGGTGCCATGACTAGGCTACATGTCAAGGCTACATTTTGGTCTGGTCAACGAATTAAATATTTCCCTCATGACTAGGAACAACGTCATCAATCTTCAATCACTGGGTACACTATCAGTATACATCAGTTAAGTTTATCCCTATGTTCAAGTATGGATTTGCCAAAGGAGGCTACATTGATAAAGATGAAAATTACATCAACCATACAGACTACTGTTTTACAATTCAAGAAAGGATTACAGACTTGTTTTGAGTGCGTCGTCGAGTCAGCTGAAGAAGAAGTCTTTGCTCGTTGTTCTCCCTACGAGAAATATTTTTGCTTTCCTCACATCTTCGGAAAGAACAATGTATCAAAAATTGATTATCATCGATGTATGGCACCTTTACTGACCTTATATCATGCATATTCTTCGACGGCAAATGTTTTTCAATGAAAGAAATTTTGGACTTTGACCCGACCCTCTGTCAATATTAAAATTCAATAGCAGATATGCGAGGTATCAAATTACTAAGCACAATGAGGCGAACCGAATGAGCTGTAAAAATCTAAATTCACCACCAATCACTATGGTATCTTTACTTGCTAAGGTATCGTCTTTAAACTGAAATTGCACCAAACTTTGAAATTTTCAATACGAATACCGAATTTTGACACCATATTTGGCTCTTCAGGTAAATTTGACCTTAGGACATCAAATGGGAAATCGCCTGGTCAAACAGTTAGGAATTATGAAGTTTTAAAGTTTGGAACTCCTACTGTTAAATTCATTTGCAATCGCTTCAAAACAGATTGCAATGCAGGTAACTTTTTAAGCATTGGGTGGAATGAGCTGTAATTTTGGATTCATATATTTGAAGTTTCTAGAAACAGATTTCTGTTAAACAATTCCTATTTTTTCGAAATTTATTTTAAAAATATGTATTTTCCAAATTACATTTACGAAAAATTTTGGAACTAGAACCTACACTGTAAAAAAAATTTTGTCGAATTAACGAGAAAAAACTGTCAATTTTGGAGCCAGTTTAAAACCGTTTAATTTACAGGAAATAACTGTAATTTTTTACGTGAAGTGACTGTTTTTTTAACAGTTTCATACCGTTACATTTACAGAGATAAACTGTTATTTTAACAGAAATATTTTGTGGTTTTTACAGAAAAAACCTGTAAATTTTACGAGAAAAATCTGTAAATTTTAACAAACATCCTGTATTTTTAACAGTTAAAAACTGTTACATTTACGGAGATAAACTGTTTTTTTAACAGAAATATTCTGTGATTTGTACAGAGAAAACCTGTAAATTTTACAAGAAATATCTGTAAATTTTACGAGAAATATCTGTAAATTTTACGAGAAATATCTGTAAATTTTACGAGAAATATCTGTAAATTTTACGAGAAATATCTGTAAATTTTACAAGAAATATCTGTACATTTTACGAGAAATATCTGTAAATTTTACGAGAAATATCTGTAAATTTTACGAGAAATATCTGTAAATTTTAACGAACGTTCTGTTTTTTTAACAGTTAAATCCCGTTGCATTTACAGAGATAAACTGTTATTTTAACAGAAATATTCTGTGAGTTTTACGAAAAATATCTTTAATTTTTAACGCACATTCTGTTTTTTTAACAGTTAAATGCTGTTACATTTACAGAAGTAAACTGTTATTTTAACAGAAATATTTTGTGATTTTAACAGATAAAACATGTAAATCTAACTAGAAAAATCTGTAATATTTACAGAAATCTCGTGTTTTAAGTCAAATACAGGGCACCCCAAAATGATTGAAACATGCTTTAATATTTTATCTGTCGGAGATTCATAGGCAATGTAAATTGCAAAATTGTTCAAAATAAGCTAGATTATAAGATTATGTTGATGAAATGGTTTTGCCATTAATTTTCAAAAAGTTACACTTTTGAAATTTTTATCCGATGTCTGGGTCTTACAAGTTATATTTAGGAAAGTATTATCCCTGTTCTGAAAAGTACAACAGTCAAAATTGCATTATTCTATGACCAAAACACACAGAGTTATACTTTAGAGTTTATGAAATTTCTGCCTCTAAATAGACAGATTATTTTTAGTGCCATAAAACTCGGAAATTTAATAAAATTCCTAATATTATAACTTAGTGTATTTGGTTACAGAAGAATGGAATTATTATTGTTGAACTCTTCAGAGCAAGCAGAAATTTCTTTTAAATATAACTTAATGACCCAGGGGCCCTATAAAAATTTTAAAAGTAACTTTTTCAGAACTAATTAATCCATATAATCATAATTCTTACTTTATTTTGAACACTTTTGCAATTTACTTTGCCTACGTATCTCCAACAGGTAAAAAAATTAAAGCATGTTTCACTCTTTTTGGGGACATCCTGTATGCTTATTTATATACAAACAGCAAGTTTTTGTGCCCAGGGCACTTTCAATTTTTAATGCCCCCATAGATTTGTTGGTTTACTGATACTAGTTTTTTAGTCTACTTATTCAAAAGGTGTCAACTCAAAAAATTAAGTTTTCTGGAAAATTGGAAAACAGTTCCAGGAATAAAAAATAAAATATTTTTTTATTATTATTTATTGAAATGTGCTTTTAACCACAGATTGAGATATATTTTTGTCATTTCATCGTATTAATATCTCAAGCATCACATAATTTCAGTTGTGTCACTTTTCGAATAAATGTGCAATATGATATAATTGAATGACTTGAAAAATACAGTACATCATTTACTAGAAAATAATGATGTTATTGCTATTAAATGTTAAAACAAAACTGAGTGCAAACAAAAGTCCTAAAAGTATTAAAACAACTTCTATTTTAAATTCTAATTGCATGCCCCTTAGAAATTTCGAGCCCAGGGCATGGGCCCCTGGTGCCGTGCGATAGTCAGGTCCTGGCCTGTATACAAATGTGCTAACTTTAGTACAAAAAAAGTGAACTTTTCGCTAAAATATTAATTTAGAGAAAAATTAATATATTTATTTAAAGCAACATTTGTGAATTTATTGCTCAAGTTTGGTGAGGGCATCACCTTCTAATAAATAAAATATAAATAATTTTCAAAATAAAGCAAACATATTTTTGACATACTCGCATCGACAATTTTTGATAAATATTCAACACTCTCACAAGTATTTGAATTTGAGTAACACTGTTTGCTAATAGTAACTGTAATAGTAATTCTACAACTTACTAAAGCAGAAATTACTATTTGAAATAGTGGTATGAAAATTCAAAGAAATTGTAGAGCATACCCTTATTACAAAAAAAAAAAAAAAAAAAAAAAAAAAAATTGTTTCCTGACGAGAGCATAATTTACAAAAATGAGAATTCTCATTTTTCTTGATGTAAATGCAAATGTATGAAAATTATTTTATAGATTTCCTGGAAATTAGTTCTTGTATTTTAGCAATAGCCTGTAAATGAAAATAAGAATAGCTACAGGATATATATAAAAAAAATCATAAAATCAAATTATTTCTTAAATTCAGATTATCGAAATTTTCTAGCTTGAAGCAAATTAAATTATAAAACATTAAAAAATATCAACCTATATTTAAGCTTTCAGCTGATGTTCTCACTATACACATAGCTGACAACAGCTATTATTTTTTTATACCAGTAATTTTGAAGAGAAATCTTCATCTTATTTAATTGGAGAAATCTGCGATTAAATAAGATGAAGTCGTTTCGAAATTATTGGAGCCAAAAAATAGGTAGTAGTTGGCAGTCATCACTATACAATATGTGCATGAAAATTAAATATTAGTTTATTTATTTTTAAACTAAAGCTACATCTAATAATCATGTTTATAATTTTAAAATACATAAACAAACAAATGAAATTATGATGTTTATTATCAAATAAATAAAATAGTACATAAAAATGATCAGCCACTTCACAATCTGAAATTTTATTAAATAAATAAAGATGTTTCAAGCTAATGCATCATTTTTATTTCATTTCTGGATTCATCTTCAAACATTGGTTGTTGATTTATTCCAAAAGAGTATCTGTAAAAGGAATATATTTATTTCAGTGGATTAAAATAAAACATTTTTGTCTTCTTTTACAATTGAATAAAACAACATTTTAGAAAAGAAATAGTCATGGTACTGAAATCACAATTTTTAAATTTCATTTCTGAATGCTTTAAAACCAAAATTTGTAAATATAATATACATGAAAATGGCAAAAATATCCAAAATTTTTAAAAGTCAACTTGCTGCTGATTATTAATATTGTTTTACTTAAAATGTAAACTTGAAACTGAAACATATCACCAGCATGAAAACTTAATAAAACAAT
This sequence comes from Maratus michaelseni, assembly GCA_963931845.1. Classification (NCBI taxonomy): domain Eukaryota; kingdom Metazoa; phylum Arthropoda; class Arachnida; order Araneae; family Salticidae; genus Maratus; species Maratus michaelseni. The sequence continues at coordinate 139,558,652 of OZ007596.1, forward strand.
ATTTTAAATGTTTTTTTCTGTTTTACAGTTATAGAAAAATTGAAAATCAACTAATCGAAAACAGATTTTTTTTTTTTAACAAGTTGACTTTTTACACCCATCAAAACACAAAACATAGGATTCTGTATTAAGTTTCATTTAAAAAAAAAAAAAAAAAAAAAATTAAATATAAAGTAAAATTTATTTTTTCTATTTCAAAATTTTGTTCATGTTTTAATGTAAGTTCATTGATCATGTTGAAAGATAAATCAGGAAGGATATAATATTTGAAACAATTTAAGTACATTAAAAACAACCCAATTAAAAAAAAAAAGTCTTCAAATAAGATTTGTTGAATTAACATTTTAAATAGCTTGTTGCTATTTAAAAGAGTTATTTATGCATATGTTATTCATAATAGTGTTTTTATTAAATGACTTAATGTGTGATTTTACTTATTTATGAGAAAAAAATAAGACTTGTATATGAAAAGATATTAAAATTAGTTAATAAAATATGTAACTAAGCAACCATCATCCTCTTTAATTATATAAAGCAGTAAAAATGAAAAAAAAAAGTGTTAAACCAGATAAAGCAATCTTTTTGCCTTTTTAAAATTTAGCTGACATATTTGCAATTCTGACTACAAATCACTAGCAGTTACATCTATGTGTTATTCCAATATCAATGTTTTCATTATTGAAAAATTAAGTTATTTATTAAATTCTAACTCAATAAAATGTCTTTTAAATTAGTTAAAAAACACTTTAAAATGTACAACTTGATAAATAAAATGTTTCACTGTATATAAGCCATATTTTGGCCAAAAAAAAAAAAGGCTGGTTAAAACCTATAAAAGCCACCAATGTAGCTTTTTTTTTTTTTTTTTTTTTTTTTTTTTTGCAACCCTGGTAATATATATGAGGCATATATAAAGCTTTTCTATGATATTGGTGAAATCATAGCTGCAGTCTTTGCATAATTGTAATTGTGGGGGGGGGGGGGGGGGGAGGGGTGCTATAACATGAAAATATCAAAAAAATGTTAAGGTTATAGCTATTATGTATTTTCATTTAGGATGGTAACTTAATAAATTTTAAGGACTTTAAGGATAAGAAACTATTTTTTTCCTCATAGATATTTAAATCATACATAAAATTATTTAGTAAAAAACTCAATTTCTCACTGTTTAAAACAGTATTAAGAATAAAATAGCATGAATAACTTATTAGCAAGAACCTTTTCAAAAGAAAATAATAAGTTTTATTTTGAGCACATCTTTTAACTTTTCTATACATATACATATATAGTTTTTCTTTTGTTCTAAATTTGTACTAGAATCTCCTCAAATATTATCTTCTGCTCAATTCCCTTTTCAACATTGAACATTCTCAAGAATGAAGAGAATTTTCTCTTCTTGAGGATTTATCTGGAATAAATTATGAAACCGCTTAGGAGCAGAGAAAGGAAAAAAAAAATCTTCTGCATATTATAAATTTAAAAATATATAATTTTTATAAGCATCAAAATTTATTGTTTGCCAAATATGGATAAGATCAAGTATTTTCAGATAATTTCATTTAAAAAATACATATAAAATATTTTGTTTTAATCAATGTAAAAAAGTAAATAGCTGTATGTAAAACATGTTTTTCCCTTTTTAAGTAAAAATATTTTTTCTTTTTGAAGTGTGGCTCCTCTCTGTTTGATTCCACATATAATTATTAAATTGTATCATATATGTAGTGCTATTGTAATATAGGCTTTAGAAACACTATACTGGTGGCTAACTTAATGCACAGGGGTGGAGAAATATATTCTTTTACTTGCTACTGGCGAATGGATTTTATGATGGGGCAAGTGACTTTAAAAAATTGCAGGCTATAGAAGATATGCTAAAAACTGTATTTTTTAAACTAATTAGCTGTATGTTGCAACTTACTGTGATCAACTGTGTGCAACTCATTCCAAATTACTGTGATGTAAACATTGTACTAAGTTCTATCCTATAGTAAGCTTTACTCTGTTATATATATATTATAGAAAAAAAATATATGAAAATGCATTGTAGTAATAGTAATATTTGATTACATTTTGTCCTACCGATTTTTAACTAATTGTTATGTTGCATCTTGCTGGCTGGTAAGATTTTTGGAAAATTCTCCTGACCTGTTAATACATTTTTCTCATATTTTTCTTTTAGACATTTTGACTTTATGGTATTTTTCTAGCAGTTATAAAAAGACTTCATTTACTTTGTAATACTTAATAGAAATTTATAAACTTCTTTGGTATAAAACATTTAGTGCATCAAAAATAAATTAATTTAAACTTGATGTAATTTCTCTGTAAACAATCTATTGCTTTTTTTTAAATTAAAAGTCACCCCCCCCCTTTTTTTTAGTGGTTAAAGCCAAGAAAGGGCAGTTGGCATTTTTTGGCCTGGCTAAAATCTGGCAACCCTGCTATAAACATTTTAAAAAATTGAAATGTACTTCTAATTACTGAAAACATGTAATTAATTTAAATTAATGTAGAGTTAACATGTTTTAAAAGCCAAAAATCAGGAGACTTTTTCAATGAACAACTTGATATTATATAATATTTATAACACTATAAAAAAAAGTATTTAAAAAAATAAACCTGCAAAGAATAGTTAAAAACCAGCAATGCATTTTAAAGCTTACAATATGATTTAATAATCCCCTTGTTTAAAAAAATTATTTAAGATTCAGGCACACAGACATGGAAAATTTTTACAAAAGAAAATTTCACTGTATTTAAAAAAAAAAAGCAGAGCACTGCTATTTAAAAAATAATAATAATAAATAAATAAATGGTTTAGCGAAATTACTACATCCAGTCAAAGTCAAATCTTTTAATTTTTATTGAATCATTGTTTTATATATTTAAAAATAATCTTACCATTGAAAGCAAATTCATCTGCAGTTACCACTTTTCCATGTTCAAATCATACATGAAGCTCCATTTATAAGAATTTTCATCTGAAAATTAATTAGACACCATTTAGAAACAAAAATTTTATTTAAAAAAGTCAGTTTTTATTAAAAATAGATAAAAATGTGAGGTTCTTTTATGATTTACTTTTAAGTTCTACTAAGTTACTTTTTATTTTTCTTCAATATTTATAATAATCAGGGTCCGACAAATCCCGGGCGCCAGGTCGCCCGGGCGACTAAAAAATTCCTCCTTGGCGACTAACTTTTTTACCTACTGTTAGAATATTTTAAGTTTAGTTTTCCCCCTTTAAAAACTTATTATTTCGTCCACTCTGCCAGCAAACGCACGTACGTTTATCAGTGCCATTGCTGTTTGTTTACATTTTCTCCGACACCTTTTCTCTAAGTTGAGTTGTCTCGCAGCTGCTTCAACGTGAGGCAAGTCATTTTTGCAAGGTCTATAGGCGCTGGCTGTTTGCGCGTGTCTTACTGCTTTGTGACGTATACTGCACCGTGATTCGTCCAGGCAAGTAACTGTTCGTTTTAGCTCTCTGGTTTTCGGCCTTTCCCGCTCGATGTACTCTTACATGTTCTTGCTTCGTGATTCATTCATTCCCGAGACGACAAGACTGGTTTGTTTTTCGAGGTGGCACCCGCGTATTTTGTTCTTTTCCATGTGATCTACTTTTTTTTGGCCCAATATTTATTTTTCTTTTAAGAAGATACGATTAAAAAATGAAGAGAAGTGTGAAAGAAGAACCGGTTTCGAAAGTGAAACTATCTTCGTAAAAAAAATACGCAAAGAAAATCGTAAAAGTAATCAACGGCGGAAATAGAGATTGATCTCTGCTATCCAGTGCAAAAAAAATCATTTAAAAATATTCAAATGCAAGCGAGATATTAGCACATTAATGCCCCATTGGATTAACATTAGCACCGTATGCCCGAACGCTTGCTCAACGGAAGCCTTAATGTCAGAGAAATGATTCTTCAATCTGGCTCCTGAGAATTTTTTCTGGCGCCTAAGATTTTTCAACTTTTGTCAGTCCCTGATAATAATATACAGTAAAACCTTCCAATTTTGCACATCGATGGGATTGGATATTTTGTCTTTTATTTGGAGGTATTGATGAAAAAATAAAATATTAATACATAAAATATATAATTTAATTTGCTCAAGAGATTCAAGATAACAAAAGTTAAAAAAGATATTAATAATAATTTAAAAGTTTGTGCCTTAATAATAATGATGTAACCAATAATGAGTACTGATTTCTGTCAATAAAAAATCTATGACTAAAAATTTCAAACAATAAATGTAAATGTGAATATTTAGGTAGTACATCTGTTTAATTAAGGTAATCAGTTAAAAGAGTTTTTGTCTTTTAAATTCTATTTGGCAAACATGTTTTATACATTAATAAGTTCACTAACTAAATTTAATTCTTCAGATCAGCTTAAAAATAACTTTTCTAGATTTTTAGCCATATTTGACACACAGCAACACTTATTTGTAATAACACAGTTTTCTTGTTTTTCATGATGCTCTTCATCATTTTCTTTAGTAAATATTTTTTTTATTTCTGGTGGATTACTTGGAATTAGTGATGGGCAATTTTACAGAATTCAACAATCGAGAAAAATTGTCATAGTAAAAAATAACATTCAATAGTCATCAATTAATTCCCAAAATCTACAAATGAGATGTTCGACAATCAATTATCATCGAGAAGCTAAAAGCAGCAATTGCAAAATTTAGCTATTATTCTGGCAGAAAATTTGATCGTCGTAGTGATAGGGCTTGCTCGTTAATTCTACTATCGCAATGATTTACTGTCATCCTTAAATCTGCTTTTAACTTTTCACTAGGGGACATTATTTCCGAGATTTAGAAGTGTTTTGCCATGACACACAGTTTTCTTTTTTCCCTTCCTTAATTTTTTTTTTTTTTTTTTTTTTTTTTTTGTATCACATTCATGATTTTTCACTTTAAGCACCTTGGACATCAGCTTTTCCCCTCTTTAAATTTTTTTATAATTATTATATTCTTAAACTTGGTAGCCATTTAAATTTTATGGATGACATAACTTGGTTGTAATGATGAGAAAAACTTTGGATTTTAAGTAAATAAGAACTTATTTATCCATTGTGTAGCATAAAACACTTATTCAGGAATAACTTTCTACATTTTTGTATTACAAAATAATGTAAAATTAATAATTTTAGAGCAAAAAAACTTATGTGGAGTAAAATGGTTATACACTGATGCTCAGGGTTTATAAAAATTAGGGTTGCACCAAATATTCAGTATCTATTTGGTATTCGGACATACTATTGAATATTCAGTTACGCCTAATATCAAACTATTCGGTTTACCAATTAGCCGACTTGGCCGAATATCAAATTATTCGGCCTGCCCGAATTTCATACTATTTGGCCTGCTGCATACTTAAGAAAAAATACATTTAAAAATATTTGTAAAAAACTTACACAACTTCTACTTTTAACTGTCAATTAATAAAGATATTCACAGTAATTCGAAAGAGATTTATATTTAACAGAGATTGTTTTTAAATTATTTATTTGGAATTTAAAAAGTGTCACCTAAGAAAGTTAACCATTAATGATGACCTTCACAGGACTTGATGATGTACAAATGCAAATTCTTGAACATTGTCTATTAAATAATCTGGGTTCTTGCTTTTTCGTAAACACAGTGTTTTTAACAAAATGGAAGAAACTTTCAGGAGTGATAATAGACATCAAAACAGACAATTCTTGTCCAGAGAACCAGGATCAAAATCCACTTATTTAATCAGAAATGCAATGGTATCTCATTCCAGGTCAAACTTGTTTGTTACTTTAACAATAATGAAGATATAACTATATTTTCAACAGAGTTACTTTGATTTCTGTGAATATGACAACATGACGAGAAGTGCTAGAAATTGCCACCATTCATGTCTAAACAACACTGAGACAGACATTCCTTTATTCAAAATGCAGCTGACAGTACTTATACTATGTCAGGGATCACTCTAGAGAGTTTCAGAAGGGCAGTCTGCCCTCATGCCCTTTTTAGATAAAATCCCACCCTCCTTGCCCTTTTTCCAGGTAGAATTCTACCCTCCTTGCCCTTTTTCCAGGTAGAATTTACCCTGCTTTTATTTCTGGGTAGAATCCTGCCTTGTTTGCATTGTACTTTCCAAAATTCTTTATCTATCTTTTATTTTTAGAATGCTAGTATGGTACATCAGGAGTACTCTTCTTTCACTCTTTATTTCTTTGTAAAATGCCCTGGTATGTCTAATCTTTGACTTTGAGTGATTCATCTTTCCATTTATCACTGATTAATTTCACCTTCTCTGGGGAAATGTAGTATTAGAGCAGGCCTTCTGGCCTTTGATCATATGATATCTTACATAAGTTCTATAAAAAATTTGAGAAGTAGCTTTAGAACTTTTATTTTGTAGCTTTTTGCTAAAATCAGGAAAAAGTTATCTGGTGAATAAAAGTTTTTGAATATCATAAGAAAAGGAATGTCTATGAATATAGTAAACAATTTTACAATAAAAATCGAGAACATAAGTTTCATTTTGCTATTTTTAATACTTTTCAAACGGCGAAGTTTTGGAAATTAGAAGTGTTAATGTATTTTTTTACTTTAAGCTGTTGTCAGACTTCCCTCCCTACCAGTATATTGGTATATGCACTTATTACAAAAATGCCCTTTTTATGAAATGATGTGCCTTTTTCAACAAAATTGCCCTTATTATGTAATGTGCGCCCTGCCCTTTTTTATGTTCTAGAATGATCCCTGACTATGTCACTGGCTAAAATTAGGTCACTTTTAATGATATCATCACGTTTTATGCAAGCAAAATTAATTATGCAAATCTCACTAAAATATCTTCATTATCGTTAAAGTTGTGAACAAAATTTCAGTTTTGACTTCTAGTGGCACACCCTGTATTTTTGATTCAATGGATTGTATTTTTGATGGAATAAGTGGATTGAGATGTTATTTCTTGTTCAAAAAATGTTTGTATTGACCTCATTATTTTCCCTGAAAGTTTATTACAAGATTTTAGGAACAACCTGTATGTTTACAACCTCTCAAATTTATCACCTACTCCAGACACTGCTGTTTGGTGGATTTAAAAACTGCCTTGCTAAATCAAAAGGAACAGGAATGTTATTCTTGTTGAGTCGCCACCATTTGAATAGATTGTATTTATTTACTTTAGTCCCTTACTGTCAAATAAACAGTATATGACTCGGGAATTTTCCTTCCAATTTCTACAAAATTTCCTCAATTTAAAAATATTTGTTTTAGATAAAAAATAAGAAAATTTTATTTGTTTTAATTCACAGAAAAAGACTTGAAATTTAAAGTTTTATTAATTTAAAGTTTAAAACTATTCTCTTCTTAAAATGAGAACTCAAAGCATATTTTCTTATTGTAAAGTTTACTTGTAAAAGGGTTTTATTTATCAAAATGTGAGTATCTGTGTTAAATATTATGTAAAATTGTTTTAAAACTTTATTTTTTAATACCTTTAAACTTTGAAATATAAAAAAATTCAGGAAGCCGAATAATCGGTATTCGGCCGAATATTCATTATTCAGCCTAGCAGTTAGTAGTTAGCCAAAATCACTATTTGGTGCATCCCTAATTATAAAAATGATTTTTTTTTTATTAAAAAAATTTGGATTGCACAAGAAATTTTGAAAAGTAACAGGAAAAAAGAAGTGGAAGCCTGAAATATCACCAAATCATGACTAAAGGTATAAGTTTTACCAACAAAGTTATTGATGATTCAGAAGAGGAAACTTTTCTACAGTAATAGTGGCAAGCAAACTATCAGAATTGGACAAAAGGTCAGAGCTCTACAAAAAGACAACAGATTAGATATTTCTTGATATCATAATAATCAGGAATACATAGTTAAGTTTGAAAAAGAATGTACATATTCCTATTTCATGTTTCCTGAGGAAGATTACATGTTTGATGAATCACAAATTGCAGCTGTCCTTTCTGATCCACCAAACTCCACCATAATCAGATTCATGTACAATTATTTACTGTATTAAAGAAATAAAAACTTTTAAATAAGTATACTTATTTTACCCCAAGCCATGGGGTAAAATAGTTAATAGACAATGTGCTTTAAAATACCATTATCAGTAATAATTTGCAGTTTTATTGTTGAAATTGTTCTTGAAATAGTGGGAGCTATATTCATTTGTATTTTTTTAAATTAAAATGATATATTTTTGCAAACTATGTATGCATAAAAAAGTCTGTTTTTATAGCTATTACAACCCACCTGATCCGATTACTAGATATTCAGGGGTCTGTCCAGACTTTTTTCTCAGGGTCCTGTTTTTGTGAAATTGTGAACAGCTTTTTATATTTGTGAAAAATCTAATCATAATTTTGTGAATTTGAAATGATCATTATATTCAGGTTCTTGTTTACACATTTTAAAAAGATATATGGGTGTAAAATATATATTTTTTCTTTATATATGTAAAAGCGACAGATCAGATTTTACTTTTAAATGATTAATTTGTCAAATGTTCAGCTTAAAGATGGAAAAAATTTGTTAAAAACCTATTTTTAAGACACAGAATTTTGTGAAGGGTCCTGTTTTGAAATGAAAAATTTTGTGAAGAGTCCTTTAAAGGACCCAATTTTTTCTTAAACAGATCCCTGATATTTCACCAAATAAATTCAGAATAGTTGGTTTTTCTTTTTGTAATTTTTAAAGAAATTCCTAAACACTTACATGTATATTTTCTTTTAGCTGGACATAGCTTCCTGCCAAGTCACCCATCCTCAATTACATATATTCCACTGCTCTCCTAAATTTCCAAGGATATATGAAAAAAAAAAATGTAAATATTAATCTCTGGCAACAAATATGAAATTACTATATAGTACAAATTTACACATTACATACATTATAAGTGTTACACTACACTCTAACATTCTTTTTCCAAATTTCATTTAGAAAATAAGATTAAAAAATTGCTTTTTAATATAAAAATATGATATTCATAGTTTTTAAAAATATTTCGAATACAGTAGATGCCCTTAATGTGATCACTTCAGGACCATGAGTTTTTGATAACAAATCAGATTGATAACAATATGTGATTTAAGAAAACACCAAATCATATCTAGTAGTACTATTACTACCAGGGTTGTTATGATTTAGCCCAACCCAAATAACCCGGGTGAGTTCAACTAGGTTTTTTCAAAATTTCAACTTCAAATTACATAGGATATATTTCTTAATGTCAGTACACCAGTCATAAAGTTTATCCCCCCCCCCCTACCACCACCACAAGGGAAAAAGTCTTAATTCTCCCAATGACAATTTTTAAAACAAATAATTGTAACTTAATTTTGAGAGTATGTGTAACTATCAGAAACACAAAAACTAATTTTTTTCTCATTAAAAAAAATAATTTGATATATAATCCTACAGTTGAAACTCTTAACAAAATACCACATATGCTGAGGATCCTAATTTAATGATGTAGACATGTAGAATTATTTGGTTTATTCTATTAATTAGCTATAATAAAAAATACCTACTTTACAGCAAATATTTTTTTTCCAGTTCTGCGAATTTTGTTATATCCAGTTTCAATTGCAAAAAATTTTGCTTAATTAAATATAAACTACCACCCAACTTAATTCAACAACAACATAAACTAAGGGAAAACAGACATTCCCTATTTACTTCGGGCTGAGGAAATGTTACTTACTGTGCCTAAGAAAGAATATAGCAACACATTTCGGAATGCAAACAACTCAGAAAAAAAAAATCTTGCAATCCATCATTAATCAATATGTTTCAGAATGAATATTTTCTAGAGAAAATATTTATTATACATATACAATCACTTCAATTAAAATGAATAAAAACACTTTATCTTTCACAAAATATTAGTTTAAAAGTTCTTATTTAGCACTAGTATTAGTATAGTACTTTAATGATAATTTTATTGTTAAAACTATTACTAATAATCAATTTATCTAAAAGCAAAGCATAATTTTGATTATTGTCATTGATTTATGTATTTTTGTAATCAATTAGTTACTTTAAATTGTATTTAGTAATAAGTACATTTTTTTTTTCAAACATTCTGAACCACCAACTTAAAAAACCCCAAAAAATCCTGATAAAACCCCAAAAACCCTGATAAAACCCAAAAAACCCTGATAAAACCCAAAAAACCCTGATAAAACCCAGTGGGTTGGGGTTTTTTGGAAAAAACCTGTGCATTTAACAACCCTGATTACTCACCCTTGTTGCAATGACGACTTGTAAAGTGATAAACATTTATTGAGACAATTGAGTAATTTTTGTTTGTTTACAATTCTCTTGAAAGTTTATTAATGAATTGTTTATACTTGTTTTTTTTTTTGTTTTTTTTAATTGTCCTATGATGTTGTAGAACATCATTGGAACAGAACCTTGTTTCAGAATATTTTCAATGCATTCCTCATTTCTGCATATGTAAGTGGTCCTTCAAAAAGTTGACTTTCATTGTCCCCCTCCCTGATCCTCATCATCACTATAATTTTGTATATCTTCGCAAATTTTTTGAAAATTTCAGTTTCTGTCAGCTTTGCAACTACAGGAATGTCACTGCTGATTGCCATCCAGTCCTCATAATCTTCATTCGTCATATCATCAGGGAAGATTTCCGTAGTCTGTTTTCAGTTTCACAGAATGCAGCAGTAACAAAAGAATTTTTAATTGTAGCAGATGATATTCGATTCCATGACATTAACAGAAAATGCAATGTTTCCAGAAAAATAGTTTTTTTTTTGCAAACTTTTCAGGAACTGGTCTGCTGAAAAAGCGATAACATTAAATGGAGTATTGATCACATAAAGCGATGTAGTAAGCAAAATACAGTGGGTCGGGATATGGTGATTTTGATAACACTAACTGATAATAATATTAACCACAATCACATTAAGTGGCATACACTGTAGTTTAGTATTAATTTTTTTTTAATTATAAACATTAACAACAAAACATCTAAAATTTGGCTTTTGTTACTACATCAGGGATGACGAATGTTTTTACGTATGTGTGCCCAAAATTGACAATGTCTCTCATCATTTTAACATGCCAAACAGTACGTAAAAAAATATTACAGTACAAGCTGCTTACATGAAACACTTGTATATAAAAATTGAATTTTGTAATTAATTTTTTGCCTACTTTCTGATATGCTAGAATTCTAGAAATTATATACAGTTTTGTGTTCCTGGTGATAATACAATATATTCATAGCTTAATTGTCAATTAATAAATAATTATTAATATAATTATAACTAAACAGGGTTTGTGATTTTTTTTTAATCAAAATAATCACATTTTTTAAAATTTAAATCAATTTAAAAAAAAAACTTGCACAATATTATTATTTTATATGACTTTTCTTTTAATTTATAAAATAAAAATTATGCACACACATGCATGCTATAAGTATTACCAATATATATTATTAAGTATTATTTTATAAGTATTATCAATGCAATATATATAATATTTTTACACAATTTACATATATGATTAAAAGGTAACATTTTAGGAATACCAAAATATTTTATTATACAAAATGCCTGAGAAACTACAAACCATATGTCAAAAATGAATGTAACCTTAAATATTTTAGTTAAAATAAAAATAACTGCATGCAGCACATAAAATTTTTAAACAATTTTGGAAGCAAATAAAGATATTAACTTTTGTTTTTTGTTAAAGTGCTGGTACAGAAAAACGGGTTTAGCAGCTAAATCAATTCCTAAGAGAGTCCTAATTTTCAAATGTACTAAGCCAAAAGCTGAAAATAATCATTCTAATGAAGCTATTTCAGTAAAAAACTGGTTGATCATGCATTCTGTAAGTTTTTTAGTATCATCCTTTTCGATAACTGTGACATGTGGCTCCTACCATTCTAAATGACTGAGATCTTCCACTATATTAGATTCAAACAAAATTCATTGAGTGGTTCAGATTTTGCTTCAAACTTTAATAGGTATCACCAAAGTAGAGTATTTCTCTTTAGCGGACAATAATGCTGACATTTTCTCAGAGCTAAAATACAGAGCTTTTCTAAATACTAAATAATAGGCAAGTAAATATTCCTATACTTAAAATATTTTTGCTTAGTCCTTACTGTTACAAGTTTATTTTACAATTTGATTCAAATGAAATTTGAAATTATTTTTTCTAAACTTGCATTGTAATTTATTTTTTGACAAAGATTAAGCCTGATCTTTCTAAATACTCTTTGATTATCTGAATTATATAAAACTAAATTATGTTAAAGTACATTATTATGTTTGTTTACATCTTGAATTTATTACCAGTATCTAAAAAAAAAAACTGGTTTAAATCAATGATTTTATTTTAAAAAATCAATAGATTTAAATCAGCGAACCCTCTAACTAAACCCTGAGAAGATTTAGAAATCTTAAATAGGTAGTTTAAATGTTTTTTTTACCTTTCCTATTTCCAAATCTTAAAAAGAAAAGAAATGGAACAAACATTATTTTTTTTTACTAAATTTACAAGTTTGCACTTTCTACCAAGCATAAATAAAAGTGGTGAATTTTCCACAATCAGGGCACATGCCAAACTCGCATATTTTAACAGAAATGTTTTAGAACTACAAGAATTGCATTCGTGAAATTAGGCATGATTTCTAAACAGTTAATGTCGTTTCTGAATTTTTTTTTTTTACTTTTATATTATTCATCATAATAATTTATTTATTAGTGAAAGTCCCCAATTGCAACACCTATTTTTAAGTTTCTAATTTGTATGTGTGCATAGTGTCAATACTCTAATAAAACATACATTTTTTAAAATTAGTTTGTTGAAAATAAGATTCATATTTTCTTGCTGATTCACTCGTAATTTTATCATTAGGGAATTAGGTTTACTTGTAAAACTTAACTTGAAGTCAAACGAATACCGAGCAATTTAAGGTAGTTCTCAAATGACCTGCTCAATAAAACAAAACTTTCTGACACATTTTTAAATGCAATGGCGTAAAGTTAGCAGGGCTAACTATTGAAGCAATTTGGAATCGAAATGAGTTTTCCACAATTTGATAAATAAATTACTTATCGAGTTATAAGCGATTTGTGTCGTCTTTCCCTTTTCTCGTGCAAACAGCATCAGGGATTCGATTCAAAACGCAGACTTTGACAGTATTTTCTGAAAGATCTTCTGCCTTTACCAAAAAATGAAAAACATTATTTGATTACATAGTTTCTGAATAAGAACACCTGCCAATTTTACATGTCTCCGAACAATGAATTAAGAAATATGTTAAAAGTAGTTCTTTTGGATCTGAGAACAACCTTAATGTAACAATCAAGAAACATTAAAAAGTCTATTTTAAGTATAATTCTGCATGACTAAAATTTTTTATTATGTTGGTTATATTAATTTGAAATTTTCCAGTTTTTTTTTTTTTTTTTTTTTTTTTACAGTGTGATTTTTAACTTAGTGTAGTATTGCACAATCTTTTTTTTCCTAACAAACATTTTGAGATAACACAAAATATAATGTTCATTTTTTATAGGATTCATTTATCCTTTCAGACTAACTTGGCATCATTTGGATAGTAAAAAACCAAGAACCTTAACTTATAAATAGATTGCCAAAAATGGTTGTCAATTGCCAATTTTGTTCAATGTGGCCACAATCGTGTTCAAAACATTTAATAAATACATAAAATTATTAAAAATGACAAATAATATAAAAGCAAACTAAAGCAATACAAAAAATTAATATAGTACATAACATAAAATTGATGGCACTAAATATGGTTTTCCAGTAATTTGCTATGCCAATCAGAATAAATATAACAAATATACTATTATATTTGTTTATTCTACTCTATTATATTATATAGTTACAATCTGCATATAAATATTTTTACCACTGCCTATAATATGCCAACTATGAGATATTAACTAGGCACGTAACAAAAAAAAAGCAAAAATAAATAAGCGTTACAGTAATTATTATTTCTGTCGCTATTGTAGGTGCAGTGAATGTGACCTGGCTCAGATAATAAGTAACGATATTTTCTCGGCTTAGATGCTTTACACTCACGCTAAAAAAAAAAAAAAATTAATCGGTTAAAAAAAGAAAAAAGTCGCCAAATTTAGGGGATTTTTAACTTTAATGGCAACCTAGCTATTGTATTAAGTTATTCGTTTGGCGCAGTCTTGGAAATCGCGCCAACCAAACAGTCGCCAATCTTTTGTTTACATTTTAGCGTGAGTGTAACACATCTGTTCCATTTTCTCTAGTTGATAATCAGTTTTTCAAAGTGTCATTTTTTTTTTTCAGTGAAAACAAGTATGAATTTTTCACCTTTTATTGACTATATGACACTTTGTAGATACAGAACTTTTGCCTCTATCAGTGACTTTTTTAGACATGCCCCCACCCCCCCTGATTTTAGGTAGATTTCGTAAGAAATACTACCTATTACATTCTCACCTAAGTTGGAAATTTTGAAAAATTTTTGCAGATCTACGCCGATCATGACTCCCAGAACCCAAAATCACCCCCAGTTCAAAAGTTTATATATCTATCTATCTATCTATCTATCTATCTATCTATCTATGTCACTTTTTTCTGACCACGATAACTGGAAAAATTCTGCATAAATCTCTTCCAAACTGATACATAAAATCAAGGGTCATAAAATCTCGGTCAAGTTCGTTAATGGGCAAAATCGAACCAAGGGGGGGAAAATGGGGGGGCTTTTTGTGAAAACAGAAAAATCCTCATAATTTCTTTATTATTATACGTATCGAATCCGTTTAAAGTTATTATTACTTCTAGGAAAAAGGCCGAAAATGTATGTATGACAGATTTTTGATATAATTAAAAATGGCCCAAAGGGGGGGAAAAAAGGGGGGTTTTAGAAGAAAAAAAATCATAGCTTCGTCAATTCACAAGATATCAAATCCGCGTAAATTTATTATTAATCCTCTTAGTATTATCTAAAACTTTTATATTGACATGTTTTTTATAGGATCAACCGTTATAGCAAAAAAAAATTAAAAACAAAACAAATCCCTGCCGGTTCCGCCTGCAAACACGTTATTTTTCGAAGTAGGCGGTTCCAACTCCCGCATCTTTTCGAAACTGATACATAAAATCAAGGGTCATAAAATCTCGGTCAAGTTCGTTAATGGGCAAAATCGAACCAAGGGGGGGAAATGGGGGGGGGGCTTTTTGTGAAAACAGAAAAATCCTCATAATTTCTTTATTATTATACGTATCGAATCCGTTTAAAGTTATTATTACTTCTAGGAAAAGGGCTGAAAATGTATGTATGGCATATTTTTGATATATATAAAAATGGCCCCAAGGGGGGGGGGGAAAGGGGGGTTTTAGGAGAAAAAAAATCATAGCTTCGTCAATTCACAAGATATCAAATCCGAGTAAATTTATTATTAATCCTCTTAGTATTATCTAAAACTTTTATATTGACAAGTTTTTTATAGGACCAACCGTTATAGCAAAAAAAAAAATAATAAAAAAAAAATCCCTGCCGGCTCCGCCTGCAAACAAGTTATTTTTCGAAGTAAGCGGTTCCAACTGTCGCATCTTTTCGAAACTGATACATAAAATCAAGGGACATAAAATCTCGGTTAAGTTCGTTAATGGGCAAAATCAAACCAAGGGGGGGGGGGGGGGGGTCTTTTTGTGAAAACAGAAAAAAAACCCATAATTTCTTAATTATGATACGTATCGAATCCGTTTGAAGTTATTATTACTTCTAGGAACAGTGCCAAAAACTTATGTATGACAGATTTTTGATATAATTAAAAATTGCCTTAAGGGGGGGAGGGAAGGGGGGTTTTAGAAGAAAAAAATTCATAACTTCGTCAATTCCCAATATTTCAAATCCGCTTAAAAATATTATAAATCCTCTTAATATTATCTAAAACTTTTATATTGACATGTTTTTTATAGGACCAACTCTTATAGCAAAAAAAAAAAAAAAAATCCTTGCTGGCTCCGCCTTCAAACAAGTTTCGTTTCGAAGTAGACGGTTCCAACTGCAGCATCATCGCAAAAAGGTCATTTCTTCCGCAATTCCCGACAAACAGGCACCCCACGTTCTGCGTCTTCGAAATCTACCTGTGCCTGTAGGCCGAGCCGTCAGGGATTTTTTTTCTTTTCCTTCTAACCTTTATGTTTAAAGCTGAATTTTTAAATGTAGAATTAATAATTATGTGTCAACTTAGTACAGCCATGAAAGAAAGATAGACTGTCTAATTTAATTAATCATTTATTTGCAGCTTTATTGAAAGAATCATTTCTGGTTTTTGTTTAGCTCAGTTTAGACTGCATAACAGGTTAGAGAACAAAAAAAAGGACACGAATTTAAATTTACATTCAAATTTTGAATTTAAAAATATTAGAATTTTGTTGTATAAATGATAAAATTTTCACAATACTTGATGCTGAAACCTTTATTTTGTTTTTCGATAGTGCAAAAGGCAAATTTTTTCTGCTTTCAATTAGTTGATCCTCACTTTTGTTGTATTGTAAGTAAGGGACGGGGGGGGGGGGGGGGGAGAGATTTTTTTTTGCCGTAATTTCCGGCGTATAATCCGCGGAATAAACAATTCTGTTTCAACACAGAAATTTTATTCAACGATTTAAGTCAAATATTTACAGCGATATGACATTTTATAAAATAAAATTTCTGAGTCGAAAAATGATTATTTGATCCGCGTATTATACGCTGGAAATTACGGTAAGTCTGAAAAAGTTTATAATTAGCAGTACTATTTTGAGAATATCGGACAGATATAAAAAAAATAACCAGATACCTATATATATCAAAATATCGGATATTTTTTATATTTTCGAAAATATATTTACGAACCCTAAGAGTCCTAATATTCTGCAATACTGTAACAACCGTACTTATAAAAGAACATTTAATTACATGCACATTTATAAGGAATATGATATTTGTCAGCTTATGTGCTTGCAAGCCAAGCAATATGGAAGCCTCCACGATTCACCACGAGGAACTAATAATAAACATTTTAAATTGAAATATAATGAAAATTCTCAAACCGATATGGTTTACAGTTTTAATTTAGTTTGACAAATATCATACCTTTCATTATTTTAAAAAACGATGCATTTAAACTTACCTTATAAATTTGAAAATGCTCAATTGTCGGCAACATGCACAAAAGTTCCGCGCCTTCCAGCTTCCGGTGTGTAAACAAATCTAGCTGTTGCCAACTCGCATTTCTTCCCCAGTCTAATATATGCTCGTGACGTCACTCCTATAAAGAAATAGCTCTAGAGCTGTAGGCCGCATAATTTCCGTCTCCACCGCCGATCGACGATTGGGATTTTTACGCTTTCTGATTATTTGTAAAAGCAAACGCTTCTTAAGTCATTTCCGATATTTTAGAGGATTATGAAGATATAAGAAGATATAATATAAGAAATGAATATATATTATTAGATTATATAGAAATATTAGATTATATAGAGATTAGACTACATAGAAATTAATTAGTTTATATTATAATATTTATTATATTACAGTTATAAATTAATTAGATTATATAGAAATTAATAGATATTATATAAGAAACCAAGTTCAACTGGAAATGACCTAAGAAGCGTTCGGTTTAAGAAGTAATCAGAAAGCATGATAATCGCAATCGTCTATCCGCGGTGGAGGGGAAATTATGCCTCTAGGCCATTTATTTGTAAGCATTATTTGCAAATTAACATTTGAAATCGTGAAGTAAAAACATATTTAAGTAATTTCGCTAATTTATATCGACATCAGTTATAATCTAATTTATTTTGACGTTATATATATTTATAATAAATAAGATAATTAACACAAAATCATTCTGATATTAAAGTATGTTCCTTATATTTTCAGATCTATTGTACATCTTTTTATCATTAGTACTGGTAGAATAAAAAAATTAGTGAATTCTTTAAAAGCTTAATGCTTTTGAAATCAATTGATGCAATTTTCAATATTCTCTGAATATGATACTTTTATATACGCTCGAACCGAGGCTAACGAAAGAGACAGGCTACCGCGGAGCTTTACGCATATATTTTTTTTACAGACCGCGGGAGTCACGTGATGCACGAATGCACCAATACAGATGTACGAAAACAGCATCACGTCACTCTAAAAAAAGATAAGTGGAATGCACCGCGGTAGCCTGTCTTTTTCGTTAGCCTCTGCTCGAAAACTGGGGTTCAATGTTCAGCCCCCCCCCCCCCCCCACGCACACACATAAAATATCCAAGAATTATCATTTTAGCCTGTAGAGTTGTGCAAGGTGACCTGACGAACAAGTTTTTGCTGCTGCTGTAGGACAGATATCGGTAGTTTTATCGGTGTTTTTTCTACTTGTGTGTCCTACAGCTTTTTCAACGTTTACTTTAATCAATGTTTTTTCTACTTCTGTGTCCTACAGCTTTTAAAACGTTTTACGCTAGAAGCCACGTGATGTGAACTGCTCTACTGGACACATATAATATAGAATTATCAAAATACAACTGAATTATTGATTTATAAAGAGCATAAATAATACAGCATATGCTATACAAAAAAAAATTGTTAATGGTTAGGCACTTATTTTTATTACTTTCAATTACTGTGTAGGGTAATTTCAAATAACGTCACAAATCGACTGTTGGAGGTCAACTAACCTTTAGAAGGTAGTTGTGATTGGTGGCTGAGAGGATTTTGGACGCGGCTGGAGGTCAACCGGGAAGTTTTGATTGACGGATGAAACGGTAATCAGCAGATTGTAACTTCCCTATACTTGACGAAAATGGACAAAAATTGCTTTCGGGTGCAATGGACCCATCTTGGTAGCCGGAAGGTTAAAATTGAAAATTGAACCCCTCCCTTCGAAATATTTTACAAATGGGTAGGAACCTAGGATGATAGAATATTATGTCCTATTCTGTTCTCCTAGTAGTAGCAGTGCTAGACACCGGCTTGCTCATTCATTATCATGACGTCACAAATGGTGGCTGGCCCATGACCTACGTTATACACGGCCGGTGCATGACGTCAAGGCAACACTAGATACCGGGCTTGCTCATTCACTCTCAAAACGTCACAAATGGTGGCTGACCGCGACCAGCGATTGGTCCAAAGCAACGCGCCCATCATTTTGTGCCAATTGCTGTATGTCTTTCCTCCTAGTCAGCCACCTTTTGTGACGTCATCATAATGAATGAGCAAGCCCGGTATGTAGTGTAGCCCTGATGACGTTCAAAACGTCACATGGAGTGGATAATTTTTATCCGGTGATTGGTTCAAAGTGACGCACCCACCGTTTTGCACTAATCGCTGTGTAAAATTGATCCACTCCATGTGACGTTTTAAACGTCATGCATTGGCCGTATATAACGTAGGTCGCGGCTGGCCGCGACCAAAGACGTACAGCGATTTGCACAAAATGATAGGAGCGCTGCTTTGTACCAATCACTGGTCGCAGGTCGCGACCATCCACTACGAGGCTAACGAAAAAGACAGGCTACCGCGGTGCATTCCACTTATCTTTTTTTACAGACCGCTAGAGTGACGTGATGCTCTTTTCGTACACCTTCATTGGTGCATTCGAGCATCACGTGACTCCGGCGGTCTGTAAAAAAAGATACGCGTAAAGCACCGCGGTAGCCTTTCTTTTTCGTTAGCCTCGAGCCACTACGAGGCTAACGAAAAAGAAAGGCTACCGCGGTGCTTTACGCGTATCTTTTTTTACAGACCGCCGGCGTCACGTGATGCTCGAATGCACCAATGAAGGTGTACGAAAAGATCTTCACGTCACTCTAGCGGTCTGTAGAAAAAGATAAGTGGAATGTACCGCGGTAGCCTGTCTTTTTCGTTAGCCTCGAGCCACTATATGTGACGTCATGAGAATGAATGAGCAAGCCCGGTATCTAATGTTGTCCTGCTCCTAGGCCGCCAAGCAGGTCTTGCAGAGGCTAAAGTCATATGGTGGGCATCTCTGCTTGGTTGAATCTGAATCTGCTCCTAGGCGGGAATTAACTGACCATACGTTGACCGAATTTTTAAATGCAAAAATGGGGCAAATTGCTTAATGGCTTGAGTTTCTTCTTTAAAACCAAAACTGGATTGAATTGTGATTAACATATAAATTTTGGAAAGCCATAAACAGAGTTGTAGTGGGTAGCGGCCCGGATACACGCCCGGGGGGCTGGGTTAAAAAAACTGTTTTTTACAACCATAAGGGTGGTAGTGGGTAGCTGCCCGGGTACCCACCCAGGCTGGGTTTTTTTAACCCGGGTTTCTTACAACCCTGGTCATAAATCTCATAGGTAATTACATATTTCTGTACTACTAATAAGTTGTGCTACATTATGAGAAAAATATCTTTAAAATTCATAACAAAAGTACTATCTCTATAATAGTTTTATATTGGCTGATCTATCTTTTTCTAATGTTATTGTCGTAGCGCTTCGCTCCGCACTGAATCATCTGAAGTAGAATAGCAAAATATCCGATAATTTTGAAACAAGGAAAAACAACGGAACATTTAGGGAAAAAAATGGGAAAATTGGGAACTTTTCGAGCAATAAACAAATTTAAGAAATTTTCAAGAAGAAAGAGCTGTTTACATAATATAAAAGTTTTCAGTTTTTATATATGATTTATACTATTGAATTGTTGTATTATTTATATTCTACGTTTGAGAACTAGTATCGAAATATTGACTTTTTATATAGAATGTAAGCTGAAAAAAAGTAATTGTAAAGTCATTTTTGTAATATAATTTTTCCTGTAGTCAAA
The DNA here is from genome assembly GCA_963931845.1 of Maratus michaelseni. Classification (NCBI taxonomy): domain Eukaryota; kingdom Metazoa; phylum Arthropoda; class Arachnida; order Araneae; family Salticidae; genus Maratus; species Maratus michaelseni. Next base: position 139,579,495 of record OZ007596.1, read on the forward strand.
TATTTTATTTTCTACTATAATATCTTTCATAATATTATTTCATGTTATTATAAGAAGATTACTAAACCACTAAGTATCTTTGTACTGAGCGTTATGTGTTTGTAATTTACATATAGCAAATGATGACTAGTATAGCTTATTTAATTCAATTTCAATGTTTTACGTGGAAATATTTAAAAGTTTGTAAATTTTTGTGATTTTTGTACGTTTATTGATATTAAGCAACTTATCGATTGATAAATTTTACGATAACAGTATAAACGTATGTTAATCAAAATGCTTTAAAATATTGATGTTAGAATATTCCTAGTTTTCGGGAATATTTAAAATTCTCGATTTTACTTTAAATTCCTTGAAGAAATAAAAAGTTTTTATGCCGGAATACACTTTTCAAAAGGCTAACAGCGCTAATCTCAAATCATAGTTCTCAAACAGTAGGATTTGTCCTATCCGGTGTTAATTCAGATACTTTTCTCGAAGAAAGATTTGGAAATCCTAGAAGGGGATATTATAAGGTTCCTGGGGAAGTCGGATTTGTACTTATAGAATTCAGCATAAAAATTATACATTAAAAAATCAATAGTCCATATCATATTATTAGCATACAAACCAATCGATGCTCCGTATCAAATGCCCTACCTGAATTCATCCCTAATTCCATTGGTCAGTAACATTAACTTACATGTTTCTATATCAGAATGGTGACATACAGATTATAAAATGTGATTGGTTGAGACGATTTTGGACAAAAATGAATCGTGTGAAATGGCGAGACTGCCATTATTGCCAAATTAATGTTTTTTAACTTATCTCACATCTAAACGAACACGTCCAGGCGATTATCGCCGTGTTTTGGAATCTAGGTTTGCTATAGTTTGGACAAAACTGTTGAGCATGTGCTTTGTGAGTATGTCGAGACTCTCATATAGAGGTACACTTCCTCTGCATGAGAGTGGCGACACATGAAAAATATAATTTGATTGGTCAAGAGCAATAAGGTAACAGATAAACAATTGACATAATTTGAAAAAGTGTTCGCTAAATAAATAAGTTTGGTATTCGAAAATGTGCGTTATGAATGTTTTATGGGCGATTTTAAGGAAAAATGCACCTCAAAACATCTTGGTGAGTCTAACATTGTTGCCAAGTTGTTGTTTATTGAGAACATACATCTGACTTGTGTGCTTGACATCAAGTGCCCGCTTATAAGTCATCGTAAATATACAGGGACGAGATAGCCACAAGGAAATTTACAACACCAGAGAGTTACATCCGAGAGATCCACAAAGTGTGTGCAATGGAGCTGGCGGGAGTTGAACCCGCCGACCTGACTCCTACGCTCTCAAGCGATTAGCGGAATGGTGTCTTAACCACTCGGCCACGAAGGCCCCATTGTTGCCAAGTAATTTTTGTTGACTTGTTTCACGTAGGGTTCGGTCAGGGCTACACTACATACCGGGCTTGCTCATTCATTATGATGACGTCACAAAAGGTGGCTGACTAGGAGGAAAGACATACAGCGATTGGCACAAAATGATGGGCGCGTTGGTTTGGACCAATCGCTGGTCGCGGTCAGCCACCATTTGTGACGTTTTGAGAGTGAATGAGCAAGCCCGGTATCTAGTGTTGCCTTGGTTCGGTGCCTCTATATGAGAGTGGTGACACACGCTCAGATAGAAGTTTTTAGTTCAAAATATGGCAAATCAGAACTTGGCGATACTTGCCTAGACGAGTGAAACAAGTTAATAAACACTAGCTTAGCGATAATGACAATGTCACCCGGTTGCTTGGCGATTCGTTTTTGTTCAAAATAGTCTTAAACAATAAAATTTTATATCGCGTTAGTCGGCACTTTCATATACAGGCACTCTAGACTCACTCGTCTAGGCGCAGTCTCCAAATTCTGGGTTGTCATTCTGGTTTGTCACAGTTTGGACAAAACGTATGTCGCCATTCTTTCATAGAGTTAAATTGGCGAGCCTCCTCGTTTTACACCAATCGGCGTGTAAAAATGATCCACTCCATGTGACGTTTTAAACGTCATGCACCAGCCGTGTATACCGTAGGTCGCTCTACTACAGAATACTTAAGTGATGACATAGGGACAAAAAAATTGATTGATCGAGACGATTTTAGGCAAAAATGAATTTCAAACATAGCATCATAGCGAGACTGCCATTATCATCAAGCTAATGCCAGGGCTACACTAGATACCGGGCTTGCTCATTCATTATCATGACGTCACAAAAGGTGGCTGCCCGCGGCGAAAGACGTACAGTGATTGGCGCAAAACGATGGGCGCGTTTCTTTGTACCAATCGCTGGTCGTGGTCAGCCACTATTTGTGACATTTTGAGAGTGAATGAGCAAGCCCGGTAGTGTTGCCTTGCTAATGCTTTTAGACTTTTGTCTATTTTCTAACCAAATCCATACTCATCTACGCAGCTACTGCCAAGTTCTGGGATCTTGATTCTCCTAGATTGCACAAAAACTTTAATTAGAGCTTGCATTCTGTCAGGGCTGCACTAGATATCGGGCTGGCTCATTCATTATCATTACGTCACAAATGGTGGCTGGCCGCGACCAGCGATTGGTATACGCCGCTGAAGTCGTGACATCATCAATATGGTGCTGGGCATAAACAGATCGATGTGCCCATTGAAATAACATGGACGTAATAAATAAAATCTTCTAGGAATAATAATTGTCATATTTAAGAACTTTTAATCACTTTTCTACAAAGTTTAAGGAACGCTTTTCATTATGAATTCACCAAACTTCTGATTTTGTGATTTAAATTTGATCAATTTATTAAAAACTCATTAGCTTAACTCTAGTTCGACAAACATGGCGGTTGTTTACATATACTGAATTGGTGAATACATTCATGTATGTAAAGATATCTCTGTCCCTCATTACTTATAAGTAAAAGTTTTATTAATTTTAATTAATAATTTTAGAAATTTTATATTTTAAAAAATTATTAAAGATATTTTATAATTTATAAATCATTATAATACATAAATTATAAATAATATTTAAATTAAATATATAAATTATATATTAAATAATATATTAAATATATAAATTATGATACATTATAATAATATAAATAAATATAAAATATAATATATTAAATTATAATACTAAAATGATACACTATATTAAATTAAATATTAAATGAATTTAAACATATTAAATTAATTCTATATTACATTAAATTAATATTATGAATAATTAATACTAATAATAAATAATATAAAATTAATTATTTAATTATATATGTATATTCCATATTAATATTTATTTATTATATATATTAATTAATAATATATATATAATAAATATTAATATATTCAATATTTATTATAAATTATAGATTATATTATAATTTTATTATAGTATTATCAATATTTATAATTATATTAATATATATTTATATTTAATATAAATTAATAACATAAATAAAATAATATTATTATATAATATTTATAATAATATAATAAATAATATATTTAATATTTATTATAGATTATATTATAATTTTATTATAGTATCAATATTTATAATTATATTAATATATTTATATTTAATATAAATTAATAACATAAATAATATAATATTTATATATTATTTATAATAATATAATAAATAATATTACAAATTATAAGTGTAAATTATCATAGTAACATAATTTAATTATTATTAATTAAAAATAATTAAAATATATTATATAATATAATAATATGAACTAAAATATTAATTATTTAATATTAAAAACTATAATTAATAATAATAATAAAATATTTATTATTATAATGAGTATTAATCTTAATAAATAATTAATATTATTATATATATAAATAATATTATATGGAATTATATTAAATTAATACTACATTAAATTAATAATATAATATATTTAAATAAAATACTAAATTTTAATATATTATATATATATACAGTATTATAATATATGAATTATTAAAAATAATCTAATGATTTATTAATTTTAATAGGATTTTCTGTTTACTTATGATTAAAATATGAAATTACTTATAAGTAAAGAGAGATAAATACATCTTGATAGACATGAATGTAAATATCACCGATTCAGCCGATGTAAACAACCGCCATGCTTATCTGACCGGAGTTAAGTTAATGAGTTTTTAATAAATTATTCAAATTTAAAGCACAAAATCAGAAGTTTGGTGAATTTATAATGAAAAGCGTACCTTAAACTTTGCAGAACAGTGACTGAAAGTTCTTAAATATGAAAATTATTATTCCTAGAAGAATTTATTTTTTACGTCCATGTTATTTCAATGGGCACTTCGATCTGTTTATGCCCAGCGCCATGTTGAAACGTCACACTTCAGCGGCGTATACAGCGACGCGCCCATCGTTATGTGCCAATCGCTGTATGTCTTTCGTTTTGTCGTTTCGTTTAGTACCAATCGCTGGTCGCGGCCAGCCACCATTTGTGACGTCATGATAATGAATGACGAGGCTAACGAAAAAGAAAGGCTACCGCGGTGCTTTATGCGTATCTTTTTTTACAGACCACCTGATCACGTGATGCTCGAATGCACCAATGCAGGTGTACGAAAAGAGCATCACGTCACTCCAGCGGTCTGTAAAAAAGATAAGTGGAATGAACCGCGGTAGCCTGTCTTTTTCGTTAGCCTCGAATGAATGAGGCAGCCCGGTATCTAGTGTAACCCTGATTCTGTGCTATGTTACCACTCTCTTAAAAAGGCACTCAACAGAATTTAACAACTCTGTTCTGTGACATTTTAAATTTTAGTCTTCGACAATGGCAGAAACCACGACCTACGTTATACATGGACAGTTCATGACGTTTAAAACGTTATTTTTTTTTACACAGCGATTGATACAAAGAGTCGCGCCCATCGTTTTGTGCCAATCGCCGTGTAAAGATTATTCACTCCGTGTGACGTTTTAAAAGTGATGAACCGACCGTGTATAACGTAAGTCACGATACTTCTCTATAAAAAAAAAGACATGTTTACAAACAAACAGTTCCATCAACCAATCCACCACAAAATTTTGTCGATGCAGGAATCGTCATGACGACGTAGGCCAATCATATTATAGACCAGTTTAAAGTAGACCAATCAAATTTCCCCATTTTATGTGTACATAGAGTTGCAAAGGGCGGAAAAAACCATGTTTATGTACTTTTTCCATGTCACGTCATCTACGGGTATTTAGAAGAAAAACACCAATAGGCGTGAAGAACATTTTAGCACAGCTTCCCATTCGTCCAATAAACAGTCTTTTTCGGAGGACATATACCAGCAAAGGCATAGCTATTGCCACTCGTGAGTAAAGTCCATTCCCGGGAATAACTCGGGTTTTTTTGGGAGGGAAATATTAATAATTCCCGGGAGTTTTCATAAAGTTTTAGACATGGAATTGTTTAATTTCTAAACGATTTTTTTTATTTTTTATTTTTTTTACAAATGTAAACAAAACCAGTAACACAAATACAGAAAAAAAGCACAGTTTACATGAAAACTAACGATTTACATGGTTAAGCTGCAGAAATAATTAAGTAAGATAAATTAAAATATCATAAGTAATTTGATATTTTATTCTTGGATAAGCAAAAAGTGCGAGAGGCAGATGACAGATTCATCTTGCCTGACATGAATATAAACATCACCCCTGTTCTCCGATTCAGACAATGTAAAAAACAAAAAAAAACGAACAAAACTAATAGAAATCAATGCAAAAATACACTAACTCTGAAGAAAATTAATATTGTGTATGCCTGAATAGTAAATATGCCAGCTAACAGAAATTAAACAATTTTAATTTTTAAAGAAACATTCAAATCTTTACCAATTCACAGCTGCCATTGTTGTAAAGCAAATGAGTTTTAATGAATCATTAAAACCTAGAGCGCAAAAGCCCAAGTTTTGTGAATTCAAACCTATTTTCAACTTTTCGGAACAATGCTTGAAATTTCTTACAAATAAAAAAATTAAATTGAAAATGACTAGTTTTGTTTACTTTCAAAACTCCTTCAAAATTTCCAATATTCCCCATAATTCCTTGTTTATTCTCAAAAATTCCCTGGTCTATTCCCGTCCCTCAAAAACTGCGGGGTTTTTGCAACTCTATGTGTGCAGTAGCAGTCATGAAGAACAAACAGGTTTTTCTTGCTAACCAACCGTAATTGAGCCAACAGTGACGTCAGCTGCCCTTTCTTTAAAAGAAAAGAGCGAGGCTAACGAAAAAGATAGGCTACCCCGGCGAATTTCACTTATCTTTTTTTACAGACGACTAGAGTGACGTGTGCTCTTTTCGTACACCTGCATTGGTGCATTCGAGCATCACATGACTCCGGCGGTCTGTAAAAAAAGATACGCGTAAAGCACCGCGGTAGCCTTTCTTTTTCGTTAGCCCAGGGCTACACTACATACCGGGCTTGCTCATTCATTATGATGACGTCACAAAAGGTGGCTGACTAGGAGGAAAGACATACAGCGATTGGCACAAAATGATGGGCGCGTTGGTTTGGACCAATCGCTGGTCGCGGTCAGCCACCATTTGTGACGTTTTGAGAGTGAATGAGCAAGCCCGGTATCTAGTGTTGCCTTGGTTAGCCTCGAGAAAAGAGCAGCTGACGTCACTATTGGTTAAATTACTGTTGGAAGGCAAGAAAAACCTGTTTGTTCTTTATGACTCCTACCAGGGCTACACTAGATACCGAGCTGGCTCATTCATTATTATGACGTTACAAATGGTGGCTGGCCGCGACCAGCGATTGGTATAAAGCGAAGCGACAAAACGAAAGACATACAGTGATTGGCACAAAACGATGGGTCGCTTTGTACCAATCGCTGGTCGCGGCCAGCCACCATTTGTGACGTCATGATAGTGAATGAGCCAGCCCGGTATCTAGTGTAGTCCTGCTCCTACTGTACACATGAGATGTGGTGATTTGATTGGTCTACGTTAAACGGTCTACGATATGATTGGCTTGCGTTGCCATGAAGATTCCTGCAATGATCGCTATGACAAAAATGTACTGATAGATTGGTTGATGAAAGTGTTTGTTTGTAAATATGTCCTTTCCTTATTAAAGACTTAAGCAGGTATACAGATAGAATATTTTACTATTTTTGAAACAAGATTAACCACCAGGAATCTGTATTCTGCAAAATTTTCTTTAAATGCGAAAATTTTGCATAAATACAAGCTTTTGATTGGCTAATCTCGCTTCTGAAATAGAGCAAAGTCTTTCAGGATCCACAAATTCCGAAAATGCGCAAAATTTCCGTCCAAACCATATTTAAGATAATTATCTATAAGCTGAAGGAGCGTAGTATGAACGTTTTGACTGAGAATTCTCTACTTAAGAAGTTCTCATAATTTTCGTAAACGCATAGTGAAGTCCTGGTCGACCCCTTGAAGGGCGGGGCCTCCGTGGCCGAGTGGTAAAGACACCATTCCGCTAATCGCTTGAGAGCGTAGGAGTCAGGTCGGCGGGTTCGACTCCCGCCAGCTCCATTGCACACACTTTGTGGAGCTCCGGGACGTAACTCTCTGGTGTTGTAAATTTCCTTGTGGCTATCTCGTCCCTGTATATTGACGATGACTTATAAGCGGGCACTTGATGTCAAGCACACAAGTCAGATGTATGTTCTCAATGAACAAACTTGAATGGTTTTAGCTAAGATTATTAACTCTTTTAGTATGAATGTAGGCAACGCCCCCTAGATAAGAAAGCCGTGAAATGCGTCACGAAAACGTCATACCAAGCAGGTAAAATTAAAAAAGAATTCGAACAACTTGCATGTTTCGATTTCGATGGCTCGTGGAATTATTAACCATTAGTAAACAATAATTATTAATTCTATGAGCCAATGAAATCGAAACATGCAAGTTGTTTGAATTTTTTTCTTTGTTTTGCCTGCTTGGTATGACGTTTTCGTGACGCGTGTCACGGCTTTCTTATCTAGGGAGTGTCAGAAATCATCGGTTTGCGGTCAAATAAACGTTGGAGAATAGTGATTGGTAGCTGAGAGAACTGTGGGCTGCTTATATATACATATATTTTGAAACTTTCACCAAGATTGGTTGGGAAGGCAATAAATAAAAAAATAAAAAAATTACATATAAAGACTTGAATGGGGGGGGGGGGAAACAAGACTATTTAGTACTGTACTCATCCAATATTGGACATGACAGGGCTTTTAACCGAATCCAGACGCTGCGATTGAACCCCACTCAACAGATCGAGAGGGGCCGGAGCAAGTCCGGACCGCAAGCTTTGGCCCGTCGCTTCATAGGCGAACAAAGTAGAAACTTGTAAAAGGTAACTTATAAAATTTCATTATACGTCTTTTGCAGAGTAAGGAAGGGTCAGAGTTAAGGGGGATAACAGAAAAATATGAGATTGAGATTTGGCCCCCAAAACACAATTTTTGCATTTGACTAAGGAAAGTTTTAAATGCTTTATTTCTTCCAAATAGGAAATTTTTTTGAGGGCGAGGTAGGGCGGACACGTGCAGTTGAAAAAAAATAATCTATAGATTGTTTTCAACTCTCTAGATGGATAGCTCATATATACATATGTGTGTGTGTATGTGTGTACTAGATAGTACTAGTCAAGGTTTGATGGTAAACAACTATATAGTTCCATTTGAAATATATTTGAATTTTTAATTAGTTGCTTTTTAATTATTAAGTATTGAAAACGTTATGAATAAGCAATGTCTAAGCAATTCCTAAAAATATAAGGCGATAGATGGCGCTGTCAGTCGAACCTGCTCAATAAATGAAGTGAAAGAATTTAAAGAATTTTAAGCTTGTAATTTCTAACCTATTAAGGTTACTTTTTATCAGTAGTTTAACTAATAATATTAATTGAATAGACAGGGCATTTGTTTGTACATACTACAAACCTCAATTTTTTTTTGAAAAATATCAATCTTTAGTATTTTTTATTTTTTTTTAATTACGCGGCCTTTAAAAATTTTCCACTAATTTTATTTTTATCAATCTCGCTCTAAAACTCCGAACTTAAAATGTGCTGCATCCAGCTATACATATTTTTAATTGTTTGATTTTATATTTTCATACTTTATTAAGATAGTTTCTTTTATAATTCTTAGATGAATATTTTCCTTCTTTCTATTTTCTTTTCTCTTCTTTTTCCTTTTTTAAGGGGAAAAAAATCACATATTTTCTTTACATTCTTGATAACGGTCATACAAAATATAACAAAAATTATAGACCATTTCAATTTATTTAATCGATAATCACATGCAAAATTTTAAAATTTAAATATTTTTAATACAAAATTAGATATTTGTAAAAATATTCTTGGATGTTATATTTTACTTAATTATTAAGCATTCGAATAATAATAAAAAAGTACAGATCATATAACTTCTCCCCATGAAATAAAATATGACTAATTATAACAAAAGATATTCCAGAAATCATTCTATCAGCAGCAGGAGTAGAACTCATCTTCTATGGAGATAATCAGTTCGTAAACCAACGCTTTAAACGACTGGGCTATCGTGACCTCGGTCTGTTAATCTCGAAAACTAAACAGGTTCTATATTTGATTTTAATCATACGTAGTTTTGTTCATTTTTGCGCTGAATTATTTGTACTTAAATTTTTAAGCTTGTGCTTTAATATATACTAGATAGTATCCGTCAAGATTTGACGGTAAACAACTTAAAAATTGCATTAGTAATATGTTTTAATTTGTAATTAGTTGATTTAACTTCATTAAGTATCGAAAACTTGATGAATTGTTATATTGTGTAAGCGATTCCTATAGATATAAAGTGATAGATGGTGCTGTCAGTCCAAACTACTCGACTAATGAAGTGAAAAGATTTTAAGCTTGTAATTTATAAACTATTATGCTTGCTTTTTAGCAGAAATTTAACTAAAAATATTAATGGAAATTTTCTATAGTCTTAACTTTTTTTTTTAAACTATCGATATTTAGTATTTTCTAATGTTTTTTTTTTAAGTATGCGACCTTTAAATTTTTTCGTTACTTTTATTTTTACCAGCCTGACTTTAAAACATTATTTATATGTTAAACCATGTATATCACGGTGATTTCTTTTATAGTTTTTATGTGAATATTTTCCCTTCTTTCTTTTTTCTCTTCTTTTCTTTTTTTTTACGGAGAATAATCACATACTTTTCTTAGTATATAAACATATTTTCTTGATAATGGTCAGACAAAAAAAAAAGTTTAGATCAATTTATTTAATCGATAATACATGCAAAATCTTTTAATTTAAATATTTTTAATATCAAATTAGTAATTATTGTAAAGTATTGTCTTAATTGTAAATTAGTAAAGTATTGTCGGGTGCTAAATTTTACTTACCACAGTCGCAATATAAAAAAAAATAATAATAACAATGCTGAGTATTTTCTGAATATTTTTAAATCACGCGACTTTTATTTATTTTTCACTGTTATTATTTATTTATTCTTTTTTATGAGTCTTACTCTAAAACCACGAACTTAAAATTTGTTGTTTGCAGCTAACGATTTATAATACATATTTTTTAATTACTTGAATTTTATTTTACATTTTTATACATTATTTAATTATTAAATCATGGACATCAACGTCATTTTTCTTTTAGATTTCCTGTTTGAATATATTTCTCTCCTTTTATTTCCTCACCCTTTTTTTTTTTATATATATAAAAAATAATAAAATACTTTTCTTTGTATATATCTTAGTATATATATGGCATCTTGTTAACAAAAATTGTAGATCAGTTCAATTTATTTAATCGATAATTACATGCACAATCTTTTAATTTAAACATAAAATTGGTAATTAAAAAAAAATGTTGGATGTTAAAATTTACTTATTTATAAAGTATTCGAATAAAAAAAAATTACAAATTATATAACATCTCTTGAAGTAAAATAAGAAATTATTGAAATTATCTTATCACAATAAACTAACAAAAATCAATCTGCCCCGAGCGAGCATCGAACCCGCGCTGTCAAAAGCTTAGAACCACAGATTAAAACGTGCGCCTTAGACCGCTCAGCCATTCCGAACTCACACTACTCTGTTCTAAAGCTGGATATGTTGTTCATTTAATATTATGCTTGCGCATTTGTCTTTTTTTTGCACTGAAAAACATTGATCTTAAGAATTAGCTTTTCGTTTTAATATAGAGGATGATACGATGGTTGATATATTATTATTATTATTATTTCATCAAGAATGGCTTTTGTGGCGGGAGGGGGGAAGGGCTCAAGGGGAAAAAATACGTATTCCCACAACAATTACATACATATATTTTAAAGGGTATAAAATAAAGACGAACAGATGAGAAATTTTTAAAAATTTAAGCTTTTTCATTATCTGGCCTTTATGGAGTAAGGGGGGCAGCTTTTCTTATATGCAAGTTATTTATGTACCGCTTTGAGAGAATCTATATATTGTATTTTCTTTTTAACCAGTTCGCCCTGCTGGCTCATCATCCTTTGAAGAAATAAAGCATTTTTTTTTTTTTTTTTTAAATTCTGCCAGTAAAGTATCATAATTGGGTGTTCGTTGATCAAACCTGAATATTTTATAGATTATTTTTCTTTTCTGTTACACCCCCCCCCCCCCCCCCCCCAGACACACACATACACTCTAAAAGGTTAGACAGTGAAAAATATTATCTTTTTAAAAGTTTCTGCTTTGGTCGTCTTTATTTCATCCCCATTTAAAATCTAAATCTCTGTATGTTACTCTGCATTTTTTTAATTTCTTGACCCCTCCCCCCTCCCCCTTTTCCTAAAGGCCATTGGTGGCATATACTTGCTATGAATATTCTTATAAATCCCTTCTGAAGATTCTATGAGGCATTCATAGTTTTCCATTTTTTTGCTTTTTCATCCTATCAAGTATAATTCCTGCAGTAACCATTCCATTGCATTTTATATTGTCTTATCCTTTGTTTTTCACATGTGTTTTCATTTTTAAATATATATCCAATCCATGTAGCGAGTTGAAAAAATATCTACCATTGTATTACCATTTTAATCCCCCCCCCCCCGCCAGTAGCTCCCTTTCTTCAAGAAATTAAAATGTCTTCTGCCAAATATCAAAATTGTGCGTTCATGTGCTAAATTTCAGAGTTTTATCTTATATATTTCAATTATCCCAATCTCAACTCTGCCTCTCCCCTTATCCTAAAAAAAAAAAAAAAAGAATAAAAAAAAATAATAATAATAAAATAAAATAAAATAATGGAGAAAACTTTCCACTTTGTTCTTTATATCAACCTTTTTAAAATCTCTCTATGTATAATTGTTTAATTTTCTTGCCCCCTTACGCCCCCCCCTCCCTCCAAAGGTCATTCTTGGTGAAAATTAACTATTACAAACTGTAATAACATACTTCGTAATATATATATATATATCGCTGTGAATTTAGCGAATTGAAATAATTTATATATAGTATTATCTTTTGAACCAGCCTTCGCCTCCCCCCCCCCCCCTCCTTGAAGAAAAAAAGCATCAAAAACTTCCCCTAGTAAAATGTCAAAACTGTGCCCCCCCCCCCCCCATTTACCTTGTAAATAATGAAAATTCTCAACTTTAAAAAAATCCCCTATTTTGTCTTTGGCGGGTGTTTAAATGACATTGACAGGCAAACAGTGAAAATCAAAATGCGGTTTCAGTTCAGCATTCTTTGTATCGGTTAGGAATAACAATAACAATAAAAACAGAAAAAAACTGTTTTTTCTTTTAAACAGCTTTTTTCCCTCTAAAAAATAATGGATTTTTTCTGTAAAAATTACAAAATCCGTATTTTTTACAGAAAAAAACTGTTTAAAAGAAAAAAACAGTTTTTTCCTGTAAAAAATATGGGTTTTGTAATTTTTACAGAGAAAAACCATTTTTTTTACAGAAAAAAACTGTTTTTTTTAAAAACAGTTTTTTTCTGTAAAAAAAATGGTTTTTTTCTGTAAAATTTACAGATTTTTTTTACAGTGTATAAATTTTTTTAACACAAATCGATTTCTAGAAGCTTCAGATATACGAATCCAACATTACAGCTCATTCTGCTGAGTAATTTTTAAGTTATTGTTAAAAAACTACTCATATTGCAAACTGTTTACCAACGATCACAAATGGATTTAACGTTAGGAGTTACAAATTGTAAACTTTCATAATTCCTTAACTACTTGACTGAATGGCACGCATTTGGATTCTATTTCGTGTTTTCCTCTGTAGAATTTTTTTTGTGCAAGCAGTAATTTATATCACCAATCTAAAAGATGTATTTCTACGTTCCCGGCGTATAGTAATAATGTGTTAATATTAATTACTCTAGCGTCTAGTTCGTAAATAAAATTTGCATACAAGGCAGTTTTTCTTTTCCTTCTTGTTTATATTGCAAGTAAAATAACAGAATCCGGATAGTACGAGAAAGATTAAATTGAAGTTTCGGAATCCTTTAATTAGGAACTAGTAAAAAATCCATTAAAGTAGAGACTTGTTATAATGAAACTGGTTATAATGAAGTCCACATATAACGAATAATTTTCACACTCCGTTTAGCTTTGTTATAAGATATTTACAGTATATTGTAAAACCAAATTCGACATTCATGTAAATTTTAAAGTATATTAGAAAAAAATATTAACTAACAATACGCAAATAAAAATATTTTATAAAACGTTAAATTTGTAACAAATAATGTGTATTAAATTCGATTTCATATTCATTGATGCTGCAGTAAAATAATTTATTTATGGCCACTACAGAAATATAACTTATTTATTAATATTGCAAAGATATAATTTTATATAAATATATAAAATATATATATAAAATATAATATATATATATAAAATATATAATATATATATATAAAATATAATATATATATATAAAATATATAATATATATATATAAAATATATAATATATATATATAAAATATATAAAATATATAAAATAAATCTATAAATAAAATAACTATATAAAATATATAAAATAAATAAAATAAATATATAAAATATATACATTAAATATATAAAAATATAACATAATAAACTTTGTTATAAGCTGTTTAGAGTGTATTACAAAACCATTTATAACCATGTGAAGAATCCTGTTTATATGACTTACACCAATAGTCTTTGAGATCCACCAAATTCACGTATAGAAAATGCAAAGCGCGATTTCTTGAATAGGTGCAAGAAGAATGAAGGAAAGAGAAAGATTTCAGAAAGGCCCTTCCCCTCAAAAACTTTTGCTTTTTCACATGTCTATTGCAAACTTGAAACAATGGTGGAAAGGCGTATATGGGATTCGCATTCGCTAAGACGGAGAAAATGTGCAAATGTGAAATATATATGCAGCCGTGGGCCTCTACTGTTTTCGCACGTGAGCGCTTTCAGTGATAAGATTGGAAGTACTATTTCCCGCCATTCCGCCACCGGAATAGGAAATAGGACTGAATAAATATAGACCTTATAGCACCCCTTAGTCTCACGCTATTCCTTGGTGCAGCTGAAAGAGGAATAATATGGAAATAAAGTCATAAAATCTGACGAAAGTGAAAATGCCATTTACTTATGCATAATCCGTTAATGTACGTGATGTGTGTTTAAATATTTTACATATTCAATTACAAATGAAGTGTTTATTTGTCTTATTTTCTCAACTGATATATCATAAGTTATAAGAAAACAAGAAAAAGAAAAAGAAAGAAAAAGAAGGGGAGAGAGGGAGTATCATAACTCAAAAATTGACAATTTTTAGTATTTTGATTGAAAAATTTATTTTATTTTACCTTATTATTTTATATTACTAGCACAGTAAATTTAAATACAGTTAGTACACATAATGTATTATAGATTAAAGAGATATCCCACTGAATGGGATGTAGTATTATTTCCAATGTTCCAAACAATTTCAATGTAATCCTCCAATAGGATCCAATTTTTTATTTAGAAAAACTAGAATGCCTTTATATAAAAAAAGGGCAGTAGCGACATGAAATAACATTTGATTGGTCGAGAGGATTTTGGACCAAATCTTGGAACATATAACATATGTTCCAAGGTCATTATCTTGTGCTTGGTCAACCTGCCATTATGACAAGCTAATGTTTGTTGAAATGTTTCATTCGTCTATTCGAACTCGTCCAGGTGAATTTCTCCAAGTTCTAGAATGAGGGTTGCTATAGTTTGGACAAAAATGTCTAATCTGAGCTTGCTCTCTGTTCGTATCTCGCCATATCTTATTTATAAAGGCACTCTGTCCAAATTATTTCAGACGAGACCTCATCCAGAATGTGTTAGTACTTGCTTAATTAAACAATTAAAGAAAGTTGCCACGAAGTTTGAGCTGCAATTCGTCTTCACCCAATTTCGTGTTCATAAGAAGACGCAAATCTAAAGTGTTATTTTCAATACGTTCAATATGTTAATTGTTAGACCATCAGGGGCACTTCAACACGCTGCAGTCTATACCGTACCAAAACTGTTCTCGTACCGACTGTGTGGAGCTGTAACGCAATGGAAGCAATTAAAAATTGATTTTGGACATTGCAGAATATATCCTATTAAGCGGGATATTATTTACATACTTTCTTTTAACTTACATTTCTGTATGCATGTGGCAGTCAAATCTTGTGACTCATTTTTCACCCACTTCCTGTTGACATAAAAATTAGAAATTTGGAATATATATCTATTTCTGAGGGCAATATATGAAGTGGACATTATTTTTTAAAAATTCGATCCCTAAGGGGGGTCAACGTTGGCCCAAAACTTGCATTTTTTTCCATAGAAATAACGTTACGATTTGTTTAATTGAAAAAATATCTCCATTGTTGCAACATTCATCCATTTTCACCACATGGTTGCCCGCATCATTATAACGTCAGCATTGAGCGACGCACACATTTGTGCTTTATAAGTTGACTTTTTGGTGAATTTTAATGATGTTTTATTTTTTCATTTAATTATTTAATCCATACACTGTGAGCAGAAATTTCTGAAACGGATGGTTAAAATTTTTAAAATGTATATATTTTTTTCAGACATTTTTTGCATTTTAATTTCAGACATTTGAAACGTCTGAATCGCGGCTTTTTTTTTACCTCTGATATTTCGTAAATAGGCAGTCATTTGTAACAACTTTCTTTTTAGTATTATACGCAGCTACACTGCAAATAGAGGCGTCTTAAATTCAGACACTTATGTGTCTGAAAAGGTAATTCAGACACTTAAGTGCCTTAATCTGAATTTTCAGACATCATAGATGTCTGAATTTAAGACACATAAGTGTCTTACTATGATCATGGTATGAATGAACTGAGAAAAATGTCTGAATACTAGTGATATGTCAGAAAATAAGACATTTAGAAATTCAGACACTTATGCGTCTGAATTCGATACAGTTGCATACTATGTGTAGTGACTGTGATACAATTGTATCGCTATATATGCCAGCACAATCAGACAATGTTTTGTAATAGATGACAAGTGTTTAAAATACTTTTCCATCCACTAAATGATATTTAGTTTATAGAAGAAGTAATTTGATTAAACCACAAGATGTGTGTCAAAATTGTACAACTCTACTTACCAAGTCTTGAAAAAAAAATTGTTCATTAAAATAATTAAAGAATTGCTTTTCACAAAAATATAAAGTTCTCCAAAAATTATTCGTCGGCGTACTCACGGGAATGCAGGAATGCCCCCCCCCCCTCTAAATAAATATTTGAAAATACTAAGATACATGAGTTCAGGCAAAAATTATCAAACGTCTTAATTTCAAACAGACCATCATTATTCAGGCACTTTTCGCAGTTCGTTTACATCATGATCATAGTAAGACACTTAGGTAGCTTAAATTCAGACATCTATGATGTCTGAAATTTCACATTCAGACACATATGTGTCTGAATTTAAGACGCCTTAATTCGGAGTGTATTATAGATAAGGACTCAGTTGCATAATAAAAGTCATATGTGTATTTATATAGTTGTAGGACGGGGGAACTTTGAGGGAGAGGTAATTGAATAGCATTTTTGACAATATTATTTTGTCCGGTTGCCACATATTTCTAAGCAGTGAATTTTTACCACCAAATTCGCTCATTCCTATATAGTATGCGTTATAAAATTGGAATCGTGTTACATTATAAAAATATTTTGGATCGAAACAAGGAACCCTTCTAGTCTATCTTAAAAGCTTTAACCTTCTCACCGCCGCGACCTGATACATCCGTTCACTATGCTGTAGGTGTCACAGCAATACAGGGTTTGTTTAAATTAATATAATTCTACAAATATAAAGCATTTTTAAAACGTTAAGTAATGATTGATACTCTCAAGGATTATGCTTATATACGTAATTAAGTTGTTTATCTCAAGTTTGAAAATTCAGATTTTTTAAGCATTTTAATAAATTATAGAGAAAACAACATTACAAATTTGCCCTTTTGCTCGGCGGTCAGGGGGAACAGAAGTCTTCCAAAAACCGTGCTTGACTTGATTTAGATGGGAACATACGGCTATAAATATTAAACAGCTGAAAACATGCTCTTGCAATGCTTATTTGGACACAATACTATGCATATTTGGACAAATTCTTTCGAGTCTCAAAGAGCACCTCTACATTCAGCAAGTAACTGCGCTATGCTATGTGAATATCTTCCCGGGTTTTGCATGATTATAATATTAATCCAAGGTTATCTTGCACATTATTTGGTTGACTTTGATTATTGGCAGACTTCAACTGACCACTCTCCACTAATTTCCAGGAAGGGGGGAGGGTGTTCTTTATTATTTTTTTTTTCAATTTTTCTGTACTTATTAAATTGCAACTTGGCCCTTTGTTGTAAATTAAAATTAACACGCTATTTTAAAATAGCTACAACATATTAATATATAAAAAATGTCTTACATTATACTCAAATAATGACCAAATAAAGAAATGTCGTGGACGACAAAAATGCAACTTTATTTCTGAACATAACTTCGAATAAGTTATTGGTTACATAAATGTGTATAAATATAAAAAATAATTACATATTTAGCACACATTACTTAATTTTTATTTTTATTTTCCTCTCGTATTTGTCGTTCATTTCTTGATGCTATTAGTTCTTGTTACGTTCTTTCACAAAGGGGAAGTGGGTTGAAAATTGTGAATGCTTGGGCATAAATCGCTTGTGACATAGACATTTTCCCTTTTGATTCCTTTTCTCCCCTCGTGTCAGATAACCCCTATAAAGCGAATCTCAGAATGTGGGGAGTGAATTGTTTTGATATCCTTACATATCTGATGGAATGGACGATAACTGCGGGCTATGATGTCCAGTTCTTGACCTTTTAGGGGGACACTGGATAATTTCAGACAGAAAAATTGAGGTTATTTTCCTGCCTGAATGTATTTTATTTATCTCATTGGGGCTGCAATATATATAATAACAAGTTGGAAATTGTACGCCAAACGTGACAAATGAGGTGCGTTTGTACTATA
The DNA here is from genome assembly GCA_963931845.1 of Maratus michaelseni. NCBI lineage: Eukaryota > Metazoa > Arthropoda > Arachnida > Araneae > Salticidae > Maratus > Maratus michaelseni. Next base: position 139,598,032 of record OZ007596.1, read on the forward strand.
GCTAGTTACATAAATATTCAGATCTTGATGATTTTTAATTATGGGAAATGAATTATATCGTCTGCAGATTAATTTCTGTAATAACATAAGAATCTCGATCGCTTGACGATTAAACCTCGGAAGCTCCTATAACAAGAAAGCACAGATTAAAAAAAAAATCAAATTTCTTAATAAATATTTTTATTAATATCTTCTAAATTTTTGATTCGATTTTCATAAAATTTGAAATGTCTCGACAAAATTCTGCAAAGATAATATATCTTACATTTCAAACCATTCGTTTGGGTAGTTTTTGCGTTGTTATATGCGGACAGGCGGGCGGACGGATCAGACGACGACAATAAGTGCTACGTATTTATATAATTACGAACGCACCTAATAAAAAGAAGAGTTTGTCTGTGAGTCTGTCTGTGCACAGCCTTATGCTCTGACGGGAATGCCCACCAGAATGGTTCCTAATAAAATGTACACAATGCGATAGTAAATACCACTACTTTTCAACGAACAAAAATAATTATTGAAAACCAAGTATCCATTCAAAATTTTAACAATTATTAAAAGATAATATATCGTCGAAATAAATAACTTTCCTTTTAGAAGACAATTAATAAAAATTCGGAAATTCTTTAACAAAGCAACAAGCCTACTCAGCTCAGTAGTTAGCATGCTGGGCATGAAATGAGGACTTTGGGTCGATGTTTGTGGTTTCGATTTCAGCGCGGTCTGGGCGAGGTGACTGTGCAAGGTTTTCATGGTATTCCTTGTACGATAATGATAATTCGGGTCACTTTTGTTTCTAAAATCTTACCTGAAAGCATTCTACATATAGCAATATGACCAAAACTGGTAAATGCTTAACAACCCCTTCCCCACAATCTTTAACAAAGCAGCTACATTAATGCATGTTATAGTACTTTAACTCATAATTTAAACGTTTTTAACATGGAAAGCCGTACTGCAAAAGGTGTAACGGTCGTATTCACCATCTTCCTAAACTTCTGGTTATGCGCTAAAATCTCGGTCTAACGCTGAAATGGTATTCGCAATTAACGTGATTTTACTTTGGCCGCGATCAAGTCCATTCAGGAATCAGGTTAATGGGGAATATTTATCGTTCGAACAGGATTTTTGCGCTTAACCCGCAGTTGAGGTAGATGCCAAATACGAGCATAAGATTCACAAAAAATATTTTTTCTGATTTGTAAACCACACTTTTTATCTTACATTAATGGGCTATTCATCTCACAATGGTACATTTTAAGTATTACATTAAATGGCTAATTTGCCTCATCATCACTTAACATTTCAATCCTCTATACTTGAATCAACCAAACGGACTATCGTACACTTTTACAAATTCCTTTTAATTTAAAATTATGCCTCGATGGTCGTACCTTCTACGGAAAATTTGAATGAAACGTCATAAGCACTTGAAGATTCTTCATGGAGGGCTATTTGATTGATTTTCTTGTTACATTCCTTTATAATCTGATTTGACTATTGTAGACAAGCAATGACTACTGTAGACATTTACACATTCCAATTCTATAACTATAAATTTATGCACGGACAAATCCTGTTCTTGTGGTTTGGAAGTAGGGTTCACAATAATTTCGATAGTTACTGGAAGACGCGGGGATCTCTCGTCTTCCCACTGAACCAAAATCGTACCGAGGACGTTCTGTAGTGATCCCGGGTCTCTTGTAGTTGACTTTTGGGACTATACACTAGATATCCATAGGAAATGGACATCAAATTATCCAATCACACTATCGAAAAGCCCGTGGACTCTCTTATCGGACGCATGTGTGCATTAGTTTTTTACCATGGATTTCTTTCCGTTTTCCTTCATCCTATAATTCCCATGAAATTTCACTACAACGGCTATAGGTGTGACATATTGATATCTAAAGGATATCCTTCAGAGGAAATCTACAGGATAATTTCAACCATCGATAGGATATGGTTCATTCTGACTATGATATCTTCTGGATAATTTTACTATGTCAGTGTGTACTCCTCTCATTTCTACCAACCTCCCAGAGAGAGGAAATTACCAACCACGGATTTTACGTGCATGCACGGGGCAAGATTCAACAACAAGTTTCAAACGGAAGACCTCCGTCTACGACCCCGACGCTCTAATCATTGACTATTGTATACTTTTCTTAAACGAGTGATGGTCCTTACCTCATGCGAAGAAAATATCAATTTTGACTTTAAAAACCAAACCAATACTTCCACACACGATATCATCTGTTCCATTTTTATTTTGCTTTTCGAAAAATAGTTAAAGTATAACTATCATAATTTTACATGCATCAGAATCAGTTCTTGAATTATGAGATGTCTATCTTAGTATTAAAGTTTTATTCTCAGAATCGAGTAACTCTAGGATTATTTTTATGCCAGATATACGAAAACCTAGAGGAAACTAAACTACACTTATATACAACTTATTGGAGAGCAGCATAAGAAAAGGATATATTGAAACCCTCATTACTGCTGGTCAAACAATTCAAAACAGTTGTTATCTAGAAAATAACAACACTTAAGCCTATAGGAATAGCCTGTCAGTCTGAACCATTGAGGAAGGGAGAACGTAGACAATACTCTATCTCCAGAAATTCCATAAGAAGGAGAAGGGTCAATAACATGGACTGCGACCCCCTATTGAAGGAAGATAGCCCTCAATCACGTGACGTTCCGTCGATTAAGTGGAGCGGAATGAGATTGAGTGGGAGGAAGATCCTCCAGCCCTCTAGCTGATTTCTTCTTCATATTGTTCTTCCTATTTTTTTCCTTCATTCTGCGCTCTTTTCATTCCTTATCGTCCAGTGTCTTTCTTCAGCGTTGGAATTTCAGCTTGTCCATTTTATTGTGTCTCTACTGAGAGTGTAGGTACACAAGACTCTCTCCAGAGGCGGAGAGGAATGGGGAGTAGGTGGTAATTGTCCAGGGCTTCTAATAGTCCCGGAATGTACATAACAGAGGTAGCCAATGGTCATTATGTTATAGAGGATACAATTATTTTCTAAAAGGAGCTGGGAGGGGAGCATTTATGGCAGATATGACGCGATCTGAAGTGCGGTACTTTTAACGATAGCAATGCACTAGATTTTATAGAAATATTTAGTAATATAAGTAAAATACATGTGAATCTAGAAAATAAAAATAATACAGTAGTATGAAAATATTCTTTGTAATGATTATAGTCAACAGAACTTGGCAGATATAAGACAGAAAAGTTATGTTGCTTGTAAATGAAACACTAACGAAGAAAAATAGATATATTTGCACGAAATGAATAAATTAAGAAATTAAAGCAATTTTATTCATAAAAGACAATTTAATGGATAATCATCATATATATTATTTTTTCTGTCAACATCCCTTTTTCTCAGAAAATACGAAACGCAGAACGACGAATGAGATGCCATATGAAAGGATTTTGCACAGGCTTCTGACATAGCACACTTAACATTTCGTTAAAACATATTTTTGATTAAAATTTGCTGAAAATTAAAAATTAAATCGGCATTGTTTTCATGAAAGAAATAAAAGGTTTTCCTTAAATTATTGTTGCCACAAAAAATATTACCACATTATATGATGCTCAGCAATTATAAAAAACACCGCACAGGTTTATTTTATATTTATGATTAAAAAGCGAAATTGAAATTGAAATGTTAATTTATATTTCTATGTCCCATGTTTTTCCCGAAGCGGATGACGTCATCCTCTAATGCAGTTAAAATACGATTGTAATTTTTTTTTTCTCGCGCGTGTATTTTGCAATCTTGGATCAGTTTTTACTATAACATTGATGGAATAAATTAGATGATATTCTGGCTTGACTAAAAACTAAATGTTGTTTGCAGATATTTTTATCCTCACTTTTTCTTTAAAAGTTTAAACCAGCATCTAAGAAATATTACATATTGATAAAAAAAATGGTACTTCTCTATTATCCCGTCGACCACTTTTCATAACAAAAAACTATTGCCAAATAAACGGGAGAACGTTGTCATTGGAATATCAAAATAAATAAATAAATAAAATATAAGAATTTAAGGACACAATTGTTATTTTAATTAATGAAATAACTAATAAATCAGTAAAACATGATGAAAAATACACGCAAATGTAGAGTTAAAAACCACTTGATGACGTAACAAACACGTATAATGCTTCTGACGTCAAGTAAATGGGACTGCATTTTTGGCGTTTAATCTTACAGTTTGGCGATAGTTTTTTGTTATGAAAAGTGGTCGACGGGATAATAGAGAAGTACCTAAAAAATATTAGATTTCAGTGCGAAATCCTCGCACGGGCCTTCTGGTCATAGATATATTTACATCAAAATACATAAATAATATCAAAGTAAAAATGTTAAACATGAACACCATTATTCACACGCGGCATTCCCAAGCAAAATAGTTCAATTTCTCCAGCATTATGTATGTGAATGTTTGATGTTTCAAATTTGTGTCTTGCCTTCAAATCGTTGGTAAGACCTACAAGAGAATGATGTGCGTACACTGATATTGTATGTGTTGCTAATAAATCGCAAGGAATTTAACTTTTCTGTGATACACATTTCAGGTTTTATTGAGTGTCAAAGTGTTGTAAAAAATATATATATCATACACCTCATATTATTCGTCTATATCTTCATCCATACTGCATGTGTATAGTAATTGGTAAATTTTAAATAATTTTACTTTATGTTCATTTCAATTAACTATTTTAGGTAGAAATAAACAGGTGAATTGTAACTTTTAATAGTTACGAGTATACGCTAACAGTGCAAAGATACTCGCAAGCTAATGCTAAACCAATGCAAGCGTTTTTTCTTTTTCTTTTCTTTTTTAAACTTGGAACTGGTGGCGAAAGCGATTGTCTCCTGAGAAAAAGAAAAGAAAAAAAACTGCAACCAAAATCTAAAAAGTACCCTATAAGACATCGACTTCCGATCAAAATGCAAAATTATAATACTAATAATAATAAATAAAAATAATAATAATAATAATAATAATAATAATAATAATAAGTAAAAATAAAATAATAATAATAATAATAATATAAATAAATAAAAATAAAATAATAAGAATAAAAATAAAAATAAAATAATAAGAATTTAAAATATCGAAATGCGAACGCGAAATTTGACAAGAACGCTCCCATTGCTTTAACATTAGCTTCCGAGTGTCTCCGGTTTGCTAGCGTAAGGCTCTTAAAAATAAAAAATAATTTAAATAAAATAATCAAACAAATAAATCACATTTAATTGAATGTAATATCACAATTTTACTATCGATGTAAAAGTATATATATATTTCCCTATCTTATTTTTAAAATATTAAACTCAAACCATAAGTCATGCAGACAGAGGAAAATTTTGAAGCTTTCTCCAAACACTCTCTACACTTGATGGTGGAAGTTTGATTAGCTTTCGTGAGAAAAAGAGAACAATAAACAACTGAGCAAACAATCAAACTGTCCCCAGAAAATCGTATTCAGATTCAATTTCAAATTATTAAAATAACTGGCCTTATCATTTAATTTTGTTGGGGTCGTGCTTAAAAAAAAGAAATTAAAGGAAAAAGCACAGTGGTGCCATTTGATTCAGCAATGTTGTAACATATATATTTTTTTATATCTGTCCAAGAACTATTAAAGGAAACAAACTAGACAATCAGAAGAAAATACACTAATTTAAAGGAAAAAATATATCTTATTGTTATATTATTTGATTATCTTATTGTCAATGACGGATTTTTTTTCTCGTAAGTTTTGACTTTATAAATCCATTTGCATCATTAGTGCATATATGCATGCATTTCAAATATTCCGGATAAATCCGAAATGGAAATTCGAAAGAAAAAAATGTTACTTTGTGTAATCACAAAACGTCTGTCATTAAATAAAGCAAAAATTACTACTCAGAATTTCTGGTATGAATTCGGAATTTCCGCACAAAAAATAATTCTCCGAAATGCACGCATATATGCGCCAATGATGCAAATCAGTTAATGCAAACAAAGAACAGATTAAATTTCTCTTTAACCTCTTCGCTCTCAGCATTTCCTTTGCGCGACACTTATGCCCAGAGATGCTTTTTAGAAACTGGCTGAGAGTGCCATTATGTGACTGGCGCTTATTTATAAAGAGTAATAAAAGATATATGTCAAAATAAAAGTATTTCAATGAAAACCCGTTTTTATAATTATTTTTTTCACACAATAGGATTATTATTTAAAGAAGTGGGTAAGTGTGATCGAAGATCGCACAAAGGGTTTCGTTTAATATTCCTTTCAAAACACTTTATCTTTTCTTTAATAAATCCATATAAATTTCATTTTCAAAAAATAAATAAATAAATAAATAAATAAAAAAAATTTAAAAAAATCATGTTTTTTATAAAGTAAAAATTTGCCGGTCTATTTTTCTTGTTTTTTCGAATATCTGAACCGGTACGATTGCGGGCGAAGCCCGCTATTATACTCTGTCATAATAATATCTGTCATGTAGACTAAATGCGATATTTAAAAAAAAAAAATCAATTTCATAACTAAACATGTTGTATAGAGACCTTCAAAATGTTAAAATATGCCAATATTTCCATAATAGGGTTTTTATCATGACTCAATACGTTCCTCAAACTCATATATATACTATACTCTATTACTCATATTGATACTCTCTTTGTATTATTCTCAAACATTTGAAAAATCCGGTAAACTTCCAATATGACGTCAGATTCTTCTTTTTAATTCTCTAATGACGTCATATTAAGCTGCTTTCTGTATTTACACATACTCATACTCCTTGTATTATTGAGAAATGTTTGAAAATTTCCGTTTTATTACCAATATGACGTCATATTAATCCTTTTCTTCAATTGGTGTAACTTTTTATTTCATTTTCACTTTCCATGTGGAAATCTCTCAATAGAAAAATAATTACTGTAGAACGAATTTTATTGTGGATTTTTAACTGTTGGCAACTGCTATAACGAAAAATGTTTACTATATTTAATAGGTAAAGGCTGTTAGATTTTTGGTTTTTTATCTCTATATATTAAAATAATACGATTTTTTTTAATTTTATGATTTTGAGCTTCATAGTAGATATTCAGTTATAAGTACACAAAGTTTCATGAATGTAAGTTATATAGTTTCTGAGAACTGGCTCTCTGGCGCACAGACAACGAAGCGGGAGTAATAGAGTTTCGTGAGATGAACGAAGCCCTAAAAAGCGTGGGCATAGTATATCCCACCTCATTCAGTTGTGGTGAGCACAGCGGAACATTTCATTTTCATGGAGATGGTAAGCAAGCGGGTTAAGCATTAACAAAAATAATCATACTAACACATAATTTGGAAACAGTATACTCAGTTTTAACTCAGTAACTTACAGATAGGTGACAAAATAATACGAACACCTGTAACAAATTATTCCACATTTCACACTTGCAGTACAGGAGCGTCACCTGGAATAGAAGTCTGACATCTTGTGATCGTGAAAGGGAAAGTATCAGTTTCTCAACAACTGCCATTAGGGATGCTTCATGAATGCATAGTTTTCCCCTAGAGATGTTGCAATGTCAGAGCTGAAAGACTTCAAAAGAGACATGATGTTGGCGCGCATTTAACTGGACCCTCGGTGATGGAAACATCAAAACGTTTGGACGATGTGAGGAGCATAGTATCAGACATTATAACAGCCGTACGCACAAGTCGGTATGATGGTGTCCTCAATAAAAGTGGACGAAAGACAATGATGACGAATAAGGATAGATGGATGTTAAAGCACATGGTGCCCCCAAAACACAAACAATTGACAGTTTTTGTTGAAAGAGGGCCCTGCAGATGCCTTTTGATTTCGGATGTCATCTGAGAAAGCGATTGCTTGAGCTTTAGGGCCACTATGCATTACAACATTTGTCATCTTTGTCTTTCATCCATTGTTCTGCTTTGAGAACATCATACCACCTTTTGCATACGGCTGTTATAAGGTCTGATACTATGCTTCTCGCATCGTCCAAACGTTTTGATATTTCCATCACAGCCAACATCATGTCTCTTTTGAAGTCTTCCAGGTCTAACATTGCAACGTCTCTGAGAGAAAAGTATGTATGCATACAGCACCTATTCACAGCTGTTGAAAGACACCTTCCTTTCACGACCACAAGATGTCAGACTTCTATTTTAGGTGGCGCTCCTGTACTGCAAGTGTGAAATGTGACTTTTTTTTTTTTTTTTTTTTTTTTACAGGTGTTCGTATTATTTTGTCTCCCATTTGTATATATCTGTTATGTAACAAGGGAAATTTGAAATTTAATTTTTAAAAATTCTATTAAAAAAAATTCCTGATACACAATTTGGGAAATTTGACTTGAGAGCTTTTTTTTTTTTTTTTTTTTTTGCGTATGTGCACTGTTAAAAAAATACCTCTTTATAGTCGTCTAAATTATTCCTCATTTTTCAACAAATAATTTCAGTACTACTAGAAAACAAGCTTTTGCCATGAGTTTTCCCCGAAAGTGCAAAGAAGAGGGGAAATTCCGTTTTTTCCCTGCACGCATGCTTATTGGCTCTATTAATTACTAAAGTTCGAACTTATTTTAAAAATGAAAAACTAAAAATTCAATAAATTAAACTTTCGAATTTATTTAAAAACAAAAACAAAAATGGTGCTTTCGAATTTTAAAAAGTAACAATCGATTTTCCCATTCACTTAAATTATTTGTAATTTATTTTTTTAAGTTATAAAAAATATTCGCACTTAAAATATATTCTAAACAAACAGTTTAATATATACATATATAATAGTTAAATTAAATGAAAAATAATCGATTTTACTCAAAAAAGCAACAAACAAAAATAATGCTTTCAAATTTGAAAACATAACAATGTAACAAATACTTTTCTCATTCATTTAAAATTATTCGCAATTTATTTTTTTTAAGTTATAAAAAGACACTCGCACTGAAAATATATTCTAAACGAACACATTGAAAAAAATATATAATAGTTGAAAAACAAAAAATAGATTTTACTTAAAAAAGCAAACATCTTTTCTCCAATTTAATTAAAAATATAATATTTATATTTTACATCTAACAATGAAATTAAAAATGTATGTAATTCGTGTTTTTATCCTCTATTCATACCAAAGTGTTAAAACACCCACCATCATCTCATAACGACGAAATCTCCCCGCAATTAACTTCAAATTGCAGGTTTCTAAACCCCAAATTATTTAAGTCCCAAGCCGTCATTTGAAGAAAACCCGTATCATCGTTTCAAACTCTATTCAAGCAAGCGCCCGCTGGCCTTACCAGTAAAACACTTGATTCAAGGCACTGAGGTCCCTAGATCGACCCCAAGGTCAGATAGTAAATATTCTTGAAATATATGAAATAATAAATACTCCTGTAAGAGAGATGTAATTTTTTAAAATAGACGTTCTTCAAATAACGGAAAAAATTCCCTCTGTAACAGAGAATAAATAAATAAATAAACGGACATTCTTCAAATAACGGAAATATTCCGGCAGCAATGCTACCAGAAAATTTTTTCGTGATTTGATGAAAGAATTTTTGAGAGAGTGTGTTTAAAGAGAAATCCTACATAAGAGATGTAACCAGGAAAAAAAATGAAGTTTTCTTCAGACAAAATTAGATGATCTTACAAAAAATTATACAATTGTTTTGCATTTTTTGAACTTGCATTATTCTTGAACACAGCAAAGTTATTTAGATATCACTGATTAGTTAAAATTCTGATCACAACGTAATTTTCGAGCCTTCAATTTAAAGTAACATCAATCTATCTTATATACGGAATAGCACTATATATATAAAATTTTTGAATATTACGCAACATTTTACTATCGCACTTAACTTCTTCTATATGGGCACTGAGGCATGGAGGATACAGAATAGTTTATTGATAAATTTTTGGAGAAAGAGGATACTCGCTGTATGCGCGGCTAATTCTTCTGGAAGATTAGTCTAACTTAAATCTTAATCAGCATACGTTTGGAAGCCACTGAACGACATCAATAATCGCTTCCACAAAACTCTCCAGGCTTTAAAAACTTCACTTTTAGAAGAATAGGTTTTCATTCTTGTCAAGCTCTTATCAATATATACCTTATTTACAGCAGTAGTAGGTACGAGGTTTTTTTTGTGTGTGTGTGTGTGTGTTACTTATAAAGATATATGCGGTTGCTACATTCCCTGTTTTGCAGGCTGTTTTGAGATACACCATACTGCCATCAATTATGAGACAATTCCTAAAAGTAAATTGAATGGTTTATGTGTCACAAATGCATGTTGGAAGCGTATAAAAAGACCATTAGCACACGGTAGGCATTTATATGAACGACCGTTAACAAAGTGGGTGTATGACATTAACAGACTGAAGCTGAAAGGGACACGTTTATCGGAGTATTGAGATTCAGTCATTCCATCAATCTGTTTTTTGGAAAGTTCTCTATGCCATGTGGTAACATCAGCAGTTTAGTAATGAAATGGAAATCTTATAAAACTTTAAAAGCCATTTTTAAGCCATTTAAATATGCTTGCGTCTCCGCCCGCGACCAGGATATATAGAATGCATGTTGGTCGCGTGCGGAGACGCAAGCATACTTAGATGACTTTAAAACAAGAAAATTAAATCAGTTTTTAATCTTTTTAAATTTGGCACTGATGATGGAGCTTTAGAGGCTCCGAAACAGCTGTTTGTCATTTTTATATTTTTTTGTTTGTGCTATTTTTACGTTGATCATTTATTTATTTTAATATAACGGCAACACAAAGTTCAATCCATCTATTTTAAATTGTTGAATTTAGCTTTTAAATTTTCCCGGTGGGAACTTTCGTGAATGAGTCTAGAGACCTGCGTCGGGTCGGGTAGCTCAATTTTCAAAAGAAAGTCCTGAATATTTTTCGAATGAAAAAAAAAACTATATATTTGAATATTATTAATGTATATTTGTTTATTTTTATGCAAAAAAGATAATATTGATATTAGAGATATAATTATATACTATTTTTCTGTAATTGTATTAAAATATGGATTTTTTAGTCGGATCAGATACAACCAGACATGTGCAGGACTCAGATTGGGACAACAACAGTTCCGGGCAGTCTTGAATGGGGAACCGTGATTCCGCTTGCGAGTGGCGGCAGTCGTTTAGCAATATAGAATTTTTTTTAAATATCTTTTGATGCAATATAATATTCACTTTGTTCTATATACAATTTCAAAGGATTTGAATACAAATATTTTTTGTAAAAAAGAGAAGATAAATTAATGCACAAAAACATCGTGTTTTTATATGAAGACATGAAGCATAAATAACAATTTAAAGCCTTAATTCAATGCATTTCTCACCCTTTTCATTGGAAAATGTTAACACGGAAATCTATTCCTGCCTCAGTCTAGTTCACTGAACTGCGAAAATATTAACACTTCCATTTCACGTTTGAATCTTTCAGATTATCTCCAACACAAACAGGGTGTTTCCTTACTCAATATCAATAAAATATAAAAATAGTTCACAAACAGAGAAATAAAAGTAATACCTTTTTAGCAGTCAGATAAGTCAAGCAAATTTTAATTTATTTTACATCTTTCTCTTCAAAACCTTTAAAATATTTCTTATTTTATTTTCAGATATTAAAAGAAAAAATGAGTCATTTTACGGATTTATTCTTTTTGCTCCCGAATTTCAATCGCCTTTGATATTTTTCTTGGGAGCGAATCTGCATGAAATTGTCGGATTATATTCGAACTCCCACCCTTAAGGGGGTAGGGGATTTTAATACCTCATGTAGATGGAGAGGAAGCGTTTTAATTGCTTTTGGCGCGGTAAATCCTTCATAATTAATCTTTGAAGGAGAACAGACAGCATGCGAGATTTGCAGGTACAGAAATGGAGCAATTTTGTTTCGTTTTTCTTTTTTTGGAAGAGCGTACATTTGCACATGAACAAAACAAACATTATTGGAGATAATTTTGGGTGGTACAAGTCGAGTGTTGTTGCTTATTTTTATGTTTTATTATTTTCTGCTTTTTCATTAAAAACGTTCTTAAGTCAATAAATGCATAATGACGAGGTATTAACCTGGATAAAAGCTAAGAATAAAAATGAAATGTATGGGGACATTTTGAAAGGATTTCAATTTATAACGTGTATAAAGAAGAAAGTTGAACAACGTATGTTAATTCTTCCCTTCTTCCATAATTAATTCAATTAAAACTTTAATATCACAACAAATGGATGTGAGATTGCTATAATGTCACAACTGCCATAGTCACAGCGGTGACTAAAATGTGAGATTTCTTTAAGAGGCTTACACTAGTCACTGGAAGGAAAAGGCTAATGTTGAATCAAATGTAAAATTTAAAATTTTTAAATTTCTCATTTGCATTTCAATATTTATTTTTGCATTCAACTAGAGGTCTATCTCTAACCTAGAGGTCGATTTTGAGGCCGATCTCTAACCTAGAGGTCGATTTTGAGGTCGATCTCTAAACCTAGTCCTTTTATACTTTTCGATTTTGGTTGCAGTTTTTTATGAAGATATTTTCCCTTTCGGAACCGGGTCTGAAATAGAAAGTGACCTTACAGAAAAAAATACTCAATCAACATTGAAAAATTAAACTAGTCGGATGTGCTAATTCCAAAACTTTATTTTATCTTATAGATGTTAATACTTCAAAAAGCGTATTTTTTTAATTATAAATTTTAGAATGCCAAAAATGCAGCTTAGCAGCATCAACTGTTATATGATTTACACGAAAAACTAATCACCAACTGTTTATGTAAAGGTATTATGTCAAGGTATAATAGAATATGAAGTTTGATGAAATTCCGAGCAGTAGTTCTTGAGATATGACTATACCTAAAATCGTGTAAATTTCTTAAAAGTGCAGCATAGCAGTGCCACCTTTTGTATTATTTAGACTGAAATCTAATTGGCCACAACTTATGTCAACGTCTAACTGAATCTGAAGTTTGATGAAAATCCGCGCATTAGTTCTTGGGATAGAGCTATTGAGGTAATCGTGCAAAATGCAGCATATCAGCGACACCTGTTGGACGGTAAATTCCGTGCATTAGTTCTTGGAATATGACTATCTCTAAAATCGTGTAAATCCTGGGAACTGGAGCATAGCAGCGGCACCTGTAGGGCGATTTACGCCAAAACCTAATCAACAACAACTTATGTCAACGTCTAACTGAATCTGAAGTTTGATGAAATTCTGTGCAGTAGTTCTTGAGATATAGCTATAGTAAATATCAGGAAAATCCAGCCTAGCAGCGCCACCTGTTAAGCTATTTACACCAAAACGTAATCAATGTTCATTTATGTCAAGGTTTAACAGAATCTGAAGTTTGGTGAAATTCTGTGCATTACTTCTTGAGATATAGGTATCGTGAAATTCTTGAAAAATGCAGAATAGCAGAGCCACCTGTTGGGCGATTTATACCAAAATCTAATCAGCATCAATTTATATCAAGGTCTAACTGAATCTAAAGTTTTATTAAATCCCGTGCATTAGTGCTTGATATAGAGCGCCCACAATATATTTGTCATACACAGACACACACACACAGACACACAGACAGATATTTTTTTAAAAACATTCAAATTGTGTTCAGGACCTTCTAAAACGTATAAATCCGTTGAAAACTGGAAGTCAAAATTTTTCATGAATGAATACTTTCTACTTGTAACGATAGAAGAAATTAAAAATCAAGTTAGAGAGATCTTACTAAAAAAAATCATTAAAAATATTTAAATGCAAACGAGAAATTTAAAAAGAACGCTACCATTGGTTTAACATTAGCTTCCTAGTGTCTTCGCGTGACTAGTGTTGATTTTCAGATGAACGTTATTCCTTCACTTCACTACAAAGAATTTTTAGTCATTTACTATTTGTCAGAAAATAGAACATAGTGAGTAGTGAAGCCACATCAGCGACTTGGATACGACTCCTCTTTCATGTCATGCAACTTCAATAGCCACAATAAAAGTTGCATTTTAGTTACAGTGCATTCGCATTTTGGTTACATTTTAGTCACAGTGCTGAATAACCCTTTAAAAATAAAGTTTTCTAAACATTTTATGGAGAAATTTATTTCTCCATGAAATTTGTTTACATTGTTTAGATTTAAAATTGTGTAGGTAAGATTATGTAATTTTCAAAAGCTCGTTAAAATCTTTCGAGAAAAAAGCAATTTTTTACCCTCAACTTCAGCTTATTTTCTCTTCTTCAGATGCCTGTTCATGTTCACATTTCACAGGAAAATTGTTAAGAGTATAATTTTCAGAATAATGAAATTATTTCTACAACAAAGCATAATATACTTAAAATTGTTCAGGGTTATTGAAATTTTGGACAAAACGCAAGTTAATTATTTTATTATTATTTTTATTTTCATAAAGAATTCTATTAAGAACGAACTTATAAATACACACGCACACAAACAATAGAGATGAGATGGGCTCAGCCCAACCCCAGGCCAGAAATTGGCTCGGGCTCGATTTTTAGACCAGTCTTCGGGCTCGGGCTCAAAGTAAAGAAAATTTAATTTATTCAGAAATTAAAAAAAATAATAATAAATAAATAAACTTGCTATTTGAGAAATAACAATGTATAGTCCAAGTTTCTTAAAGTATTTTATACAACCCTTTAAAAATCAGTTTGAAAGAGAATTAAATTGTTATTGATGGTATATAAGGATAAATATTTTATCTCATTCTGAACACATTGCACGGTCAGTCTTAGTAACATAAGTAAACCGTGGGTAGCCCTTGTCTTTCCTCGTTTTCTCTTCGAAGTCCTTTTCAAGAATTACTGAAAAACATGACTCATTACTTTCTGTGCTAGAGTTGAACAATGGTATTTTAAAAGATTAAATATTGTGACTGTTGCAGATTTCTGCCAGTCGTTGAGTATAAATACCAAATTTCATACTTTAACTGGATTTTCAGAGAAATGACGAAACGTTGTCATGAGGGAGTGTTTAGGATTAATACTTATTTCTATGTAAGAAGATATTTTTAAATGAGAAAATTATTCTTGGGGCAATTTTAATAGTGCGTACTTTCATATCGGGCTCCGGCTCCAAAGAAAAGAGCCTGAACTCATTTCTAACACACACATACACACACACATACATACCTTTTAAAAAATAACTTACAATCTCGTATAACAAAAATGATCTAATCTCTAAACAAAATTTTGTATATTTCTAAAAAATTTGCCTTTAAATATTTATTTATTTGTTTAAATATTTATTTATTTAAATATTTATTTATTTATTTAAATATTTATTTATTTATTTAAATATTTTATTTTATTTCATTATATTTTATTTTATTATTTTTTACAAGTAGGTTTTATTATATTATATTTTATTTATTTTATTTACTATAGTAGATTTTATTATTTTTTTCAGTAGTTAAGACATAAATTCAAGTTTACAAATGTAGCATTTTTTTTTAATCAAAGAGACATTGTACAGTTATTTAAAAAATGCAATTGCTGTAACGATAAAAAATTTATATATGCAAATTTTAGTTAAGCGTTTTAATACGCATTCAGCATAATAGAAAAACATTGAACGTGATTGCGATTATATTTTCCAATTATTCCTCTTGTGGCAATTGGGATTTAACACATATTATTTTATTATGTATTTCAGTATAAAAACATTTTTAACAAATAAGTCAGTTATATTCAAATTATTAAAACTTATGCCCAAATTTCCCTTTAGTTATACCTTTTTTAGAATTTTCAGAATTTTCATTTATTTTTTTTAATCAAGTAAGTAAATGTCAAATTGATGTTAGCTGGATTGAAGCTTTTAAAAATATTAAAGCGGTTCTCCAAAAAATGTTTTTCTTGCTCAAGAACGCGAAACTTTCTGACGCATTTTCTGTCTCATTTTTAAACATAAAAGCAAGATATTTGAAGGTATGATTATAGAAGTGATTTGTAAACGAACCATTTTTTTTTTCATTTTTCGATAAATGAATTACATTATCAGTTATAATCGCGATTATTGCCTCCAGGGTTTTTTTTTATTTTCCTGCGCTGTCGTGTTCATAATTTTTTTAAAAAAACGCTAATTTTGACAGCATTTTCAGAAAAATCTTCTGCTTTTACCGAAAAGCGGAAAAAAACAGTTAGATTACATAGTTTCTTAGTAAAAGCACCTGCTAATTTGATATGTTTGCAAACAAAAATTAGTTGAATAATGTGTCGGAAAATAGCCAGTTTGGATTTGAAAACAGCTTTAAATGAATATTTTATTCTTCACATGACCAATTTTACAATCAGACGTCCCTCAAAACATGGTAAAAGTTTCATAAAAAACAGTCCATCATCATTAAATTTTTTAAAAAGTTTCTAAAAAACTGTCTTCTTTAGAAAGAGTTTCTAAGTTTTTCAGATTTAGTTCAGTTTTATATAGTTCAGTGCTGTTATCATACTATATGAAGATGGTTGCTCGGACGTAATTGATAAAATATATTTTTTTAATATTTCACTACTCTAAAAATCCGGGTAAGCAAAACTGATATATTTTTCCAAAACAGTAGATCAGGAAAAAAAGGAAAAATAATTTAATTGTCCAAGTTCACATCATAAAGTACGAGTACAGAAAATATTATAAGCTCCAAGGTTAACGACTTACCGGTGGCTGTTGGCACCCGGGATAGTTATAGTATATTGAATAATACATGCTAACAGTAGGGCGGTTACAGACGGAATGCTGAAAATCATACCTACAAATAGTTTCTTTAACTTATTATCATATTTTATTTGGTGAGAGCATATGAATCGCAAGCAATCCGTTAGATATTAGCACACGGAAACTTTTGAATTTGATGGTACGTTAACAAAACTGAAAGCATGCCAACAGTCAGTTACACAAAAATTTTGGCAAACCCGGCGAGAAGCGTATAGGTAGACAAAATAAAAAGAGGAGAGAGATTATTAATAAGAGAATAACTTAGTCTTTATATGATTCAGAAAGAAACAAATGCATAAATGACAAATTATAACGAACTCTAAAAGAGGAGCAGATGTATTTCTGTAGGAATTTTTTTTCATTATTTTTAGATGCAAATGTGGATTATTTCTCCTTATGATTAAAAATTAAAATTTGCGTGGGAGCGTCTAACCCCTTCAGGGGCAAAGTACTCTTGCAGCTAAAATATTGAAATGATTGATTGACACCAGGATTCAAGAACGAATTTTTTAAAAAATAAGTAAAAGCTTTTCCTCGTGTACCTCATAAATTTAAAATTTGGTTATAAAATTCTGGTGTCATTGTGGCATTTTGGGATTAAAATTAAGTGGTATATGTTATATACCGGTGCCCTTCAAGGGGTTAACGATAAAAAACAGCTTAATTATTTCTTTCATTTATTTAGAATGGAAAAGCATTCGGTTTAAATAAAATTCAAAATAAACTAATCCATGAATTAAGAAAAAATATTTAAGAAAGGAAAAGAGGATAATAATAATAAAAAAAAAACGTATTTGATTTCACTTCACATGCCACTTACACCATTTCTAGTAACTCGATTACATAGTTTCTAAATAAGAGCACATGCTCATTTCATGCGTTTGACAACAAAAATAAATTAAAAAATGTGTCAAAAAGAAGCCAGTTTGGATTTGAGAACAGCCTTAAACATACAATCAAGTATATGTAAGGTGAATAAATACGAATATTTTTAATATAATAAACTGTAATTGACACAATATCGCTCTTGTAATCGCCTCATTTCCTTTATACATTCTTAAGAATAAAGACTTGTGAAATAATACAGCCGTCCGTCGCTTCTCCGCCGTCTAAACCATTCACTGATATGCTAGAGGCTCGCAAATTTCTAACAATTGTACTATAATTAGAATTCATTCTAAAATTACATAATCCAATATTGTTGCCTACGTCACCTAGTTTTAGATTTAACTTTTCAAAATCTTTAAATTCAGCCCCAAGGATTTTAGAAATTGTTCACGAATGACGCAGTACACAGGACACGAATTATATGTTAGACGTCACATGAATGCCTTAGGCAAGGGTTTCCAGAGCAAAGATTCGTAGAGTCCTGCTAGGATCCTAAGGGCATCTTGATTAAAATTCAAAAAGCATTTTCTGAATTCCCAAAGTCGTTTCAGCCTACTTGCAGTTTAGTTGATTACAGATAATTTTGACATTTGACTGATAAATTACAAGAGGAGGCATCCATTATATACGGTCGTTATCAACTCTGGATCAGCTTCATTGTTGTAACTCTGATCAAAAGAGAACTAAGATTTGGGCGTCCGAAGCAATAAATATATTGAGAGGGAAAATAATGAAACTTCCAGCCTGGACAATGTTGCGGCGACTTCCGCGGATTCTTGATTTTTAAAGAGCCCACGGAAGTCACTGTAACGTTGTATCCTCCGGCTACGAATATGTTGGACATATGTCAGTGACCAATACTCTAAGTAAGTTATATTTTATGGAAAGAACTTGAAACCGCTTTACCATAATGATAAAACTTTATATAATATGAATATATTGTGTAACATTAAACGAATGTACCACAATACCATCATTAGATGGCGTGTGTTATGCAATTTTAGGCGAAGCCATTTGTTTATTAAGATGCCCAGTGAGAAATTAATAAAACCTTGATTTTCTTTGAGGCTGTGATCAAATCCAAAGGAGCTATTTTTGACGCATTTCAGAATTCATTTTTGTTCGGAAACGCATGAAATTGGCATAAGTGTTCTTATTCAGAAACTATGTCATCGAAAGGCGTTATACATTTTTTGGAAAAGGCTGACGATTTTTCAGAAGATATTGTAAAAGTCGGTGTTTTGAGCCGATTCCCGACGAGGCACCACGAAAAAGGGGTAAAACGCGTCGTCACGTGACAAGAATCGCTTATAACTCGATAAGTAATTTATTTATGAGAAAATGGAAACGCTATTCAATTCCAAGTCGCTTCAATAGTCAGGCCTACCAATTTTATGTCTTTACGTTATAAAAATGAGTCAGAAAATGTGTCAGAAAGTTTCACGTTGTTGAGCAGGGAAATTTGAGAACTACCTTAAAGTGTTTTCTTCACTACATATATTACTTTAACTACTTTATTTCTCGTACCGCAACGATCTCTTCCAAGGTCATGGAGCTTCTTAACATAGCCAAAGTATAATAACGGTGAAAAGGTGTGAAAACGAACCCTGTCTTAAATGGGAAAATTGTATGGTCCTCGCGAAGAGTTACACAGATTTTACTATATATAACACGAAATTTTCCTTTCCAATTTCATTGTATTTAGCATGTGAGATTTTTCCTTATTGCAACATTAGATAATTGTCATTGTTAAAAGCTAGGCATGTAATGTATTGATAAAAAAGTTTTAGTTCAGTCCGTTCTTAAATTAAATAAAGGCCAAGGTCACAAAAGGTAAAATTATAGTTAATTAAAAATATAGTTATTTCGAGTCTCTAAACCAGCCATACTCAACCTGCGGCCTGCGGGCCACATGTGGCCCGGCGAGCTTTTATGTGCGACCTAAGACACATCTATTTATAAAATTAATTAAGATGTGCATAAAATATTTTTAAGATCTTCACTGTTCTTTTACATGTTTTCACGGGAATACAAAATGTGTCCTGTTATTTATAATTATACTAATTTAAAATTATGTCAAAACATCTTAAATGTTGTTTCCTAAGTTAAAAGTTTTTTTACGTGTAGTCCTATTTGTACTACAGCGGTGCATACATTTTTTAATCTTTAACATTATTGGAAATTGATTAAATTTCCGATATATATCTCTGTATTAAAAACAAGGTTTTTGTGTTGAGCAAAAAACTGATTTACTAAATAAAATCTCCTGATTTTTTATTTTTTAGAACTTGGAAATGCTGCATTTATTATATTATTACGTCTTTTACTTATTTTATAGCTAATAATGCTTATTAGTGTTAAATGTTTGTCGCGGAAAAAAATTGGCAGCAAAACGTTTTACACCACAATTTCAAAACAAGAATCTTCTCGGCACCTTTCTACCTAGAAATTAGTCACAAACTATATTGCAAGGGAATAGTGGTGTTAAATATTTTTGAAAACATTTCTTCCGCGACAAACGTTCAATCCTACTGATTATATTAACTTTATTATATATTGCTTTGTTATACTCCTTTTGTTTTCTTACTATTTTAATTACTCTTAAGTGCGTTGCGGCCCGTCTAACGTCGCAAACATATGTTTGCGGCCCGCGACTAAAAAAGGTTGAGTATGGCTGCTCTAAACCGTCTTAGCATAGTTAATTACAGATCATTTTGACATTTGACTGATATATTACTAAAGAAAATATCCATTATAGGGTCGTTATAAGCTCTGGATCAGCTCCATTCTTGTAATTCTGATCAAAACATAAGTAAGATTTGGGCCTCCAAAACAATAAATATATTAATCGGGTAACGTATTGTTGAGACAATCAGCCTGAATTTGAAAATCAAATATTCACCGAAGTCACCGTAACATTTCATCCTCTATCTATTAACATGTGTTATTCGTATATTTGTGAATGACCAATACTAAATGAACATTCTATAGAAAGAATTTTAATAAATCTAGTCATAACGACAAAACTTTCTACAGTATAAATAAACTAGATAATATTAAACAAAAATAACATATAACATGAAATACTTTTTACTAATTGTATTATAAATGTGAGGTTAACACTTGTGTACGTTGAATGTCAGGTTACCACTAATCCACTGAAATATTAAATAACTGTCATCGTTAAAAATTATACATGTGGTATACATTTTTATTTAAGCTGAAAGCAAACTTTTTGGCATCATCATGTTGCTACATCTCCAGCGTCGCTGTTTTGATTTTTTAATAAAGAAAACAATATGTTAAGGATGGAATAAAAATAACTATGTAGAAAAAAACAAAATACTCACAGAAGAATAAAAAGCTTTATTCTGTGACTTTTACATATGTGAATATCAGTTCCATTCATTTTTTTTTTTAAATTCGGACATACAGATTAAAATGAAATATTATGCAATCTGGAGCAAAGGTAGTTCTGGGTGTATTTTGAGTATACTGGTAATGAGGTAGATTCTAAACCCAAAGATTGCGCGTTCGATTTCCCATCCAGTCACAAAACCGCCATGTTTGCTGATGGAATCTAATGCATGCAAAATCGGTGTATTATCTGCAAAGTTCTCCAAAGAAGTTAGAGGAAAGATTTTATCACACAGTACAAGAAGGCTCACAATTATGAGACCAATTCCAGGTGTGATGTTGAACACTGTTAAAAATTTGCAGCAAACTGTCCAGTCATTTGACCGTTTTTGTAGAAAACGGTTATATAACCGTAATTTAACTCTATTCTGACCATAATATGGGCCATAATATGGTCAGAATAGCGCTAAATTACGGTTATGTAACCGTTTTCTATAAAAACGGTCAAATGACTGGACAGTTTGCTGCAAATTTTTAACAGTGAGGTGCACTGTAAAAAATTTTGGCAAAAAATTACGGTACATATACTGGGTACTTTGTGACCAGTATATGTACCGTAATTTAACTGGACGGTATAAGTACCGTAAAATATTTAAAGTATATGTACCGGCTGCATCCCCCCCCCTCTCCTTAGGCCTGCACGTATTACATAACAAGAGCAAGAAAATCACTTCAGGGGTTGCCGTACACCGAGGCGCAGCTACCAGCTTTTTCCTTACTGAAAAATAATTATTTTATGGTATAAATACCGTTTATAATCGAAATGGCACATATACTGTTATTTTTTACGCTTTATATACATTAAAAGTATGGTACTCATACCGTAAAGAGTGAAAACGGTACAAGTACCGTAAAAGTTACGTTACATCTATACTGAAATTTTACGAAAATTATTTACAGTGTGCGCTATACTATGCGTTTGTTGAGCGGCTACCCTCATCCTCTTAAACTAATGATGAGTGATAGCATGTTCAATAGCTAGGAGCGAATCACAAGCCACAATTATTTTCAACAGTGAACGAAGAAACTCTTACTCCAAGAAATAATTCTTTATAATCAAGATTTAGATAAACTTTGTTTAAACAAGCAAAAGTCCCGAATAAATATACCAGTTCCATACGAAATACCAATAAATATAAAATTTCGTAATTATCCG
The DNA here is from genome assembly GCA_963931845.1 of Maratus michaelseni. Taxonomy (NCBI): domain Eukaryota; kingdom Metazoa; phylum Arthropoda; class Arachnida; order Araneae; family Salticidae; genus Maratus; species Maratus michaelseni. The sequence goes on from OZ007596.1 coordinate 139,620,275, forward strand.
TATCTATGTCTCACAAAAGTATCTAGAATGTTACAAAATTTAAAAAAGAAAGATAGAGGTATTTTCTCCTTTACACAGGGTTATCGTACAGTGCATTTTATTTCTCTCCTATACATTTATTATTATTACTATTATTTATAAATCCTACATTAAATATTCAAATATAATTTCCTCTACAAATCGATTTTTTTTAAGTAACATATCTATGACAATATCATACTGGCTAAAATACCTATATATTATAATAATTGTAGTATCAACAATGGGGACACAAGTTTGGATATCAACTAATTCTTGAGTTTTGAAAAAAAAAAATGGTATTTGAAGTCGAGGTTATATCAAAGTTTTTTTTTAGAATAACTACTCTTTAAAAAATTCACAAATATTAATTATAAAAGAATTACAACAGGAAAAAAGAATTAATCAATGACGTAATTATATTTGAATTTATTATAGTTCCATCATGAAAAATTTTCTGTAAATCACCGACGAGATAAACTGCAACATCGGAGTAAATTCAACAAATCCCATCTTTAAGTCTGAATTTGAGTACTTTATACACTGCTTCTAAATTGCTAATATCTGACCTATCAAAAGATGAATATATCATTAGCAACAGTTATGCCGAAAGCATTTTCCTACACAACTGACTGCACACACAGGGGTGCGTAGAGTTATTTCAGGTCACTCGGAATAAATCATTAATTATAAAAGAATTACAACAGAAAAAAAGAATTAGTTCATGACGTAATTATATTTGAATTTAATATAGAATTACATCATAAATATTTTCTGTAAATCCCCGACGTAATAAACTGCAACACAGGAGTAAATTCAACAAATCCCATCTTTAAGTCTGAATTTAAGCACTTTATACACTGCTTCTAAACTGCCATTATCTGACCTATCAAAAGATGAATATATCATTAGCAACAGTTATGCCGAAAGCATTTTCCTACACAACTGACTGCACACACAGGGGTGCGTAGAGTTATTTCAGGTCACTTGGAATAAATCATTAATTATAAAAGAATTACAACAGAAAAAAAGAATTAGTTCATGACGTAATTATATTTGAATTTATTATAGAATTACATCAAGAAATATTTTCGGTAAATCCCCGACTTAATAAACTGCAACACAGGAGTAAATTCAACAAATCCCATCTGTAAGTCTGAATTTGAGCACTTTATACACTGCTTCTAAACTGCCATTATCTGACCTATCAAAAGATGATTATAAAAGAATTACAAGAGAAAAAAAGAATTAGTTCATGACGTAATTATATTTGAATTTATTATAGAATTACATCATAAATATTTTCTGTAAATCCCCGACGTAATAAACTGCAACACAGGAGTAAATTCAACAAATCCCATCTTTAAGTCTGAATTTAAGCACTTTATACACTGCTTCTAAACTGCCATTATCTGACCTATCAAAAGATGAATATATCATTAGCAACAGTTATGCCGAAAGCATTTTCCTACACAACTGACTGCACACACGGGGGTGCGTAGAGTTATTTCAGGTCACTCGGAATACACCCATTAAGAAGCCAAGGTATTTCTGGATGTCCTTAACACTCTATTCAGTTTCCAAATATACATATTCACTCCTTTTCCTCCCCCCCCTCCCCGCTCTTTTCGCGTCGCTTTGCAAGAAATCGCAACGTTACGTTCTTAATTAGGAAAATGTAATTACAGACATCCGTTAATCACATCTTAATGCAAGAGCCGATAGAGCAGTCCCTTAGATCGTCTGCTTTCTCCTATTCCGCCACCCCCATTCTTTCCTCCTTGATTAGCCTGAAAAGACTCATAAGGAAATCTCGCCAGAGACTCCTTAAGTACGTACGGGTGGGAAAGGAAGGCTTTGTAGAGCATTCGTTATTTAATTAAAGTTCAGTTAGACTCCGGTATGCTTGTTGGACAAGCATAAATGCGGCTTGATGAAGCAGTGAAACAAACTGATTCGTTTGTAGCTTCAGTTAGATGAACAGAGAAATGTCGGCGCATTTTTTAATTTTTCGTTATAGTGATGGTTACTTAACGTCGGATATAATAAACTCCTTCATAGTAACTTTTCGTCGTAATGAATCTGTTAAAACTGATTCCTTCACAGGTTCAGTTTGACGAACATGAAAGCGTCGACCCATAATTAAACTTTTATTATAACTCGGCACCATAAACTCCGGATATAATGAACTCAAATATAGAACATATTATTTAATAGTGGATTTAGATTAATTTAATCCAACTGTAATTTGATAAACAGAAAAATGACAACACATTTTTTAATTTTACGCTATAGTAATGAATATTTAACGTTAGATGTAATAAATTTAATTAACTTGTTAAAAAAAAAAAATCATAGGTTAATTTTTTTTTTTCGAATACTAATTTCAAATAATATAATTAATATTTAAAAAAAATGTGAAATGTACCCTATAATTTTTTTAACAGAAATCTATTTCTAGAAATTGGAAAGCTAGGAATCTAAAATTATATAGCTCAATTCACCAAGCAATTTTTGAGTTATGTTACTTTTGAATTCCGACGCCTAAAAAAATCACTGATTTTGGATAATTTTTCTTTTGAGAAAACTATACATCGGAATAAAAATTGGTATTAAGGTATTTATTATATCAATCTTTAATATCATTAACATAATATTTTTTATTAATTATTAAAAATCAAAATGTCAGCGCTGAAGCTGTGGCAACATGGTCATTCTAAAAATGTAGTCCTCCTTGGATTTTAGCGCAGGTACTCCCCAAATGAACCAGTATCAAAAGATGTATTTTCTTTTCTGTTAACCTACATCAAATTTGAAAGAGAACTATATAGGATCATTAAAAAATGTTGATATTTGTAAAAATGGCAAATATGGAAATAAATAGGAACGATATTTAGTATAAAAAATTAATTTTCTACATTGTTTAAAAATAAAAATATTTTATCAATCATAATAAACTTGTATAAGAGAAAAGTGTTGAGAATATATGGTTAAAAGTTGGAGGTTTGATGAAAATCGTTAAAGTTATGCTGTAAGCAAACTTTTTGACTTCATCATGTTGCTACAGCTCCAGCGCCGCCGTTTTGATTTTTTAATACAGAAAAAATATGTTAATGATGTTAAAGATTGATATAGCAAATACCTTCAAACCAATTTCCATTCCGATGTTAGTTTTCTCAAAAAAGAAATACAAATTAAAAATCAGTGAATTCGCATTAAAATCTGTTTTACAACGATTAAAAATTAATTTAGCATAAAGAGTTTCAAACTTTAAACGTGCATAATTCCTAAACTACTTGACAGAATGACTGCCCGGTTGGTATTCAAAGGTAAAATTTACCAAAGAATCTAAATACGATGTCAAAATTAGATGAAAAAAAAAATTAAGGTTTCTACCATTTTTATATATAGATGACACATAGGCAAATTTGTGCAAACTTGGAAAACCTGGAAAAACGAAAATACAGCATTAATTAGTAAACGTTATTACAAATCTATCGGCACCAATCATAGCTTTATATTATGATTTGCGGCAGGCAGAGAGCAAGGGAGGGGGGGGGGGTCTTGTTGTTTCTACGAATGTACATAGATAAAAACTGATTCCAATGTAAATCCAATTTAATGAGGGAAAAAATCGTGCATTTTTAGACTTTTACTGTAATTTTCCACTCTTTTTGTGTGTGTGTGAGAGAAAGAGAGCTCTTGCTATAATGAACAGCTAAAGATGATTTATTTATAGACTTTCATGTTTTATATGATACAAAAAATAAAAACAAAACATTCTGATACAAAAGTATTCCTCTTGCAGGCACCTCCAAATTAAGCGGTAAAGACGAAAAAGTAACTCTTCCCTTAAAACAACACTCAGACGACTCATCATACACATACATACGCCTCATTATAGTTTACACTCGAAAATATATACGGCATACGTACTAGAGAGGAGTTCGGGTTCTTTTTTTTGGAGCCCAAACCCGTTCGAGCCCGACGATTTTAAATCCAAGCCCGAAAAAATTTGTGCCATCAGAATCCGAGACCGCCCGACCCGAGCTCGATTCCAAAAGTACCCAGGAGAAAATTGTTAATAGCAATCTTAAAATGTTTCAAATGGGAACACTTCTTACATATAGAACTGAGAATTAATCCTAAATATTCCCTGATAACATAGTTTTGCGATTTTCATGTCTCTGAAAAATTTTTTACCCAACCACTTGCAAAAATCTGCAAAAGTCACAATTTCTTACTTCTTTAAAACATCATTTTAGAACTATGGCAGAAAGACTATTTCACAGTAATTTTTAGAAAGGACTAAGATAGACAAAGGATAACCCAGACCTCCTTTATGCAACTAACACTGACCGTGCAAAAGACTTCAGAATCAGAATCCGTATATCCAATTCATATGAATTCAATTCCCTTTCAAATTGATTTTTAAAAGATTGTAAAACACTTTAAGAAAACTAGATTACATTCTTGTTTCTCTCAAATAGCATGTTTTTTTTTTCTTTTTAAAATTTGTGAATAAATAAAATTTTTATTTATTATGTGCCCGAGCCGAGGCCTTCGCGAAAACAACTTTCCTCTCTTAACGGGCCTGCTTTGAGCTTTCAAACACATGACCTGACGTCACAAACGAGATCAACTCTCGTGTCTAGTTTCTTTTGGTCGTAAAGTTTCGCCATTTTTTTTTTCTTCTATAATTTCAGATAAATTTTATATAAAAATGGTTTTCAAAATGTGAATTTTTTAAAAGTATATTATTTGAACTATTTGGATAAAGAATTTAAGTAAGCACCCTTTTTTAATCTCATTATTTAAAAAGCAAAACATATATCTATACCGTTTGTCAATGCAAGAATTTGAATGTTGTAAAAGTTATATTTTACTTAATACTTTAATAAAGATAATCGCTTTTTCTGTTGTGTTGAAATAAATCGGGTTTCGCCGAGATGACCGTGCATATTCTACTATTAATACTGCTAATACTATTAATACTATTATTACTATTAATCATTTTAAACATTTAATATCACTTTATTCAGACAATCGCAATGGCGAATACGCACATAAAAATATACACAGAATGTCAACAGACGATAATTAAACATTATTATTTTTTTTTTTTTTTACTTCATTATGCTTTCATTTTGACCTAGAGTAGTAAATAAAATTTAGAATCATCAAATAGATAAAACAGTAATACGAAAGCTTTTTTTTGTCCTGTTTTTACTTAGAATTACTCTTCTAAATATAATTTACGTAAATCGAAAATATTTAAAACAATAATTAATAATATTGAGTTCTTATGCATATCTTAAAAAAAAAAAAAAATTAAACACTTTTTGTAAAGGGTTTGTAAAACTACTAGTGCTTTCTAGCTTTATAATAATACTAGCTTTATAATAATTATTAAAATATAATTTTAATTTAAATAAATATTTATATATATCAGAGGTCGATGCAGGATTTTTTGTTCCTTGTGGGTTATTAAATGAAAAGTAAAAGTTATTTTTATGTAGCTTATTATATTTTTGTTTATGTGTAGATGTCATTGTTTCTCTATTTATGTGTAACATTATACTGTATATTATCCAGGTTTTAAATTAAGCCAAAAAGCAGTATAGTTTTTTATACAAGTAGTTTAATATAAAAGAAGATATTGGGGAAGAATGGAACTTGTCTCATTATAATACAACTGTAGATGAAATTGTAGAATTAAACATACCAGATTTTTTTTACAATGTGTTTAACAACAGGGATGGTATTGAGATAAAAAATGAAACCATGTCTGTATTGACTTTTATTGCTGATTATATTGCATATAAAGTTTCATATAAATTAAAATTTTGTGAGTGCATTGCCATATTAGTCAAATATAAAACTTTAGAATTAGATTGCCCGAATGAAGTTTACAAATACTTGATGTCAGCAAACAGAGGTCAATTAAAACGGCCTCAGGAAAATTTATTATTTTTAATTGTAAATACCTTTCAAATTTTCCAAAAACTAATTAATGAGAATTATGAATGTACTTTCCTAAAATTTCCAGATCCCAAAAAACTTATTATACAACTTACTACTGAAAAGACTGAAATTTTAGTTCTAGATTTCACAATTAAATGCAAATGTGGAAATTAATTTCATATCTATTTAGATTGTGTTTGTCAGGAATTGCTAATATATTGCTAAATGACTAAACAAAAGTAAAAAATGACAATAGAAAAATCACTTGTAACAAAAGAAAATTATCTACATTAACCAGTATGTAAGTTTCATTAATAAGTTTGATATTTAAACTTACTTAATATTGTATATTTAAGTGAGATTATTTTCTCTGAGAGAATATTAAATGTTATAATTGTTGTAAATTATTTGAAAGTACATATTCTGCTTGATGTTCTTGAATAGATATACATTTATTTTTATAAATATTTAATAATAATTTTTTGAAATAACAACTTGGGAATCTGTGTATTTACTAGATGGATCTGGGTTTTTCTGTTTAAATGAATTTTCCCTTTTAAGTAAATATTAAATATTTATAATCGAAGTGAAAATTTGTGTGAAATTTGAAAATGGTGACATTTTTTTTAATCCTTAAAAACACGCACACACATAAAAATATAAAATTCACATTATAATTAATAATTAAAAAAGTATGTTTTGTCAGATAAGAGTGTTTGAAAGAAAGTGTTTTCTTAGTTGTAATACTTATAGTAACAGAATGTGTATTTTAAATTATTCATACATTATAAAATTTAAATTGAATTTTTGTTTCAATTGTTTAGAAAAAGTTAAAATTTTTATTTATGAATCTGTTTATGTAATAACAATCCTTTTATTAACAATCATAAAATTAGGTTTTGCTGCTTTATTGTTCATTTATTGTATGTATAATTCAAACATACCTAAAATAAGCCAGAAAATACCCAAGAAAATATTACAAAACTGGATTTTATAGCACTGTTTTTGGTGCATACGCGTATTCAATCTTACTTGTCTGCTACTCAGATCTCTTGTGTGACGTCATCCACGTCTTGAAGCAGGTCCGTTAAGAGAGGAAAGTTGTTTTCGCGATGGCCCGCCCGAGCCCGAGGACTGTTATAAAATCCGACCCGTCTTATCTCTAACATGCGTGCAGATCCAAGTTAAAACACATTGGATTCCAGGATCCAAGGTTCTGTCGTGATTAATTACATTTCGAGTTTTAAATTTGAAATGAAACTTTCATTTTTATGGAAGTAAAAATAAATTACGAGAACTAAAATAGCCAAAGAAACTAAAATAAATAAAAGTATCGAATAATTAAAGTCTATGTTGAAAGGTATAAGGAATGCGAGATTTCAATAAGCTTTGTAACTCTGCCAATTGTTCAAGTGAGGGCTTTTAGAAAATGTATAACAAAAGGAAGAAAAGAAGGCGCACATACAAGAAGTTGTAATTTATTATTTTTTCTTACTCTAATAATGAAAGTCTGCAGCATGCAACAGTAATTGCACTTGTTGAGACAAAGGTAAAGGATAAAGAAGTAATACTTCAATAGCTATTTTAAATAAAATTGGAGATACTTCTTTGTGCTGTTGAAAACGAATAAATATTTAGATACTTCATTTCAAAGAATTGCATTTTTCAATAATAATAATAAAGGTTGTGTAGTAGAATATCATTGGTTCCACGGAAACTAAAGTAATTACAATTTGCTTTTTTGAGAATATAAGGGTTTTGATAAAAGGCTTTAAATAAAAGCAGTAAAGAACGCTAGACATTATTTATGAGTCGAAATAAGGCAAGATAACTTAAAATTGATGCGATAGGGTTAGTTTACATAATAGAAATAACTATCATCAAGAAATATTTAATACCAATAAATGATTCTTTAAACTAAAGTTGTCTTCTCGTTTTTAAAATTTTACGTTGAACATAATCCTGGTTTTTACAAAACGAAGCAAATCTTAAAGAAATTCAGCCTTGAAGATGCATTGAAAATATAGTTAAAGTGATAATTATGAATGAATTTTTAAAAAGGTCAAGAGTTTTAATTAGCTAAAATTTCATAATCCATCATTGTATAATGTATCAATTGAAAAAACGAACTTTGAGAAAAAAATTTAAAATATATATACATATAATTTATGTTCCTCCTGTATTAAAGATGGTCAAAACAACCGAACTCGAAAAAGGATTCTCTAAAGCGAGAAACCAAAAGAACAACTCTCACGACAGAATCTACATAACTAATATGACATCAACATCAATAGAGACAAAACCAAAAAAAGAAGAGACAACACCTATACGAAGAAATCGCCACTGGATGTTTAATCATCATGAGTTTAGTGTACCGCGGAAACTTAACCGTGTAATCAAGTGTGCTGCTAGATAGATAGATATATAAAAAGGGGAAAAAGAGTTGTGAAACATAGTTCTACATCCAATGCAGCGGTGGCCCAATTGGCCACTATTTTAAATAAAATTGGAGATACTTCTTTGTGCTGTTGAAAACGAATAAATATTTAAATACTTCATTTCAAAGAATTGCATTTCTTCAATAATAATAAAGGTTGTGTAGTAGAATTTCATTGGTTCCACGGAAACTAAAGTAATTACAATTTGCTTTTCTGAGAATATAAGAGTTTTGATAAAAGGCTTTAAATAAACGCAATAAAGAACGCTAGACATTATTTATGAGTCGAAATAAGGTAAGATAACTCAAAATAGATGCGATAGGGTTAGTTAACAGAATAGAAATGACTATCATCAAGAAATATTCAACGCCAATGAATGATTCTTTAAACTAAAGTTGTCTTCTCATTTTTAAAATTTTATGTTGAACATAATTCTAGTTCTTACAAAACAAAGCAAATCTTAAAGAAATTGAGCCTTGAAGATGCTTTGAAAATATAGTTAAAGTGATAGTTATGAAAAACTTTAAAAAAAATTCAAGATTTTTAATTAGCTAAAATTTTATAATCCATCATTGTATAACATATCATTAAAAAACGAACTTTGAGAAATAAATTAAATAAATAAATATATATATAATTTATGTTCCTGTATTAAAGATGGTCAAAAGAGAATGAAATTAAGGATTCTCTGAGCGAGAAACCAAAAGAACAACTCTTACGATAGAATCTACATAATTAATATGACATCAACATCGATAGAGACAAAGCCTATGCAAAGAAATCGCCACTGGGTGTTTAATCCTCATGAGTTTAGTGTGCCGCAGAAATTTAACCGTGTAATCAAGTATGCTGTTTATATATATATATATATACATAAAGGGGGGGGCGGAGTTATAAAACACAGTTCTACAACATCGAATGCAGCAGTGGCAGCGGTGGCCCAGTTAGCAGAGCATCTCGAGACTCAACGCTAGGTAGAAAAGAGGCGCTAATGGCGCCTGGTGCATGCAAAATACGTCGTGGGTGCAAAGTGTTCCAAGTTCCCTATAAATTATACCTCTGGAGGTGCCTAGTCAGGTGAAGGTCTCGTCACCTGAACAAGGTTCTAAATTACGAGATCAACTAGCGTAGCGATGGCCATGAAATGAAACAAGCAAAAACACTTTAAATAACCGCCCAACATAGAACCAAGCAAAAGAGTTGTTATTCAAACGGCAAAAGTGCTAATCCAGCAGACCGCCTCCATGTGGCGATCAGGCGATTTCGACCCTTTTCCAGACATTTAAACCCGTAAAACTGGGTCATAGCCTGGTATGTAGGGGCCTGGTCTGTGGTTAGAAATAAATAAAGGATGTAAGTCCATAAGATGAATGTGAGTGGGTAAGATAAAAGAACATATAATATGCCGATGTCCAGGACATCAGTACATTACGTTAAAACAAATAGATGATCTTGACTACAGCACACAGTTAAAATGGAACAGGAAGACTGAAATTAGTGGGGATTTGTTTAGAATACGCGCTACATACATAATAAGTTTCCCCTATTTCTTATCAAATAATGCATCTAATTAGACATACTGAAGAAATATTTTTATTTGAATTTTAAAACTATAAACTAATTTCGCATGCATTTAATGTCATTATGTGCGAGTACAGAAATATTATAGAATTAAAAATATATACATATTGTCACTTTTGAAATTTCCATAAACTTTCTCAACATGTATAGTGGAATTTTCGGAAACACTTTATTGGTTAGGAAAATAACCACTTTTGTGCAGGAGATGAACTCCACTATACATATACGGGTTGATGCGGGAATCTTGTCCGGTGTTACAAATACCCAGCAGTAAATCAGATTGTGTTAGCAAATGCCTGGTACAGGTAGTCTGAACAGAAAAAAAATTTCGTCAATTCACAATTTTAAATTTTAAGGTAGCCTTAAAATATTTACACAACAAAAGGAAGAAATTTAAAAGATACTCAAATGAAAATTAATGATTTTTTTTGTTAAAATACCTTGTAAAATATATGTCAGAGAAATTAAAAGGAAATACCGGCAACAAAACACCTTTGTAAAATAATTTAAAATACTCTTTGCCCGTAAATTGTAACAAATCATACTAATATAAATGTTGTTTTGAAGAAAAATGAATTCATTTGTTATATAATTAATTGCTATTTATAACATTTAACTTTATTTTACAATAAATTAAAAACTTTTATGACATTTTAAAGTAAGAGGCAAAACAACTTAAAAAATTTAGAAATTTAAATATACACACTGAAAAAAAAATCTATTGATTATACAGAAAAAAAAAACTGTCACCCTAACGCCAATACAAAACTGTTTATTTTACGGAAATAATCTATATTTATTACGAACTTAATGGCAGAATCTGTTAAAATAACAGAAAGTTTGTAATAAATATAGAATATTACCGTAAAATAAACAGTTTTTTACTGGCGTCCTGGCTGACATTTTTTTCTGTAAAATCAACAGATTTTTTTTTTTACAGTTTATATATAAATATATCCCTGTTAAAAGAGTTTCTCCATAAAATGATGCATTTATTTGACTACGCTAAGGTGAAACATACTCGAAACATGGTGAAATCAATTTTACTTGAGTTTTTCAAGGTATTTTTTTATCCTAGTTTTTTAAATGCAGATTGTTCTGAATAATATTAATATTGTTCAAATATAGGTGTAATCTCTGCAAAATGTGTAACAGCACGAGAAGTCTTTCGAAATTTTATTTGGAGTAAAAATAAAAAGGAGTGGTGGGATTGTAATAGATGTTACATTTAATAATTCTTTTATTTTAAATCTTCAATAATTGTATATAAATAAATAGGTTATGATTTTAAATTTTATTTACCATTTTATTTAATAAATTGGTAAGAAATTCATTAAAAAAAGAAGAAGAAGAAGAACAGAAGTTACAAAGAAAAAATGCATTTACCTCGCAAGAACTGTAAATACTGCTTGAAATTCTGAACTTTTGATGAACTAAGTCGAAATGACTCCAGTTTTCTTTTCTAGGAAGTTTTTTCTACAATGTAGATTAGTAGTACTTTTTAGAAATACTTATTAGTTATTCTCCTAATTGGAAATGCAGCAAACAGAGGTTAATTTATTTTTCTAGGACAAATGTTAAATTAAATGCATGGAGTCCAAAAATAAATATTTTATATTATTATAAGTGATTTATTAAACTTATAAAACTGTTAATTGGATTAAAACAGTTAAAGATTATGTTACATATAATGTTTAAAAATACAGTCTATTTAAAGTTACGTCTATAGTCGTTTGGAAAGATTAATTTGATAGCTATAAAAGGAGAAAATGGCTCTAATTGAGAAAAAAAAAATAAAATTAGAGAGGAAATTGGTTTAAACTATAGAGTTCATTAATTTTTAAAAGGTGTAACAAAATAAAAGTTGACAGTAACAAACAATTATTGATCTATATCTATCATGTAAAAATAAAATAAAATAAAATAAATAAATAAATAAATAAAAAAAGAGAGAGATTAAAGTTGTGCACATGAAAAGTTGATGTAAAATTTATTTAAAATAGCTAAACATTTTTTAATTTATTTCAAAAAAATTATTTCCTCTACTAACATATTTTGAGCAAAAATAGTTTACCTTTTTAATGTATTTTGCTATCATGTAAAAAAAAGGAACGGAGCTTTAATTTATGGGTTGTATGCATTAAAAAATTATTTTGAATTACTTCAGTGAAAAAAAAAGTGCTGTTTTTTAACCATGTATTACATTATAATTATTAAAATAACGTTTAAAGCATCAACTTAGCATTACTGCATATTAGTTTAAAAAATGTAATCGTCAGTAATCATCGTAATCTACAGTTGTCATTTTCCGTAAAATTCCCTTTAGTGTATTAAAATCGAAAGAACATTCAAAATCTAAATCAAATCGGTTTTTAAAAAGAAATTTTGGTAAAAAATCAACTTTAAGAACTGAGTAGAATAAAGAAATCAAACTACAGGGTGTTCAATAAGCCCGTTCATAATTCAAATATTCATACAAAATTGGAATATTTATAGTATTGTAGTGCGGTTTGCACCATAAGAATTGTCAAAAAGTCTGATTTTTTGTGGCAATAGAAAAAAAATATTTTAAAGAGAACCATCAGTTACTTCCTATTTCAAATAGTCATAAAAAATAATCGGTCAAGTGCAAGTTTTATTCGCGCATACAACACTGTAAAAAAAAATTCCTGAAAAAAACTGAAATTGTACTGGCAATCAAGACGCCAGTACTATTTCCGTATTTTAACGGAAAAAAATCCGTAAACTCCAGGAAATTTTCCGTGATTTCTGAAATATCCGTTTTTAAATTTCTGTTTTATAACAGATATCTTCCGTAGTTTTTAGAAATTTTCATAATGTTAAAATACACATTTTAAGACAAAAAAAAAAGTTATTTCGCAAGAACAACCTTACAAAGGACAGATATACTTCTTTTTCCCTCCCACATTTCTGAGTGAGTTTTGTGTAAACAACCAACCATTGCCACGATGAGAATCGAACCCGCAATCCTTCGTTTACTGAACCGGATGTCCCGACCACTAAGCTAAGACTTGACATGCCGGTTTCTCAAACGTTGCTACTTATTTTAGTCGATTTTTATAATGCAAAAACTTGAAGGTTCTATGGGGTTTTTCAAGAGTTCCAATGTTTTTAATATTTTCTTTTCATAATTTTCAATATTTTGCTTTATTATTTGATGCTTTATAACAGATAAATTTTAACTTATTATATATTATATGCGTAAAATATTGTATTAAGAGTCATTGTATGATTGCATCCTTTTGCATTAGTACAGCATTCTCTTTTTTTGAACATATACTTTTTTAAATTACTTGTCTTATGATCTATTTATCAATTCCAATAAAAACAATAATTGTCTTAAGGAGACATATTTATTACATACTATTAAAATAACCTTTCGTTATCTCTTATTTTAAAAAACTTATATAAATAAAAATTTTTATAATAAATTAAATTATTATATTTGAGCTATGCTGAGAACTTTTGTGTACGGTTCTGTCAAACTGAATAGTTATAATAATATTAAAACAAAAAATTGATTTTTAAAGACAATTTCGAAATTAATGATCTTGGGATAGGTAAGTTTAAATTTGGACTTATTGATTTAGTTAAATTAATTTAGTTTAATAAATAAAATTATAAGCTAAAGAAATAAATTATAAAGTTAAAAAAATTACAAACTTCATTTTTATAAAAGTAAAGAAAAAATATTAACTATTTTTATAAATTTAAGGAAAAAATTATAAACGTTATAAAATTATAATTTATAAAATAATAAATTTTAGTTTAATTCATAAATTTATAAGCCAAATCAGTTTAGTTTAATACAAATTTACATAGCGATAACTTGCAGAGATATTATGTTATGAAACCTTTAAATAACCCAATATTGCCTCATTTAGAAAAGTTAAAATAAAATTTTAAAAAATTAGGGGGAAAAAGTTCTAATTTTGAAGCATTATCAATAAAAATAAAAAGTAGATTTAAAAAAATATTTTTTTCTGTAACTTATAAAAATAAAATCAATTTCTAAATATTTCATTAAAAAATATAAATATTACTATTATTTTCACAAAAAATTATCGTCCAGACGGCCCCGGTTAGAATTTGCCAGCATGTCGAGCCGGGTCAGGCCTGGATCCTTGAAGAACTCTAGTAAATACAACAATCTTAATTCGCATTTCAAACAAGGCGATTTCTGTACGCAAACCACTAAAAGTTATTTAAGGAAATTGCACTGTTTTGGAAGAAATACAGACATTTTACTGTTTTGAAAGAAATACGGACAAAATCCATTAAATTTACGGAAAACTTTCTGCATATTTGAAATCTCCTTTACGGAACTAATGTCATTTACAGAAATTGTACTGTTGTTTTGGAAAAATGAAACTTCTCTGTAAAATTTTACGGAAAATATCTTGCATTTTCACGGATTTTCTTTAGAGTGAAGGTTCCGTACAATAAATTTAAATTTATTAATTACTAACTTCAATATTACAAAAAACCGGAGAGAGGCTAAATCTACTGATCTGGTGAGTGAACATTTTCAGTGGAATAAGCACCTCACTTGTTTGGACTGCTAGTTATAGGCGGTCTAGAGTTTCGCGGGAAACATTGGGTTCATTCTCAGTTCTGTAAGAACCGTCTAATAAGTCTATGGCGGAGACTTGACGAAGGTGACTTCAAACACAGATCAAGTACTCCTAGTTTACCCACGGGATAAACAGGAGAATAGTCGGTCTGTGGATACACGACTGGAACCTCCTTGTCTCCATGCGGTTCCGGGTTGTGTTGTCTCATCTGAGGAAAAACGCACTGGGGCTAAATCCACCAAGACTCAAGGTTTCCTTGTGCCAATAACAGTGTTCAGTAAGGTAAAGCCACCTATTAACTACTGTGATTATGGCTAAAAGTGGCAAAAAAGGGGAAATTGGAGACTTAGAAAGATCTTTGACTCCTTCAGAAGATGCACTAGTTCAGGAACTGGTTGATAGAGGTGAAGAGCAAGATATGAGAGTACTTGCAAAAAATCTAGTGTCAAAAATCACCATCATTCTCTTGAAAAGTAAACCAAGAGAGCTGGCCGAAGAGTGACTGGTGAGCAGCTTGGAGAGGTTTACGAATTAATTGCAAAACAAGCTCTCGAGTTGGAGAGGGCAAAGAGAAACGTAGAGAACCTCACCTTTCAATTTAACGAGTGCAAGGAAAAACTGGAGAAGCGAGCAAAGTCATATGTGGGAGCCATAAGGACTCCCACACAAAAAGACGGAACTGGGGATGGGAGAGAGTTGAAGAGTCAGAGAGGTCGCAAAGGAAAGATCCGCACGCTGTGGATATACGACTGGTACAAGCGATTTTCCCTAAGACACTCAAAATTGAGGTCAGGGGGGGAGGAAGCCTGCATCACCTGTAGGGAGCTAGTGCGCTTAGCAGCCAAAACTGATGTTAAATTCTTAGAGCAGGCGATCAAAGAAAACGAAGCGTTAAAAGATATATCAAAATTGCGAAACCCACAGGTAATAGCATATAACGTACCGAATAACGCCCAGGAGACAGATGTCATCAAGGCAGCCTGCGAGCAGGCAAAAGTGGATGAGGGCTCGATGATGGTCAAATTTCCTTTAAAGGGAAAGGAGACTACTCATTGGGTCTTGGAAGCCAATCCAAAGACCTTCCACGTCTTGATAGGACTGAAACAGCTAATCGTGGGCTGGAGTATGGTCAAACTGGCATAACACCAGCACAGTGCTAAAAGTGCGGTCAATATGGACATATAAGAGATCACTGTAAAAACAGATAAATATGCCTAGATTTCGGTAAAGATAAACATCAAGGTAACTGCAATGAAAAAAGATGTAGCAATTGTGTACATGTGAATCAGTTTTATCCACCTGGTCAAAAGGTTAATGTGGATCGTTCATCCTCAAGTCCTACTTTTTCTACAAGACTCTTAGAAGTTGGCAAACTAAAGCTTAAGATTAATTATGGTTAACTTGCGTTTTGGTCTATAAAACGTCGGAAGAGCAATTGGTGGCGGAGAATGTGCTAAAGGTCGATCTCGGGGATTACGTCGCCGGCCGTGTGCATTCAGGAGCCTTACGTGCTGTCAAACGGCAAGGCTGATTGCCTGCCCAAGTGTGTGACATCTTATTCTTAAAAAACAGCAGCTACTGAAAGAACAAGATCTGTTTCTACAGTGGTAAACAGGTATTTCCCTGTAGTAGAACAAGTGGCAACAAGAGATGTTGTAGCAGACAAACTAGACATGGCCGGGAGAAAGATGGCAGTGGTTTCGGTGTACTTGCCACCTGGGGACCCAGTTGATACGCATATGAGTCTACTAGAAGAGCTCGTAACAAAACATGAAGGCTTAGAGAGTTTTAATTTTGGGTGATTTGAATGCTAAGAGTTCAGTGTGAGGCAATACGCTACATAAGACCGATGTTCGTGGGGACGACTTATTGTAATTCTGTGTGCAAAATGATCTAATAATCGTAAATGACGCATCCAGTGAGGCTACGTTCAATTCTGTAAGAGGCGATAGCTGGATCGATCTTGCTTAGGGAAAGTTCAGTAGATCAACTGCTCTGATAAGTTGGGAAGTGGAGCAGAGAGAGGCGGCAACGGATCATAGGCGCATTACAACGGTTATATCTACGGATATACCGAGCCCCAAGCCCAAATACAGGGTTAGGTACAAAGACTTGAACGGGATAAAATTCCAAGAACCCGTCAGAAGAGATGAGGATCATGGCTATCACCTGGCTAAAACGAAAGTCCATCGATGAGTGCGTATCTTTTTTAACGGAAAAATTACAAAATTTATGTGGCGAACAAACCAAAGAACGGAAAGTGCGTAGGATAGCAGAACCTTAGTGGATTCCTCAACCCCTCATAGAGCGTAAACATGTTCTAGCCGCAAGAAGGCAGTACAGACGTTCTGCAGATGAAGATTAAAGAAAAGAATATGAGATCTTGATCAGAAAGATACGTTCAAAAATTCAGGAGATCATTCTGCAGGGCAAAATTGGAGCACTATCGGAAAATCTCCAAAGAGGTGGATCCGCGAAAAACCTTTGGTCCGCACTTCGAGTGGTTAAGAAGTAAGTCCTCTGAATTCCTGAAACTAAATATGATGAAATGAGGAAACGGGGAGGAAACCACAGGTTTTATGTCGAGTATTGAACAGCTAATGGCCTACCACTTTCCAAAGGATGGGTAGAATAATGCAGAACAAGACGCAATCCGAGACGAAACGGATGAACTCGCCGAAAACGACCCGGAATTTTTTCAAAAGGAATTGGAAGCGGTATTCTTGTTTGCGAACCGGAGTAAGGCACCAGGACTGGATGACATTCCGATGGAGGTTGTGGAGCTTCTGTACAGGGCAAATAAACCACTGTTCTTAGGTATCATGAACAAGTGCTTAAGAGATTTGTCTTTTCTTCTTCTTGGAAAAAAACTGATCTAGTCTTCCTTATTATGGTTGACAAGGATCGCATCGGGTGTTTACTCTTACCGTCAATATGTTTATTACCAGCCTAGAGTAAAGTGCTGTATAAGCTTGTGACTAATAGGCTGGTCTTCCATGCCCAGTCACAAGGGTTCATGCATAAAAATCAATTTGGTTTTACTCCAGGAAAGGGACTGAATATGCTCCGCATGAATTACGAAAAATAATTGAGGACTGTCACTGTAGAGATACTCATAGCTGCCTCATCACGTTGGATCTGAAGTGAGCGTTTAACAAGGGAGCCAGCGAGATACAGTCATCTAGGTAAAATGGTAATGTTCGAGTAATTTGTACAGATTCGTCCGGAGCTTTCTGTAGGAACATTCAGTATTTTACCAAACAGCATTCTCGTGCTTGAGCGTCAATATGATAAGGGCTGTCCTCAAAACTCCAATTTTGGTGCGTTCTTTTAGAACCTAGTCGCAGACTCTTTGTTGGATTTGGATTTGGGAGAATTTGTGAGGATAATTGCTTATACTGACGACTTGGCGGTCATTGTCGAGGCATCCAACGCATATGTTTGCAGCCGAAAGGTCAATGTAGACCTAGAAAGAGTGGCAAAATGGGTAGAGTTGTAAAAGCTCACATTTAGCGTAGATAAGACAATCTCAATCCTTTTCCGTAAAATGTGGAAAATGGGGAGAAAGAGGAATCCTAAGATGATTCTCGAATGACATTTCTGCGCAAAGCTGGCATCTTCAGCAAGATACCTGGGAGTCATGATCAACAGCAAGCTGAATGAGATAGCACACTGTGCGTATATCAAAGAATTGCTGCTGAATTATGTAAAGACGACACATTCGCTCAGTAGGAGGAATTGGGGCCTAATCGGAGATGTGCTCAAACGTCTGTACAAAAGGGGAATAGAGAGACTGGTGACCTACGCCTGCAGTATCTGGTGGACTGAGACTGCTCGCATGCGAAACAGTCTTCTGTCGTCCTAGAGACTGGCACTTCTGGTCATCCCTGGAACTATCACCGGGACATCACACGGTGCTTCCGTACCACGAGTACGGCGGCGGGTCAGGTGTTGGCTGGAACGTTGCTGATAGATCTATAAGTGGAGAAGTAATGTCTTCTCTGTGGTACGCTCAGATTAGGAGAAAATATGTCCATCGATGACATATTTATTAGTGCAGACGAGTTTCCGTTAAAAGTAGAACGCTGGAGGGAGCATCCTGCAAGGCTCCATACATAAACTGGCAGACCCAGCGATATCGATAGCACCTCAGACCATCGGGTAATCACGGTTTATACCGAGGGGTCCACGATTGGTGGAAGAGTAGCAGCAGATGCAATGATCTTTGAGGGTGGGGTTCTCGTAGGAGAACACGCTTACCATCTCTCACCCCATGCCACAGTGTTTCAGGCAGAGCTTGTTACGATAATGAAAGCGCTGAAGCTTTGCAATTTGAAAGAAAGCTACTCACTTTATAGTGACTCGAGGTCATCGCTATTGGCTCTATCTAATCCGAATATTCAAGATCAACTGTGTGTAAGTATCCATGGGAAAAAGGGAGCTAAAGAAGTGAAATGGTATTGGGTTATGGCTCATGTCGGTTCAGTAGGTCTAAGCAGCAGATAGACTAGCGAAAGGAAGCGCAAGTCAAGATGACATCGATGTACAAGTGAAAATGTCAGCCTAATCAACCAAAACAAAAGTAAGTCACAAAATTCGCATTCTCTAGCAAAAGAGATGGGATGAAATCAATACAGGAAGAAATTATTACTGGCATTTATCAAAAGTGTCAGAGAAAAGGGCTTGGACAAAGAGACAGCTCAAATGGACAATCACAGGGCATGGGTTGTTCCCCGATTACTTTTTTCGCTTCCGAGTCAAACATGTTCTGCGTGGATGTCCTTTTTGCACATCCCCAAATCCAGCTACGAGTGAACATCTGCTGGATTGTGTGGGCACAACTCCATTAAGGGAAAGGTGCTGTCCAAATATGGTATTAACACCATTATTGAACTTCTTCGGGGTTCCAGAAGATAGAAAAGCCTGAACAGCTTTCTTAACGGAATTGGAGCCTCATTTGCACTGAGCTCCAGTAGTAAAGACACTCGCAGTGTGAACTGCCCATGGTCAGGCATATGTCACAAAGATGCTCTGTGTATTAGCAGAATCAGAAGACAGGAGGATGAGTGCAGGTGTGTTATGGGGGTGTCAAATTTTACGCATGTGATAGATGTAGCGAAATGTTGTGGTGGAGTATTAATGTTGTGTGGTTAAATGTGGAAATCAATTGTAGTGATTACTGTTGTGTAATAATCTGTCTGTGGTGAGCGTTGTGGCGAAGTTTAATGTTGTGAGATGTCTTGTGACAAATGGGAACTTAAATGTTGTGCAGTAACAGTACATGATGTAATGTAAAATGTTAAATGTATCTTTGGTTGTGAAGTTAAAGTATTTACAAAATCAGAGTCTTTTAAGTAGACCACAGAGCGGTGTGGTCACTTTCTTTGACTATGGAATAAAGGGAAGTGGCCCCAGTCACGGGAGGGACGAACTAGGCACTAGGCAGGCCTTGCTGGGGGAGAGTGAGGCTCAATCTTCCTGTCTCTACTCGTGAGGCGGCGTTGCAGTGGAATCTTACCAAGTGCGGAGGTAGACTTCGTAATGACCTAGATCAGTCATATTTCTTGAGATGTCCATCATATGGACGCATGCAATATCTGTTATTTTATACTAGTAAAGTATAGATGGATATACCATGAACATCCAGAGAGATATGAAGCTTCGCCTTACCAAAAACAAAGATCTTGTACAAAGTTTAAACTTGACATTATGCCAAGCGCGTTTCGAAAAGAAGTTGCAAAGTTGCAATGCCGCCTTGGTCCGTGCCGTGTTTTGCTAGATAGGTTTTTAATTAATATCTCGAATAATTACGAATATTTTTTTCAAAAATCATCAAACAGGGAACGGGGATAAATGTTGAATGTTTCCGCGTTGATAGGTACCTCGAGCGCTCCTCAAATTTCCCGCTGAGTGCCCGCAAATTAAAGTTTGTGTGTAACGGAAAAATGCGATTCTCTCAAAAACTGTGTGACCTAGAATAATCGCTATAGTTTTCCTGCAAGGTTTGAATGAACTCCTACGACCCCTAAAGTTTTTCATAATTTTAGTTTCAGTAGATACGGAAATAGGGGAGGGACCTATTTTTGCAGTACATTTTCGCCGATATCTTTGAAAATACCTAACATTAAAACAAATATATTTTTGAGTTCTGTGTTACGAGATCTTTTGAACGATATCCCACACGATATATGTAAAAAAATTGAAGTAACTTAATTAAACCAACTAAACTTTTCCTACAAATATTTGTGAATGGCTAATCTATAAATATGTGGGTCAATAGTCATTATAACACTGCTAAGGTTGAACTTACCACGCTCCATAGTTTTCGAGAAAAAAAGACTGTGACAGAGGGACAGACAGGCACACGAGTAATCTTATAATGGTTCAGTTTTTACTTTTTAAGGACGGAACTCTAAAAATGTTTGTGACAAATATGTATTATTCCATAAGCCCGTAAATATTTCAAAAACTCGTAAAACTTTAAGAAATTGTCGCATCGGAGTGCATTTTTCACCTTATGACATGGAAAAGGATCGGAAATTTTGTAACAAAAAGTAGTTTAAAATATTTTTAAAATATTTTCTTTTATTTTGCTACAAAAAAGCCGATTATTTGAAAAGTCTAACGGTAAAAACCGCACTCTAATACGACAATTTGTTAATTTTGTATGAATTTTTGAAACGTGAACGGACCTGCAGAACACCCTGTATATAAAAGTCATGACTAATGAAAGAGAAGTTACAGCCACTGTGAAAAGTTTTCAATTGCTTTCTAAATCTAATGGTTATTCAAATGATGACTTTGAAGAATAACAACAAAAGGAAGAACAGGAAATACAAGACTGGATAGATTTAATGTTTTATTTTTTCCGATTTCAAAGAATTAAATGTTTGCAGCATTCAACGGTAATTGTATTTGTGCAATATAGACAAGGATAAAGAAACTATATTTCAATATTCATTTTAATCGAAGTCAGAATGATTTCTTTGTGCTATTGAAAACGAATTGGCAATCACATGTACCCGATTTCAAAGAATTGGAGTTCTATTGGTGATAAATGTTTTGCATTATAATTTTATTGGTATTAATGAAAATCAAATATCCACACTTTGCTTTTATTAAGGTTTTGATAAAAATCTTAATTAAAAGCAATAAGTGAGCGCAAGACATTGATTCAATGTGTCAGAATCATCAAAACATCTTGAGATTGTTTCAATAAAAGAAAATTTACAAAATGGAAGTGACAATCGCGAGATATTTTCAAGCCAATAAATGATTATTTAAATAAAAGCACCCTTCAAAAATTTTAAGGATTTTATATTCATTGTTTAGGTTTTATAAGACAGAGAATATTTTAATGAAATAGCTATCTTGATGAATTCAGTAATCATTACTAAAATGTTGTTAATAAATGAATGTTAAACGCTTAAAAAGGATATATTACATAGAAATAAAAAGACATTCATTCTAACGAGCCAAAATGTGATAATTTATCGTTATTTTAAATATGCCATTCAAATAAAACGAATATTTCAAAACAGATTATAGAATTTCAGATTTTTTTTTTTTTTAATTCCTTTTACTTCGAATAACTTATTAAAGTATATTAGTTATTACGAGGACAACGAAATTAAAGGAAAAGATACTCAAAAGTTACTTCTTTATTATTTTTCGGTTAAAAGAGACATTAAGTTTAATTATGCTGACCACAAAGAAAATTTCTGCATTTCGAAAGAGTAAATTCTTATTTTTCAGATCAAAAAGGCATTTATTAAATTATGACATACAAATCATACACTGAAGGAAAAGCTAGCAAATCAACTGAGTGCATTCTTCTTTTCAAACAAAAAAATTTTAAACATTTAAGATATACCATTCAAACCATGAAAACGAAGAAAATCTATCACTTTAAAGGAGTGACTTCCCTTTTTTGCCGGCTAAAGAGGTGTTAATTTACACCATACAAAACACAAAAACAAAGAAAAATTATGCAATTTAAGGAATGGTTTCTCCTTTGTCAGGCTAAGCTACGTCATACAAAAATAAAAGCAAAGAAAAGCTTATGCACTTCGAAGGAGTGAATTCTTTTATTTTTTTTTTCAGGCTAAAGAGGCGTAAAACTGTACCACACAAACCATAAAGATGAAGAAAGGCTATATGTATTTTGAAGGAGTGATTTCTCCTTTTTCAGGTAGCGAAGTATTACACTATACCATACAAATCATAAAACAAACAAAGGCTTTGCACATACAAAGGAGTATTTTTTTTTTCAGAAGTGTTAAGCTATATCATATAAGCCATGAAAACAAAGAAAAGCTATGCATTTCGAAGGAGTGAATTCTATTTTTTAGAAGTTAAAGAGGCGTAAAGCTAAATGATACAAACCATAAAAACAAGTAAAATCTATGCCCTTTCCTTTTTCAGTTTAAAAGGGTGCTAAACTTACGGATGGCAGCAAAATATCGCGGGCCAAAAAGTATTTTTTGTATACTTGTTACACTTTCGATATATATCGATATGCTGATGTTTTATATCCGATATATCGATATTTCTTAAAAATTAGTAATGTTTTACATTTGAAAATCAACTGTAAGTATTTTGCACTCCCATTTCTAAATAAATCTAACTAAATTGATTTTATATTTGAAAAACTTTTTATTGGTTGAGTCGTCTAATATGACTAAGATTTTAAGGTAATGTGAAAATATCCTTCACTCAATGAGAAAAGCATCCTATTATAATTTACAGGGTTTTTGGCTAAATATCACTAGCGAAATCAGAAATAGGGGAATGGACTCTCCCTTACTCCATTCCATTGTCTCAAATTACGTGTCTGGTAGCCAAATATCAAAAATAGTCAGGCGTGTTTTATGTTTTGTCTTTATTTGTTTGTGAATCTTATCTGGATTGTTGTGTTTTTCACGCACCTGTTCATGTTAGTTAATGCATATAGACCGGGAGGCGGCAGCACAGACAATCACCTCATGGAGTTCACGGCTGAAATTCCAGAATTAGTTAAAACTTGATTCGCATATTAAAACGCAATCGGTCTGCCAAGTCATATCTTGGTGGAAAACACCTTAAAACCCGATTTTATCGGTTGACTCGTAGGTTTACCATTGTGTTTTCCTGCACCCGTAGGTATGAAAACATGGAGGACTGGGAGCAGGAACACACAATGGTAAACCTACGAGCCAACCGCTAAAATCGGGTTTTCGGGTGTTTTCCACCAAGATATGACTTGGCAGACCGATTGCGTTTTAATATGCGAATCAAGTTTTAACTAATTCTAGAATTTCAGCCGTGAACTTGATGAGGTGATTGTCTGTGCTGCCGCCTCCCGGTCTAATAAGAAATGATAATTTTCTTCGTATAATGACATTTTTTTATTACTATTGAAAAAATAAGTTTATAGACGTAACATGGCAAAAGTGATATTTTACAAAAATTAATATGACTAATGTTAAAGAGCATTTTAAATCGAAAAATGCCATAATGAAAAAAATCCCTGATGGCTCGGCCTACAGGCACAGGTAGATTTCGAAGACGCAGACCGTGGGGCGCCTGTTTGATGGGAATTGCGGAAGAAATGACCTTTTTGCCATGATGTGGCAGTTGGAACCACCTACTTCGAAACCTAACTGGTTTGCAGGCGGAGCCGGCAGGGATTTTTTTTTTCTTAATAAGGGTTAGTCCTATAAAAAACTTGTCAATATAAAAGTTTTAGATAATATTAAGAGGATTTATAATAAATTTAAACAGATTTGATATCTTCTGAATTGACGAAGTTATGAATTTTTTTCTTCTAAAACCCCCCTTCCCCACCCCCTTTTGGGGCCATTTTTAATGATATCAAAAATCTGTCATACATCAATTTTCGGCCCTTTTCCTAGAAGTAATAATAACTTCAAACGGATTCGATACGTATCATAATTAAGAAATTATGGGATTTTCTGTTTTCACAAAAAGCCCTCCCATCCCCCCCCCTGGTTCGATTTTGCCCATTAACGAACTTGACCGAGATTTTATGCCCCTTGATTTTATGTATCAGTTTCGAAAAGATGCGGGAGTTGGAACCGCCTATTTCGAAAAATAACTTGTTTGCAGGCGGAGCCGGCAGGGATTTTTTTGTTTTTAATTTTTTTTTTTGCTATAACAGTTGGTCCTATAAAAAACTTGTCAATATAAAAGTTTTAGATAATATTAAAATAATTAATAATAAATTTACGCGGATTTGATATCTTGTGAATTGACGAAGCTATGATTTTTTTTCTTCTAAACCCCTCCCTTCCCCCCCCCCTCCTTGGGGCCATTTTTAATTATATCAAAAATCTGTCATACATAAATTTTCGGCCCTTTTCCTAGAAGTAATAATAACTTTAAACGGATTCGATACGTACAATAATTAAGAAATTATGGGGTTTTTTCTGTTTTCACAAAAAGCCCCCCCCATTCCCCACACCCCCCCATCACTTGGTTCGAATTTCCCCATTAACGAACTTGACCGAGATTTTATGCCCCTTGATTTTATGTATTAGTTTGGAAAATATTTATGCATAATTTTTCCAGTTATCGTGTCCATAAAAAGTGACATTAACAGATAGATAGATAGATAGATAGATATAAAGTTTTGAACTGGTGGTGGTTTTGGGTTCTGGGAGTCATAATCGGCGTAAATCTGAAAATGTAAGCCTCACCGGCTTTTCTCTATTAATCCGACGAGAATTCTTTATTATTGCACGAAAAACAAACTCTTCACCCCAGAGCCGGACTCTGATGTCTGAAACAAAATGGATTTACAATCCCATCCAGAAGCTGTTAGCATCTCCCTGCATTCGCTTATATCACCTCTGTATTTTTCGCAGAGAACAAAGGCCGTTTTCCTAGCCATTCAGAGCGCTTGTGCACGAACTCACGAACAAGGTTCGTTCTCATAGGATGAAAGAATATTTCATCATCTCACGTTCGAAAAGTTTCGATTTTACTTAATGACTTCGACAAGTTGCAAGAGAGGTTTCTCCGCCCATCGTATAGTAGTCGTTGTCGCTGTAACGTCAACTGGGATGTGGGTGATGACTGATCGAATTGTTTGATCTTTAGTGGCAGTTTTCTAAACGTAATTGAAATTCGGATCAGAGGTGCTTTTACATTGTCTTCCCTATACTGATTTTCTGAACAGCATACATAAGTTTTGAGTGAGATATAGTAGATTTCTCACAAGATATTAATCTATATCATACAGTGAAAATAAGGAAAAGAAAAGGTTGTATTCTTTCATTTAAATTTTGTAGTAACCGATGTCTTTTCTTTTATTATTTTGTACACACTGATGATAAAACAACACATATTTTGACCGTCTTAAAAACGATGTAAGTTACAAAAATCACTCTCAAATTAAAAAATATTGTTATATATCTGAATATTAGAAAAAAAATCAAAATTCGAGGTAATTGAAACTTTTTTTACAATCAGGCATTCTACTTTCTTTTATATAACACTATAGAAAAAAATGGCAGAAAGTATTCTGTGAAAGAGAATGTACGCTGTTCGCTTAATTTGGTGGTAACTGGTGCATGTGTGTGCTAATTTCAGCTGGATAGTGAAACACATAGACAGAGACATTAGTCATCATCGTTTTTATAACAAAATTTATACGTGAGTATCGGAAAATGTACCTTAGAAAAAAAGAAGAAAAAGTCAACAAAATAGGTGCGTTTATTATAAATATATGCTAGAAGAAACATAATACATATTATATATATACTAGGAAGCTCTGTCCCCTGCGCCCTCCGTGCGCCAACCACCGGACATTTTTGGGTCTGTATGTCTATGTCTGGCTCTCTCTCTGTCTCTCTTTCTGTCTGTCTGGTATATGTTTACCCTCTGTCGGCTGTCTGTATGTCTACTGTTTGTCTGTTTCCTGTCTTCCTGCTAACTGTTTGCTACCTGTCTGAATTGCCTACAATCTCTCAGCTCTCTGTATACTGTATGTCTCTCTTCTGTCTGTCTGGTGTCTGTTTGCTGTCTGTCTGCCTGTACTCTCTGTTGTCTATCTGTTTACTGTCTTCTATCTGTCTGGCTTCTATGTGTTGTCTGTCTACACTCTATCGACTGTTTATCTCTTGCCTGTCTATCTGACCTTTGGCTGTTGTCTGTCTACACTCTATCGACTGTTTATCTCTTGGCTGTCTATCTGACCTTTGGCTGTTGTCTGTCTACACTCTATCGACTGTTTATCTCTTGCCTGTCTATCTGACCTTTGGCTGTTGTCTGTTTGCTGCCTATCAGTCGGTTGTCTGTCTGTCTTATGTATGTTGCTAAGATCGGTGAAATATGTCAATAAAAGGACATGGATTGGCTTTATAGAGAAATTCCACCTGAGTTTGAAATTCTTCATCAGATAAACAGACATTTAAGACAACACAGATGATTAACTTACAGGTGGAGAAACTTTTATACGAAATGGGAAAGGGAATAAGAGATCTCTGTTTTTGTTATAGTTTCGAAATAAATTAGAAGAGATTCTTACAACAAGATGAAAAATCAATAAATGAGGTTTCGGAAAAAGATAAAATTTCAAATGTAAAGAAGTCAAAAATGGATTTGGGAACTAACGTTAACGCAGCAGGAAAATCTCAGTTAGTTCCTGAACAATCCAAGAAAAATTCTGATGAAATCTCTATCGCACCAAATTTAGATTTAGAAACCTCATATGAAAAAGAAGAAGACACCTGTGGTGATGTTTCTGAGAAAGATGAAAGCGAGAATGGGTAAAAAATTGTCTATAAAACCCTTTATGAACAACAGAGAAGAGAAACAAATTGCATGGCAGATAAAATTTTGAAACTTGAGGCTGAACAGAAACAAAAGATCAATAGAAATATAAGAAATAGTATTGAAAAATCAGATCATGTAAATAATTCATTCACACAGGAAAATGAGATATTAAATACAACTAATACAGAACTGGAAAACATAGTTGAAAATTATAAAATGAAAAAAAATGGAATCAAAAATAGAAGATCAAAAGAAAATAATAGGAGTATAAGAGCTTAACATACATACTCTAGAAGAGAATGGTTTGAAACAACGACAGGAAATCCTCCAAATACAAAAAGATCTTGCAGAATATAAGGATCCTTCCACTAGATGAAATAAATTAAAATAATTACACAAAACATCAATCGTCAATATGAGAAAAGAAATAAATGAAATAAAAGATCCCAGAAGTCATACAATAAGCAATAACAGCAGAATAGAAACAACTATAATAAAACACCAAACCTCCTCAACCTCCCAAAAAATTTTGAATGACCTAAAAAACAGACTTAAAAGATCTAGATTAAAAAAAATTACAGACAACTTCATAGTGGAGACGTCAAATTACAGCTGGGTAGTTCAAAAGAAATTCAGAAAGTTAAACATAAAATAAAGAATTCAAATCTAGAACAAATATTAATAATTTCTTCACAAAAGATAAAACTAATAATTCTCAAGATACCGGACAATATTACAGAGGAAGTCCTTATAGTAACAATTACAATTAAAATTCCAAATCTGCAAAAAATTAAATTAATAAAGAAAGTACCACAGGGACACAATTTTAATCAAACCCTTGACATTGATAACTCATCCGCACAAGCTCTGTTAAAATTAAAAAGAATTTTCTTCTATCTCAGATACACCATCATATAGAATTATTCTTTTCTACCCAATGTTTCAGATGCCAAAGATTTGGTCATATGATAAGTAATTGCAGGGAACAATACTCAATTCGTTGTACTTATTGTGCCAATAAACACGACACTCGTGCGCCTTACCTGCAAACTTAGACATAATCCGGACAGTCATTGTTGCATAAACTGCATCATATTTAATCAATATTACTATGATGTCGCATCATATATTATTCAATTTTAGTAATTATTTCCCTCTCATTTAAATTCCTTTTCCAATTTTGTTCCCTTTTTCATTATTTTTAACGCTCACTGTTATACAAAATACTTTTTCATTTTCCTTTCCCACCCTTTTGTTAAATTCAGTGCAACAAATTTAATTCCGTTTATTCTAATATCCTTTTAATTCAGTTACACTAAAAATATTTCTATACTGTGCTGATAAAGTAAATGAAAACCATTACATCTACACTTTCAAATAGCCAGCAAAGATATGCCCATCTGCCATCTCCTTATTTGGTCACAAAGTTCTGTTGCTAACTGATTTCGTCATACACACCCTTTTTAATTACAATGATTCCCAAGCGCATCTGAATAACTCTGGTCCAAAACTATCCAACGTACATGTCGAAGTCATAACAAATTCTAAGGTTCGCGGGTTCAAGAATGCGAAAACTCTTTCGAGCCCCATTTGTGTGGTTTTGCATTCCCACACATGTTGGCTACCGCCGGAATAGTCGTTAGGATGATTTATGCCAAAAATGGCTCTGTTCTCTAAATTTTTAATTGTCTTTATGCTCTGTTTGGAGAAACGATCGCTATATTGTAACCTTTTGGCGAAATGTAATTTCATTCGAGTTCATGTCATGATACGAAAAACAATCACTTCTCTCGTTAATCATCTTGCTTTCAACATGTAACCTTTTTCACGAATTGTGTTGCGGGCCCGGGTGCCCTGCGCTGCCGTGGGCAGCCAACGTTTTCCTGTACATGTGCATTATCTATAGAACTTGGTATATTATTAAAACACCTTCATCTACTCATGTCTGCCTGTTCTTCCAAATGTGCCTATCCTTATTTCTTCTGAATTTCTAGATTTCGTAGAAGGTAATGATGATTTTAGTCATCGAAACACTCATCGTATAAAATCCACTTTACCACGACCAAGAACTTCATAGTACAATTACTTTCATAGTAAGAACTTTGAGGAGCTAAAAATAAATCACCCGTCATCTAGCTCTGACCGTCAAGTTTTTAAATTTAAGATCTTAGAATTGAGAGGCACCTGTCCTTCTACAAAAAACTAACTCCCCCATAAAATTTTACCAAACTCTTTACTTATATTTAGTTTTTAATTAATCCTCCATTTAGTTATCGAAGTTTGCGGCTGCTTCTCAATCAAAACTAAGTCAATTCAGTACATAGTCGACTGTAACCATACTTGACTTAAAATTCTGTACATATCTTATAACTTTCATACATTAATTTGAATTCAGTATGAATATTATATGGGTCTCGTGTTTGTTTAATAACCTAATTTGAATTTCATCATATTCTCTCAAGTACAATTTTTTTTTATTTATGTGATTTTTTTTGTCTTGTCTGTTTATGAATATTCTTTCAATTAAAAATCCTTATATATTTCAATTGTGTTGTTTATTTTGAATTTAGTTAAATAATTTGATGGTAGAGTTCATATTTGAGAGACACATGAAAAAACTTAGACCCTCTACATTAAAATTTGTGGTGATGTATTTTATTTCTATAAGTCTATTCATAAGTCATTGGCATGGTATTTCATTTCGGTTACTTTTAATAATTGAAAAAAAAATGTAATTATTAAAATTTAAAATTTTGTTAATTTAGGGCATTTTTTTAGTATTTTAGTATTCGTCTTGCACATGATTTATTGTGATTTGTAGTGATATGTTATGTCTGTTTATATATACACATTAGCTGCTAGATATACAAATATACTTTGCAACCATTGATAGAAACTTTAGTATTATATTGTAATTCAATTTTTTTAATTGGTAATTATTGTGTAATTGCTCATTAATTATTGCTGTTCTAATATAATTTTTATCAGTTTCTGGAAAATCTTACATCAAGATCTACGTGCAACTTACAATTTCGCTTGCCCAACCATAGGCGAAATTGGGCAGCACATGTGATTGTTATTGTATATATCTTAAAATTCAATATAAATGTTCGTCGACGGAACGGAGACCAACTCTCGGACTCTGCCATGGGTCTGTCATGGGTTTGCCATGTATTGCGGCTGGGGGTCTTCCTTCTCCCGATGTTTCTTGGGCCCGGTCTTCTGGCCGTGGTCCGGAGGGTAGTGGAAATGGTTTTTTAACTCGTGGACTTAATACTCCCATACCTTACGGTTAGCTGTCTACGAGTGGGTGATTTCTGATTTCTGTCTGTTGTATGTCTGTCTTCCCTCTATGTGCCCTGCTGTTTGTCGCCCTGCTCTTTGCCTCCTGCATGTCTGTTTGTTAACTATCTGTAGTCTGGTGTATGTCTGTCTGCTATTTGCTGTCTGTCTACACTCTGTCGGCTGCCTGTCTGTCTGTTCCCTGTCTGCCAGCACTCCATAATGTCTGTCTGTTCTCTGTCTGCCAGCTCTCCATAATGTCTGTCTGCCAGTCTGCTGTATACCTGCCTACTGTATATCTGTATGTTGTCTTCCTGTCTGCTATCTGTCTGTCTGTTGTCTGCTATCTATTGTCTGTTTACAATTTGTCGGCTGTTTGTCTGTTGTCTGTCTTTTGCCGTCTGCTCTCAGACTGTCTGTTGTCTACTTGCTGTCTGTCTGTCTGTTCTATCTGATGTCTATCTGTATATTGTATATCTATCTGCTGTTTGTGTCTGCTGTCTACTGTTTATCTGTCTGTTGTCTGCTATCTTCTGTCTGTCTACACTTTGTTGGCTGCTTGTATGCTGTCTGTCTGCTATTTGTCTTCTGTTTTCCTGCTGTCTGTCTTCTGCGTGACTGTGGGCATCTGTCTAATTGCTGTCTGTCTTCTATGTCTGCGGTCTGTTTGTTGTTTGTCTGCCTGCTCGCTCTGCTGTCTGACATTCTGCTGTATGTATATCTGCTATCTGCTGCCTGTCTATACTCTGTTGGCTGGCTGTTTTCTGCGTCTGTCTGTCTGTCTGATTCCTGTCTACACACTGTCTTCTGTATGTTTGTCTGATATCTGCTGTATGTTTGTCTGCTGTCTGTCTGTCTGCTGTGTGTTGTCTGTCTGTCTGTCTGCTGTTTGCTATCTGCTGTCTGTCTACACTTTGTTGGCTCTCTTTATGTTCTCTGTCCATCTGTTTGCTTTGTCCGGTCCGTTTGCTATCTGCTGTCTGTCTGTCTGTTTACTGTCTGCCTGTTAACAGTCTTCTTTCTGCCTGTATGCTATCTGCTGCATGTTTGTCTGACTGTAACAACATACTACAAATGCATTACCGTTAGCGTTCAACAAACCGCATTTTTAACATATTGTGAGAAATCCACAATATCGCACTCGAAACCTCTGTATGCAGCTCAAAACCAAGCATAAAACTGAGTTGCGCCGCTAGGTGCTGAGTGGTGCCCGTCAAGCACGTCAACCGTCCAAGTCCTGAGGGACTTTTACCGAGCACGACCAAGAGAGTCCTCCTGTATGCGCTAGGAACTCTTCTTCCCATGTTGGGAAAAGTTTTAGAAAGGCTGATAAAAATAAGAACTATGACATTTCTAGAAAGTATATCCATTCTTCAACCAGAACAACATGGTTTTAGAGAGAAAAAAAGTACATTAACAGCTTTACAACAACTAAAATCACTAATCATGGAAAACTTAGCTAAATATAAATACTGTGGAATGATCTCAATTGATATCCAGGGAGCATTTGACTCCATTGATTGGCACAAAATTACTGAAATAATAGATGATTCTCCACTTCCAACTTACATAAAAAAGCTCCTAAAAAATTATATCAGTGAGAGATTAATCGGTTTAAATAATTACACATTCATAGAGTGATTCAGGACACATAAAGGTTGTTCGCAGACAGATTCTTTATGGCTCCGAATTCTGGTATCCAAACTTGAATTGCCACGGCATCAGAATCCTTATATCAATTCAGAGAATAGCATTGTTAAATATCATAAGAACTTACCGAAGTATTTCAAATGACGCATTAAATATTTTAACTGGAGTGCCTCCAATTACCATCTAAATACCAAACGAATTCCAAGTCTATGATATAAAGCAAGGAAACAGATTACTTAACATCAACAATACAATAATATACAATAATCTTATGCAACGGGAAGCAACTTATAAATTTCCACAATATTACAAGTTGAAAAATATAGAAATTATAGATAACCTGACAGAAAACATAATATTGGAACATCATCTACAAATTTTTACAGATGGATCATCTATGGGAAATGGAGTGGCAAGTGCATATACAGTCTCACTTAATAATAACTTCATCCATGATCATGCAGTAAGACTACACCCAATTAACTCAGTTTACCAAGCCGAATTATATGCGATCCAGGAAGCAATAGTTTGGTTAACACAATCACAATTTACATCAGCCCTTATTTTGACAGATAGTCGCTCATCCTTAGATGCACTCAAGATAATTTTTCCTCGAAACTCCATAATTTTAAATATCTACAATAGTTTACTACAAAACCCCAATAAATTCATCAAAATAGCGTGGATTAGAGCACATGTAGGCACCACTGGTAACGAGCGAGCAGACCTTCTCACAAAAAATGCAATTACAGAAGACCATTATGATGACATCTCTGTCTTACCATTTCCAGAATCCATTCTAAAGAGTTATTTTAAAAACAAAATCATCACAGATTGGCAAAATGATTGGACCAACTCAACGAAAGGAAGAGAAACGTATAAAATTCTTAATAAGGTAGATGTTAAATTTTTATGTGTTCAGAAATCAGCAGCATATTATCTTTGCGGCCATGGAAGCTTCCCAAGCGTTTTATATAAAATTGGTAAAAGAACCACGGATAGATGTCCTTGTGACAAAAACCCTGGAACTCCTATACACTACATCTTCGGTAACTGCCCTCTTATGGAATACCATTTTAACTTCAATAAAAATAAAACATTAAAGAGAAACCTACAACGTGTGCTATTAGACGCTTCCAATTACGAAAAGTTAGATAAAAACTATAATGTCCTAAATAAAAACTTTTCATATATCAAAGAATTATTATAACCTATATAAAATTCTAGATCTATAGATTTTTAAAACTATGTTTTAAAAGACTTAATAGACTAGTGCATAATACAGTTGAAAATTTTAAGTATAATATTATTATTGTAAATATCTGTAAATATTTATCTTTAATATTATGTAATCTTATCAGTATATTCATATAGAACTTATATAGATGTAATAACTTTGGGCTCACCCAGTAGGCAATATTGGGTAGCTCGTGTGATTGTTTTTATTTTTTATTTTTTATTTTTTTTTTTTAAACTTGCTGGGGACTCCGGGTTTTTGGACACTGGGGTTCCTGGTAGATATAGGTTTTCCCCTCGTGGACTCATAGGTCCTATGCCGAGAGGTTGGTTGTCCACGAGTGGGAGGTTTCTGTTTCTGTTCTGTATGCGCTAGGACCGGTGGGAGCGTCGCCACCTGCTGACCACTCCCATTGAACCCACGTGTTGACGACAGAGGTCGTTACGATGCGCGGTGGATCCCAAAATCAGAGGAAACCATCACGAAAACATCTGGTGAATCTCTGGTGTCCTCCGACGGCTTCGTAGCCGGAACCCCAAAAAGGAACCAGGTCCTACGCCATATGTCGAACTTCCCCAACGACCCTTACTGTAACTGCGGCTTCTGATCGTCGTGTCCTAGGGAGGGAGGAAACGACTAGTTCATTCACCGCAGCGAGCAGGAGAGGCCTCTTGCCAGCCCGAGACAGCGAGGAAAAGAGTTCCTGACGCATAGACACGTCCTGGCTAAGGTTCCCCCCCCCCCCAGTAGCTTTGCATTCGGCAAGCCCTGCAGCGAAATGCAGGTGGTCCCTGAGCGACTCAACTGAGAGGTTCATTCACATGTAATAAAACAACACAACACAAACATAAACACAAAACAAAAACACAAAAAAATGTTAGAATCAACGGAAAATTAGTTTAGAACCAATATCGGACTCTGAAGGACATGGAAAACTTCTTCAAGAACGCTAAAGAACGCAAAGCGGTCCCAATCGAGTTTAGTAGATAGAAAGTTATGTGAAGACTCCTGCTGATAAATCCCATGTAAAATAGATTTTTCTCAGTCTTTCGGCAAAGTCCCCAAATCAGTCAGTAAACAGCAAACATTTAGATGCATCATATTTCATCTCCCACCTTGAAATTTTGGAAGCAGCCACGAAAATGGAACAAGCTGGGTAGCGCGTCTTTCATGATGCCCGCTGCCCGTGGGAAAGAAAGTGAAATAAGCAGTGGGGGGCTGCGTGAGAAACCTTTCTCCAATCAGAGCAGACTTTCTAAGTGATTTCATCTTTGAATGTTTTTACTGGCTGGAGAAACTTCTAAAGTTTTCAGGTGGAAAACAGAAGTTATATACGAGAAAAGAAACCTTGAGAAGAGAGTCAGTTAGAGAATTCAATTGGAGATCTGAATTAGGATCCAATCAATCTGATCCTAGATAACGGAGCGGAGGCTCCGGATAGAAATCTTCGGGCGATAGTTTAGATCCCCGTCGGAAAAGCCTTTCCTGGCTAATGTTTTGAGTTTGAGGTATATCAGCCTTGTGTACTGAGTGATAAACATTCTAGAACAATCTGAAACATCTCTGAATTTCGGTGTTAGGCTAAAATAAGTTACTATTCAGAAATTAAATTTTTACACCTCCAGTAACAAAAAGCTTTATTGTAATTAATTTTGAATCAAATATTAAAACATATATACATTTTTTAAGGTCAGAATTTTTTTTTCTGTTTTTCAATAAATTTTTAATGTTGTCATGTAATGGCTTTCTCAGCTTTTACTTCCCGTATCCGCTGCACTCCTCATGTGCCCACTCTTTAAAGACTGAATAATATATCCCTCCTTCACTACCTGTTTTTTGAAGAAACAATTCATTGCAGAATTGTAATGCAAAACCATGAGCACCCGGTTTTACCCCAACAGGCGACCAAAAATCAACATGGTCGTTCTTCTGGATAACTGAACTTCTACTTGACGTCAAAATATCGTGTGAAAACTATAGAAAACAGTGGTTTAATTACCCAAAATGATCCATCAGGCTACATTTATTTGAAGAGCAGAGAAGATTGCGAAAAATTAAGATTTTTGAGGTGCATTTCTTTCTAATAGCGCTGCGCAGACACAGAGATTAACTCACTTCAAAAGCCAATAGCACACTGCTAAGGGGACTCTAAGGGATGTCATTAAGACGGGTTCTGTCCACAGGGCAGCACCCATCAGCGAGAAAACAGGGTATCCTATTTGCCCAGCCTACCCCATTTTAACCTATCTCCCCTATATATATAGGGTATACATATGTGTATTTATGTGTATTATATGTGTATTATATACATATGTGTATTTATGTGTGTGTATGTGTGTACGTGTGTGTGTATAATGCTGGTCCAATTGTGTAACCTCTATTTTGTTCAAGACAACTAATGATTCTTATTTCCAGACAAATCTAGTTGAGTCGTTTTTAATTGTTTAGTGAATACTGTAAACGTCCATGGGTTAGTTACTACGTATCATTTTTTAAACATTTTCCAACATGGTTGAAAAGTGTTTGATTTCAGTTTGTCTGTCCGTGTGCCCCCACTCTAACTTTCGTTAATATTCTTCGATTACCACGTCATTAATATATATTATTGAGGTTTATTATAGGACTCTCTATACTAAATATGTAGTGTGTAGCATTTAAAGTTACTTTACTAGGACACACAAAATAATTCTGTTACATTATGGTCTATGGAGAAAATTATTTACAATGTACACCACTTCAGACATAATGGAATTGATATGCCTTATTGAGGTGCACTACAGCATGCTTTCTATGTAATATGGAGGGTGTAGCAATTGTCGTACATTTTTAGCGAAACATAAAATCACTGTCCATGAGCGATTTATGCTGGAAGTGCCTTTTTAGTGTAGCATGTGTTTTAAAGCTTAACTAAATTTTAGTACATTACCTTCCTGCAGAAATTCTATAGAAAAAGGCTGCACAAAAATAATTATTACTGTATAGTTGTCGTGGATTGTTTAAAATGTGTTTTAAAATGTGTTTTTGTGTAATGCATTTTCCAAGATAAATATATTTCAGTATGCTAAGAGATGTTTGTAGAATATAAATAAGTTCATAAATAGTGTCGCACAAAAGAAATTAAATACCACGTGCGTGTAGTAATTGCTATGAGGGCGTTTTTAGTCATGTGTTGT
Organism: Maratus michaelseni; assembly: GCA_963931845.1. Classification (NCBI taxonomy): domain Eukaryota; kingdom Metazoa; phylum Arthropoda; class Arachnida; order Araneae; family Salticidae; genus Maratus; species Maratus michaelseni. The sequence continues at coordinate 139,656,990 of OZ007596.1, forward strand.
GCGTTTTGTAGCAGAATTAATTTTATTATAATATTTAGTGTTTATAAACAATTTGTAAATCACATATAATGCTGTGCAAAATAATTTTAATACATTATGACCTATGGGCAGTAATTGCTGAAAGTTAATTTTCAACTGTGTTATGCTTTTAGCTGAATTTAATTTTAACATACATTGCGTAAGAAAATTTTAGATCATACACTGGGCGGCACAAAATAATTGAGTATCATGCTCAGTGTGGGTAGTAATTGCTCATATTTGTTTTTTACTCTGTTATGTGTTTTCTAATTTTTTAATTTATATAACTTCTTTCTCCGTATTAAAAGAAGCTTTGTCACATTGTTCTGGAAGTGTTGGAAAATGTTTCATAATCTATGCTTTACTCATGATTTTTTTCTACGTTCACAAACCCACAGTATTTAAGACTGATATTATTGATATTCCCCAGAATATCTAATAGAGTATACATATAAACTAACAGAGATCTAAAATCTAATTTACTGTATTTGTTTACAATAGCCTTAGTTTTTCGATTCTATTTATTTACTTCCAAGGTTTCCTCCAGACTATTAGATAAGTCAGAAATTTTACATGAACATGTGACCGTCGTGTAACCCTTTGGCTTATAACGTGTCCTATTCTAGCGTGTACACAAAAAATTTAAGATTTTTAAATTTTAAAACCAAGCAATAAGATACACATGAATTTAAAATTGTAGTCGATGATCAACCAGGGTTTAACCGGTGTAGTAAAAATAGTTTATTTACTGTGGGACCTTTTAACGTGCAGTTAATGGCCACTCTAAGTTTATGTATATTTAAGTAGGGGTAATCTTTCAATATAAAAATATATATATTTCCTGTCTTTATATAGTAAACAGTTGAAAATCATATAAATAGGTAAAGTCTTCTTACCTTCTGTTTTCGGGATTCAGGAATTGTGTATCCAATTTTATCGTGTCATTTATTTATGACTCTGGTTCCGTGTTTTCACATTTCACGTTCTCTCTTCCACTTATCACTACTTAACCGTGAAGGAAGAAAAATTATTATTAAAAAAATTGAGTATTATGAAATTGAATGGATTCATTGGTTTAGAAGGTTAAGAATATTTAATAGTATATTTTACATTTTTTTTACATGTTTAAAGATATAAAAGTTTTATACGCTTTAGGAGCGATTAAAAGTTACGTCTTTCAGTCCGGAAAAATCATGTTACACTGACATTGAAACAGTCTATAAAGAACATAGTTGCTATGGCTGCATGCGGCCCATTTTTGGGGTATTCACAGTTTTAAGTGTTTACAGAAGTTCTCGCACATGGCTTTGACGTCACGAGCAATCTGGTTTCTCAAGTGCAGAAAGTTTCGGTTTGATTATAGCTTCCTGAGTGATAAGCTGGGATTACGTGTTTCGGAGAAAGAGGGTTTTCAATACACCCCCCTTAATCCCAGGTTGAAGGAAGTTCTTGCAGTTTCAGTCTTTCAAGGTTTCTCAGATGTTCAGGTTTGGGAGTGGGCTTGGTCAACAGATCTGCGATCATGGATTTGCTAGGACAGTACTTCAGTGCGATTATCTTTGCTTCTGTTAGGTGTTTGATGACGTGGTACTTCACCTCGATGTGTTTTGTCCTGTTGGAAAGTTTCTCGGATTCCGTCATCTTTATCGCTGAGAGATTGTCCTCGTATAGTGTAATTGGACAATTTTGCGGTAAATCTAGATCGTCTAGAAGTTTTATGAGCCAAACGATTTCATTGGCTGCGCTTGCTGCTGCTACGTATTCCGCTTCGGCGGATGATTGAGCGATGCAAGACTGTCGTTTGGATATCCAGTAGATTGGATTCTTGCCTATCATAAAAACATTTCCTGTAGTAGATTTTCGCGTTTCGGGATCTTGTGCCCAATTTGCATCTGAATATGCTTCTAAGATTGGTGCATGTTCGGTGTTTATAATTAAGTTTAAGTTCTTGGTGGTATTTAGGTATCTCATTATACGCTTCAAAGCTTTCCAGTCTATTTCGGTTGGTTTTTCATTTTTCCTGCTTAGAATGTTTACAGCCGTTAGTATATCAGGTCTAGTTACTGTCGCTAAGTATAATAATGCACCTATTCCTTGTCTGTACTTGTGATTATTTGGAAGTAGGTTTTCGTTATTATTTATTTTTAGATAACCTGTGTCCATGGGTGTGCTGTATGGTTTACTTTCTTCAAGATTAAATTTATTTATTATTTCACTAATTTTCGTTGTTTGGTTTAGAGCGTAGCCGTTGTCTAATTTCTTTATGCTTATTCCTAGGTAATTCGTTACTTCTCCTAGGTCACTAAGTTTGAATTTAAGTTTAAGTTTCTCTACAAATTTTTCAATGTTTTCTTTGTTTCCTGCTACGAGCAGATCGTCCACGTATACAATTATGTAGACTGTGTCTTCCTTGTTTTTCTCTTTGCGCGTAAATAAACAAGTGTCTGTAGTGCTTTGCACAAATTTCATTTCCTTTAATGTTTCACTGATTTTCGTGTTCCAGGCTCTCGCGGCCTGTTTAAGTCCGTAAATAGCCTTCGTTAATTTGCATACTTTATTTATTTGGTCTGGTTTCTCATGACCTTCGGGTTGTGTCATGTATATGTCTTCGTCTAGCTCTCCGTGTAGAAAAGCTGTTTTGATGTCTAGGTGGTGCACGTTAAATCCGTGGTACGCAGCTGCTGCTAGAAATGTGCGGATTGTTGTGTGAGACACCACTGGGGCAAAAGTCTCGTCATAATTTTCACCATATTTTTGAAGAAAGCCTTTTGCAACTAGGCGGGCCTTGTATCTCTTCACGTTTCCCATATCGTCATATTTGACTTTAAAAGTCCATTTACTTCCTATGATTTTCTTTCCCTGTGGAGGTTCGACTAGTTCCCAGGTTTTATTCTCCTTTAACGAATTTATTTCCTCTTGCGCGGCGTTTATCCAATTTTGTCTTTCAATGGGATTTTTAGTGTTTATCATTTCTAACCAGTCTTTGGGTTCGTTAATTATGTTTGTTTTCACTGTATATGCGAAGCGATCGGGTGGTACTCCCCGGTTTGTCCTCTCTGATCTTCGCGGTTCACATGTGGATTGTTTGGGCGCGGGTGGTTCGCATTCTTCAGGTGTAAAGTCTATCAATATTTCCTTTGAGTTATTTTCAACTAATTGTTCATTTTCTACGGGTTTTGATTTTTCCTCTTCCGGGTTGCTATTGTTTTGAGTGTAAGGACATTTATTTTCAAGGAATTTGACGGATCTTGAAAGTATGACTCTTCCGTCGTTTGTGTATATTCTGAATCCTTTACTTCTGTTATCGTAACCGACAAATTTTCCCTGTTGTGCGGTTTCGTCTAATTTTCCGCGTTTTGATTTATTTATGTGTGCATAGGCTAAGCATCCGAATACTTTTAAGTAATGGATATTGGGCTTCCTATTTGTCCACATTTCGTATGGGGTTTTATAGTTTGATCTTGTCGGTAAGCGGTTTTGAATATGGTTGGCAGTGCATATTGCTTCTCCCCATAGTTTTTGCGGTAATTGCGCCTCTATTAACATGCTGCGGGTCATTTCTAGTAAATATCTATTCTTTCTCTCCGCAATTCCATTCTGGCTGGGTGATTGTGGTACTGTGAGTTGGTGCTCTATGCCTTTTTCGCTTAGGTATTCTTCCATTTCGGTACTAGTGTATTCACCACCGTTGTCTGATCTTATACTGTTTGGGTATCTCCCGAATTTATTGTGTACTAGAGATATGTAGTCTTTGAATTTATCGAATACTTCGCTTTTTCTGGACATTAAATAGATTACACAAAATCTTGTTTTGTCGTCGATGAAAGTTACGAAGTATGTTTTTCCACCGATTGTAGGGGTCTGCAACGGACCACAGACGTCGCTGTGTATCAACTCGATTTTTCGTGTGGCTCTGTATGACGCGTGTTTGGGGTACGGTGCTTCTGTTGTTTTCGCTCTTATGCATACCTCACATTTGTTTTCGTGTCTGCAGTTATTTATCGTTATTCCTGTAACTAGTTGATTTGTTTGCATTTCTTTAATTGTTTGATAACTACGGTGTCCCATTCTGCGGTGCCATAATTCCACACAATTGGGATTTTGACAGCTGTATGTCATGTTTACATAATTTTGTTCTCTAGTATCGTTAGTTAAATTTATTTCATATAGATTATTTTTCAACTTTCCTTCTAATATTGTTTTACCGTCATTTATTATGCTGCACTTTTCTTTTTCAAAGGTTACTTCACAACCGTTTTGGGTCGCCTTGCTTACGGAAAGTAGGTTTGTTTCTATTTTAGGTATGTATAGGACGTTTTTGAGTGTAATTTCTTGTCTTTTGTTTTCCGTGTGAATTTTTATTTCTCCGGAACCATATGATGTTAATTTGTTACCGTTTGCGACTGTTATTTCTGTTTCGGCGTCTTCGTTGAAGTTTGAAAGTAATGTTTTGTCGTTGGTAATATGATTTGAGCTGCCGCTATCTATTATCCATGTATTTGTTTGAGCTTTGTCCGCTAAAAATGCTACGTTATTTATTTTATCATTCTTTGTTTCGTGTTCATGTCGCTGTGTGTCCTACACCGGGCCTGCTACAAGTATTAGTGACGTCACAGTAGTGATCCACTTTGGTCAAAGTATCGCAGCAGAAAGATGTAATAAAAAGAGCATTTTCGCTCTTATAATTTGTGATTACATAAATAATATTAAATTTCATAATCGTGAAATTAAAGGGAATTAATATACTTGTTTTATTAAAGGAAATTAAAAGTTTTAAATTAAAAAAATGCTAAGATTAATAAATCAGATTGAACCCATTGACTTACCTTTTCCTAAACACATTATTTTACAATAAATATACGTACAAAAAATATAATAAATCTACCAAAAACTTTACAAAATCAATCCCATTCCTCCCTTTTACAACTACATACCATAATTTAACCATCAAAACACAACAAATGTCAATTTAAATACAGAAATCGACATTTTTTAACTATAGAGACCTTGGCACTTTTTTTTAACGCTTTGGCGTAATCCGGGCTTCAGAAAGTTAGATATGTTTTAAAATTATATACACAATTATGAAAACAAACCTAATGTACTTTTATGTTTATTTATATATGTATAAAATTATTTATATATACAATTCTATTCTACCTGCATATAAAAAGAGATAAATGGCTTCTTTATATTAAATAAATTATATAAATATTGAAAAAAAAAATACTTATTTATATGAAACTACGAATAGGTTGCCAGAAAATATTTTGCAACTTTAGTAGAGAAGAAATGGGGCTCCGACCCCAGGAGGTGGAGTGTGGAGTGAGGAGGGAGGAGGGCTCCTCCTCCCGAACTGTCCTCCTCCTCCTCCTCCTCCTCACGAAGTGCTCTCCTCCTCACGAAGTGCCCTCCTCCTCCCGAAGTGCCCACCTCCTCCCGAAGTGCCCTCCTCCACCACCTAAGATAAGGGGATTAATTAAGGATTAGTGTTAATTAATTTTAATTGCGAGACTTAGAAATTTTTCGAAGCTTTTTTTTTTTTTTTTTTTTTTTTTTTTTTCGGAGAATTTTCTACTAGAATATGAGGTGTGTTTCAAGGGATTTATTTTAGCGAATTAGAAATTTAATTAATTAATTTTAATTGCGAGACTTAGAAATTTTTTGAAGCAATTTTTTTTTTTTCAACTAGAGTATATAATAGCGGGTAGAATTTTAGAGTTGAATGGAAAATAACAATACATTTTTGGTGCTGCCATCTATCGTTTGAATTTAGTACTTTTACAAAAAGTCTGGCTGAGGATCGAACCCTCACAAAATGAAATCATAGCACACTGATTTACGTTATCTTAACCATTGTGCTATGATTTCATGTCTCAGAAAGTATTTTAAAAGAAGAGGTCTGTGATATCACCATATGTGCAGGTCATACGTTTTTAGTTTGCGAATTATTTTTGTAGATTATTAACCAATGATAACTATTTATTCACGAACCAATCACACAGGAGTTTTTATAATCATGCGCGCCCCCTAGATTGGTATAAATTGATGTGAATCCTGTTCATTACATTATTCATTACATTGTCGTTGATGTGTAAGGTTGTATGATTTAAGTGGAACTCGGATTAAAAAAATGTCTAGTGTAGAAAATCAAATATCCTTCCTGATACCCAAAGAAGAACCTCTTATGATGGACATTACCCCCCAAAGGGGAACCTGTTTCGAGTATTGAAGTGAAACCGTCATCGTCAGGAGAGATCAAGTTACCCCATTTTTGTGAACTTTGCAAGAAAGGCTATTCTACAAAATTTGCGTTTAATAGGCATATGACTCATCACTCAGATGAAAAAGTTCTTACCTGTGGTGTTTGCGGAGAAACCTTCATTTGGAAATATGATTTACGAAATCATGCTAAGACTCATTCAAGGACATATAATTGTAAGCTGTGCAATATGGTGTTTCCACGATATTGTGATTTGTATAAACACAAGAAGATTCATAACACTTCCAAACCGAAGAAAACGACCAGGTCTTCCAAACAGCAAAAAGATGAACAGCGTAGAATACTGATTAATCGACTTTGTAATTTATTGCAACAAGTATGCAATTCCTATGAGCAAACAAAGTAACTTATGACGTCATCTATTTTTCGAGTTATATGATTGGGTTAAGCCTTTTAACTGTAACTGAGACTGATTTTTTAACCTATATAAGCAATGGATCCAAACACCTCAGCTAATTCTGTATAAACTTTAAAGAAGATTGTAACCAAGTATCATGGCAAAAAGAAATCACGAACAAGTGCTTTCGCCTAATAAACGTTCTTGTGTAGATTCACCTTTAGTATCAAGAATTGAAAGCACTGAAGGCCTTGTCTACATTGACGAAACAACCTCTTTTCCGGACACCTGTTGTGAGCCCACCAAGGATATATTGAATGAATTTTTCATTGACTTTAACTTTGCAAAACCTTCTACCCCAACGACATCCCATGAACTTATTCAAGAATCTTTGCAAGAACCCATTCAAGAACCACTACAAGAATCAACTGCTCATGCTTCGAATGATGACTCATTTGTATTTTGGAAAGAACTTGGAAACTCAATCTTTTTAGGGTTCGAGTTACAGAATTCTGATTATTCTATCCACATAAGGGAATTTACGTCTGAAGGAATTCCCACCCAGAATGGAATTACTATGGACATCCAGACTTGGTATGAGTTCCAATATAAAATCGTTGCCTTTAATTTAAGATACAAAAGTTCCTCCTTCGTTAGCAATAACAAAATGTTAGTTTTAAATGAGGATAATTCTGTTATGTGTCTTAAAAGTTTAACGAACGATTCTCATATCAAATTAAACAATTATCAATTAGAACAATTAAAAGAAAAAACCTATAAACTGAATAAGAAATTGATTCATCACCAGTATGAAAAACATTTACCTAACTTATTAAAGAAAAAATGTAAACAGGCTACAATGACACAAGAAAATGAATTTGTGTTATGGTCTAAACTAATTTTCTACATCGAGAATAATATTATAAGTATATTTAATGAAATTTATCAATGTACGGGATGTGTTTTTAGACATCCAAGTGTTAGCCTGCATTCGTGTTTTACATTTAACAACCGTGAAAAATTTAAACAGGTTGGAGATATAATTTTAATGCTGGTTAATTTTGATGATGTACTGTCCATGTTTTTAAAGAAAGTGGATTTTGTTAGCGATCACTTTTTATGTAACCTGAATGTACAAACTTTTAAAAGCGTATTGTTTGAATAAACTATCTTAAATTTACATCTGTGTCATTATTTCTATAAAATACATGTTTAAAATATAAGCAATAAACTTGATTAAAATATAATAAACTGAATTACAATACAAATGAATGAAAAAAATACTTACACACCAGATTGAAGAAAACATGCCTTATACTGACCACTGCTTAAACTGTTCATCTTATCTAATGGGGAATCCCCACAAGTGAGATCATCCTATCCTGTGCCTTCATGACATCACCTGGGATATCACTACACATGCGCGAGCTTATCTAATCAGTGATAAGATTATCAGATAACAACCCCTATATAAGGTCGAACATATCGTGAGGAATCATTGCTTAGCTGTTCCTACCTCGGTGTTCCTGCTTAGTTCGTGAATATTCCTTGACTTGCTTGCTCAGTGATTTTCAACGTGTAAAAATGTCTTCAATCATCTTTTCGGATAATGGCTTGAACGTCCAATATATAAGTGACTTTATAGAGAAAGCCCATGCTGATCGTTATTTGACGGAGTTAAAAACATTACCATTCTACAGACCTACTTTTCATTTGCGAGGAAAGGATGTAAAACCTAAGCGATTGGTTTTAGCTTATGGAGATCCCAATACCAGCTATGCCTTCAGTGGAACAAGTGTGCCCTCCAAACCTTGGACTTCACTTATGATTGAACTTCGTGATAAAGTGGAAAGAGAAACAGCCTGTACTTTTAACTATGTGCTACTTAATTTGTACCAGGATGGAACTACATATATCAGTCACCACAAAGATAATGAATCCAGTTTAAATGCTATGTTCCCTATCACAGTACTCAGTTTTGGTGCTCAAAGAACTATTGAATTCAAGAGACCTAGTGTACCCTCGACATTTATCAAACTAGAACATGGATCCTTCTACAACATGTTGCCACCTACCAACGAATTATTCACACACGGCATCGGAGCAGAACCTGCTATTAAAGACGTTCGAATTAGCCTCACTTTTCGACATTTAATAGTTCATCCTCTTGATTTGAAAAAGCCAAGACTGGACTTGATGAATGATCCTGAACTGAATTTAGACTTGTTTGCTGTATCCCCTGACTATTCTACACCTACCACGTCTAAACATGTTTCACCATTAAACAGACCTGAAGAGAAACTGTCTACACATACATTTCATGAATCAGATGGATATTTCTCAATTCCTTGGAATCTTGAATGGAATACCTGTGCTCAAATTGAAATGGATAAAAACTGTAATTTGAAACTGCATATAAGAATTTTTAAAGAAGGTGTTCGCGGCGAATTATTTCCAACCAAAAATGGTATTGTAATGACACCTTTAACGTATGATCATTTCCAACAAAATATGATCAAGTTCAACTTTTATTCTGTGAAAGACAGTTACGTGTCCAATAATCAACTTTTAACAGCATTTTCCGATGAAGGACATTGCATATTACAACAGATTTTCAAGGCTAACCAACATAGCTTTCATTTTAAACCAGAAGGAATACGTTTATCTATAGATCAATTTTTAAAATTACGTGAAGCAATTCCTGAAATTACCGACTGCATGATTGATATGCTTCTTGTAAAAGCGATTCCTATGTCTGTATTACGAAAATCAAAAAAGTGTATTCAGACACACACTAATGAGGATAGTGCGAAGAAGCATTTCCTTTCTTGTTTTGACCAAGAATTAGAAAGATCTCTTAATCAAGTATATACTTGTTATGCCTGTACCATTAGCCAGTTATCGCAATTAGACCATGACTGCTTAAATACTTCATTAAGAGAAAAATTTGTTCTGTATAGAGATAGTGCATTATTAAATTTTAATGTCTATCAGTTTGTGAAGAATCTCACAGCAAACTGTCTTTGTCACTATACACCTGCATTTTTTGATACTTTGAATTCAAACTTTTATGTAAACTATTTAGAAACTGTGTTTGTAAATTCCCATGAAGTCTTTTAAAACTACAAAATGTTTGTAACATTTGCTTGAATAAATTTTTTTTTTTTTTCCCTAAATAATTTCTATGTGATTATTTCATATCTTTAAGTGTTTCTTTTTTTCAGATATGAGATATGTAGAAAACAGTTTACAGTTACGAAAAGTAGTTTTGAACTAAGAAAAAAAAAAAAAGTTTTAAATAATTTTTGAAAATATATTAATGAATACTCTACAAGAGTTATTTAAGAGAGAAAAGTTTTATTTATGAGAAAGTATTTATATTTTAAGAAAGTTTTAAGATTGTTCTCAGTTCAAAAAAAAAAAAAAGTATACTTTCTGACACATTTTTAAATTTAATATTTGTTCACAAATGTGTTAGAATTTTTCGCGTTGAGAACCATCTTAAAATAGTATCGGTTTATTAAAAAGCATTGATTCATTCTTCACTTGATTGAAACTTTATAAAGGAAAATGTTTTACGTGAAAAAGTTAAGCATATGAAGAAAAAAAAAATTATTATTATTTCAGATACACTTACTCGTTAAAACTTTGTTTTTACACTCAAATAATTATTTTTTTGTTAATAATTAAACAAGAATTTAATTTACAATCACTCATTAAGATTTTGCTTTTAAACTCTAATAATTATTTTCAATAATAAATGTAGAAAAAAGATTACATACTTTCCAAAATCACCATTTCACGTAGAATGCTGAATTTAAAAGGGTATGAAAGAATGATTTTTTTTTTCCAAGTATTATAATTATAATTAAAATTTTAGTGAATACTATTTCTAATTAAACAAAGAGTACTTCTTAGTTAGAGAAAATTTCATATATGTTCATATCAGCTATGATTCCCCGATAAGCAATCGCTTGGAAAAACCTTATCAGATAACCGATAAGATGGATCACACAGCGCAGATAAAAACAGATCGCGGGCGAATTTTCAGTTATAGTTTTTTCCTACTTGTGTAGTGTTACAAGCTCTTGGATATACTTTTCTACTTGTGTGTTTCTAAAGACTATTATGGATTCAAGAACTCAGCAGCAAATGTCTTTAAACTTTGATAATGAAGTAAGTGTATTTTAATATATATATATATTTTTTATTATATAATTTACTTTCAAAACTAATTTTAATTCAGCAAATTTATTAAATAATTTGTGAAATGACTTAGTCTAAAACAAGAATGATTTTTACCCGAGGGGTACATTTACTTAGCATAAAGCATACTAAAATCTATTTTCAAATTTTATGAAGGGACCTGTTTGTATATGCTATAAAATTACTATTCTAAGCTGTGATATTTTACTTAATATAAAGCATGAATAATTTTTACTCGAGGGGTATATTAAATAGAGGTACTTAACTAAAATTTTATGAAGGGTTTTGTATATGCTATAAAATTACTATTCTAAGCTGTGATATTATTATTTTTTTATATATTTTACTTGCCGTAAATCATGAATAATTTTTACCCGAGGGGTATATTAAATAGAGTTACTTAACTAAAATTTTATGAAGGGGATCCCTATATTCTAAAATGTGATTATTCCTATATTTTACTGTAATGCATGACAAAATCTATTTTAAAATTTTATGAAGGGGGTCCGTATATTCTAAAATTACTATTCTAAGCTGTGATATTATTATTTTTTTGATATATTTTACTTAGTATAACGCATGAATAATTTTTACCCGAGGGGTATATTAAATAGAGATACTTAACTAAATTAAAATTTTGTGAAGGGTTCTGTATATGCTATAAAATTACTATTCTAAGATGTGATTATTATTATTTATTCATATATTTTACTGTAATGCATGACAAAATCTATTTTTCAAATTTTATGAAGGGGTCTCGTATACTCTAAAATGTGATTATTCATATATTTTACTGTAATTCATGACAAAATCTATTTTAAAATTTTATGAAGGGGTTATATACATTTATTATGAATAATTTTTACCCGAGGAGTATATTTTACTTTGCCTAAAGCATGACAAAATCTATTTTCAAATTTTATGAAGGGGTCCAGTATATTCTAAAATTATAAAGGTTTTATTTACGAGACAGGAGTATAATTTTTTGAAATATAAGATTGATTAAGTATAGCAATGATTTTATTAAGGGTAACTATTTTTTAATGCCTATTTAAACTATTTTTAATGTATATTTAAAATATTTCACCTTAGAAGTGTATAGGCCTTAATAATGCTACTTGTAATTTATTTTCATACCAGTATAATGTATTAGTTTTAAATAATTAATTTTGGGAAATATATATCGAAATGATTTTATTCTGTGGAAATATCTCTCAATATTTTTAAAAGTTTTGTGAAATGCTATTATTTATATGGAAAACTTTTAGGACTCTATATTTTTAAATTGTTAGTTTAAAAAGAACTTTATATACATTTTAATACTTCTCACAAGTAAATATGTTTATTATAAAATTTATATGTAGTAGGGAAAAAGTTATTTGAAACAGTTTTTCTTATTATTACAAATTTTTAATCCAATGTGTGGACCTTCATTAGAATAATGCAAAGTTAGTTTATAATGTCAGCCATGAATGTTTAAAATAGATCCTTTTTATTTAAAGTTTTTACTTGAATATTTAAAACAGTATTCACATTTTTTTTTAACTCGTTAAGTATTCTAATTAAACAATCTTCATTAATTAGTAGCGATATCTTGTAATGACTCATTGTGGGAAATCCCATGACGTCATACTTGGGAAAAACCGATGAGGTCATAGATAAGACTCGCTTATCTGATTAAATAGATAAGCGTGCTGAGGTGGGTTCATTCTTATAGTAGTTGTCCTAGAGATTGTATGCTATAATTAGTGCTCCGAGCAATTTTACTTTATTAATCTTTTTGAAAAAGTAATAAACGATGAATTCAAAAATTCAAACTCAAGTAAGTTGAAAAACTGTTTAGTATCATTCTCTATTTTTTTATAAGATTATTTTCCTTTCTAAATGATTTTAACCTAAGAGTTTTCCATATGTTATTTGATTGCTAAACGATTTATTTTTGAAACTCTCTAAATGAATCTATTCAAATACCTATCTATTGTAATACTAATTTTCTTGAAAAACTTCTAATTAGAAAAAAAAATTGTTCTTTTAGAAAGATATGACTTTTCTGTTTTGATCTCGCTATTAATATCTGTATGTGTGCTAAATGTATAGTTATTTTAGTGAATGAAATTTTAACTTAATTTAAACTATAAACAAAGTCATTATTCCCTAGCACTATTCTATATGAATTTTTTTTATAACATGTTATTGATGAACCCTTTTCGAAAAATAATTTATGTTTTCTAATTTAGTGGGAAACTGATTTAAACATCAGTCCCAGAAAAATCGACGCCATAGAAATAAGAGTTCTGAAGGAAATGGCTGAAAAAACCCCAGCACCTTCAACGCAAGAGTCTTCTCTGGTATATTATTACTATTATTATTTATTATTAGTGTGTAAAAATTTTAATAAATGTCGATTGTAAACGAGAATTTTCTTTTAAAGTGGGACATGGATTTTTCCCTCACGTCTAACCAAACAAATCTGATCGACCAAGTTGAGAAGATGTATAGAAGTGAGAGAGAGAAAAAAAATCAAATGATGGAGTCTCTGAAGGTATTTTTAAAAACTTTATAAAACAACTAAAGTTTAAATTAATTTTTTTTTTGGTAAAAGCTTATAGGGGATATTCTTTTTTTTTTTTAGCGTAACCTGCCCAGTATGGTTCAACCAACCACATCAAAACCCCATTCTGATGTTCCTAAGGTATGTTTTCTTTAGTATATAATAATTATAAGTTGTTTTTAAATTACCTATTTCAAACTTGAAAAGATAAAGTTTAAATCTTGATAAGATAAAGTTTAATTCTTGATAACGTAAAGTTTAATTCTTGATATCTCAAAGTTCAATTCTTAAAGCTTAAAGTTTAAATGTTGATAAAGTTTAATTCTTAAAGTTTAAATCTTGATATTACCTTTTTTTAGTAGGCATGTTTATAAAGCTAGGGTATGTATTTCTTTTCAGGATCAGCATGTGTGTGAATTGTGTAAAAAATCGTTTTCACGTAAGGACAACTTAAAGCGACACCAACTGATTCACACAAAGCAAAGAGAAGGTACATCAAATATGAACCCTTATATCTCAGTCGCAGGCCCATCTAGTGCCCGCCCTTCCGTCGCAGGCCAGTCAAACGTGGAGTCCTCTAAGGTAATTCTTTAAATATATTTTTTGTCTTTTTTTTTAATGTTAGTCCTCGAGAAAGATTAAATAGTTTTAAAGAGTTTTTTTTTAATAGTATCATTTAGAAAATTGGGAGGGTTTCGAGAGACTGAAATACATTTTCTGTTTAACTTAGGTTTTGTTTAATAAAGCTTAATGAGGGTTTTTTTTTTTTTAAATAAAAAATTAATTCTTTAAAAAAAAAAAATGTAAAAGTTTAATGAAGACTTAAATTTTAATGAAAATTAATTCTTTAAAAGTTAAATAAAATTTTAAATGAGGTTTTTTTTCTTCTTTTCAGGATGTTCACACTTGCGATGTGTGCCAAAAATCTTTCTACAATGCCTTCAATTTGAGACGTCATCGTGCTACCCACACAAAATCATCTAACAGTCTATTCACCTGCGAAATTTGTCAATCAACGTTTACCAGATTCGACAGTTTTCTACGCCACAAGAAGTGCCATTCAGAGGATGAAAGCTGTTTTAAGTGTGATATTTGTCAAGAAATGTTCACCCGGGCTGACAACTTAAAACGGCATTTAATATCACATGAAAACCCCCAATATAGATGTCCTGAATGTGGAGGAAAATTCCCAAGAAAAGAAAATTTAAATCAGCATATCCGCACGCAGCATAGTAGCACTTCTGAATACGTCTCGGTGAAGCGACCCAGGACAAACACACGATCCAGTACAAGACCTCGAAAAGAAACTACAGCCTTAAATGTTTTTAAAGTAGTCACGATTGATTCTGATGAGGACACTCACCATGACATCACAGTTTTCTTTGACTCTGCTCGTGAAGAATTAAGGGAGGCTCTGGAGGAAGCTGTTGCAGAAAGGGATGCAATCAAGTGGCATGTGATGATAAAGGTTATACTTGAAAAAATATCTGTAGAAGGCGAGCAGGAGCTACTCTCAACGTATTTCCACTCAGATACTTACGAACAATTTACGAATGATTCCATTGAAGAAAATTTAGAAGAAGCACATCGGAAAATTATCAGTTCATTCGAAAAATTTGTCCAAAGGGGGTCCGGATGGCTTCTCAAGGAAGTATCATATCTTGAACTTAAAATGGGAAAATATTCCCCTTTGAAAGGTAGCAGCTATATTCAACTCCCAAAAGACTTGAAAGGCAAAGAAGCCATACTTAATATCCAAAACTTCGAAGATCAGAAATGTTTTCTCTGGTGCGTCCTGGCACACCAATTAAACCTAAATTTTAAGGAACATCCCAACAGAGTCACCAAGTATCAACCGTTCGAAGATACAGTCAACATGAATGGCATATCCTATCCTGTACCATATCAGAAGATTCCTCTTATTGAGTCAATGAATGATTTAAGAATCAATGTTTTCGGGTACGAGGAGGGCGAAATTTACATCCTATATGTATCTAATAAAACGAACGAGGATGTGATTAACTTACTTCTTCTTTGTGATGGTGAAAATACCCATTACACCCTTATAAGGAACTTTTCAAGATTCATGTCACATCGAAGTGGTCATAAAAGTACTGCCTATTACTGCTATACCTGCTTACACGGATTCACAAGACCTGAATTACTAGAAGATCACAAGCCCTATTGCAGTAACCACACCCCGCAAGTAATTAAAATGCCAAAACCCGGTGAAAATATACTCTCATTTACAGGAATCCATTTGCAAGCTCCTATGCCCTACGTCATCTATGCAGATTTCGAATCCCTCCTCGTACCCATTCACACTACTGAACCCTCCAATAAGTCATCTTACCAAGTAAAGACTGCTCGTCACGAGGCTTGTGGGTTTGCGTTCGTTATTGTGGGCTCTGACGGACGCACCTATAAGAAGATAGAAGTGTATCGTGGTGAGAATGCTACAGAAGAATTTATTAAAGCCATCCTAAAATTCAAAGAAGAAATCACATCGAAATTATTAACCATCGCCCCGATGAATCTCAGTGACGAAGAGGAAGAAGCTTTCCAGCAAGCCACAGAATGTTGGATATGTCATAAGTCATTGGGCAAGGAACGCGTCAGGGATCACGATCACATTTCTTCAAAGTATAGGGGAGCTGCCCACCCCTCTTGTAATATTAACTTCAAGCAGAGTAAAGTGATTCCTGTCGTGTTTCACAATCTAAAAAAGTATGATGCACACCATATAATGCGTAAGCTAGGTTGCTTTAAACAGCTGAAAATAAGTGTGATTGCTGCCAATTTAGAAGACTACATCACATTCAAATTACAAGAATATCATTCCTCTATTCAATTCTCATTCATTGACTCACTGCTCTTCCTCCCGGCCTCCTTGGACAAGTTAACATCAAATCTGAAACAGTGCGACTTTAATATATTAAGAGAAAACTTTGCTCAAAATACAAGAACTGAACTACTATGTCGCAAAGGTATTTATCCCTACGAATATATGAATTCGTTTAAAAAATTTCAAGAAACCCAGCTTCCTCCACCCTCTGCTTTCCACAACACATTATCCAATCAAGATATCACAGAATCAGACTATGCACATGCGAAAAATGTATGGAATACTTTCAGAATAAACAATCTCGGGGAATATCACGATCTATACTTAAAGACCGATGTGCTTCTACTAGCCGATGTATTCGAAAATTTTAGACGTCTCTGCAGTCAATATTATAATATTGACCCATCCCACCTCGTCACTTCACCAGGCTTGTCTTGGCAGGCCTGTTTGAAAATGACTGAGGTGGAGTTGGAATTATTGACCGATGTGGACATGCTGCTGTTTATTGAAGAAGGCGTACGCGGGGGTGTGTCGCAGATCTCCCACAGGTTTGCGACCGCCAATAATAAAGATGTTCCAAATCATGTCCCCAGTGAAGAAACATCCCATATCATGTACTGGGATGCCAACAATCTTTACGGTTGGGCGATGTCCCAGTATATGCCCCATGGAGGGTTCCAGTGGTGTGATGGCTCCAACTTCACAGAAGAAAGCATATTACAGATACAAGATGACTCAAGTACTGGTTACATTTTCGAGGTGGACTTTGAGTACCCTGAATCCCTTCACGATGACCATAACGACTATCCTCTTGCCCCGCAAAGACTCACTGTACAGGAAGAAATGCTGTCTGATTACGCAAAGAATCTTCTACAGAAGGGGTTCAGAGGTACTCCGAAACTCATCCCCAACTTGATGAGAAAAGTCAAATATATTTCTCATTATAGAAACGTTAAATTATACATTGAATTGGGGTTAAAGCTAACGAAAATTCACAGAGTTCTCCAGTTCCAACAGTCCCCTTGGCTCAAACAATATATCGAATTTAACACGGAAAAACGCAAGCAAGCAACTAGTGCCTTTGAGAAGGATTTCTTCAAATTACTAAATAACAGCATTTATGGCAAGTGCATCGAAAATCTGAGAAAGAGGCGAAATATAGAGTTATCTAACCAAGAAAGAAGATGTGAGAAACTAGTCGCCTCTCCCTACTTCAAAAATTTCAAGATATTCGATGAGAATCTCGTAGCTGTTGAAAGGCAGAAGCCCAGTATCTTGATGAACCGGCCTATTTACGTCGGGTTTTCGATACTAGAGCTATCAAAGGTGCTCATGTACGAATTCCATTATAAATTTATCAAACAAATTTATCCTGGAAATCGTTCAGTTCTGCTTTTCACGGATACTGATTCTTTAACCTATCTCATCACGACTGAAAACCTACAAAATGAGATGTATCTCAATAGGTCGCGATTTGATTTTTCAGATTACCCCCAAGAACACCCCCTTTATTCTAACACGAATAAGAAAGTCTTGGGAAAATTTAAAGACGAATTAAATGGTGTGCCTATTCATCAGTTTGTAGGTTTAAAGTCGAAAATGTATTCGATTAAATCCTCCAAAGAAGAAAAAAAGCGAGCCAAGGGGGTCTCAACATCTATAGTTAAAAATAAATTGAAACATGAAGATTATGTGAAATGTTTGGAAAGACAAGCTACAACCTTTGAAGAACAGTCAAGAATAGGGCAGCAATCACACATACTTTACACCCTTAAACAGAATAAAAAGTGTTTGTCACCCTTTGACGACAAGCGTTATCTGCTAGAAGATGGAGTAAGTAGCCTAGCTTACGGACATTATAAAATTCCAAGATAATTAGAAAAAAAAAAATCTAAAATCTTTAGAAAAAAAAAAAAAAAAAAAAAAAAGAAGAAGGAAGATATCAAAATCTTCCAAACAAATTTTTGGGAATCGATTGTGTGATCTACCTCCCCGTGGTGATTCCTGGGACCAGGAAGTTTTGACTCTAGGTCACTTCTAGCTAAAAGCTCACACCTTAAGGCAAAATTCATTTCAGTTGAGAGTTTATATCTTAGATTACTTTCAGTTGAAAATCCTACTTTTGGCAATTTTTTAAACTAAAAAATTCTATTTTAACTCTAAATTCTATTTTTGGTTTAAAAGAAAAAAAATCTTAATACCTTTTTTAATGCATGAATCATTATTTCTAACATATATATTGAATAGCATACTCTAGTTGAAAAAAAAAATCGCAAAAAAATTTCTAAGTTCCCCAATTAAAATTAATTAAATTTCTAATTCGCTAAAATAAATCCCTTGAAACACACCTCGTATTCTAGTAGAAAATTCTCCGCGAAAAAAAAAATTGCTTCAAAAAAATTTCTAAGTTCCCTAATTAAAATTAATTAACACTATTCCTTAATTAATCCCCTTATCTTAGGTGGTGGAGGAGGGCACTTCGGGAGGAGGTGGGCACTTCGGGAGGAGGAGGGCACTTCGTGAGGAGGAGAGCACTTCGTGAGGAGGAGGAGGAGGACAGTTCGGGAGGAGGAGCCCTCCTCCCTCCTCACTCCACACTCCACCTCCTGGGGTCGGAGCCCCATTTCTTCTCTACTAACTTTCCTTCTCTCGCCATAAGCCTTTTTCGGTACTTTTCGGTTAGCCGGGCGCCAGTGATACATGCACATATATAAATATATATATTAATTCATACATATATGTGTGTGTAGATATGTGTAGATATATATATATATATATATATATATATATATATATATATATGTGTGTGTGTAGATATATGTGTATATATATGTGTGTGTATATATGTATATATATCACTGGCGCCCGGCTAACCGAAAAGTACCCAATTTTCTATCTTGACTTTGTAACTGATTTGTAATATTTTAAAAATGGTCTATTTATTGTACTTGGGTCTAGGACATAATAACCACTCAAAATAACTTATCAAAAGATTTATTTTCATATATTTGTACACTTAAGTTAGCTAAAATGTTAAATTGAACTACGTAGAATTACTAAGTTGTGTAAATCAGTTACTTTTAATTTTATAAACAAAGCACATCACTCACTTCTAACTAAATGTATCCAGATATTAGTCAATTTATTACAGTATTTCTTTCAAAATCATTTTTTAAACTGTTTATCGTCTGCTTCTTTTATTTATTTTTTTTTTTTTTTCTAAAGATCATTTGACTCTTTTCGATTTGGAAGTACAAATTCAATCAAATATGCCAGATTATTTCCATTACAGTAGGCTAGACATTTGTTGTTAGGTTTTTTTTCTCTGCACAAGTTCAATACCATCATATTAATTCTAGCTTCACGAATTATGAAAAGTATATCGAAACATTTAATGCAAACCACTTCTGTTGAATTGTAAAAATAATTATCACAAGGTAATTTTCGTAGCTAAAATTTCTTCTTTTCATTATCAGTAGCGAATTTGAAGACTTAGATTAGAAACTAAGAGCACAACATTTTCTTCTCTTTATTTTATAGATATAATCTACACTTTCTTTAATAATTATAATCAATAATTATTGATAGCATTATAATCTAAATACACTGAAAAATATTATTAATTACTATATAAAACAATAAATAAAATCAAAATACTGTCGTAAACAATCCGTACAAACGAACAAAGTACATGAAAATTTTTAAGTTATTATGGATCACTGTTTTGACGTCAGCAGATTGTGACGTCACCTGTAGCAGGCCCGGTGTAGGACACACAGCGACATCTCGGAGGCCCCGGTTTAACTTACAGCATTATGATACGATGACAACTAAATTTTCAAATTTAGCAACAAAAAATGAAATCAACTTCAAGTGACTATGAGATGCTTAATTCAAAACTCGCTTGCAATTGTATAAAAGTACTCATGTTATTAATATTGCCTCTTTTTTTTTTCTTTGCGTATCAGTTAGCGTGTTTCAGCATGAGCGGTTTATCATTAAAATATCTTTCTGCTAATATATTAAAATACAAATAAACAAAGTGATAGATAGCACAAATTATTTTTAAACGTAGATAACAGACAGCTGTTTCGCAGTTTCTAAAACTTCCTCATCAATCCAAGTTAAGAAGAAAAGTGTTTAAAAACAAATGCATGAAAACATAAAAGAGGGTGAGTAAGCAATGTAACTTACGGCCAAAGGCGAAATGGCCATGGTTTATCAACAACAGTGTGTTTTTAAAGTGTTAACAGTGTGTAACACCCGCCTGGATAAGTTCGATTAGACGAGTGAGACAGACAACAAACATTAGCTTATCCATATTCAATTTAATCTAGGTTGTTGACAATAGTGACACACGCAAAGGGCGCATGCTCAGATTGGAAACTTTTGTCGAAGAAATCTTCCCAGTAGGCACGTTTTTAAGCTGTTGTAAAAAGGACAATTCATTTCGTTGAAGAAACTGTATTCGCTGACGTAATAAATTCGAAAATATGTCTCGTTGATTTGGTTATTTTTGTACCGTAAATTTAACTCCATTTTCAATGCAATATAAAACGTTTTGAAAATGGTGTTTAAAATCGCAATATGTCCTCAATACTGACTTGTTAGTTTTACTATTTTTCGACGGCATTTTAATGCCGTAAAAAAGTAAAAAAAAAAAAAAGTAAAAAATTAAATATCGACCTACCATATCGTGATCCACATTTTGGGAACCGTTGCTCTAGAGTTTTATTCAATGAAAACGATGGATCTTAATGCTTGGAAAAAACAGAAACGATTCTCATTTTGCTCTTAGTCAATTTTAGAGCGTTGATTCAATTAACCACCCATTCCTATGTTCATCGCCAACAGACTTACGAAAGTGCATTATAGAGTTTTATTCAATTTAGATTTTTATCCAGTGTTTTATATACAAAAAAAAAAAAAAAAAAAAAAAAAAAAAAAAAACGGCGTATTTCAACAATCGACAAAAACTGCATTATGATTCCTATTTTGTTCTCAGACATTTTAAAACAGTAGATTCGATAACTATTGATTCTAATAGGCGTCGTGAACCGTATTGTTTGAAGTAACTGTGAATCGTGAACAGTATTGACTATTATATGATACAAAATTTAAATGTTAAAAATAACAAACATAGAACTTGTTTTGCCGCCTTCTACTTGGAAAACTCGAAAATTTTATCTCATTGTTTATAAAATCTCCTAATATTTGTAACCCGTGTACTCGGCACTACGGTTCACCCGTATACTCCACAGTAGTGCTTTTTGGGCTTCCGTAACTTCAACTGAGTATAACTTTGTTGGCAGTGCAATGATAACAAAATATAACGCATGATTTCGGTGCGAAATTTAAGGAGGAATCGAATTGTAATATTTATTTTTATGAAAATTCGCGTATTTTTTTTTTTTTTTTTAGTGAAAATGCAAATTTATGAAAGCATGTTTTAAAATAAAAAAGGCACGATTTGAAATGTTGGTCAGTGCGAATTCGCACTGTGGAGTTCACGGGTTACATATAGCTAAACATCGCTTTGTAATTCATAATAACGTCTTTTTTACATAATATAATAATAATAATACTATAAACTATAACAAAAAATTATCTTTTTTTTTCATACAGTATTAAGCTTTTTATAAGTTGTTATATTACATTTTCTGCTGTAACCTACCTTTGCAATGCATATATAGACATTAGATTAAAAAAAAATTAATAAAAAAACACTATTGAAGTTTTTGCTCAATACCTACTGAATAGTGCGCACCTAAATAATTATCATAAAATTTCAGGTAATATAAAAACGACAATAACAACGATAAAAAAAAGTTTTTTTTTTTTTTTACTTTAAAGAAAATATTTTTTACAGTAGCTTCTTTTTATTTTCTTCCAAGACTTGAACACTTGATAGCATTTTCGAAAGAAAAGAATTTAAAAAAGTGTCACCTTATACTGTATTTTTTTTTTCTCGCAGTGTTATAATGTCAAATGTTACTTTTATCAATCTTTTTTAAGTAATGCATAATTTAAAAAGAAAAAAAGAGAGATGAAGGCTTTTAACATATAAGTTAAAAGTTTGAAATACGTTTTTAAATTCATATTTAAAGTTCTTTAAACTACACGAAGAAGGTGCAATGAACTGAAATTTTACACTCTATTAATCACAATTGCTTCCCGAGATATCTAATGTTCGAAACCGAACGAGAGAAAAAAAAATAACGATTGAGGTACCCTTACACTGTTGTAAAGAAGTATTCCTGTGACATCTGCAAACAAAATAATACTCAACAAATTATTTAAAAGAATGAAAAAAAGTTTTTCGAAAAACGAGAAGAGAAAAAAAATCACTCATCTGTGGTGTTGTTAGTCTCGAAAGAAGACGCTCCCCCGTTTATAACTTTTATCTGGCATTTATACCCCCTGCGAGAATTATTTTCACGCTCTAGGGGTCCCGGCGAGGATCCAAATAGGCAGAAACCGGTACACAAGAAAAGCCAGGATGGTGCCTAGTCGCCCGGCTAAAAGCGGACCTGTCCGGGCGAAAAATACACGGGGCGGACCCCGTCCGGACCACTGATCCGAATCCGGGAGGACCAAGAAGGCGAAAAGATTGATAGAAAAGAGAGAGAGAGAGAGACGGAGAGGAAGGGGGAGGCAGGGATTTTTCCCTTTTTCCCTTTTCTGTGCTCCAAGCTTTAAGCGCGCAGCGCACCGAAAGTTCGCGTTTCATTAAACCAGGAAATTTTTGCTGGAGAAACGAAGAAGTGGGGAGGGTTGAGACGGTTTTCGCACGGGCTTTGGTTTCTGATGTGGCTAAATACATACAGAACACTGGGGCCCCCTCTGAAACTAACGGGCTAGAAAAGCCGGACGCTATATAAGTGCGCCGCTGATTCCAAGCAAACTTTTCAGAAGGTCTAGCTGAGTTGTGCCAGTCGCACTGTTTTGCAGTCTGTCTTACTTTTTCCGTGTGAAGACGTCTCTCTCAGGCTTGCTTTAGTATTTTGTGTAGCCCTATAGGATGTTCTAGAAAAGACAAAGCTTTGGATATTCGTTCCTCGAGCTATTGTCGTTTTTTGATTATGTCGTTCCGTGTACTGAGCTAGAACGAGAAACCTCAGATTTGATTCGAGTACTGACCTTTTGGATAAAGTATTTATAACAAAGGATATGGATCTACCTTTTTAATTTTTGAGATAATGTTTAAAATGCTCAAACAGATGTACAAGAATCGTACTAGATCAATGTGGTGGGTGTACTAGATCCGATTCTGCATCCTCGCTGTTGTGGAATGTGCCTCAGTTACAAAAGTGCCGTGGATTTATACTGGCATAAAATTATAAAAAACTCTTCATTTGGATTTTTTTTAATTTTGAGGCTCTGTTTTAACTTAAAATGATCGATGATTAGATGTACAAAAATTGCGCTAAATATATGTGAAAAATGAACATGATTCACTTCTGCATCCTCTTTATTGCGAAGTGTGCCTTGGTTCCGGTTACATGGAATTATACCACCATTAAATAATAAAAGCTTCGCAATATAAACTGTGATAATATATTCTTCGAAGTCAAATAGTTCAAATTTTTTATTCGGACTTCACTCGTTTTTTGATATTATTGATTCCTGCAATGATTTTGCAGTGCGTCAATTTTGGTGGGAATAATCAAATCTTGCAAACAGTATTTAAATAGATTATATGGATGAACTTTTTCAAGTTGAGGATTTATATGGATTTAAAATCACTAAGTGGATAAACTAAAATAGACAAGTTCCTGTATTTTCATTGCTCTGGAGTTTATCTTCTGATTACGTGGATTTCTTTTTATGTCAAGAAGATATAGTTATAATAAGAGAAAAACCGTCATGTGAGTCGAGAAATTTTTTGTCTCCGAAATAAAATAATTCTAATTTGCTGCAAGAACTTCCGTCGTTTTTTTTCATATTGTTGTCCTACGGCGTTGTTTTATGTGAAAGCTCAATTGTGGCATGGGTTTTAAATCTTGCAACCTAATATTTAAATTCAAGGATGTGTATCGACTCTTTCATTTTTTGAGGTTCTATAAAGATTTAAAATTTCCAAGTGGATGTACTAAAATAAGGTTTCTGCATACTTTACTCTTTGATTATGGGGAATCAATACCTGTTTAAAATAGGAGAAAAAAGCTCATTTGAATTGCGCCAATTTTCTCTCGGGGTAAATGGTCAAAATTTGTTGCTTGAACTATAGTAATTTCTGTTGGATCAGACATCGTTTTAATATTTTATTTTACGCATTGGTGTAATTCAAGGAGCTTCGGTTTTGGCATAAAGCTAATTGTTAAAGTACATTCATTTACATTTTCAAACTTTGGACACTCAATTTGTTTAAAATGCCCAAGTAATGTGCTAAAAGTTTTTTAAAAGTTTTTAAAAGTTTTTGTCACCAAGTTTTTTAAGTAAAATTCTGTATCCCCGTTCTTGTGAAGAGAACTTTAAAAATATATTGCGTGAATTTATAACAATGTTAATTAGTCAAAAAAATTTCATTGCGCCAATTTCACAAAAGTTATCTAAATGATGTATAGTAATTGTATTATTCCAATTTTGAACAAATAGTTAACTCTGATGTTCTTTATTTGTTTAAAGCGCTCAAATGGTTCTACGAAAATAGACAAGCTTCTGCTTTGCCGATGTTTTGAATTGCGTTTCACTATTTTACTTTCTGAATTTTTATTCTAGTTTCAAGAGCAAAAATTCAAATTTGAACTATGATAATTTAACAGATTTTAAAATATAAAATATTACAGTATTTTTCAAAACTCTTATTTGCTTAAAGCTCTTGTTCTATTGCTATAATAAATCAGTCTATTTTAATAAATATGGTACAATAAATCATATTAGTATTTTAAAATTCTTTTTCAATTTCAAAAGTTTTTAGCAAGTGAAATTTCCTTCTGAGCCTTTAAAATGCTCAAACTTAAAAATATACATCATTATCTTCTAATTAAATAGCCTTATGTACTTTAATCATAAAATATTTATATATATATATTTTTTTTTTCTGGCAAAATACTATAAGAATTTCCTGACCAAATATATAAGCAGTTTCGCTTTCAATAAGAAAAAAAAAGATAAGTTTTATTAATCAGCTGAGCTTAATAATCATGATGCATAAATTTTTAAAGAAAAATGTTTACGTTATTATACGTTACTGTAGTTACTTACGTTATTATACGTTAATGTTTTTGCAAGAAAAGAAGATTACTCTTTCACTATGTGAAAAATTTCATTATTTTGTTTTAACAACTGTGATTACCAACCATGTGGTTTCAGTTCTTACGGATTATGAATAAGGGATAACTTAACTTTTTCTTGTGATAATTTTTAATTCCACACCATACTTTCATACAAGCCATAATGTGTTGACTACAGATTCATTTGCAAGTCACACTAATGCTTTTGGGAGAAAGGATTACTCTTTTAACAAGTAAAAATCTCAAGAATTGTTTAATGACACTTAGGTCGAACAATTATCTGACATCAGTTTGAAAGGATTATAAAAAATGGAAAACATAATTTTTCTCTGGTGATGATATTTTTTATAGGTATTGATTCAAAATACAATATAGCTTTATGTTAATATCTACAAACTTTATTCTTATTATTATTTAGTAATTGACTAAAATGGTAATTGTCTGTAAAATTTCTACAAAATTTATCGTCATTGAATTTTCAAGCAGATTTGATTCAAATATGCAATGCATTAATATTTTCATAAGAAAAGGAGATTACTCTTTCAGTATGTGAGAATTTCATGATTTTTCTTCAAATAATTATGTTTATCAACCATGTGGCACCAATTCTTACGGATTATGAGGAACGGATAACTTAACTTTTCTTGTGGTAATTAAAAAAAATCATTTAAGTTAAAAAATTATGTGCCATAAATTTAAAAGGGTTATAAATAATGGATAACTCAATTTATTCTAGTGATTTTTTAAAAATAAGTATTATTTTAAATTACCCTATATAGTAATGTGCTTTCAATTTCTAAGGATTATGAAGAACAAATAACTTATTTTTTTCTGGTGATAATTTTTTAGAAGTATAATTCTAATCAATTTCATGATAAATGTAGTAATAATTTTTATAAAATTTAAATTATTAATGCATTTTTTTCAAATTAAAATTGATCAATTATACAATTGAGAATTTTTTTTCGTGTAATTGAACAAAATGTGTATAAATGTATTTATAAAAAATTTAATTTCCTTTCTATCTTAAAAGAAAAAAATACTTATATTGTGTTTTTCAACTGATTTTATTTAAATACATCTTATGATTTTTTTTAAAAATTACAGCACCTATTCAACGATAGTATAGCATATTTGAATTCAACATAGAATGATGATATTCAATATGTAATCAACTTTTACGTTATGAATAAATAACAACGCTTTCTACAACACAAGTATTTTAATGAAATTCTTTGCACTAAGTAAATGTGTCGTAATTTGATAATAACTGATTTTTACAGAAGTTAAATAGATGACGTTCTCGTTAAAGGTAAAAATAAAAGGTAGTGCACATCATCATACTGCATGGGATTTTATCTCTGTGAGAGCAATAGAATTTTTAAAATGTTCGGAAACTATATAAGGATGTAGTAAGTATATTGAATACTCACAAGTTTGTATCAATCTATTTGTGCAATTGCATCTAAGACGTTTACATAAAAGCTGAAAATCAATGAGTTAGCATTATAAAATAGATTTATGTATGTTATTCTTAAAATGTCGTGACTTTTATCAAGTGTGTGTGACATCAGCGGGATTTAAACAAACTGAGAAGTGACACAGAAGCGTGATTTTAGGTAAACCTGCTGAATGTCCATAAACTGATTAAAGTGATTTGCAAGTTATACCGAAAATGTTTTCACGAAACTTAAAATCAACAAGTGAGCACCAAATTCATTTGCGTATGTTTTTCTTTTCAAGAGTGATTTTAGTGTTTTTATACGTCAATGGGATTCCTTGTATTTTCTATCCTAGGATGCTTTTAATGAATATACAATGTGACTGTGGCAGTATTCCCTTTTTAAAAGTTTGCGCAATAACACGGTAAGATTTTTTTATCATTGTACTTTAATGCATTTAGGTTAGAAATAATTAGCTTTTCTAAATCTCTTTCTTTTTTTTCTTTTTCTTTTTTTTTAAAGAAAATAATTCCAAATTATTTGCAATCTAAACAAAATATTCAGTACAGAAAAAATCTAGAACTTTTATCGATATGCTAAATATTATATCAGTTAAAGAAAAAATAAAGATTAATGCATATTTTCTGTACAATTTCTATCGATTTTGTAAAACATAACGTGGTTAATGCATGCTAATACACAATAAGATCAAAATTGCGAAAAATATGCTTCTATTGTCGTAAGAAAGACTGGAGAATTTTCCTTCCACTACTATGCGAATGGGGTCTTGTAAGAAAAAAAAATAAAAACTTTTCTATTGACAGAACTGTTTTCACGCCAGAAAAATAGTAAGATTTATAAATATATTTAACTTCTATTTTAAAAGATACATTCTTCTCCACTGTTGTAAATAAAATCTGCAGAATTATTTTCAATTGACAATCTCTTCGTAATTTTTTTCCTTCATTTCACAATCGGAGTGCCGGTCACTTTACCTTTAAATGGGGGTTACCCTTTAACCCTTTACCCCTCTAAGATATGCCAAATATATATTTAAAAAATCATTATTACATATTTACAAGAAAAATATAACAAACATTTATTTTCATTTGGTTATTTATTTATTTTTGTCTTAACGTATGCAAATATTTTTACAAATTTACTTATCACATTTTTTATTTTTTTCATTTTCAAAGTTTTATAATATTATTTTTTTAAATTACCATACATTTCAAAACTGAAATTCAAGTGAAAAGTTTGAAAATTACATGATCTTCTGTTCTAAGATGCTTGTTTATTACACAAATATGTAAATAATAATAAAATATTTTCAACAAACAAATATATAACAAATGAAATATTTTCTTTCCTATTCTTTAGGCTAACTTTATTGGTCGAAACCATGAATTTTATCTTTGACACTCTCGAAATTTTTAATATACAATAATGAACTATTTACTCTTATTTCTTAAGCTATCTTTATCGAGGAAATCCTTAAAAATGTTTTTACACCCCATTGAAGTTTTTGATACGCAAAAATGAAATATTTTCCCTAATAGTCGTTATTGTGACATCAAAAATGGTCGCAAGTGTCACAGTCACAAAGGTGACCAAAATGTGTTATCGTTAATTCATCCATTATGACACTCACTTCCTGACGTTATAAATTTTATCTTTCACACTATTAAATTTTTTAATATGCAACAATGAAATATGTCCCTTCTTATTTCTTAAGCTATCCTTAATATGGAAATCATATATATATATATATATATATATATATATATATTGCCGTCTGGAAATTTTTGATAAATAACAATGAAATATTTTTTCTAATAGCGTAGACAGCTATTACTGTGATGTCAGAAATGACCACAAAAGTAATAAGTCACAACAGTGACTAAAATATGTTTTGTTAGCTTGTCACATTATGACTCTCAAGTGACCATTACTTTCTGACATCATAAATTTCCTCTTTCATTCTCTCGAAATTTTTAGTATGCAGCAATGAAATATTTTGCTCATTATTTCTTAGGCTATCATTTTGGTAAATCGTTATTTTTCTTTTCACCTTCTCAAAAGCTTTACTAATGCAACAATAAAATGTTTTCCTCCTTAATTTAATATAATAAAAAAAATCAGATTTTTTTTTTTTTTTTTTTTCCTCTCAAATATGGAACAAAGCTAAGAATTAACGAATTTCGTAAACTCTGCATTGGTGAATTACATCTATTTCATTTCATAAAAAAATATGTAAGTGAAATATGAACAGACACAATTTGCTTTCAAGAAAGGGAAGGTATTTTGAAATTTTAAAAGGAAAAAAAAAAAAAAGAATATGGCATTTAAGGGATTGGGGTATGTTTAAAATATATATATATTTTATTAAACAAAAGTCATCTAAGAGTGCAATTAATAAGCACTTGAAACTTTATTAATAAAAACCTTAAATAATCAATAAAAAACACCACGATCGCTCTGATATCAGAAAATAAGAATTTTCAATGCTAAAAGTTCATAAAGCTTTTCTTATTAATTTTAATGATGTCTTAGATATTTTTTATTACTTATTGTATTATGTATTGAATAATTCATATAAATAAAATTTAAGTTAAGTAAGTAAAATTTAACTTATTGTAAAAGTATTCAGAACACTTTAACGTAAGTGTTCTCAATACTTTTCGTCACATCGTTCTAATTCAGAAAATGTTTCTATTTTGTAATAAACTTTATTACTATTAAATTGATCACATACACTACTAAATATTGATACAGACTATGCGCTCAGTTTAAAATTTATCTAATTGAATTTCACTTTATTTTGCATATTTCCAGTTACACATATGTGTGATTATTTATTCTATTGATTTATAATTACAACATTTATTTTCAACACTGATTGCTAAAAAGTACCTAAACTGTTTTTAAATACATTAAGAATGCTTTGAAATAAAAATTTAAAATTAAGTTGAAGCCTTTTAGATTTTTATTCCAAACTTTACCAATATTTCTCATTTAAAAAATATATACAAACATGCATGCGAAATATAGAGAGAAAATTCGGTCCATAAATTAATAATTTTAAAATTTAATAATATATATATAGGTCTACAAATCATTATGTAGAACGAGGGTGCTAAAATTATTTTATACTAAAAATAATTTAAGCTTAAATATTTAAACAAACATATGTTTTCTTTAGCCAGTCAAAAGCTTTTGCGGCACCTATAAAACAACTTTTGCCACCCTAATACTGCACGTGCAAGAAAAGAAATTTCATCGGCGTTGCTTTTAGAACAAATTTGATATAATGCTAGGGTGATTTTCTCTTATGAATTGGAATTAGTTAATTTTATTAAAAATGCTTGGTAGAAATATGGAAATATATATTTTTTAATTTGCAATCAAATTTATTTTTCTATTATTTATTTTTTATATATTGACAAGATATTTTTAAAAAGACATACCGGAAAAATTATTCGAATTGCAAACTCTTGAATACGCTAACTATATTGTATTTTTAGCCCTTACTTGCAATAGTTATACACTGTAGAAATTTATCCAAGTAAAATTACGGGAAAGCCCAGCAGAAGGGATCCCAAGAACGCCAGTAAAAAATGGATTTTGTCCATATAAACATGCCATTATTTCAAAATTGATTCATGGCAAAATTCATTTGATTGGATCTTTTAGCTTGAAAAAGAACGTTTCCCGTAAAATGATGGTAAATAACCGTGAACTTATATAAATACATTTAATTTTTGTACATTTTTATGGTTATACACGCATAATTAAAATGAAATCACATGTGCAAAAATAAATGAAAAAATATTAAACACAATACAAAAATAAAAAACTATGAACATGTTATGGGATTCTTCAGAGCAGCTTCATAAGCACAATTCATACTAAATATGTGTTATTTCGTCGAATATTGTATTCCTAAAAATGACAATATGAAACTCCTTGTAACATATCTAAAATATCCAGGATGATTGAAATATATTATTAGCAGGATGTAAATAAAAATAAATAACATGATGAAAAAAAGGTGTAATAAAAAGCTGAGTAAAAACTAAGAAATATAATATAAAATATTATAGAGTAAACACATGCAAATTTCGAGTGAGTAATAGAACAATAATTGTGCAAAATCAACAAGATGAGTACAAATTGAAGACTATATATATATATATATATAACCACAATTTTAATACACCATTGATAGGCCACAGGGAAATTAAAGTATTAATGATTGAGAAATAAATTAGAAAGAGTGCTAAAATAATATTTTAAAATAAAAACCTATTAAAACGTAAGAAACGAGACAGAATTTAATAACTCTGTATATTTAAAATTTAAAAAAATATATTTTTTTAAATGCTGCATTATGTACGGATAATGAATTTTTTAAGACAACTGAAATCTAAATAAGTCGTTGTACTTAAAATAGGTTAAATATGTGGTTGGTTTTAGGATAAATTATTCAAATATGAATAATTTCATGACACAGAAAAGTTAGATATTCTGCTTTACTTTTGATGCATTTTCTCGCTTCGTTTATATTGGACGCAATATCAGATTTGCAGGTATATGAATTTATCCGTAAATTCAAATAAACAACATAAAGCTTAAGAGGGTGATTTGTATATTTTGTGTAATGTTTATTAACTTTATAGCGTTTTCAAAACTTATCAACATATTTTACAATATATGAAGTCTGTGTAAATGTGCATGATTAAGTTACAAGTATATAGAAAAATAGTTATTACAGGCGACAAACATATAGACACACACATGCATAAACACACGCACACACACACATATACGTATATACAAATGTTTTGTGAAAACTCTTTAAATGCTCATGTTACATAATTGCCAGATTTAAACATATATAGTTATGTCATGCTTTTTTGTAAATATATAAATATTGAGAAAATTTCTAGATTTTATTTTAATTTATGTATTTCCTTCAATTTCTGTATTTTCTCATTCTACAAAAGAAAAAAAAAAAAAAAAAAAAAAAAAAAAAAAAAAAAAAAAAAGATCGCCTTTTTTTTTTCTTACTTGCTTGCCCTTTTTTTTTTTTCTTTGAAAAAGAAAATAATCTTCAATCCGAGTATGGATGTCTATAAAAGTTTTTATTGGGTTAAAAAAAATATTTTGATTTATTTATTTATTTATTTTTGAGCGTAGTCTCCTACAAGCTGAAGAGTATTTCAGTTTTCCGCAAAATTTTCTTTTCAGTTGAATTTCTCATTACGTCTTATCATTTTGCTCTTCTGAACTCTAAATTACTTAAATCATCTTCTTTGAGACATATGTTTTGTTGATTTGAACTAAAGCATACCTCTTATTCAAAATGCTTAACAATTTATTTTACGAGAGCACATATATTTCATAAGGATTTTATTATACATTGGCTAGTTTAGGTTATATTGTTACAGAGAAGGGATACCTTTAGTACAGAGTATTTTGTAAACTGGACCAAATTCGATGGCCCTCTCAGTCTAGTTGTTAGCATGCTGATCACAAAATGAAGAGATTGGGTCAACTTTCGTAGGTTCGAAACAACCGTGAACTGGGTGGTGTGATTGTGTAGGGTTTTTACGATTTTCTCATTGTACGATAATGCTAAATGTCACTTTCTCTTCAAAAGTCTTCTCTGAAGGCATCCATTTATTGGCAATATGGATAAAATTGGCCGATGCTAGAAAAATATTTCCTAAATCTTTCAGGAATTGAATTAGAGCACCTTTATATATAATAGAATGGTGACACATAAGCAATAAAATAATTTTGGAAAATGCAAATTGGCGAGCTTGCTATTATGTTGGACTTGGCGAAACTACCATTTTTGCAAAGCTAGTGTTTGTTCTTTTGTTTGTCTCACCCGTCTAATCGAACTCGCATATGCATGTATCACCAAGTTCTACAGTGTGGGTTACCATAACTTTGGACAAAAACTTCTATCTTAGCATATCCCCTGTGCATATGTTATCAACTATGTTATGTACAAAGGCACGCTAACTCGAATTATTGTTGCCGGTATAAAGAAAATTATTAAAACATCGCATAGTCAATCTGTTTAAACCAAGCTATTATCAAACTCCCGGACATCGAGCCAAACTTCTCATTTTCTAAGCCTTTGCGTAACGCTGTGTGGATTCAGACAAATTAAAATATTCGAGTAATTTTTTCTTCACGTATAAAGTTGATATTCGAATTCATTATTCATCATGTATACAGTCTTACATTCCGGTCTGGATACTTTTTCACTCAGTTGGAAAAATTAGACTCATATGATTTATTTACCAACTCCTGTGATTGTGTTAAAATAATAAATAAAAAGAAAAGTGCCCAATTATACTGATGGCATTGAGCTCACAGGCTATTCACACTAATTGTATATTATACTCTTATTTCAAAGATTAATGCGCCTCGAAAAATAAAGAAATCGACAATAAACTAAGGAGGGGGGTTAGCCCCCCGTTCCCCCCTTTATACTTAACCAATAAACCCCCAAAACTAATCAGGGAAGCGCCTTATCACAGTGAGCCTATATTCAAAAGTTGAAGCAACTCGGATAATTCTGCATGGAAAACCCATTTATCTAAATTAAGGTGGGGGATTAGCCCCTTCCTCCCTTTATATTTAACCAATGAACCCCCAAAACTAATCAGGGAAGCGCCTTATCACAATGAACCTATAAACAAAATTTGAAGCAAAACGGATATTTCTATCAAGAGTTATCGCGTTACGTACATACATACGTACATACAGAACCGTCGGGCGTATTAGCTCTCAGGCTTTGATAGCCTGTGAGCTAAAAACGTGTTTCTTTTAATTAAATTATCTTTATAACCGCGATAGTTTTCTGTGAAACTTGAGAAGTTGATGAATATAGAACTTTTTAAAGACAGGCATACACCTGCGAGGTTTAAAATTGTTTTTTTATTCTAAAAGTTATTTGTATATTTGTAATTTCTTTCATAAATTTTGTTTTATTTCTATGTTTTGTTTCTTTAATGAAGGTCTCTTCAAATGCACTTTCATAATAAAAGTAAATATAGCTCTCTCTTAAAACAACAAAAAAGTCTCTTTTGACAGATGTTTTCGGATGTCACCAAAACGTTCAATTTAATATTCCTCCCATTGTGCGCTAATCCTCGGTAACAAAATCATTCATTCATTCATTCAACTCAATTTATAATAAATATCATTAGTTCCAATAATAGAGTATTTTAGAATAAAACGGAAGTCATACCTTTCCAAAATCCCTCTAAGCTATTTCTGAACAATAGCAGTCTACTTTACCCCACTCATCACGCAAGTACAGCTAACTGTCGCAGGCAAATGCAATTAAATACAAGTCATGTGCACATACACGAATAATAATCATTGGGCAAATATCGAAAACACTTGCACTCAAGAATGATTTAGTAAGCTCTTCTTGTCAGCTCGTGATCTATCAAAAGTTTTGACTTGTCACGAACATGCAGAGACATGCAAAATACTTGCTTTCATTTGTAAGCTTTATTGTGATAGTTTGCAACGAGCATGTATTCGATATCGAGCTGTTCGCGGCGTGAGAACGCATATCACCATATATCACAATTATAATCCCCGGTGCAGAAGTGTGCATTATCTGCTGAATATATCAAGTTTGTCTGAGAATTATTCGAAAGCTTTTGGCGATAAATTCATGCATTTGAGATAGGTTGAGAGGTGGGTATTCGCATAAGGGATTTCTCAATAAAACCTTATCAGATTATTGTTATATCGTATGAGATAGCATCAAATAAGAGAGATATAATGTAGTGATTTTAGAGCTTGAGTATTAACTAAAACTGCTGAGCGTAAAAGAACAGGATGACGTTCATTAAATTGTAATTAGTAGTTCTTATGCTGTATGTATAATAATTTTCTTATCACTCAAAACAATTTATGTGACATATATCTTTAATACCAGATCAATAGTCACAATTAAATTAATAAAAATGTATCATATAGCTTAAAACGTGAGACATATAATGTAGTGATTTTAGAAATTGGAGTATTGCTGAGCATATAAAAATTTGATAAACGTTATTAACTAGTAATCAGTAGTTATTATGCTATGTGTGTAATATTTCTAACTATCAATCAAAGCATTTTATGCGAAGCATACAGTGAGCGTCAAAAAGAAGTAAATCCCATTTTTCATTTGTAAATCGAAATAAGTTGGATTGCACGGAGGCTTCTTTCATCGCACATAGGCTTCTGTATATTGTCTGAAGATCACAACTGAGAAACAGTTACATCTAACAAAACTCTGAGAATCGCCGGATACTTTGCAAAGAAAATAATTATTGCGTCTCCCCAATAACTTTTGGAGTCATGATGTTTTGAAATGTGTCCAATGTTCTTCTATGACCCTGTATTTTTGATTAATAATGTAAAGTAATAACATGGAATTAAATAAGAGTCTAATTTCTTATGAACATTTAGCAAAAAGAAACACAACAAGAAATAATCCCCATACTCCAAAAATGCTCCGAATTTTTATTTGTCAAAAGAACAAGAGATCTTCAATTTTGATCCAATTCATCATTATTATTTTTTTTTTTTTTTTTACATAATTTAAAACAAAGTTGAAGTAAATCTAATGTGCTCTTTTTAACTCTCTTTTTTGATATCCTTTCGTTACAAAAGTGAAATTTAAAGATTACAATTGATTTTCATTAAGGGGCTACTTCACTCAGACGAAAACACCCGCTCGCTAATGTTAATCCTATGGAGGAAATTTTTGAAGATATCTCGTTCGCATTTCAATATTTTTAAATGATTTTTTTTGCATTGGATAGCTGAGGTCAATTTCTATGCACGCTCCTTTCTACTTTTTCGATTTTGATTACAAGTTTTTTTTTTATTACGATACTTTCCCTTTCGAAACCGGTTTTGAAAGTGAAAGTATCCTCAATAAAAAAACTGCAACAAAAATCGAAAAAGTAGAAAGGAGCGTGCATAGAGATTGACCTCAGCTATCGAATGCAAAAAAATCATTTAAAAATATTGAAATGCGAACGAGATATCTTCAAAAATTTCCTCCATAGGATTAACATTAGCGAGCGGATGTTTTCGTCTGAGTGAAGTAGCCCCTTAAGAATCATGTCGCATTCCAACTCAACAAAATAATTTTGTCACAATAAAGTAATATTTATACGTTAAGAATTCGAAAGGATTGAGTAATAAAATGTAATTAGTAACTCAATAGAAAATAAAATTTCAAGCGAGTATTAAGTACCGTTCATCTTATGGACAGTACACTCAAGAATAAATAAATGAAAATCATAATAATTTTTTTTTGAAAATTTGAGTAAAAAATGGCGTAACTATCCACGCACTGGTCAAACATCTTTTTATTTTCCAAAGGAAAAGAATATAAATAAAAAGAAATTTAAAAGAATGAGAGAATATAAATATCGAAGGAAATATATGAATCTGAAGGAATGTAGATTTTATTATAGATTTTATCTACCCACCAAAACGCCCGACATAACTAGATGCTTATTTTTGGCAGTTATCTAACATGAGAGTTTACAATTTTTTCATAACTCTCATGCATAAATGGAACACAATCAAGCAATGCATAATTTATTTTTGAAGGGGTGAAAAACAAATTTTGCACTTAAAATACATATAAAGCGGTGGTTCTCAAAAAAAAAAAAAATAATAATAATAGTAATAATAAAAAAATAAATAAAAATAAAATAAAATAAAATAAAATAAAATAATAATAAATTCTCTGTTCAACAACGCTATCTATCTGACACATTTTCTGACTCGTTTTTAAACTTAAAAACATGACACTTGCTGGCGTGACTACTGAAGTAATTTGGAATCGAATAGTTTTTCTTTTTTGTGATAAATGAATTACATCTTGAAATATAAACGATTGTTGTCTTAGAACCACATCCCCCCCCCCCATTTCCCATGCTGGTTATAGGTGCAGATTCCCAAAATCTGGAAGGAGCCAGTGGCTCCTAAACCCAAAAAATCCAGTGGCCACATTGTGAAACAAACACATAAAAACAATATTTTTTTCACAATTAAATTTGGACAATGGAATATTGAATCTTCCCACCATAATTGCATACAGTTTGTAGGAAAAAAATTGTAATGTAAGATCTGAATATTTTTTGAATAAACGATTCTCTAAAGTTTTTTTATCTGTAAAT
The DNA here is from genome assembly GCA_963931845.1 of Maratus michaelseni. NCBI lineage: Eukaryota > Metazoa > Arthropoda > Arachnida > Araneae > Salticidae > Maratus > Maratus michaelseni. The sequence continues at coordinate 139,694,131 of OZ007596.1, forward strand.
AAGCTTCCCCCACACCCCCCCCCCCCAAAAAAAAAAAGGATTTTTCATAGCTGAATATAAATGCTCGACTTAGGAAACTTGCATAAGAAAATATGTCTATAAAAATCAAAATAAAAAATAAATATATATGAAAAAAATATGGAGAGGATTTATTTTCTTTTAGGTTTTAGATTTTAATAAAATAAATTTAACAATTTCTGACATTTTCGAGGATGATGGAGAAAGATCGAATACTAAAAGCCTCATTGCAACTTTTGTTGCAAGGGGATTTTTTAAAGGATGTATTATTAAAGAATTTTTTTAATACCTATGGAAACAAAAAAAGAAATTAAATTTTTGTGACCGATTGCCGATTTCCATGTTTTATTATCACAACTCGATGAAATTCACAATTTTTTTTTTTTTTTTTTGCAATTGATTGATGAACTTCGCGGTTTTTTCGCGACCAATTGAAAATTCGCGGGATTTTTTTATCCCCCGAGACTAATTGGGGAAATTCACGGTTTTATTTTGCGACCGATTGGAGAAATTCGCGGTTTTATGTCATCCGCAATTGATGGAATTCATGGTTTTATTTGGCGAGTAATTGACGAAATTTTCAAAATTTTTCAGTGACCGATTTGAAGAAATTTTAGATTTCTTTTCATGGCTGATTGGCGAATTGATTTGCGGAAAGCTAAAAATAAATAAATAAATAAATAATGATAATTCGAGGAGTTTTGCTAATTCGTGGAAGAATCGCATGCCAATATCTATGTGTACCTGTAAGAACATATCTATAAAATCCCAGAGCTACAAATTTATTCTCTTCTCAGCGCAAATTTTACTGTGTCACGGGCTTATTGTGGCATGCCATTGGCACAGAGTTTATTAGCGACGCATATCAACAGGATTTTTTATCGATTCTGCGGACATTGCAGATTTATTAGTGGTAATGTGGCAGTCATATTTTTTAATTATGGACAATAGAAAAAAGAAAAAAAAAAGAGCTAAATATTGCTGAATTATGGAGGAGAATGCGCGGATTTCATATTATATAAAAAAAAAGTGGAAATCTCCCTTTGGACGAAAAAGGGACATCCATGTAAAACACATGGCGACTTAGACATAGAAAGTTAGTCGCCAAAGCAAAAACATCGCCACGTGGCGACCGGCGACCGTGAATCTGCACCTATAATGCTGGTACGGAAATTTTCTTCAAAACGCCAACTTTGAATGTATTTTCAAGAAGATCTTCTACCTTTAACGAAAATTGGAAAACACTGTTTGATTATAAAGTTTTTTAATGAAAGTACCTGCCAAATTTACGCATTTGTGAACAAAAATGGATTAAAAAATTTGCCAGAAAATAAGCGAGTTCCGATATCAGAAGAGCCTTAAGAAAAACTAATGCCGAATATTTAGAAATCTTAGATTTATTACAAAAATACAAAACCATCCTGACACGATGTTCAGAAGTTTTAAAAAATAATTATTAAGACATTAAATATTTTTTGTGATAGCATGAACTTTGAATACCTTTCCACAAAAAAAACTTTTTGGCTATGTTTTTGTTTGCAGAAATTCTTTCAGAAAATCTTCTCTCATGCAGAACAGAAAAAAAAGTATCAAAGACGAATTTTCCGACCTAAAAGAAAAAGGTCTCTGCATTCTCACTGTAAAAAGTTTGCAGCAAATTCATCCGTTTTTACAGGAAACGGCTGCTTAACCATAATAATCTCTATATTCTTGACCAATGAGAATGCTTCATAATATGGAAAAGTAAACGTAAATTACACTGAAAAAAAATCCGTTGATTGCCAGTTCAATTTCTAGATTTTTACGTTTTTTTTTTTTTTTTTTTTTTTTTTTTTTTTTAATGAAAATGATTTTATGAATGTGTAAAAAAAGTACGGATTTGAGAATATCTTTGACAGATAAAGCTAACCTTTCATTATCACTAAGAGTAAATAAAATAATTTATTTTATTGGGATTTATTTTTATTATTACATTGGAAAAAAAATCCATAAAATCACGGAAATTGTACTGCAATACGAAAATCCCTTTTAGAATGTAAAAATATAAAAAATCTCAAAGCCCTAGCGAAAAAGACAAATTTCTAGACTATTAGCACTATTATCAGTCAAGGATATTCCTAAATCCATATTTGATAATTTCCGACACATTCACAAAATTATTTCGTCGGAGAAAAAATTTCGTAAAAATATGAAAATTCTACCGGCAATCAACGGATTATTTTTTCTTTTCTTTTCTTATATATATATATATATATATATAATATATATATATATATATATATATATATATATATATATATATATTTTTTTTTTTTTTTTTTTTTTTTTTTTTTTTTTTTTACAGTGTAGTTATAAAAATGGTTGAATGACTGGACAGTTAGTTCATGTGTGATGCCGGAATAAAAATAACATACGCACAGTTCGCTGGGGTCGATTTTCAATACAACCTCATATGAAGTTGCCAATGGATTAGAGGGTTAATGCGCATTTATATATGGTTTCGGCATGTGTCGTTTGTGTTAACCATTTTTCTATATTTTTTATTTATGTACGCACATTTACACAGCTTCCTTATGCAAATTTCATTAATTAGAATGGAAAAAAGTATAAAGTTAATAAAGATTATGAAAAAAAAAATACTAAAACCCCCCTCTTAATTATTTTTCTTGTTTATTTGAATTTATTGAAAATTTTCCATATGTGCAAATCTGATTTCGCATTCCATATAAAGGAAGAAAAAAAATGCATCATAATTTTTGCACAATATGTAATTTTTCTTCTGTATTGAAGTTCTTCATATTTCACCAATTTATCCAGAAACTAGCCACACGTTTCTATTTTAATTTTAAGTACCATAACTAGTGCTTAATTTGCGCCGGAGCTCACTGGATCCCAGCTCAGGTATTTTTTTTTTTGTTTTATAAATTAACTTTGATGTTTAAATATTGTCGGAACCCACGGGAGCTCATAAATGCTATGCACCGAAGCTCACATGAAAAGAACGATGCTTTGTGTTCGTTCAAAAAATATTGGAACAGATTACAAGTAATATAAATATAAATGCTGGACGATTACAACATGAAATATTACAACATTAAAGAAGAATGTATTTTATTTTTGTTAGAAAAAAAAACTTTAAAAGCAATATAAGAAAATTTTCCTGAAGATGACCATAGATGGTGGTCGAAACGTCGATATTTTTAATGTTAATGTATGTATAAAATTTTTAATTTGTATACACCATTCAGTAAAAATATGTGATGTTTTATATTCACTTCTTTAATGTTGTAGATTACAAGTAATTTGTGGATATTTTGGTCTTTTTGATAAGGTTCAGATATGGAAACGAAGTCCAGGAACTATGCAAAAGCTTTCATACATATGAAAGAATAGTTTTAATGAAATTTATAATTTTTAAAGAATCTTATAAAAAGTGAATTCAAAATATCGGTTAAAATAATTAATTGTATCCTTCTGTCAAGTGCCAAATGTGAATGTTTTTCTTTTCTTTTTTTTTTTTTTTTTAACTATGAACTTAATTTATATTCCACAGATGCTCCGCTTAACATCAAAATGTCATCAAATTTAATGTTCATTAGATTAGTTTGTTCTTCTCTTTACAAATTTCTGTAATAGTCATATGTCATGTCCGTTTAGGGCTAGCAAATAATTTATGTACAATATATACATTAGCATCAAAAAATAGTTTTTTCCCTCATTAGATTTATTAGGGCTCCGGTACATTTTTGTTAGAAATTAAGCTGTGACAACAATCTATTTATTTAAAATCTAGTCATTTTAAAATGCTGATTATAAATATGCAATGCATGATTTTTTTTCTTCGTTTTACATTATTTGATTTTAGTTTTAAATATGCATAATTGATATTTGTATCATTTATGTTTTGTAAGTTTTATATTAAAACTTTCTTGACACTCAAAATACTTAAGTTTTTTCAAATAATAATAATAATAATAATAATAATAATCTATAAATATAATAAATAATAAATAAATAGATAAATATAGGTTTCAAAATGCTATCAAAGGTATAGTATAACTATTACAAGTAAATGTTAAAAACACGATATATTTTTCATACTCCAAAATTTGCAATGCAATTCTGCAATTACCTTAATATTTCGTTAAAACAAAGATTCTTGTCAACCAATTTTACTATAAAAAAAAAAAAAAAAAAAAATAGAAAATAATTTTGATCGCTAACAATTTTTTTTCTCATAAACCTTTAACATTTTAAACAAAGCAAACTTCAAATTTACGAGAGGGAGGAATCCATAGTAGCATTCTCAGATTTGTTCTCAAAGTAACGCCAACGAAAATCCTTTTTCTGCAAGCGGAGTACTATGGTGGCAAAAACTGTTTTACAGGTGCCACAAAAGCATTTACTTTTCAGAGTGGCTAAGGAAGAAAGTACATGCTCATTAAAACAATTATGTTAAAATTATTATTAACATAAGATAATTTCACCATCCTTGTTCAGTACAATTATTAACAGATATATTTGTATATTATTAAAGTTTGAAACTATTTATTTATGGATGGAGTTTTTTAACAATATGCATCCATGCATGTTTGCATAAACATCTATTGCAGAATTTGGTACAGCTAAGAATAAAAATCTAAAAGGCTCCAATAGCATTATGATTTCAAATAATTTTCATAATACGTTATACTTATAAATAATTTAGGTACAATTTGATGTTCAGTCTTGAAAATAAACAGTGTAACAGTGCCATTATAAATCAGTAAATTAAATACCCACATATTTGTGTAACTGGAAGTTAAAGATTTTTGATAGATTTCTTTGTTGTATAAATGCTTTTTATTTTTATACCGTCTTTCAACCCTTTATGTCCCGCTGGTAATTTGAAGTACCATTTAAAAAATTTGATGTATTTTTTTTTTTTTTTAATACGTCCTTTTAATAAAAGTGGGTTTTATATTTCAGGCAAAATACTTTGCTTTACCATGTTTAGAAAACGTAGCAAATTTTACAAAGGCAAACATTTTAAAAAATGAATATTTCTCAACCTCTCAACCTTTTAAATATGTATTTCTATAAATTTTCTATTATACTTTCAGATTTTAAGGTGAGAAGTTATTGCGGGGATATTTTATTTAATTTATAAATTCAGCTTTTAATTTATAAATTCAGCTATAATTCAGCTTTTTTTGGTCAAATATCGGGTCAGCCCGAATCCGAAACATTTAAATTCATTCGACCCGCAACGAAAAAATTAGAGTCAAACCGACCCGAACCGAGGGTTGGGTTGTGTTCCGGAAAAACGGGATACCAGAGCCGATGCAGGACTCAAATAAAGGATGAGTATGATTTTTACTTTTGTTACCACTATTTCCGAATAACAATTTTCGCCTTTTTTAATCGAAGACGATAGTTACAGATTCTGCGATGAAATATAGCGAAGACGAAAATTACTATTCGAAAATAGTGGTGACAGATAAAAAGACCGTACGCACCTTAGGTATGTATTGTGCGCCTACTCCACGTTAAAAATAAAACCATCTCAAAATCTCATCACTTGTTCTTGACTTAAAATTGAAAAGAATTGCTTATTTACAGATGACAGATGTTGCATGGATTTATTTCCCTGCATCGATTAGCTCAGTGTGATAAATTTTGTTTATATGAATAATTTTCTTGTATATTATATAAATCATACATTTGAATTAAACATAATTTATTTATGAGTAAAGGAAAACATAAAACAAGTTAAACTAGTCGTTGGAGGCCACCGTAATACTTACCCATCATGGAGATGCATAATGTAAAATATTAAAATAAAAAATGTGTAAACTACTTTTAAAATGCATTCCAATTCAAATAAAATCGTGGCTTGATGACGTCATAAACTTTAAAGGCTCGATTACTGAATTGCTTGAAAGAGGTTTTTCCTTATAACTCCACAAATAATAATCCTATTAACTAGCGGTTTATTGCATCTGATTAAGCGTCAAATTTCCAATTAAAATCTATATATATATTTGTCTTACGTGGCGCGGAAATAGGGCTGAATTTCTACCTTATCGTTGGCAACAACCGTAGTTTCCAGAGCTCAGACCAATGAACAGACAAGATTGTGTTAGCTCCTCCTCCAATATGGCGGTCAGTCTCAAAGCAGTGAAACTCAAGCTAGCAATTATTAAAAATATAATAATATGAACGTAATCCAAAGCGTCTGAGATGATTCCTCATTTTAATTATGAGTAATATTTTTAATTTCAAATTAATTCTCAACTCTTATTTAGAATTTATTTACGAATTTCACTCGCACAAAAAATCGGAGATAATAAAATATAAACTTTCTAGAATGCCCCTGCAGCCATCTGCTGCTGTTTTATTGAAGTAAAAATAATTTCTTTTTCCGAAATCTATAATCAATTAGAATAATAAAATGTCGAACGAAATTTAAACAATCATTGATGATAAACTATCTTCCTACCACGTAGTTTTTTTTTTCTTTTTCTTTAAAAAAAAAAAAAAAAAAAAAAAAAAAAAAATGAATTTAAGCCGTGCTGTACAATATTATAGGTGCAATAAGTTTTAAACTAATTATGTTTCCAAGATCCTTTTTCATAGTATTTAAATGATTTATATGCCCTTTAGTAGCATCAATTAAATGCATTTTTAGTTGTGTTTTCAACGGAGTTTTCAATTACTTTTTTACATTAAAAAAATTGTCAATTTCATATGTTCAAATGATTTATTGTAGTACTTATTCCGGCTAAAATTACTAGAAAAATAAAAAGGGGCGAGCGAGCGAAGCGAGCTGTTATCGCGCAGCGGTCTCAATGTGAATTGCTTTGCAATTCACGGGGGGTTGACGAGCGTTAGCGATTAGGGGGCTGAGCCCCCTAGTATATCTTTAAAGTGAAATTTGGATGAAAAACAGGGTCATGAAAAATCGAAGAGTGTGGTAAATAGGATTCCAAGTATCTCGGTAACTAATTATCCGATCGACTTCATGCTTTATGCAAAATTTGTTTTTTTATTGTCTTTTATATTCATTTCTTAAAATAAACATTTTCGAAAATTTTTATATACCTTTTATCAGAACGAATATTTCGAGAGTCCGAAAAAAATAGTTCCGGTTAATCGAGGTTATTGAAATGAAATAGGATTCTTCCCATTATTACATACTAAGTACATACCAAATTGCAAGTCTCTATATCATTTTTTTCGGGAGATAGAGCGTTTACAGACACACAGACACACACAGACGGACGGCAAAATTTTTTTTCTAAAAATATGTTTTTCGGAATCTCCAGTGTCTGAAACCTGTAAATCCGTCAAAAAAAAAAATTTCGATTTTCAAAACGATTACAAGACATACCATATACTACGTATGATGGGTAAGTAAAAATGAAAAAAATACTTGTTTTTTAATAAGAAACAGCCATTTAATTGAGTCACATTTTGTATACGAAACTTGTTAATTATAACAGACACTTATAAAAGCTTTATGAAATTTAATTATCTACTATTGCTTTACGAAGCAAAAAAAAAAAAAAAATAATAATAATCCCGTAAGAAAGTTAAATTTTATTGATGCATTAGATAAAATCAATGAAAGCTTTAAAATGGTTTATAAGCATTTTTTTTTTAATGTGAAGCGTGATCATATGATAAGTAATTACAAGTTACAAGGCCTAACAAAAAAATCCAGAATGACGATCGGTCTATTCATTACAACAAAAAAGAACTATTACTACCATTAAAACGACATTTGTCAAACTGTAGGGGATGCTGCAAGGGACGATCCGTCGAGCCAGAAGCCAAAACATACATCTTTCACACCTTGCTGGTCTTGGGCCCGAACGTCATCCGTCAGTGACGTCACCGCTGAGTGACGCAACCAGGACCCAATGGCGGTGCCTGACACAAAATTAAGTTACGGATTCCGTACGCCCCTCTGATTCCAGATGCATAACTGAATTAAGAGCTCATCAGATCCGCTAAAAGGGGGTTCTAAGGGGTGGTGTGCCTGTGTGTATTCGGCGGATAAATAATGAAGTGGTCCGCGGTCCGCAATTAAGTCCGCAGATCGGTAGTTCTGCTCCACCGGCCATGAGTGGGACCAGGAGGGGGTCTTAAAAGTGACCAAAGGCAATGTGGGCCTAGGTTTCGCCAGGGCTCGATTTTAGTAATCTTTGGTGGTCATCGGAGTGGAAAAGGAACTCTGGTCATCCATCAAAAGTCTCATATGCCTTGCTTACTTCTTGTTATCGCGGGAGATTTTGTTTCCGCAAGAGAAGCGAAAGACCTGCTAATTTTCCGTCCAGAAATGTCCAGTAATTAACAATTTTCCTCCGAGGTCTATCTCCGTGATTTGATGTTTTGCCTGTCCAGGTTTTGTTGTCCTCTCCCTCCTCCTCACGTGTTTATTCTCCTCTCTCCCAATGTTTGAACTACTCCCAGTATTGATTTATTTCCTTCATTTGTGTCTTATAGGTGAGAAGATATCAACACATTTTAGCTGTAAAAGTTAAATATGAATGTTACATTGTTGTACTCAGTCTATTAAAAAAATTTTTAAAAGAAGAAAAAACAAAAACATACGTATTTTAAATTTTAAAATCAATTTAATATATCAAATAAATAAAAATTTCATGTACTTTATGCCCATATTATAAATAAGGATATTAAAGCAAATTTTGAAAATAACTAACAAATAAATATGATTTTAATGTTCTTTCAAGCTACAAGTATGAATTATATTTTATTGTTACATGCAAAAACATGATTATTTTGTTATTTTATATATTAATAGAGCACTAAAGTTTATATAAATGGTAAAGCAAATTTTTATGTACTTTGAAGCTACAGTCATGAGAAAAAAGAAGGGGAAAAGGGAGAAAAAGACAGGGAAAAGGTTTTTCAGAAAAAAATTAGTATTAAATTCAAGTCATAACTGTTATATTATAGTGTCTATAAAAAAATGATTTTAATGAACTTTAAATCCAAAATAATATAAATTTTATGCATAAAAATTTGAAATAATCTAATTTAGATTAAAGATTTTTATTTACTTCATGAAATCTTTGATCAAAGAAGGTAAAATATTCTTTTGGTTTTGTTCCTTAAAAAAATATTCCTTAAAATTTTTTATTATTATTATTATTATTATTATTATTTTGGATTTTATAAAACCATTATTTACAGAATTTTCAGAATTAGAGGATGGTATTTAATTTGAAATTTAAATTAAACCAACAGAAACTTTTATGTACACATGAATGGATATCATTATATCATCCATTCAAAAGTGCATATTTTTTATTTAAGAAAAAATTTATATAAATAAATGTAAAATCATAAAGTATTTAAAGAAATAAGAGAAAGTACATAAAGAATTCGAATAAAATATTTTCAAACGCATTTTTTTTTTATTTTTCAAATTAAAATTTTCCCTCATACTGCCTCAATATGAAGGAAATTTAAATTATTTTACATTTCTTACATACTGAGATAAAGATTGCACTTTTTGGTAAAAATAAATGAGGCTTTAACCCAGATTGAATAATATTATATGATCACGTGGATCGGGGAGGTTTACCGTTTATTTTTCCCCCTATCTAGCCATCTGGATTAAAAGAGTATTTTGCCTTGAAATAGAAAATTTAAGAAAATTAATTTAGATTATAATTTTTTGCATAGGTAATTATCACTACTTTTTTATACACAGACTACTCCAAAAAGCTCGTAGATAGAAAATATTTCATTCTCTTCCTTTTAAAGTATTCTGATATTCCTAAAATTACTGTCATTACACACTGATAAAAATACCTGTTGTTTTAAAAGATATTCTATATTATATTTTTAGCAGAATCACTCCATTTCTTGTAAAGTACTGATATTCTCTGTTATCCAGCAGATATATCGTTTTTGCCCTTTAAAATCTTAAAACTTTTCACTTTTGAGAAAAAATAAATTCGTAAATACCATAAATTCCGTAAAGAAAAATAAAAGTGATTTCATAGAAAGAAACGTGATTTAATATATATATATTTTTTTAATACCAGAAATTCTTAAAGGGAAAATAAGATGATCTTGTACAAAGAGCTCGGTATTGATTAAACAGGGTTCTGTTATTCTTGTCATGTAACACAGGCAAAATCTGGTTAATCCAGAAGAACTCTGTTCTTGATGTAAAGGATAGCGTGTTCTATTAGATGAAAATTTTTTGTTCCATTCAAATAAACTCTGTTTCAGTTTAACAGGATTAACTTGTTTGTAAAATGGAGAAATTCTGTTTCATAAAAAGAAAATTTTAACAGAATTACCCTGCAAAAATTACAGGGTACAACTGATATATAGAGGAACATTTAACAGAATCCTTTTAGAATGCATTTATTTAAAATCCTTCAATTTTTCATACATGCTTCCTTTTGAGAGATAATAAATCTTACACACATTTCTGACATAGAAACATTTCAACTGTCATAAATGACCCTTTCTGTATCATCTGGTAAAAAATAGCTTTTCTACTTTTTTAAAAAAAATCTATACAAAATGTAAAATCTATAACACTTTAAAATTGACTAGTGCGATTGTGTTTAATCAACTTCACTAATTTTTGTAATTTTCTGTCTAGCCATTCAGTCTAGAAGAGGATTATTCTATCTTGAAGAACAAAATACAAGAAACTTATTTTAGATTTTTTTTTTTTTTGAATATATGGACATCTCATTTTTTTTTTCAGATAGAATTTTCTAGAAAACATGTATAGTTTAAAAATCTCTCATTTTCTACCGTTCTAAGTCATTTATTCAATGAATTGATATTTTTTCAACTGAGACAAAAAGTGTCCCGACCAAAACATTTCTTCACTCAGAATGAAAATTTTCAACTCATATGATATCTTTACCAATCTGTATGATTGAATTAAAGTAATAAAGTACCTATATAACATTCGGTAATTATTCTTACCTCTGCATTATGTAAGATACCATAATGTCTCAAACAGATCTCTGATGCATAAAAAAACCTGTTCACTCCCTTTAACTTTAAATGTCAAAATGGCCATCTAGTCAAAAATTGCTATCCAAGGGAAGAAAAACAAATCTAGAAAATTTTGAAATAATAATCCTTTAAAACTGACCAATATCATGTGGATTCAACTTCACTGAATTTTGTGGTTTCCTACCCTGTCTAGACTACCTTGAAAAGGGAAATATAAAAAAGTTAGTTGGGATTAAAAATTTTTATCGGAATAATATCAGACTTTTTTTTTCACACAAATTGTTCTAAAAAACGTGCATGGCTTAAAAAGATGCCATTTTCTTTCTTTTTGAGTCATCTATTTAACATCCAGCAATTTTTCTTACACGCTCCATTGTGAGATATATAGCACATTTTACACAAATCTCTGACCCAGAAACAAAACTGTTCAACGCTCTTACATTTCAAATGTCGAAATGGCCATTCCTGTATCATCTAGCCAATAATCGCTCTGCATAAAGAACATCATCGCTGCATGATATATAAACACATTTTCATATTTTTTCCCCCTATTAATCTGGATCTGATTTAATTCTCATCCCATTGACTGCCGAAAGCATTAAGTGAATTTTCCTTAACGACATAAAGATAGACTCTCTTCTCTCCCCGCAGAAGAATTCGGAGAAAAACGTCCGAAAACAAAACGAAAAACGACCGAAAATGCGAGAAAGCGACTCTTCGCATAAAACGTCCTTCTCTCAGTGTGTTTCCCTCCCTTCCCTTCATCTGCTAAAAAAATGCAGACATTAAAATTGCAGCGAAGATATCGCCATTATGGTCTCAAATGGCCATGGGGAGGATGATGCTCGTTTTCTTCCTTCCCCTTTCTAAGCTGGAGTTAATGGCGCGTTAAAATGGCGTCATTAAGTGAATTCTGATCACTGAAGAACAGCAGGAATTCTTCTGAACAGAGGGTTGGAAACGAAATATCCTTCCAATTTAGGTCCTCTTTAATGTGTGGCCACCCTCTTCCAAATACCCCCTAGTGTTTTGTGTTCGAGAATATCCATTTTTTTGTGTATGTTGCTACGTTCATATGTGTACACGACGACAAAATGGTTGTTGTTAAGAAGACAAGATGGTGTTTATGTTGAAATAAAGAAGGGGGAAGGAATATTCTTCTTTAAATTTTCTTCTAATAGGAGGGGTTGGCATCCAAAATCATTCCATTATGGAGGGGGCGTTAAATTGTGAGACCCGATTTTCTAGATGATTATCTCATTTCATAAATCTGAATGAAAAGCCTTTTCCATTAAAGGGTGTGCAGTTGAATGGGAAAACTTTCAAGAAATCACAACTTTTTAATAAATGACAGTTTAATTTGTCGCTTATATTCCTTACAAGGTTGTTTGGACTACGAATGTATGTGAAAAGTAAGGATTATCAAATTATTTTTCAGAAAATTATTATTTTGAAAAATAATTTGCGACTAGAACCTCGATATTACTATTACTAAAAAATATATTTTTCTTCAGGGAAGTTATATTTGAAAGCTGATAAAAAGAAAACACGGAAAACATAGTAGTGTGAAAACGCAATAAGTATTAAAATATGTTGAATTCTTTTTTTTTTTTTTTTTTTTTTTTTTTCTGAAATGACTACTCGAAATATATCATTTTAGTGATATTAACTCTTTACTGAATCATATTGTATCATATCTGATACATACCAATAACTTACCAAAGAGAGTTTTGTTACACATCAGGATTTATTAGACGTATCCACTGACTCCAATTATGTCTACTCTATGGCATTGCTATGTTAATTATTGCATTTTGTTCTACGAAAAAGTAATTTGTAGGGAAACAAGCATTAGAGGTAATATTTATTTTATACCCTTGTTTAAAAAAATCCGAAACACACACTTAAAACAAAGTGGTGTCCAGTTCATATCTGGTTCTTATGAATTTCAAAAGGCCTTATGCTTAAATTTCTTTGAATAGATAAACTGCATTTTATCCCACCCACGACACGAACGATAGAATTCCAAATTTTGAATTAAAAAACGAATTATTATTGTTATTATTATTATTATTATTACTATGTGACTCAAAGAATATCAAGCTTTCTCTTTTTTTTCGTAACAATAAAAAATCAGGCAGTAAATGGTCAATACCAGTGAATCACATAAAAACACGTTACAATCAGCCATGAAAAGTATATTTACTGATTTTCAAAAATGGCCGATAAAACAATTATTATTATTATTATTTTACACATGACGCTGGAAAGCACTGCTGTCTAAAAATTTTGAAATATACACCATTATAAACTAGTTCAAATGAATAATAAACTTATGACATTGTTAACTAATTTCTGGTTTATTTTACTTAGGTGTTCAAACTGATGGACATGTGTTGTTTTAGGGGGTTGACTTATACACCAGTATATATATATACTTGTTTTCTTCATTTTTTTTAAAATTCGTGCACCAGCATATTTTATTGTTCCTAAATGCAAAATAAATAACATTTTTGGGTAAAATTTAATACTTGTTGGACATAATTTTGCCATTTAGAAATGTTTAAAAACTAAACTTTTAAGTATACGAAATAAACATAAGTTGTTATTAAATATATTGGTATAGTTTTGGAACGTAAGGAAAGATTGAAAAATAAATTTTTCGGTGTTTTACGACATGTAGAACTTTTTAATTTTTATTTCAATTGTATAAACATTGTTTGTATTGTAGAAATTGTATCATTTTTTGAGTGCGCCGTGCCATCTTTGAATGAACTGTGCCAAATTCTGACTGGGGAATGTCATTTTTTATACACACCGCAAACTTACGCTCTTGAAATACTATTAAGGAATCCCATTAAAATTACCTTTCATTTCAAATATCAAATTATTTTAATCAGAAATTCGCAATTTTATCAAAAAATCAGGAATGTAAAGAATTTAAACGGTGCGTCAGATAAGAAACTTAAAAAAAAAAATAACAACCATGTCCCTTCCTTCAAAAGTAACTTTCAAAAGCCAACTCCTTAAGTTTATGACTGACTTACTAAACAGCTTCACTTCTGCTTACTAAACTGTAGACTAAGTTAATTATATTAAAACTCTCTAAACTTTTCAACTTTCCACTTTCTACCAAACATAACAAACTCTCTTCAACTTCCGAGATATTAACATGAGAAAAGGAAAAAGAAACTAAAACATGCTAGTAAAATTCCTACGACGGTGTAATGGTGTAATGCTGCGCCATTTTTTTTCTTCGCTTTGTGACAGTTTCTGACTAAGCAACGTCATTTTTCATGCAGTTTTCCGTTCGAGCACTTTTTTTTCTCCTACCATAGAATAATCTCTCTTTTGTCTAGATCAAACAGTAGCTGTATGCTAAATTTGTTTGAACTTTTCTTTCCCTTTTTTTTGTATTGTTATTTATTACAGTAAAATATCTACCGACCCTATAATTAGTCTAAGTAATGAATAATTTGAGAAATGAAAAGCACATGACCAGGGGTACAAAAATCTAGGCCCCAATGGGCTGATTCCCACCACTAAATTTTATTAGTATTCTTCGAAAAAATTTTATTAGTATACTTCGCATAAATTTTATCAGTATTCTTATTAGGCGAAGAATACTAAAACTTTAGTGGTGGGAATCGGCCCATTGGCGCCTAGATTTTTGCACCTCTGCACATGACCGGGTTGAAATTGCTTTCAGGTTTTGCAAGGCTAACCACATTGCATAATCTCTTGTTAAAATTATATTTTAGATTGCTTAGCCTACCACACTCATTTTTCTAAAATTAGACATTGAAAATACATTCATGATTGATAACAACCAAGAATGCATATAAAATGATTTAAAATAACATTTAACACCTGAATCTAAAAGCATGTAAAATAAAATATTAATTTCTAAACAGATTTTCTTCGAATATTTTAGAAAATTCACAGTTAAAACTGTGTTTAATTATTTATTTATGTATTTATTTATTTTAATATTAGAAATTAATAAATTATCCAAGAAATGCATTTGTATAACCCATAATTTCTGTGACAGACATAAACCTTAAAAATTTAGTAAAGAAAAACAAGCAGTTGTCAAGGTCCCTTCTCTCAAAAATAACTTTCACAAGCCAACTCCTTAGTTTATGATTAACTTACCAAACAGGTTTCGCTTCTGTTTACTAAACTGCAGACTAAGCTAATTGTATTGAACACTCAAAAATTATTCTACTCTTCGCTCTCTACCAAACACAACAAACCCTCTCCATCTTCAGAGTATGCTAACAAGAGAAAGAAAAAAAAAAAGGAAAAACAAACCAAAACCTGCTAATAAAATTCCTCGCTCCGACATCTGTCGTTGTGACGTCACACTTCACAGGTGGAGGTAACGACGCGCTTTAGAAATATTCTCCTGGTTTTTATTATTTTTACCAAGCGATTTCTGCCCTCCGGTATAAGGAGGAAAAACTCAAAACAAAACTCTTCCGTGCTCGAGTAGGGCATCAAAAGTACTCAGAATAATAATAAATTGGCAGATAAGATGAGGGGGAGAACGGCAAAAATAGTCAAACATTCGAACTCATCGAGTGAACATTGTAAAAAGATCGGGATGGGGTAGGGGTGTTGCCAGCAAGGCTTTTCTCATTTAATGAGGAGACTTTCCCACACGCGAATGAGAGAGAAAGAGAGAGACAGAGAGATAGAAAGAGAGACGAAGAGAAAGAGGCCCAATTAGCGAGCGACGCTTTGCTCAACAACATCCACTTGACATACCGGTTTACCTTGGTGCATAAATTAGTTGCTGAGAGACCCCTCCCTCTCGGCTGCGACGCCAAGCGAAATAATTAGATGACGTCATACTTGCCGACCTCCTCGCTTGCTCTCGTAAAGTGAGAAGATACCCGCGGCGGACGGGGTTACCGGGGGGCGCCATATTTGAACCAGAAAAACTATTTTTTTTTTCTTTAAATTAAAGATCATTAGGATTTGAATTCGAATGATGTAGTGGAAACTGACGAGAAGGATCTCTGCGAAAGAGGAACTGTTGCCACGCAAGTTGAAATTTTGGTGGCATTTGCATAAACTTTCAGAATTAAAATTATAAAATACACAAAATAATGTATCATGTATCCGTGTAGTAAATTGCAGTGCCAGTTTTTAGATTCATAAATTTAGATCCTAATGATATTGTTGCAATATATGTATATCTTATTAAACCAGTTATAAAACTATAATACATCATTAAATAAAAAACTCCCATACTTTAACCCTTTTCTTTCTTCTTTAATTTAAAGATCATTATTGAATTTGAATAATGCAGTGGAAACTGGCAACAAGATTCTGTGAGGAAAAAGAACTATATATTCATATAAGGAACTCTTGTCACTGTCATTGAGAACTGTTGCCAGTTGCCACTATCATAACTAGGGAATTGTTGCTACTAACATTGAAATTTTACTGACATTATATATATATATATTTAAGAGTTTAGAATCTTAAATTTTCTAAAATGAAGCGTCACATGTTCGTGCTGTAAGTTATAGTAATGGTAATTTCAGATAAATAAATTTCAATTGCTATAACGCTATTACTTACTGCAATTGTACAATTATGCTTACACGATTAAATCGCAAACGAACAAAATGATATAACCTTTCAGGGATGTTATTTCTTTAACCCGTCAGCACACGCGCTGGGACCCAGCTGCCCCAGCTCAGAATCATTACTTAAAATGTGAGAAACTCGTTCGTTATCATTCTGAGCTTTATACTTTTTTTCAAGCAAGAACGTCTTATATAAAATGTGAGAAATGTACTTAAAATGTGAGAAACTCGTTCGTTATCTTTCTGAGCTTTATACTTTTTTTCAAGCAAGAACGTCTTATATAAAACGTTCTTGCTTGAAAAAAAGTATAAAGCTCAGAATGATGACGAACGAGTTTCTCACATTTTAAGTAATGATTCTGAGCTGGGGTAGATTTTATCCCAGCGCGCGTGCTGACGGGTTAAGAGAAAACTCTACATAATTGTGCAGTTTTTTAATTAAAGATACTCACGGCGGAAGGGGCTACCGGGAAAAACCATATTTAAACCAGAAAAACTAGTTTTCCTTTTTTTTCTTTCTTTTTATTTTTTTTAATTAAATATCATTAGGATGCGCAAATTGGCGAAAATTTCAATGATAGTGGCAACAGTTCCGAATGAGAACAGTGACAAGAGTTCCATTTTCGCAGAGATTCTTGTCGTTATAGTTTCCGTAATATCCTTCCATAATTTTTCTGGTTCACTTTCGGTTCCTTTGAGATTTAACATATACAGTAAAATCTCGCTTCACAGACATTCCTCTAAAGTGCTTTCTTTCTCGCTTCATGAACAATTTTCTGATTCCCCGGCAACTGATAAATCATTGTACGTCCCTAGACATTTAGTTAACTGAAAAAATGTTTTTTTTTTTTTCGTTTATCGATGTTTTACTGTATCCCACAATCGCCTTTACTTCGCAGAATAGGTGTTCCCTTTACTTCAGTTACCGACCGCTTCGGTAGCATACCCGATCACGGAAGGTGTCACGTGACAAATTTAAAAGCCAAATTCAATAAGTGTAAGACATCAACAAGAGGGAACGGGAGAGCAGGGGCGTTTACTACGTCCGACGACCGCTGCGGCTTCGAGATCAGTATAGCTGCATTATTTGCGAGAGCAGAAAGCATAAGGAAATGTAGGCACTAACATTGAAATTTTGATGGCATTGCAGATCATTGTGGAGTTTAGAATCACAAAGCGAATAAAATAGTATATCACATATCCGTGTAAGTATGTTAAATTTTCAGTCATGTTAGGCTGCATACATTTGGATTTTAATGATATTGTTGCAATATAAGGAATAATTATCTAGTGTGATAAAATTATCATATATGATTAAATGACAAATAAATCATATTTGAACCTGAAAAAGATACAAAACTTTTTATTTAAAGATCCATTAGGATTTGTATACGAATGCTGTAGAAGAAACTGACAAGAATCTCTGTGAAAGAAGAACTCTTGCTACTTTCGTCGCAAAAATTGATGTCACTAAATTTTTAATTTAAGGGATATTGCATATCGTTTGAGAATATAGAAACATAAAACCGATAAAATAATGCGTCACATGTTTGTGTAGTAAGTTACAGTGACGTTCATTCATATTCATAAATTTCGATTGTAATACGTTGTTGCAGTGTTAAATTTTTCAATGTAAAATCCATAATGTATAAAAAAAATAACAAAATAATAACATTCCAGGTTTTTTGTCTCTTTTTTAGTTTCAGGTCTAGGTAATTAGTTATGAAAACACAAACCTCGTTATTGATTCCCGGATAGATTACCAAATGATGCTATATACTTATTTTTTAATTAAAGATATTTGTGGCGGACGGGGTTACCGGGGAGCAAGCAGTATACCCATTTAAACCAGAAAACTTTTCCCCCTTTTTAAATTAAAAAATATTCGAAATTGAATTCGAATGACGCCGGCCGTAGCAGAAACTAACAACAAGAATCTCTGAGTAAGGGAAAATCTTGCCAATAAGGAACTTTTGCCATTGCTATAAATACTGGAATTTTAGGAATTTCGTAATGATTTTAAAGGGATGATTGGACATATATTTTTATTTAAAGTACTCTTAAAATATTTCTGGTACTATGTCATTATATATTATTGAAAACTGTTAAGATTTTACGTAAATACTTCTTCATTTCTTAGGATCTAAACCCAAAATTTGTGGGTCCTAGGCACGTATACTTACTCTATCTAGGCTCAGGGGAAAGATCAGGACCTATAATTATGCCATTAATTACATAAGGTTCTCATGATAGTTACCATAGAAGATGTCAATTGATTTAACTCGCATGTGCAGAATATAACAGCAGAACTCCAAATTAATGAACTAGTCATTTGGGAGAAAAGGGGTTTTCATTCCAAATGTTTAAAAATAAAAAGAAATTATATAGTGTCTTTCATCAACATAAATTAAAAAATTAAATGCTAAGGGTTAAAATCTGTTTACCTCTTAAAATTTCTGAATTCAAAGGGTGTTAACAAAATTTTGAATTTCATGTTGATTTTTCCCAGAGCATAAAATAATACATCTGTAGCGTATTCAAATACAAGTCGTCATGATTTGCATAGCTATTTTATTAATCATTAATATATATAGACTTGAAATAACGTATTGTATCGTTTAATGAAATAATATATCTTTGCAATAATTTTAATTTAACTATTTATTATTATAATTATCATTAGTTTTTAAATAAATTTATTAATATTATTACCATTATCTTTAGGTTTTTAAATACAATAATTTTATTTTTTAATTTTTTAAAATCGTTGATCTATTTATTTTTTTACTGTAACTTTCAACCTTCACAGTAGATACATGTGCTATTTACAGCGTTTTGTTAACACGGTGAAAAATATTATTGAAAGGGTACGTTTTGATTATTTATACTATTTCATTTTGCTTCATAATTTTTCAATAAATCTCTTCATGTATATTCATAATGTTCCATTACACCTATTATCTTTAGATAGTTAATATATGTTCATTTTTATTCAATTCTCTTTAATTGTTGGATCGTAATTGATCGGGCAGTTTGAATGAATAAAATTTGGCTCAGGTTTATTCATTCAAACAGAAATCAAATACGTTTTACTTATATTTGTGGAATATTGTCCGTGATAAAGTGTTCCACGATATTAGTTTCAATTTCCTTCTTGTCATTTTTTCACCGTATGCATATTAGATTTTTTTCTTCATATAACTTTATCTTTTCTATTTATTTCATTTTGAAAATCTCACATTTTTGGATATATTTCATTGTATTTAATTATAATTATCGGTTCTTATATTTTTCTATTATTTATGTGATTTGATGGTTATTATTCACAAAAGTTTTATTATATATATATGTATATATATTTATATATTTAAAAATGAAAATACATGTGAAAAACAAAGGATAAGATATTATAAAAAGCAATGTAAAGGATACTGCAGGAATTAAACTTAATAAAACGAAAAAGCAAAAATTGGAAAACTATGAATATCTTATGGAATTTGCAGAAGAGCTTCATAGTAATATCTACAGTAAATAGATGTTATTTCATCAAATATTGTGAGCATTATGCCTAAAATAGACAATATTAAGCTCCTAATAACATATATATGAAACAAAATAATTAAAAAACGCTACCAGAGTTCAAATAGCAAAATAAAGAAATAAAGAAGCTATTATTTAACGTAAATAGAAATTAAATCATAAAACAATGTGCAAAACTCGCCAAAAAAAGCCAATATTAATGAAGATTGAACAGGATTCTAAGTGCTTTACAAAGATCATGTCACCATTAAACTCAAAATTGCTGCTAAAAATACAGTCATTGCATTGTAAGAAATGATGAGAGGAAATTAAAAAATGTTTGGTGCTGCCATCTATCTCATAAAATAAAGGAAAAGCTGTAATTATAGACTACTTAAATGGTAAATCTAGTGCTGCCCTCTATTATTAATGAGGAGGAGATGGAAATAAAAGAAATAAATTTTAAACAAAGTAGTAATTAATGTAAATAAAATTTAGAATGCGGTGAAAACTAAAGGAAATAAATAAAATTTAAATATTAATAAAGATGAAAGATGAAATATAAAGAAAGTAGTACAATAATTAGCCATGTATGAGGAGACAGTGTGTGAATAAAATGAAGAGTGTATTATTTGTATTGTGTAAATGATTTTGTTATGTAAATGAAATGATTAAAAGCATAAAACCCGATTTTTTTTAAAAATAAATTTTCGAATTTGTTGTATGATGGACTTAGGAAATTATTGGGAACTAATGCGATACTTAGTACCAAAACGCATAACAGATCTTAAATAAGGATTAGTGACAATGTCTAAATTATATATATATATATATAAACTGCCACACACTTAGACATTCTGGTATACGTTTATATTATGACCTTTATTAGAATTTTATTTAAATTTATCTATTATGAATTTTAAATGACATCAGAGAGTAGGAGGTTTTAATTCCTACCATCACTGACCTTCTCCCTTCACGTTCTCACGTTCATCAACCACTTTTCTTATAAAGAAAACAAAGTATTCTGCACATAAACTTGTAAGTTAATATTGTTTTCCAAGCTATTTTACATATATACCTATGGTTATACTAGTGATTTTCTTTATATGGCCTTTATCAGTAGTTTGGAATCCTTGTTTTGTAGGGAAATTTACATGTTAAAGCTATCACATCAGCTGTTTTGAAAATTTATATTTGTACGTAATGTCAAATATTCCATTTGGGCATGACAAATAGAAATTAAGACAGTCCTAAGGAATAATCAAAATCAACCCACTTTGATTTTAGCTTTATTATTATTATTAACTATTTTTAAATCTGTAACTTCTGGTGTTTTCGCAACGTCCTGTTCCTTGTATAGGGATTTGAGGAAAATTTGGTGTGAATCTGGTGAAATTTCTGAGTATGAACACTGTAAACTAAAAGGTCTGAAACTGAGACACATAAGTGTCTGAAACGGATGGTTAAAAAAAGAAACACTTTAAAGTGTCTTAATTTTTAAGACACTTGTAAATATCTTACTTTCAGGCACTTGAAATGTCTGAAAAATTGTCATTTATTTACTCGGGCAAAGTGGTAGAATTTTTTTTTAAAGTGCCAGTGCTGCCATCTATGGAAGCATCTTTATTTTCGATTACTGGAATCTAAGTTTACGTTTTTGACCATGGCGGAATCGAACTCGATACCTAATGGTTACAAATCCAATGCTCTACTGATTACGCCCTCAGGATCACATGAATGACTTATTTTTAATGCAAGTAATGGAATGATTCGGATGCGTGTTGATATTTTTTAGGATTCATTCATTTGTTGCTGAGAAAAGTGGAAATTTTGAACGGTTCGATTTTTTTCTGTTGATGTTGTTGTTGAAGATTAGACTATTGTTTCATAGATATTGCTTATACATAAAAAGGGCATTTATAATCCAGAAAAATTAGTTAAAAGGGACAAGTAATTTTACATAAAATGTTTAAGACTGGTCTTTTCATCTTGCAACATAACTCTGAACAACAGAAGATCATCACTTTTCATTATTCTGAAAATTTTATTCTGTTCCATTTTCTGATGACTAATTTAACAGTATTTATTCATTTATTGAAAAACGAGTGTTTCGAATCCAAAATACGGTGAGGCGCACTTCAAAAACAAGCTCGAAATCTCGAAAAATGGCAAAGTGTATCCAAGAAGCAGTTGTCAGTGTTGAATTCTGGAGCTGGCCCCGGGAGGGGGGAAGAAAAGACTCCCTCCCGGAGCGTCCAAATGTCCCCCACCGGAATATTTGGGATCTTATGCTTATCAATAGTCTAGTAATGCAACTCCGCCCTCCACATCCGGAGCTGCAGAAATTCATACAGTAAACTGTCTTAATTCTATACTGAGTAGCTCGGTGTGGTACCACGATTATATATTTCAAGAATAACCATTATTTCACTCTCATTCTCCTGCAGAAACTATCTTCAGTTGATCAAAATATTTTTTTGATTAAATTAAATCCAGTAAACTTTTTAAAAAAAATTCGAAGAATAAAAAGAACATTTTTTACAGCTCTGCAGACATTTGCATTGTAATGCAAGACCTGACAGAAAATACTTTGAATGACCAACTAATTTCCATTTTTAATTAAATACTTGTTGGGCGATCAGTGAGTTGTTTATTTGATTGCAGGAAGAAGCACAGGCACGATTCATCCTTGCATCACCACACTCACTCTCTGTTTTTCAAAATTCAATTAAATCCAGAAAATAATTTTTAAGCAAAACTAAAAAGTGCTTTTTAAGCCCGTTGGATAAAATATTGCAAAGCTTTTTACATAAACTTTCACGACACAATAAAGAAGAAACAAATAACTTTCACAACACAGTAAAGAGGAAAGAAAAACTTTCAAGTTTCTTTAGAGCATAGTCAACATGTGCTGCTATCTAAAAGTTTATAGACTTCTATCAAAATCAAACTATGGTAAATAAAAACGAAAACAACCTTTTCTGTCACTATTTCTCTATCAAACTTAAATCTAAACAAACATACACATACAAATATCATCGCTTTTATTCACTCGAAATTTCTATTATTCTTTACCCTGCGAGCACTCATTCAATATACAGCAACCACCTTAAATCGATGTGAAAAAAATTCTCACTTTAATTAGATCTGTCAAACTTTTCGAAAATTTTCCCGATAAAAATCCTTTCCCCCATCCCTTACAGACAGATACAATAAAGGGAGAGAGAAAATACACAGGCTGTAATGTTATACCTTTGTACATGATAATAATGACCCCCCATCTTCTTTTCTTGAATTAAAACACGCGCGCGACACACAATGGATTGTTTATTTGGATTGCAGGAGGCAATTGAAACATGGACCGTTGTTAGACTGATCATATACTCCTTCTCTCTTTCTGAAGTTTTCGCCAAGTGCAATCATTATTGATGATTTGGAACAATTTTTCATCTGTTCCACCTACTCCCCTCCGTGCGTTTTCCTCTCCAGCGCCCGGAGTCAAAAGATGAAGAAAATGCCTTTCTTCAGTCGTTTAAAAGATGCGCTTCGAGATGACCGGAGGAAGATAGAGAGAACTAAGTGGGGTTGAGAAATACCTATTCAGTCCTTGGCGCCATTTATGGTCAGAAAAGAGGCTAACCCTATCTTGTTTCTTATCTATTCTCTAGTTATCATTGATTTTCTTAATTTTCTTTTTAATGAACTATAAAAGAACATGTGATTGAGAACATACCTTGTTATTACTGTCTCTCTTTTAATTTCAATTTACAATTATTTAATTATTTTAACGAAGAATTGATTTAGAGGGGCTAAATATATTCTGGCTTGCATGTGCTTTTCTCTACGTTGGATTTTAACGCAACAGATTTACTAAAATTGCACTTTAAGTATATAAAATACCACTTCCTATTTTTCTAAATTTTAAATAAATAATGTAAATAAATAATGTTTTTAATAAAAAAAATGTCGTCTTAAATAAATAATTGTAAATGGTTCAAAAACTCTGAAAAAAAATGAATGCAGTATTCTTTTAAATTTCTTACTTTTATTTAGTCATGCCACTTTTTTTTTCTCAATGGAAATTTTGATTAATTGCATTTTTACACATTTAAATTAAACATATAATTTAAATGAAAAAAGTAATAAGAAATTCTTTACATAATATGCAATACACTTATATAAATATTTTTTATTATTATGTTATATTAATAGAGTTTAATGGGTATCGATCTAGAGAAAAAATTATTTTTGTTTTAAAGTGCTTTGGAACGCTGGATTAAATTTAGAGTCCCAAGATGTCAACCATTTGGATCGTCTTCGGCTGGAGTTGTGGTAAGCAGGCTTTATTATAATTTAACTCCGAGCAAGAATTTTATTTAATTGTATGTAGATTTTCTATCATAGGGTATCCGTATCTTTACAGTGATGTCTATTACTTTTCATATGCAGAGTTCACCAATTTAAATCTACAGAAATACAGATCTACAGAATGAAAGAAATTCTGTAGAGCATTTGTAGCACAATTGATTCCCATATCATTAATAAAACTATAATTAATCTCAATTTATTCTGTAGTTATTTACATATTAGTCCTCTGTTATTTAATAGTTATTATTTAATAAATTCTGTTCGAATACGCTGAGAACTTGGGTCTTTACAAGTTGAGCCATAATTATAGAACATTTACTCTTTCACTGTAAACTGAAATACCTGAAATTGAGACACATAAGTGTCTGAAATGGATGGTTAAAAAAAGAGAGTAAAGGGTATTAATTTTAAGACACTTTAAAGTATCTTAATTTCAGACACATGAAATGTCTGAAATATTGCCATTTTTTAAACCCGGGCAAAGTTAGTAAAAAATTGCAAAATAATTTAGCACCAGTGCTTCCATCTATGGAAGCATTTTGATTTTATGATACGGGATAATTACTTTTTCCGCCAAGGTAGTATAAAACTTATCTGTGACGCCCGTCATGCACTTCAACCGCAGTACTCAAGTTCTGGGGAACTTTTAAAGCGTACGACATGAGAGTTCCTGTATGCGCTACGGTTGGTGGGAGCGCCACAACCTGCTGACCACTCCCATTTTCCCAAGGAAATGACGACAAAGGTCGCTGCGACATGCGGTGGTGCCTATCCTCTTAGGTCACCACCACATTGCACTTGGGGAGTACGCCGGAGTCCCACGACAGCTTCGGAGCCGGAGACCAAAAGAGCAAACCGTGTCGTAGGTCTTATGCCGAGCTTCCCCAATGACTCTTGATTTATCGCCGCTTTCGATCATCGAAAAAAAGGATACGACTAGTTCGTCGGCGGCGACGAAGGAGGAGCAGCCTCTCGCTAGATTGGAATGTCAAGGAAATGCATCCCAGAATGCATAGACACGTCTTAGCTAAGGTTGTTCCTGTGTGACCCCGACGGCTTTCTCGCTGACATAGGCCGATGGCAGAACATCGACGGCGGTCGATTCCGTGAAAGACCACACAGAAACATATAAAAACATACACTAAAAAATGGTAGAAAAAGTTGAAGGTTATATTAGATGCCGCTATCGGACTCTGAAGGACGCGGAAAATGACTTCAAAAACGCTAAAGAAGCAGTCCCGATCGGGGAAAGTAGCATGAAGGTTATTTTTAGACTCCTGCTAATCCGTCTGGCACAGAAAGCTCCACTACGCAAAGACACGCTGGAGTGGTTTTTGACCCGGGATCTGAGTTTTGGTCTGATCGCCACCGCGTTACTCGGATAGCCACCGGTTCGGTTCCTTGTAATCGGACGGTTCAGGCAGCGGTTCAGATCCCTTCTCAAGGATGTAGCACGAGCCGCAGTTGACCGAGTGGTCCCCCGCGGACACGAGTCACCTCTTGGTCAAACGGGCACTTCCCTTTCTGACCGACACACAATTACTCCAGCTGCAGAGGAAGACGCGATGGATGTGGATCTGCGTGTACGCCCGCATGCCGGTATCTACACTCTGCTGCCTGCAAGTACCGAGGGTCGCTGCACGCCACCTCACGCACTGACGAGACGTCACAACAGGGTCACCACGCTCCTTACTCTTCAGAGTTCGATCTCGCCTCCGTCAGCGTCCTGGATAAATTGTGGAAGTGGTCCTATCACTTTTTGCTAGTCTGTTGTCCAGAGTCACCACCCCGAACCGAGGGAGTCCGGACCGGGCAGCTGCGATTAGCCTATAGGGCGCTTTCCAGAACTGCCCACACGCTTGTCCGGCGCCTCCGGCTTTTTCAGACGCCCCTTTACCATCGTTGCACCGCGGTGAGGAGGTGATTCGTCCGCTGAACCTGCTTCAGTCGTGTCGGCGAACATTTCGCAATGCCGGGCTCCCGGTCATCTTCCCCACTAAAGGGGCTGAACTGGGACTACCCGGAGGGGCGCTCCAGCCGCCAAGGTGGAATCGAACCCTAGACCCGAGGAGTAGAAAACTAACGCGTTTATCTATTGGGCCAACGTACCACGTGAAGGTTTCATTTTAAATGCAAGTAATTGACTGATTGTCGGCATGTTGATATTCTTATAGGAAAGATTGTAATTTATCGGCGTTGTCATAATACTTACTACTTTTAATTATTGAGGTTAATTTAATACTAGAGTTTTCCTATGGTTAATGAATATTTAGAATGTAATTTGATTAATATAATTTAATAGAAAAATTTTCTTTGCATAACCAATAGTTAGAATATGGTTTAATTCATTTGTTGCTGAGAAAATTAGAAATTTTGAAGAGGATTTTGGAGAGATATGGTGGTTAAGATTCTAAAACTTCATTATTTATGTGGATGAAGGCAGATCCGGCAAGCGGTCCGGCTGCCCAGGGCCTCGCACCAGTTGGAGTCTTGTTAGGAGCCTCGAGCGCCTCTGTACAACTCGAAATAACGTTATCCTGTGTAAAATAATTATATTATTGTAAATTAATTCTTCCTCTAATTTTTTTAAAATTCATTTCCCTTTTCTATTTCTTAGTTTTAATTCTGCCAGATGTTCGAAAGATATATACATATATATTTTTGGTGCTTCGTGAAGCTGAAGAATTCACAGTTCTCTGAACAACATCCTACATATTTTTACTACTTATTTGATTCTTCTATAGTAACTTTTGACAATAATGGAATAATTGTAGCACGCAATATTTAAATTTTTTTGCTACTCCCAGGAACAACTATGGTTACAGTAACATGTTTGATATTATCATGCTTACATAATAATCTTTGAATTCTTTAGATGTAAAAAACAGCTCCTCCATCTGAAATGATTCGTACTAGATTTCCCAGAATATCTTTCTGTTGCTTTACTTTTTGAATGGCGTCATAAGAAGACTTAGTTTCATTCTGTAAAGTCAGGCATACTTGCTAATAGCATCAATAACTGTGAAAACATGATTATAGTTTATATTTGCTGATGGCAGAGGTCTAATGTAATCGATATCATATGTTTTGACAGTGGGATATCTTACTTCGGCATAGGATTTAAAAATACTTCTCTATTTATTCTCTTCTTATTTGCTAAAATATATTTAATACAGTTATTTACAACATTTTCTATACATTTCTTCTTTTTAAGAAAATAAAAATCTCTCTTTACCGACTCTTCACTTTTTGCAAGAGAAAAATGTCACAATGAATGTACAATTTCAACAGCGTCGAATTGCATGAATTCTAGAGCCAACAATACTTCCGATTCATTCACTGGCCTCCAAAACTTAAGGTAGAGCTAGTTTTTCTATGCTCACTCTTAAAAGAATGATAATATAGATAAAAAAATATGGTTTATATGAATGATCATAAGCAACTTCAATAACATCTTGTGAAATATTTATGCACTTCTCTACTTTTTTTTTTTAAATTGTGTATTTATTTGGCAGTCAAGAAGAAACTGCAAATATCCCAATTTGTGTGAATTTTTTTTTATGATTATTGAACTTGAATTGTTGGTGCTAAAATAATGTTGTCCATATCTAGGAGATGTCGTTTACTTGATTCGTGCAGATGGTGGGTTATCGGATGATAGGAAATGGAGTTATCACAAGCTGGTGCTGCTAGACGTCTTAATTTGTCTTGTAGTGTGATCCAACGACTCTGGGATCAATTAAAATCCAAAAATTCAGTATCAAGAAGACTTGTTCTAGACCACTGACCCTTGAACAAGATCGCTTCATAACACTTTTGACCCAAAGGAGTAGGAATACCTACTGTGGTTCAGCACATTTCAAATCATCGTAACACAAGAGGGATGACAATATTTGCTACTACGATGCACAGATGTCTTCGCAGTAAGAACTCTATTCAAGACGACCCGTTTTATGAGTCTCTTTTAATCGACAACACAAAAGTGTCCATTTATGTTGGCCAATAGAACATTTTTCCTGAAGCCGACAAGAATGGGCTTCTGTACTGTTTACAGACGAGTCCCAGTTTGCTTTGGAGAGTGATTCAGTTTGTGTGCTGCTCTAGAGAGAATAAGGCATCAGATTCTACCTATGTAACATTGTTGAAAAACGCAGTTATAGAGGAGGTGGAATCATGGTTTGGGCTGGAAGCACTCTTTTGGTCATAGTAACTTCCATGTGTGCCATGGAAGAATTCTGATTGTTGTGAAATATCGAAACGAGGTCCTTGCTCCATTTGTCACATCGTATGGTGCTGCTATTGAATTAATCTTAATGGATGATAATGCCCAATCGCATTGAGCAAGAGTCGTTGATGAATATCTTGACGATCAAGGTTCAGAGCGAATGGAATGGCCAGATCAATCGTCGGGCCTTAATCCGATAGAGCATCTTTGGCAGACAGGTGGCTGCCATAAGTCCTCCCCCGAAGTCATTAATTGAGCTGGAACAAGCGTTTCTTCATGTAAGGACGTTGTTTCTCGTTCCAGTGTTCGACAACTTAATTGACAGTATGGAAAATCGATGCAACAAATGCATTACAAGTAGGCACGCCTTATTAAAATCCGTTTATTTATTTTTTTTTTTTTATCAAACAGTGGATTTTTGCAAAAAAGGTAATTTTTTTTTTATCTATAAATTATGCTTGATATTAAAATTAAGTAAAATCCGATAAATAACTGTTTAAAGAACAATTCTAAATTTCATGTTTTCATCTTCATTTGTTTTTAAATTGGATGCAAAAGACTGGTTGTAGCTAAACTTTTGGATGCCAGTGAATATTACTTTTTAGAGTAACTTCAGTTTTCTTACCTTGTACTAGAAGATTCATCAAGACTTTTATGTACTCGTCGTTTTCTTGTGTGATGATAATCTTGTGTATTGTCTCATCACTGGCACCAGTCATAACCATCACGGGATGCCTACTTACAAGGAAGGTCTTAAAGCGCATACTCAGAATATTTTTGAAAAAATGCAAATGAAACTATGTACATAATAAAGATCAGTTAAATTTCGCGCATGCGCGGCAGTGTATTACTGCTTATTTTACTGTTTATTACTATTTTTTACTGTTTTATTGCAGTGTAGCTGTTTTTCTAGTTGTGGAAGTTTAACTTTAATTTTAGCTCCAGACTTTGAGCGTCATTTAGCGTTTTAGATTTACGATCTTCCACTACCGCAGTTAATAAATTTGTCACAGTTTGAGTATCATCTATGAAAATTTGAGTTAACTCACTTCTTTTTAATTTCGAGAATGTCTCATTATCGGGACAAACGGATTCTTCTAATCCCATTAGCACAGTTACAAGGTCCTTGCACATATCTTCATTATAAATGTTGGATGCCATCAAATCAAAACCTTACCTGTAATTAGACACATTCGCTCGATAAAATCAAAGGAATTATCCAGGTGGAGAGGGAGAGCGCCCACTTTGTAGTGCTTCCTGGTATCTAGGAGTATGAATTAACCCTTTGAAGGGCGCTTGTATATTACTTATACCACTTAATTTTGATCTCAAATTGTTAGAATGACACCAGAATTTTAGAATAAAACTTTGATCTTATAGTGCACGTGAACAAATGATTTTTTTTTTTTCAAATAATTTATTTTCATAAATTTTGTCGACATTCAATTATAAACATTTTAGAGTCAGAAATACTTTGCCCGTGCAACACTGTCATAAAAATCCGTGAAAATACAAGAGATTTTTCGTAAAATTTTACGGAGAAGTTTCATTTTCCCAAAACAACAGTAGAACTTCCGTAAATGACATTAGTTCCGTAAAGGAGATTTCAAAACCGTAAATATGCAGAAAGTTTTCCGTGAATTAAATGGATTTCTTCAGTATTTCTTTCAAAACAGTACAATATACGTATTTCTTCCAAAACAGTGCAATTTCCGTAAATGACGTTTAGAGGTTTGCGTATTACAGAAATCGCCTTGTTTGAAATTGAATTAAGATTGTTGTATTTACTAGAGTTCTTCAAGTATCCAAGCCTGGTCCGGCTCGACCCGCTGGCCCATTCTAACCGGAGCCATGTCTGGAAGGTAATTCTTTGTCAAAATAGTAGTAATATTCATATACACTGGTTTCCAAAAATTAAGGAAAAATCACAAAAATAGCGATAACTCGATCAAAAAGAAAGTAAACCGTATGAAATTTTCATATATTGTTAAATAAAAGATGCTGAATAAAAATACTAAATGAAAATTAGTGGCGCTGTAATCGCATTGCGTCATCTGTGAGGAATATAAAAACGCACGTTAAAGAGTTAGGCTGCAGTTGTCGCTGTGATAGTGATATTATAAAATTGGGATAGCCAATTCATTACAATGACCTTGAGGAATGATGTGCCCGCCGAACTGCGAATTAGAGCTATTGGGAGATTGGTGGCAAGACAAAGTCAAACAGAGGTGGCTAGATTTCTAAATGTGAGTCCTTCTGTGGTTCATAGGCTTTGGCAACAATTTCAAATCACTGGTTCGGGATCAGGAAGGTTCAGCCAAGGACGGCCAAGGGTTTCGACAAGCGCCGATGACCAATATTTGCGGTTATGTGTACGAAGGACTAGAACCACAACCCCATCTCATCTTAGATCGTCCCTTGCTGCAGCCACTGGAAGGTTCGTGTCAATGTCTACTGTGCGTAGAAGGCTTCACGAAGGTGGACTTTATGTGAGGCGACCAGCAATTTGTGTGCCGCTCACCTGACGTCACCCGAGAGAACGTTTGATGTGGGCACGTCAACATGTCCACTGGACGGCTGATCAATGGAGGCGTGTTCTCTTCACGGTGGAGTCCCGATCTAGTCTCTAAAGTGATAGTAGGCATTTTTCGATTTAGAGAGAACAGGGAACACGTTATCATCCATCAAACATTCGTGAAAGAGATTCATATTGAGGAGGCAGTGTCTGCGTTTAGGTTGGTATCTCTTTGGGTGAACGCACAGACCTCTATGTCTTTCCACGTGGAACCGTGAATGCTTACGTCCATAGAGATGACATCCTTGATGCTTATATGTGCTCTTATGGTGGTGCAATAGGTAATGATTTCCTGTTACAGGACAAAAGCGCTAGACCGCACAGGGCTCGCATCGTGGAAGATTATCTTCAGCGCATGGAATGGCCAGTTCGATCACCGGTCTTGAATCCCATCGAACATGTTTGGGATGCTTTAGGAAGACGTGTTGCTACTCTCAATCCCCCTCCTCAGACCCTTGCCACACTTACAACTGCTTTGCCAGAGCAATGGCTCACACTTCCCAGCAAACTCATCGACCGCGTAATTGACAGTATAAAACATCGCTGTATGTGCTGTATTGCTACTAGGGGTGATGATACGGCATATTAAAGGTACTTTTCCCATACCAAACTCACAAATTGATTTTGCTAATTTTAAAATCATGCTATTTTCTGAAACACCATAATTGTCTGGTAATTTCTTTTCATGTTATTTTATACCTTACTATGCTTTGTACATTGTGGCTGAGTTTCATTAAAATCTACATGTAATATCTTGAGTTATCGCTATTTTTGTGATTTTTCCTTAATTTTTGGAAACCAGTGTATTTTAATAAAATATTTAGAAATTTATTTTATTTTTATAAGTTACAGAAAAATATTTTTTTTAATTCCCTTTTTTTTTTCTTGATAGTGCTACAAAATTATGAATTTTTTTTTTTCGCTATTTTTTTTTAATTTTATTTTAACTTTTCTAACGTAAGGCAATATTGGGTTATTTAAAGGTTTCCCAACATAATATCTCGGAAATTTATCGCTATGCAAATTTGTATTAAATTAAACTGATTTGGCTTATAAATTTATGAATTAAACTTCAGAAATTATAATTACTTTATAATTTATAATTTTACAAAATTTATAATTTTTTCCTTAAATTTATAAAAATAGTTAATAATTTTTTCATTACTTTTATAAAAATGAAGTTTATAATTTTATAAAGTGTATAATTTATTTCGTTAGTTTATAATTTCATAAATTAAATTAAATTAATAAGTCCAAATAAGTCCTTTAACAGTAAATACCTGTCATCCAAAAACGAAATTCATAGCTCTATCTTCAGAAACCGACAGTGTGACTTTCCCCTCAAATGTTACTACTTGGAGTTTCAAAGAAAGAAACACGTGAATGCACTGCGCTAGAGGACAATAGACCTTGCGGTACAACGTCCTCTAGCGTTTTTATTTTCTGTGATTTGCGGCTTTATAAAACGCAATTTTGTACAAATTCATTGTTCATTATCGTTTGTCAAGCAGTGTATGTAATCGAATTGTTTTTTTTTTCGTTTTTCGGTAAAGGCAGAAAATTTTTCAGAAAATGCCATAAAATTAGGCGTTTTGAACCACTTTTCCAAACACGACAGCGCAAAAGAGGAAAAAACTGCCATCCTGAGATAACAATTGCTTATAACTCATGATGTCATTCATTTATAGAAAAACGAAAATCAATTAAAAAATCATTTCTATTATCGTGCCTGTAAGTTTCATGCTTTTATGTTTAAAAAGGATCCCGTAAATGTGTCAGAATATTTTTGTGTTGTGAAGCAGGGGAAAATATTTTTTTCAGAACCATCATTTATGAAATTCAGTTGATACGCATTCCCGAAATTATTTCATCGGAGAAAAAATTCCGTAAAAATACGGAAATTGTACTACAATCAACCATCACACCTAAACAGACATTTATCCAGACAGACAAACATACACACAAACACAAATGACAATACTTTTAACAAACTGAAAATGCATGCAATTCTTTTCCAAGCCTTTATCATTTTAATTACCTTAAGAGATTTTATTGCTCGACCTTGATTGAAAATGAATGGATTTCAAACAGAGTTTGACAGCTAGATAATATTTTCTTTTAACGAGATTTAAACGAGATAAACAAACATTTAAACTTGATGAAAAAAAAAAAAAAAACTTCTTTCTAAAGCAAATTCTCTTCTCAGTCATAACCTAAAACAATAACTCTTGGACTAGTATTTTTTCTATGTTAAAACTTACATTAAAGGATGATAGAAACTGTGTAATTTGATTTTATATAATAACTAGCACCGTTATTTTTCTCTCTCAAGAAAAAAAAAAAAAAAAAAAAAAAAAAAAAAGGAAAAACTTCTTTTTGAAGCAAATGCTATTCTCAGTCATAACCTAAAATAATAGCTCTTGGACTAGTATTTTTTCCATGTTAAAACTTACATTAAAGGGTGATAGAAACTGTGTAATTTGATTTTATATAATAACTAGCACAGTTATTTTTCTCTCTTAAAAAAAAAAAAAAAAAAAAAAAAAAAAAAATATTTGACACTAGTTTTATTTTGTTTTTTGAACTACCGATATTTTTCACGTCCTGCAGAACTACGTTGAATGCGACAATAATGTCTTCTTTAAAGAATTTTTCTTAAAACAAATCATTAATTAATTGTCATAATTATTATTTTCTAACTGTATTTGTATTGCATTATTCTAATAACACTGCTTAATTAATTTTTCAATCCACTTTTTGTGGTAAAAAGTGAATCAAAAAGGAATTTAAAGAAAAAAAAATTTAAGCTAAATTGATAAACATTCTTAAAATTATAAAAATCACACATCTTATTTAAAAAAAGGAAGAAGTTGTCGCTCAGGAATGGTTTAAGTGTACACAGTACAATAAGCCTGAAAAACGTAACAACTTACGGAGAAAATGTACAACCTGTCAACCGTTAGATTTAACCCCATAATGTGTATTTTTCCCTTCAAAAAATAATCAAAAGTATTTTTGACGAAGAAAATAATACACACAGCTTCATTACAAATTTGTTTCCCGCAATATTTCGTCCTATCTCTTCATCAAAAAATCTTTTGAAAATCGATAAATTCTCCTCGTCACCGTTATTATTCGAATCGTTTATCTGTAAATTAACATATTGTTTATTCAGATTTATTAAAGTTTTTCATTCAGAATAATCTTTAATTTTTAATAAATAAAAAAATGTGGAAGAAATATAGTGTTATGCTTTCCATGTAAAAGGTAATGCCAAGCCGATTTAACTCGTATTCATATTTTAAACTGAAACATGGAAGTGCTCGACTTATTTCGGTGGGATATAAATATATCGATCACTATGAAAAAAAATAAATAAATAAATAAATAATCAGTTGATTGCCAGTACAATTTCCGTATTTTTACGGTTTTTTTTTTTTTTTTTTTTTTTTTTCTTGCGGATGAAAATGATTTTATGATTGTGTTAAAATGTATATGGATTTGAGAATATCTTTGACAAAACGCTATTTTTTTATTTTCTTAATAAGCTGAGGAACTTATTTTTATTATTACGCTGAAAAAGAAAAAAGAAATCCGCAAAAATATGTTGCATTGTCAAAATGCGGAAATTCTTGTAAAAATATAAAAAAATGTCAAAGGTTTAGCGAAAACGACAAATTAACTGGACTTTTAGCACTATTATCTGTCAAGGATATTCTTAAATTATTATTCACTAATTTCTGACACATTCACGAAATCATTTCAGCGGAGAAAAAAATTCCATAAAAATACGAAAATTGAACTGGCAATCAACGGAATATTTTTTATAATGCACATTGTGTCTAGCTTATCTAGGATGTATGTATTAAGTGGTGAAATATCCAATAAATAATAATAATAAAAAAACATATAGCAGTAGTGATTATATTTTGTTCGTGTAAAACAATTAATTGTTCAAAAAAGAATATAACAGCTAGAAAATAGAAAAAATAATAATTTATAAAAATTGGTATTTTAAGCAATTAAAAAAAAAATAATAATGTTTCAGATATTTGTTCATTAACAAGATAGACAGAGAAAACAGAAGATCGAAAACTTTTGAAATGTTATGGATGAAGTAAATAAGGATTCATCCACAACCAAATGCTCTATTTCATTTGGCTTTAAAATTTTGCTTATATTCTGCTCATCAAAATGTTCCTCTTAAAAATCAAAATAGATAAAATGACAGAGGTGGCACTGGTGTCACATTAGTCTGTTTTAGGTTGAACATTAAATCACATAATAGGATACACACTGTGCTTGAAGAGCCAATAATGAAAATTATTCTTACAAGATGACTATTTAACTCCTTTTTACGACACAGATGTTTCGTTTAGTTACTCTCTTAAAACGAAAGAGCCAAAATAACTCAAGTTGAGCCGAAATCCACTCATCTCACGATTTGAAAGTGAGCTTCTCATGAAGAGTTGAAACAACTCGAGTGAACGAGTTGTTTTTAAGCAACTCATGATTGAGTGATCTCTATTTTACTCATACTTGAGTGAAATCAAATCAATGAAGGTTAAATCCAGTAGCACTTGAGTGATTTATAATCAATTCAAACTTGAGTTAAATGAGGTCATTTCAGATTTAATCCAGTAATTCTTGAGCGATTGGTAACCAATTCATACATGAATGAAATCAACTCATTTAAGAGTTAATCCAACACCCCTTGGGTGATTTCTAATAAACTCATTCTTGAGAGGAGTCAACTCACTTAAAAATTACAAAAAAAAAAAAAAAACCTAGAGCGATTTCTAATCAACTGACTAAATAAAATCAAGCCATTTAAAATGAAATTCAGTAACCTTTGATTTATTTTTATCTACGAAATTCAAAATAACACAGAATCCTTGCCATGTTTTCAAATAAAAATAATGATAAATAACTACCTTATTTTATACTCTATAAAAATTATATTTTATTATTTATACCTCTGATATATTTTATTATTTATAGCTTCCGAAATACAAGTTCTTTTCTAGAAAGGAGGGGAAGGGGAATTGAAATTCATGGTAAAGATGTAATATTTTATTGTAAAATAATAAATTTCATAAACAGATACAGATTATATATATTTTTTTTTCAAAAAAAAAAAAAAAAAAAAAAAGTAAGTTGCATGTTAAATGTATACATATATGTGTACATTCAACAATTAAGTGAAAAGTGTCATTTTATATTTATTTATTTTGTTGTTGTTTTTGAACTGCTTGAAATATATAACCCCCCCCCCTCTTGATCCAAAAAGAGAATTTTAAAAGAATACTTGAATAGATAAGAATTTATGCTGTTTTAAATACTTTAATCATGGTTTTTTTTAAATATATAATGATTATGTTTTCTATGCAATATTATTAGATATATTGCATGATATTTTTCAGTTTATATCAATATTATCATTAAATGTTTTAATCCTAATACTATTTAGGAATATTCACACAGTGAATATAAGGGAATGGAGATATTTACCTTATTTTTAACAACATATGATAAAAAAAATATGGGATTTATACAGCTTCACAAATCAAGTATATTTATTTTAAAATATTAGAAAAATAGTATATATACTAATAAAGCTACTTTTCAAAAGTTTTCGTCAACATGAAATAGATATTCTAAAGCTTTTCTTATATATTTGGGATACATTTCAAATAATCTAAATCTCAGCAACATAAAATGACTAAAAAACACTTATGTATGCGCATTCGAAAAACAAGGCAGGTCAATAAAAATATCCAGAAAAAATTTCTTCAGACTGAGAATAAAATAAGAAATATAATTTGTTTACTTTAAAACAATATTTTTAAAGTCAGACAAGTCAATTTTCAATTTATAGTATTATGAAAGTTAGAGTTCTGAAACATCATTAAAAAAAATATATATCAGGGGTCGATCCAGGAAAAATTTGGGGCCTGTTTAGGGCCCCTTCACAAAAATCAATTTGATAAAATGGGTCCCTTCACAAAAATCAATTTGATAAAATGGGTCCCTTCACAAAATTCTATTCCATAAAAACTTACTATTTATTATTTATTTATTATTTTGTGATGTTTTAAAATGTGTAATTTGTAAACAAACAAGTTCACCAGAGCGGAAAACTTCAGCAAAAGGATTTAAAAAAGTTTTTATTTATAAATGCTTGGTTCGAATTTGATTAACTGGATTTCAACTTTCGTTGTAAAATGTTATTTTTCACAAAAATATAATAAATTTCACAAAAATAACTTTTACTTTTCACAAAATGGGCCTCAAGAAAAAAAAACCTGCATCGACCCCTGTATATAAACAAACGCACAGTACCACCGAGACATTTTCTTTAAAAGATTAAATTGCTACTAAAAGCTATTTATAAATCATATTTATTGAAACAACATTAAAAAAACTTAAAATGAGAGGCAAAGGATTTGTATAATTATATTTTAGAGCATTTTTTAATATTTATCCTTCCATCTCAAAAGATCTCTAAATGTTCGTTCGTGTAAATAGTCCTAAATATTAGGGTTAAGACATATTTGTTTAAAATATTGATATAAACTGAAAAATATCACGCCATATATAAAATAACAATAAATATAAAAGAGAATCATTATAAAAAACATGATTAATTTAAAACAGTAGAAATTCTTACCTTTACAAATATTCCTTCTTTAAAATTGCCCCTTTGAACAACGCGAATAATATTTCAACGGTCAACAACGTGCTGTAAAGGCGAAATGCTTGCCTCCACTCGCTGACGTCACACGCTTGTCGTCTGCTCAGCGAATGGTCACGTCAGCCGCATTGGCATTTCAGCTCGCCAATGATTGCATTTTTTATCGAGATGAGTTGTTTAATATTCTCTCTTCTGGAGTGCATTAGAAAAATAAAAATTCAAATCAAGATGAGTGAAACGTTTAAAAATCAACTCATTCACGATCCAATAAATTACAGCTCTTTTCTGAGAAGACAAATCCACTCTTTCGTTTTAAGAGAGTACGCTTTTAAAAATGCATGATATTTCACAATTGTAATAAGAAATGTAAGTTATAAAAGCATTTACACATATCAATAGAAAAAATTAAATTTGAATAATATTTATAACAGGAATAAAAAATCCAGTAAAATACGTTTAAAGAAGGTAAGTACCAAATATTAATGATGAAACAATAAGGTTATTTCATGAAAAATATATCAAGCATGATTTAATACAAGAAGATAAAGATAAGAAAATCTATTATATTTTCGAAAAAGATCTATTATTATTATTTTTTTAATGTTCTAATTTCTTCTTGTGTTACTTTTCGCAAAAAAATTTATGCCAGTAAAAAATTTCGTAATGTACAACTTTTTCATTTTTAATTCTTGGCCTATTCTATTTTAAGCCATCTTTACCAATATAATTTTTTATTATTATTATCGATTAATTCTTCTCAATCGTTGTGAGATATACATTGATTATTTTCGGTGTTTTTAGTTTTGAGAACATAAAAACAAAACTTCTATTAAATATTTTTCGTTTGACTATGTGAAGTAAAATAATAAATCAGCGTAAAACATAACAATTACATTATTGCAGAAATTAAACCTTAAAATGTAAGACAAATAGCTAATATAGCACAGCTACTTGCATTAGCGAGCACTGGTCACGAATTTTACGAACTGAATTTTGACATTGGAAGACGTAAGGGAAGGAACGGATTAGGAGAATAAATACCATTGACTTTAAGCAGTTTCGATGCTGTAGTGAGAACTGTGCTAGGTCTGTACTAAAATTTGCGCGCGCGTTCTAGCTGTAGGTTAAAAATCGATGTGCACGTGGTACATGAGAATTTGGGATTTGAATGGCCCATGCATATATGATCATTGGTCACTACATAAAATAATTGGGTGGCATTTTTTTTAATTTAAATTATTGAAACCATTAAGTAATTCCTTGAGAATTATGTGCAGTTTTAGCACAAGAGAATTATGTGCAGTTTAGATTTTAATAGAACAAAACCTGCTTGAAATGTTTTCTCCTATTTTTTTTCTCTCAAATGAAGTTTTAAAAATCATGATATACATGTAAAACGAGGACTCGGCATACACAAAAATATGTATGGTATTTTATATATCATTAATAAACAAGGATATTTTGATAAGAAACAGGAATGAACATACAATTTTACGAAAAACATTTTAGGATAGAGGAAAAATCAAATATTTTTTATTTTAGAGAAATCGAAGGTAATGAACTTCCTTTAGAACAAAGAAGAACGTGCTCGAAAGATTTTCTTCTATCTTTCAAGCAGAGTAAGAAACATCTCCAAAGGCTCAGCAGTTTTATCTGTGCTCCAAAGGACCCCTTCTGTAGTAATGACATATTATCGTAAGTCTATTATTAAGAAAAATATCTTAGAGAAAATCTTTCGAGATATTAGAACTCAAGGAGTGGTAGAATTCGTTGTTACTCTTGACAGAAAGTAAATAAAAAAAGTCCTTCCGACCTGTACCGGGAGGAAAAGGCAGCTTTCATAGTCCATGTTTTTAAAAATTCAACTCATTTTACTCAAACGTCCGAATCTAAAATGCTTGGAACCCAATTATAGAAGATACAATACAGATTTTCGTTAATACTGAATTTCAATGCGAATTTCAGCCTGAGAGTTACAGCATAGCAAAAATTACATTGTTTCAAAATGTCAGCCCCCCTAGAATTTCAAACTGCCATATCTCAGCCATTTTTGAAAATAAAACAAAACAAAAATGTTCCGGAATCCTTGTATCACGATCTAACACTTAACGGAAACAACTTTTTCAATATATAAATTTTTATAATTTTTTTTAATTTAAAAATAAAATTAACTTGCCGCCATTCTGAAACAAGATGGCGCATGAAGCTATAAGATATAGCCAAAACAAAAAATGTTCCAGAATTCTTGTATCACGTTCTAACACTTAACAGTTACTAACACTTACTTTTTCAATTTATAATTTTATTGTACATTTTTTTGAATTTCTAAAAATTAAAAGAATTTTAACTGGTCACCATTTTGAAACAAGATGGCGAATAAAGCTGGCCAACGAACTCGGTCGAGACCTTGGTATGTACACATATTCAGTTCCATCAGAATCGATTGATAAATAAGAGAGTTACAGCGTGACATATGTCATATATATACAGTATGCCCACTAAAGTCCCTTGCCACCCTTTTAACTTTGGAACGTTTGCTGCTATATTCATAAAAGTAGTGTCTAGGTATAGTAAAGTAGCCATGCGCTACTCAATGAAACCGCCTACGGCGCCACCTGGTGGAATGCTGCGCAACTTGCATTTCCGCTATGGGCTATATCATATAGCATTATTGAACAAAACAAACAGTTCATTTTTGATCTAATTGAAAAAATTTGTAAAGAATTTTTTC
Source organism: Maratus michaelseni (assembly GCA_963931845.1). Taxonomy (NCBI): domain Eukaryota; kingdom Metazoa; phylum Arthropoda; class Arachnida; order Araneae; family Salticidae; genus Maratus; species Maratus michaelseni. The sequence goes on from OZ007596.1 coordinate 139,734,865, forward strand.
ATAAAATACACAATAAATGTATAAAATTTCATTCATAAATTACACAGTAAAAGTATTCGATTATTTTTCCGAATATTGTTGGTAATTCCTGAAATTGGATTTTTAAATATGTTATGCGTTTTTCAAAATTGTTTAGTTAGATATCATCTTACACCTTACGGTAAAGATTTTCAAAATTATTTTGGAAGTGTTGGAAAGTGTTACATAATCTATGCTTGACACACGATTTTTTGTTCTTGTTTTTTCTTTTCTGAGAGAGTTTTCATTAAATACCCAACAATTGCCACGAGGAGAATCGAACCCGCAATCTTCCGTATACTAAACTGACGATCTCGACCACTATGCTATGACTGGACACGCCGCTTTCTCAAATGTTATTACTTATTTTAGTCGCTTTTTATGATGCAAAGACTTTAAGGTTTCATCGTCAGTTGTATTTTTTTCAGAGTTCCAAAGTTTTTAATATTTTCTTTCCATGATTTTCAATATTTTCTTTATTATTTCATACTTTATAACAGATAAATTTTAATTTATTATGTATTATATGCGTAAAACATTGTATTAAGATTAATGTTTCTTCCTTTTGCAGTAGTACCAATATTTACTTTTTTCGAACATATAATTTTTAAAATTACTCATCCGATGATCTATTTATCAATTCCAATAAAAAAAATAATAAATATCTTAAGTAAGCAGACTTTTTTTCCCTTTGCTATTAAAATAAATTTTCTTTATCTCTTATTTAAAAAAACTTATGTAAATAAATAATTTTATAATAAATAAAATTATTATATGTGAGCTATGCTGAGAGCTTTTGTGTACGGTTCTGTTAAACTGAAAAGTTTTTAAAATATGAAAACAAAAAAAAAACTAGATTTTTAGAGAAAATTTTGAAGTTAATTACCTTGGGATAAGTAAGTTTAAATTTGGACTTATTAATTTAGTTTAATTTATAAAATTATAAACTAATGAAATAAATTATAAACTTCATTTTTACAAAAGTAAAGAAAAAAATATTAACTATTTTTGTAAATTTAAGGAAAAAATTATAAATTTATTAAAATTATAATTTATAAAGTAATAAATTTTACTTTAATTCATAAATTTATAAGCCAAATCAGTTTAATTTAATACCAATTTACATAGCGTTAATTTGTAGAGATATTATGTTATGAAACCTTTAAATAACCCAATATCGCCTCAAGTTAGAAAAGTTAAAAAAATTAGTGAAAAAAAAAATCATAATTTGCATGCACTATCAAGAAAAAAAAAAGGTAGATTTAAAAAATATATATTTTACTGTAACTTATAAAAAGAAAATTTCTAAATATTTCATCAAAATATATAAATATTACTATTATTTTGATAAAGAATTACCGTCCAGACATGGCCCCGGTTAGAATGGGCCAGCGGGTCAAGTCAGGCCTGCCATGGATACTTGAAGAACTGTAGCAAATGCAACAGTCTTAATTCGTATTTCAAACAAGGCTATTTCTGTAAACAAACCTCTAAATGTCATTTACGGAAATTGCACTGTTTTGGAAGAAATACGGACATTGTACTGTTTTGAAAGAAATACGGAAAAACTCCATGAAATTTACGGAAAACTTTCTGCATATTTACGGATTTGAAATCTGCTTTACGGAACTAAAGTCATTTACGGAAATTCTACTGTTGTTTTGGAAAAATGAAACTTCTCCGTAAAATTTTACGGAAAATCTCTTGTATTTTCACGGGTTTTTTTACAGTGTACATTGCAAATGCAACTGTTTGAATATTTTATTGCGAATAAGTTATTTAAATTAATTTTGAAACTTTTTGGGGAAAAATTGCTTATTAAGGAAAAAATATCTATAATTATCAAGTCGATTTGGTAAACAGAAATTTCCTGTGTTTCTAGCCTAGCCTACGCGATTCTTCTGTTGAATAGCAACCTTTTATCCTTCCTACAGGAATTGACTGTTAGGTTACAGCTACAGATTTTGTCTGTTAGGAAACGCTTAATTTGTCAACAGAGAATGTCTGTATATGACTATACGTGATTCTGTCGTCTGGTAACACATTCTTTCGGCAATAGATATTTTCTGTGCACAGGTATTCTCCAGCAACTTTTTGTTGCCAGAAATTTTCTGTTGTTTTACAGGATTTTTTTTACAGTGAAATTTCTCCTCTGAAAATTAAAAATTATACCTTCTTTTTTTCTCCATGAGCACTTCTTGAAGGATGTTTCTGTCTTTTTTGTTTGACAAAATGTTTTGACAAAAATATGTACTTAATTTTATGTTTTAAGTGTTAAAATCTAAGTGAAGAAGGCGAGTTATAAATACGATTTTAACACTTGAAATAAAACTAACTATATTTTAGAAATATTTTGATAAAAAAAAAATAAAAAAGAAAGAAACATTCTTCAAGAAGAGCATACAGAAAAAAGAAGGTAAACATTTTAATTATCCGAGGAGAAATTTGAAAAATATGGATGCATTCCCATACGTTTAACATAAAGAGGGGGGAATGTGGTCTGACTAATAACAAACCTAAGGTGCGATTAGATGACATTTTCAAATTCTGCGATAAAAAGTCAAATTATTTCTTCGGAATTTATTTTCCAAATGCTTCGTGGTCAGTGCACAAAATCAATGAAAGAAATTCTTCCCAGAACAGGTAATAAACATGTCAGGGACTCTCTCAGTGGACCTCTCTCTTCCGCTGTGGTATCGCGACAGAAGATTATCTACATCAAAGAGGCCAACAAAGTCTTCCATTAATATGTCTGAACGCAGCCAAGACTGGATTCTCTTTTAGGATATTACCATACCATGTTATCTTTCTTATTCATAAGATAGCAAAGCTGAAATGGGACTTCGATACCTTATCAATAAAATAACATAACACCTCAGAATCATGTTCATACAAGAGAACAATCACCAAATAAAAGTGGTGAACAGCAATTCTCTTCAACTAGAAGCTTGGAATATGTTGAAGATTCAGGTCAGACATCAGCCATGAAAGCATAAACCTGGTGAGGAGTCTAAGCAGAAACAATCCAGGCATAGAAATTCTCCAAGTCAAGGCAATCTACGTTCTGAGGACTGTTAATATAGGTCCTGAGAGGAAGGATATATCGTATCCCGGTTAAATTTTGTAGCCGGTACTCATTTATCCAATGACTAATATTGACATGCAAGTTAATTTAAAGTTTTAACGTGTACCATTTAAGTTATTGATCTACAGACGTGTAGTGTTAACCAACGCGCATAACTTAATGATCCCCCGTATGCATCTTAGATAATAGTTTCAATCATTTTCTTGACCCTGAAATTGAACCCTGAAATTGAATTAATTCGAAATTTATTTTAAGAAAAATCCATATTTGTAATCTTGTTTCAACTATTTTTTGCAGAAAGTGTAGTGCTAAAACATCATTATTTTCTGCTATATTTTAGTATTTATAGTTTGAAATAGTTTGATGATAAAATAAAACGTACGAAATTTCTTAAAAGATGCACATTACTTATTTTGGTGGCAGTAAAGAGGATTTTGAACAGAAATTAAGACCCATCGTTTGGAATTAAAATGAGTGACAAAATTGCATTTTCAGTAGAGCAATCAAATGGAAAGAGCAGAGTTAAGACATTAAATGTGTTAAAGATTACTTTTACAGATCAAAGTAGATAATCAAATGTTATGCAGCTAAATATTCATTATAAGTGTCATATTATTTACTTATAAATGCTACGCTTAAATTGAATTCTACCTCGCATTATGATCTGTCGTAATATGAAAGATTAAAACAGAAGAAAGACACTGACTTTAAAGATTCTCAAATCTCCGCGTCAATGTCAATACAAAATTTTAAGAAGTCTGCTTCCATGTGTGCAAATGCATTAAAAATTACCTTTCCAAACAAGGATTTTGCTCTATATAAATTTTAAACAATACGAAACATCATGGGAAACGGAGAGGCTGGTAACAGAAACCTTCACAAAAGACTTTTGTAAAGTCTGAACACGCACACACGCGGTCGAAAATTAGAACTGCAGAGTGCAAACCCCAGGCGTAGCGATTCTGTTGGATTCATCCGCCGATTTAATGCAAACATCAACCCGGGAAATGTAGTACATGGATTGGCTCCGATTTGGACATGGGTAAACAGTGAGCGGGCAAATCAAAGGCAAAAGGGGTAGAACGTTCGAAATTTACCCCCCTTTGATAACGAAGAGAGCGCCCTGATTGGATAGTAAGCTTCAGTGAGCTTCGATTGGACGTGTAAACGCGACCCTGGCTCCCCTTTTATATTTGCATCTCGCAGTGATTTCGAACATAAAAGCTTCACCGTCGAATTTCAACTCTCATCCCCCCCCCCTATCCTTTTTGAGATACTTTTAATTCAGCACTCCCCCTTCCCCTCCTTTTCTTTCCCTACAGAAAGATTTCGAAGTTTCAGAGATATTTGCTCAGGAGTAGAGCAAACACGGACGAGAAAAGGGTGGGAAGGCAGGGGGTTGAGAGACCTGCACGTGCTCCGGGGGATGCTTTTGAAGCGCAGGAGCAAAGGATTGTGAGAGGAAGATGGGAACGGTTTGTTTGATAATCTCGAGGGTTGAATGCTGCGAGAGTAAATACAATCCGCGTGCTTCCAGTTTCGCGTTTCGAGCACCTTTACTCCTTTTCCGCTTTATCCGTGTTTCCAAAGAAAAGATCTTGCAGCAGATCGCGTATTTGTTCACAATTATATCTGGAAGCGGACTTAACAGTGAATATGTTGAATACAGTGCACTAGTAATCCGTCAGTATTCAGAAGATTATGAGTGATAAAAATGTACAGATAAAAGACAGATTGATCTACAAAGAATTGACAAAGTTTCGTTTACACATTTGTTATAAGAAATTACTGCAGGGGATTTGAAAGACCCCCTTAAAAGCTTTGAAGTAAAAAAGAAAAATTACATTGGCTTATGTTTGTCCACAAAGGCTATCTTAATACAGTAAAAGAGGATGATATTCAAAATATATGTATAACAGTTTTATTATTGAATAATGAATCAAACAGACACCGATTCGGTCAAAAATTATGCATAAAATTAAATTAACACTAATTAATTAGAATCGGAAAGTGTATTACTTAAAAATTTATACAGTCGATTTCTGTTACACGGCTATCCGATAGGAGGAAATATTTAATATTTAAAAAGTGTAGTTTCTATCAAATTTTTATATTGAATCTATACGGTAAAGGCCATTGACGCGCTATTATTTTATTTTTCAAATGAAGGCTAAAATTGGCCGAGACTTCACCCTATTCGAAACTGCTACCAACATCGACACCAAAACAGTGATTCAAACCAAAGAACTCTTGTCCAGTTCCCAGAGCCGTAACCATTATAGACATGCAGATGAACGTCTCAGCCCACAGAAACAACATGAAAGAAAAAAATTATTACAAATGCACACGATTGAGTTATACATACTTTATTACAAAAATTCTCTTTTTACATTAGTAAAACTCATTGCAGAGATCATTCATTCTAGAAGCGATATTTAATGTTTTATCCTTGACAATTTATACCGGGTGGTTATAATATAAGTATATCTATTTGGAGCTGTCTGTAGCTTGTAGGAATAACCCGAATGAAACCAAAATCGGTACACTTGCTATTCGAGAAAGGGGAAGAAGAAGGGAACAATAAAAAAAAATATTGCAATAATTGCTGACAGATGGCGCTTTTGAGTGGGAAATGTAATGTGTAATATTGTGTACCGTGGAGGTGTCGCAAACTTCAATGACTTTACCGCATATCGCAACATGTGCAAAACATCACTCCTGATGCATTACATTCCGCAGTTGACCACTTCGTGCACCGCCTGGATTGTGTCCTCCAGCACAATGGCCATGTGGAACCTGAACATGATTGGCACTGCCATGCGAAAGCGTAACCACATTCACTGTGACATTTCCCAATAAATTAGGTGTGCCATTCGCTTTGACACCTTAATTCTTTGTTACTGTATTACACATTACATTTAACACTAAGTAGCGTCATCTGTCTGTAATTATTGCAATTATATTTTTTATTATTCCATTCTTCTTCCCCCTTCTCGAATAGTAAGTATACTGATTTTGGTTTCATTCGGGTTATTCCATCGATCTACAGACAGTTCCAAATAGAGATACTTATATTTTAACCATCCTGTATATCTACCGTCGAAATTTCCTGCAATGGTAATTATATTTTAAGAAACAAAACTGCCCTAAGAGTGAAAATCCAGACAATAAGCCGAATGAAGCATTCTTTTCATATTTGTGGCGTTCGAAACTCCTACAGCTGGTGCAAATGTAGCAAAGATTCAATTATGCTGTCGTTTCCCAAACCATGTGTCCAAGCCAATCGTCGGTTGAAAAAATGCTTTCTAAATGATACAAGGCAATTTACTCGAAATAACTATGAATATTCTGCAACTCTTCTCGCTAGGTTGAAGCGATCTAAACATACAAAGGAAGGTGTGCTCCTTGGTGTATGGAACTTCAAACAATCTATGATGCTTCTAATTCAGATCAATAAGGTAGTGGCCAAAGAGTCATTGATCTTTTTAATGCCATAAACCTTTACTCAATCACCTGGCTGTTTTTTAGGCTGATGGCATACAAATTGGAAATCGTTCCTTTATAATTCGAAGGTGATGGATCACGTAAGCGGTTTCAGAGTGAGTGTAAAAAATATTGTGTCCCTCAAGTGCCTTCAAACACATCCTTCAATCTTTTAAATATGAGGCTTTGATAATATAGATTTACATATAATTTTAGAAATTACTGACAGATTCCCCCCCCCCCCTCTAGCTTATTTAAAATATATATTAAAAACATACATCAGCAATGCATGTATCAGTTTAAAATTTTTCGATTTTTTTATGCTCCATTTCTTTTAAAGGATGACCTTAAGGCTCATACTTAGAGCCTTTTCTGAGGACATAAGTAAAATATTTTATCATTAAAAATTATAAATGTTAGAAATAAACCTCTCTGTTATTCAGAAGATGGTGCGAAAACTACAAGGTTCGAGATCATTGATATTCTCTTATGACAAAAGATAGATCATTTTTATCATAACATGTGATGCAGTCGATTACACATCCTCAATATATGTGTTATATTTCTTGTTTCAGCAGATTTTGTATCGAGTATTATTACGAAATTTTCAGGGTCTCTGCCGAATGAATTATTCTAATTCTACAAAATGCCTTTTTATGTTACATAAGAGCTTCCTCAAAAGTTTTCAAATTTGTCGGAGTTATTCTCTTATCAAAAGAGAATATTTCATCAGTTTGTGAAGTTTGCTGTACTAGTTAATAGTTCTCCCTTAATGCTAGCAAGCATACAGATGCATACAAAACCTATATCATACACAAACTATGCTACCGTAATAGTTACAGTCGGTATAGAAACTTAAAGAGTATAGGAGAAAATTACAAAAACTAAACACTTGTCAAAGTTCGCAAAAATCAATTCATGCACAATTGTAAAATGTTTGAGATATCTTACATCAGGGCTGTCCAAACTTTCAGTAAACACTGGCGCATCTCATCAAGTGGCAAACATTGAAGGGCACCATTATTCTCATGTCTGGAAACATAGAACAATATTACCTCTCTATAGTAGGGGACTGGGTTGGCAGTTTGCCATCTTTTTTTTTTACAAAAATTTCGAAAGAAGAATTTTTACTCTAAGTAATCCTACAATGCCTGTCATTAGATAAATTAAATATTACTATTCGGAATTTTTGGTATGAATTCGGATTTTCTGAATAAAAACGGGGGCGATATTGGCAACCCTGGTAGAGAGTAACGATATGCAAACGTCTTATAAGATGTACAGACACCTTAAAATGCGAGTGATACGGCCCCTTACTATGAAGAGCTTGGTGTGAAAAATAATAGCAGAAAAAGGTATAAATCACAGTAAATTTAGAATTACATTTTTCTGTGACAGAGGCCTATCAATATATTTTGTAGAAAAATTAGCTGAAATTTTAATGCCGCCTATAATAAAAAAACATGTGAAACACTAATGATTTAAAAGATTCAAATGATTGATTTTAAAGAAGCAAAATGGATTTTTATTTAGAAAATTCCTAGTAGCCTGAATCATTCCAAAAGGGGCCATAAAAACCTTTAAAAGGCACCATGGCACCCACGGAAGCCACGTTGAACAGCCCTGTATTACATGATATTAGAGCATACCACGTAACTCTAACATATCTGTTAAAATTAAAAATATTAATCTAACGTACCAAGGAAAACAAAACCACATAGAAACAGAAATTTGCAATAACCCTTATTTAGTCAAAAATATAAGGTCTCATTCAAAGCCTTACCTGAATGTTCATTAATAACTTTAACATTTAGGCGTTATTTTTAACGAATTATTTACCAGATTTACCTTACTTTGTGAGAAAGCTTATGACACCAGCATTAAGGCTAGAAGGGACCACAATCCTTTTCGAAGCAACTGAGTCCAACCACCTTTCCATATTTCGTATACTGTAATTGATAGTATGTAAGATGCACTGGACAAATTACTGCACAAAATTCGTGCATTTCTCGTGATGCCGTCACATCTCTCACACATAAATCAGTTGAAAATATTGATACAATTCTTCATTATCATTAAAGTTATGAACTAAAATTCGATTCCGCTTCGAAAAAGACACCTTGCATTTTTCACTAAATAAGTGAACTCTTTCTGTGTTCGTATGTGATTTTCGTTCGTTTTTGCACGTCTGATATGCTATTTATTTCTCTTTTTAACACTTTTCAACATAGTTGAAAAGGGTTTATGAATTCAGCTTATCTGACCGTGCTCAAACTCACGGAAATATAACCGGATTGCCATGTAATTGATATATTTTATTGAGGTTCACCATGGCATGTTCGGTATTGAAAATGAAGTGTCTGGGCCCGGATTCGAACCTGGGATCTCTTGGCTGAAGCTGCCATACTCTACGAACTGAGCTATCCCAGTCGAATCTGGACGGCATAATTCATCTTTACTGAAAATTATATAAAAAATATAAGTAATATTCATTTTCTGGTTTAACTGGTTTTTATGTGCAGTAGACATTTTGTTCTTTCCTCCGCCATTATTTTTGTATAGAAATAATATCTGGAAGTATTTTTAAACGTTAATTGAATTTTGTTCTTATCTTCAATATTTCCTCTGTTTAAATAGGAATAGATTGTTTGTTTAGTGTTGTTCCAACCTAATTTTCTGGACCGCGCCTTTTTCTACACACCTCATTTTTTCACTAAAACTGCCAGCTATAGTTCTATATTATTCGAAAATTTTGAGTCTCTAGGTTAACTACTTTCAGAGTTATTAAGCTTTTACTAGAATTCCTATTTTTCGTAATCATGCACATGTAGTTCAGGAATAAGCTGTTATCAACTAGTGTGATCTCTGTATCTTTCAGATGTAAATATTTACATTTTCACCACGTGGTTGATTTTAATATTTTCGTTGGTCAATGTTTACCATTTAGCGCTTACTCTCGGTTTATGTTGGTATTTTTTAAATATTCATCTTCATTATAAATATTCCATATGCAATTTGCAATTATTATTTTTCTTACTTAATCTCACAATTTCTGAATCAACAGGTGCCACTCTGCATTACTCTGACTTATTTCATATCTGTTACACTATTATTTACATTTGCTATTGAGTTGATGTCTACTATGCTGAAAGGTTACACCTTCCCTCCATCGCTCTCAGTATTTTGTGCTACATGACCCTTATGATGCCACTTACAAGGGAACCACTTGTGGTGCAGCTCGCACCTAGCATTGAGACCTGATGCATTTTAAAGCCCTATATTACGAAGTTTGAGAATCGATACAATTTTTCTTTTGTTAAAATAATATCTTTTTATTTTACAGCAGCATAAATTTCTGAAAATGCAATTTTCGAGACCATTTATCGTACTACTAACAAAGAAGTTTTTTTTTTTTTTTTTAAAGCAGTTAAAATAATAAGTTAGTCAATAATAAGTATAAAATATTGAAAAAAGTTTAAAAATTCCTTCAAGAACCTACGAATTTGATTTTGGAAGAATACAACATTATAATTGCATTTTTGGCAGCGCGAAATTGGCTTTATTTGTTACTGTATAATTTTTCTCGCCAACGCTGGACAAATGTCGCAATTGTCTGCTGTGTGTGAGTAGTCGTTCGGATTCGTAGTACAATATTTGTCTAGTTAACTCGTTTTGGGCGTAAAATTAACAATTAAAAATTCAATAATAAAAAATTAAAATATAAAAAAATATATAAGAATGATTTTTTTTTAACAGAGAAATTTTATCGGTTCTCTAACTTTCCGCGTGCTTTTAGTGCTACAAAATGCACTAGATCTTTATGCTAGGTGCAAGCTGCACCAAAAGTGGTTCCCTTGTTAGTATTTTTGTTCTTTTTGTAACGTAGAGTATAACTATGTGTTTTGCTTATGAACCCAAAGATGACATTTTTATTTCAATTTAATATATTAATTCACATGAACCGAACGATGCCATTTAGTATTTCTGTTCACTATTTAATATAAAGTAAGAGTACAACAATGTGCTTTACATATGAACACAAAACTGCCATTTTTTTCATTTCAGTGTAGATTTTAACATGAACATAAAGGTGTCAAATCATCAATTTTGATCTCTAATTACTGCAAGGTATGAGTGTCAGAATGTGTTTCATATATGAATCTAAAAATGCCATTCTTATTAGAATTTAATCCACATGAACCTAATGCAGTCAGTTAGTATTTTTGTTCTTTACCGAGTATAACATTATACTTCACATATGAACCCAAAGCTGCCATTCTTATTTAAATGTAGAATTTATATGAACCTGAAAGTGCCACTCGTCACTTTTATTTTTTATTTACTGCAGGGTATGAGTGTAATAATTGTAAGGTTATGAGTATAAACCGGGTATGAGTGTCCTAGTGTACATTTCGGACACTGACTTTCGTATTTAAGCACAGGTAATGGACACGTTGCAAGTATCGCACGCCCCCCCCCCCCACCTTTTTTAAAAATCTTTATTAGTAAATTTTTCTATCGCTATCTTTTTATTTTCAATTTATTTTATTTTATTTTATTATTCAAAATTTCCCCCCTTTTAGGCACATTTTACTTTATTTTAGTCATTTTCAGAGGTCTTGGCCTCTGGTTTTACTGTAATCTTTCATTTACAACATTTTCTTCAATGAGACTGGTGGACGACTCTCACGATGCCTGGTCAGCTTTTTGTATCATAGTTCAACGTATTTTTATCATAGTTCTAATTATAGTTTAGACTTCCTGAATGCAATCATTTCCATTAAATCGCGGTTTCTGAGCAGGACGTATTGGATTACAAAATTATGAATAGCTCAGAAGGGAATGAAACAGGAGATTCCAAAATCAATCCTCAAAACTGTCGAATACAGAATATCTTCATTTTCTGCATAACCCGGATTACTCGAAATCAAATATAGATACACCAAGTTATGCAAAAGACAAATCATTACCATAAACTCAAAACTCAAAACACAGAAGTACGAAATACGAGGAAACGAGGATCACAAAATGCCACTCAAAAGATGAATGAACTAAATCAGATGAAACAACAGAAAGTGACATTAACACTGAAGAAAAAATTATATCAAAATTTGAAGACAAACAAGTTAATCCAATGAAAATACTAGAATAATTACAGATATATGAAAATCTAACTATACGCCGGGATAGAGGTGATTTGGTGGAAGCGGTAAGGTACATGAATATAATAATGGAAAAAATAAAAGTGCGAGGAAAAGAGATTATGGAAAGAGAAAGGAAAGAGAAAAAAAAAAACAAGAAGAGCGATTAAGAATGAAAGTTGCACTACAAGAATGTAGGGAGAAAATTCAACAGCAAGTATAACAGATAAAGAAGCTAACAAAGGGAATATCACAGATGACACTCAAATCGAAAACCATACGAAAAATAATGAGATAAAAATTTAGAGTTGGAAAATAAATTACAAAAACTCACAAGTCAGTTATAAGATAAAGAAGAAACCACCAAGCATTAAGAAGAAAATTGAGTAATTGAAAAATTGAGGGCATAAGACTGTGGCGGCTCGTGGTTATTTAAATGGGGATTCACGATACACAAATTGCGAAAATAAAATTGGCCAGTACGACTTAATGTACTTGTTAAAATACATTTAAGTTTTCAACAGTTAATTGAAAGCAATGCAACTAAATGATATAACAAGCGATAAGCAAAAATGTAGCATTTTACTTTTATGAAGGAAGATCATACAATCAAATAAATAAACTAGCAAAAATTAGCTAACATAATATAAAAAACCAAGGGAGATTTCTGATAAACAACAATCAGGAAAGAGACATCGAAATATGCGAGCTTTCGCACACTGAAGTTTGTGTGACCGGAAAGATGTGAACAGTATCTGTGCTTTACACTGCCCTTGCCGCTTTCGGCCGCATAAGCTGATTTCGAATGGAATTCTTTCATGATTAATATCATTTTATTTAATTTTCTAATTTATTTCTTCGTTTTTCTTTAAGGGGTTCACGTGCTCATGTGCTTCAATAGAGGTGCCGCCACTGGCAGAACAGGCCCTAATAGATAGGACCAAAAAACAATACAGGGAATAGATATCAGAAATGGAAAAAAAAAAACATGAAAGATTAGATATCCAATTAGAAGAGAAAAAAGTATAATAAAACAAAAGGGGATAATTTTCGCTCAAAAACAACATGAATTAATGAAAGAAGCAGAGGCTCTATCACTGAGCCATGAAAATATGAAACTACAATTTGTGAAATTACACGTGATGCATGAGCTCTTATTAGAAGACCTACAATCAAAGAAGAACAACATAGAACAGCAAACAAGAGTGATAAACGCACTAACAGCTTCACATGCACAAAACTCTAACCCAACAGAAAAGACCGAAGCACCTCCAAACTTTAATCAATCAACAAATCCTGTATATGCGTTGATGGCTTACAGGATGGGTCAAACAATGAGCAAGCTGTTGAAATCTGCGGCTATACTAAAGAAAAGGACCTCAACCAAAATGAATATGAACACCATTAAAGAAAATTAGAATAGAGAAACAAAAAGGAGCGAGTTGAAGCCAATAAAATCATGCACATTAAAGTGGGATAAAAGTACTCTTATAATACATGCCGGGATGGACGAGAACACTTGTAAAATAGTAGATTAAATAAAAAAAATCAAGAGCTTGCAAGACCTGACAGAAGTTGGGTATTCGGCAGAAAAGAGACGAAAGATAATTATCCTGGGAATTTCAGTCTCCTATGAGCCAGATGAGGAATTTCGAAAGGTCGCGCGAGATTTAGGAACAGAAGAGCAGCTAGAAGCAAATAAAATCATGAGAAGAGAAAAGAATAAAACTTAAGAAATGGTATTAGAGTTAGAAGATATAAAGACAATCCAATTGGTCAGAAAGAGAAGACTGCTGTGTGGTTTTAATTCATACAGAATTGCCCCGTACACCACAATAATAAGATGTAGCAATTCCCAAGATGTACAGCCACACTGCGTCGCGCTGATTAAGAAAAAAAATTGTGCGTATTGCACAAGAGATCATAATTATGTTTCCTGTTCCCTTATCAGCAAGCAACAAGCCACAGATACATAGATGCATAAATTGTGAATGGACCAACATCGCAGTTCGTCAGTCCCATTATAGTGCCAACTCAACAATTTGTGAAATCTATCAAAACTGCAAAACGCACTATCTTCATAATTAAAATTCCTCTACGTTCGCGCCAATAAATCAAATTAGTGTAAACTCCTACCATAATAGTTCATTTCACTCTTCTTCATTACTATTGGCACAAATAAATTTACAAAAAAAAAAAAAATAGATCGGCCATAACAAACTTAATACAATTACTATTCACAGAAAAGTATCAGATAGCTTGTCTACAAGACTGTCATACCTCAAATGGTCGTCCACATGGCCTCCCGTTGGATTCACTTTGCTATTCATCAGTCAGTAAAAATTGCTTTATAATAATATTAGATTTTACAATTTACAAGTTCAGCAAAACGAGAACTCTGTCTTTGTAAATATCTTCACATTAGATGGAATTGTAACAACTGGTTCTCAATACTCCCCCCCCCCCCCCCAATGAAAAATCTAGAAGATGACTTGCAAGACTGGACTGACATGAAGGGAATGAGGACTTGTTTCTTCTCGTGGGATATCTAAACGCACACAGCTTTGGGGTTATCCGTCGGACGATCACAGAGGCAATCATTTCATCTCGCATATGGCATAGAAACGGTTTCTTGTAGTTAATGACCCCTACTGCAAGCCGAATTTTGAGACGTTACCATTTCCAAGGCTGGCCTTATTTTAAAATAGCTTCTTTTTTATTGTTTGCAAAAATCAACTCCTGGAAAGTTGATAATGACATAGAATACGGTGACCATCGTCTTAGCACGCCAGATTTGAAATTACAGCTACCGATATTACCTAAAAGAAGATATAAAACCAAAAATGCTTCTTTTAAAGCTTTCAACAAATATTTCACACACAAAATTCAGGAATCACAATTAGACATTAAAGAAATAAGCAATACGGAAGATAATGAGCCTAACTACAGAATATTTCTAAATATACTGATAGATTCATGCGAAAAAATCCCTTAAAAACGGAAGAGCTCCTATCAGCCTAAATTAACTTGGTGGTCCAATGGCCTAAGGAAAAGAAGAAATTATACCAAAGCTCTTTCAGAAAATAACTTCTGCAACTCTGGAGCAATGCTTCAAATATAAAAGAGAGAGAGCAAAATATAAAAGGTGATATCGTGGAGGTAAAAAGATTTACCTGGTTGGCTTTATGTCGAAATACGAGAGACCCATATACAATAGTAAAAAAACTGTCCTTCCGAGATTTTCCCAGGCAGGAATTATACGCGCTCTCTAACTACACTACGCTAACTCATACGACAAACATTCCATAACGAACTGACAGAATCAATCTTTGGGCCTTCACAACAAGTTTAGCCCAGTATCCACCCCATCAGCACCACCCTTTCATCAGCAGGAACTAAAGGTAACAATTTACTCCTTCAATAAAAAAAAGCACAGGGATTGGACAACATAGACCATGTAATTTTAAGGTATTTACATGAAAATTACCATCCACTATTCCTTGATCTATGTAACTGTCTGTTACATCTGAACTATTTCTCTAAGGATTGGAAGATTGGTGAATTATTCTATTCACACAAACCACCTGACTAGATGGGATCTTACAAGCTGATTTCATTGCTCCCAATTTTGGATTTTTTTCTTTAAAAAAAAAAAAATTTCTCTTAAAGAGAATTTACCACTCCCTGCGGGCCTCACTGGACATCCAACCATCACAACATAGATTCATGGAAGGGAAGTCAACAAAATCAGCTCTACAAGAATTATTATTTCTAACTGAACTGAATATTCAATAGGGTTGCTAAACGTCTCTTATTTCTTTAGATTTCCAAAATGCCTTCGATATATTACTATGGATAACTATAATACAGGAACTAGAAGATCTAGCTTAGAACTTCTATATATAAATACAGTTAGATCATTTCTATCAGTACGATGTGCGTATCCAAATTGGTTATTGGATGAGGTGCATTGGTTCCACAGGGGATGTTAACGGGGATCCTGTTTCGACCCCTTCTTTTGGAGGGTCTTTATGAATGGCCTTTTACGTCAACTTCCAAAAAGCGGCTTTATATTAGTGTCCTATTCCGATGATCTGTTAATCGTCGCTCGAGGCCGAACACGCAAATTGCTTGAAGAATATGGCAACCAAGCACTATAAATTGTTCCAGAGGGGTAACAACTGCACAAAATGATCATATCGTACAGAAAATGCCAAGTCCTAAGACGTCCTAAGACGACCTAAGACGTCCTAAATATCTTAAAAGACAACTAATTCTCAAGATAAATCATTATACATTAAAGCATAAAAATATCTTACCATATCTCGGAATAACACTTGATAACACTCTCTCATTTCTACCTCACCTAAAAAATAAGCGCTCAGAGATAAATATAATTTCACAAAATCTTCTTAAGTTTACAGCCTCACAGGAATAATTATCGAAATCAATATTAAAGATCTGGTATTTAAATATTCTAGAAAAAAAGATCACCGACGCCTCAGCTATATGATACCACTGTCTGCAAAAATCGCATGGTCTGAGGCTCATCTCTCCAATCCAAGCGCAGTGTCTACTCTTGTTTTCTGGTGCATACAAAAAATCAGCAACGACTGTCTTGTGCATCCTAACATGAATCTCACCATTAGCTTTGCAGTTGCAAAGAGTAGCTACATCCGGAAGAACATTGCGCCTAGGAATACCAGTAGCAGACTACCAGCCTGCCTTCTTCCAACCAAAAATAGTGTCTAACAATTTCTTACCGGACATACTTTAACTGGATGGATGAGATGCCCATATCAGAAATCCATATCTTCACGGATGGCTTCAATACCCACCAGGAGACGGCGTTATGCAGGATGAAGAAATAATTCACTCAAGACAGGTGATATTAGGCCCTGAGAACTCCCTCATTCAGGCAGAACTCCTGGTGATTGACATCAGATGGGCAGTTAACCCCAACTACAAAAGCTTCGCAATCTATTCTGACTGTTATTCAAGCTTTACAGTAGCTAGAAAGTATGTTTACCACTAACTATCTAGTTGCAAATATAATACAAGCTCTGCAACATTCTTTTAAAACTTTTTATTTTCAGTGGGTTCGTAAACACTCTGGAGTCGCTGGGAATGAGATTTCTGACAAACTAGCTAACGAGGCAGCTCGACTCCACATCACCAGTTATAGACACTAGTTTTTTACCATATCCATCTTCCTATTTCAAAAAAAAAAAAAAAATTACAGCTAAAAATATCTCTACTTCAAAACTGGCAACAAGAATGGGATTATGCCCAAACGGGGCGCTATGCATACAACCTCCTTCCAAAAGTGTCTGATCAGGTATTACTACATTATAGAGATAGCTATGTATCCGCGACAAATCACGGGCCTTCTCGTCATACCTCTACAATTTTTATAGGATTTTCTCTCCGCACTGCACCAGTGGCCAAATAAGCACGTCATTGAATTATATGCTAAACTGCCCCTAAACCTCACATTTTCACATAAAAAAGCCACAATCAACATCGCTATCATCATGATTTTCCTTAGTCTAAAACAGTGGTTCCCAACGGGGGGCGTACGCCCCACAGGGGGGCAATTTGACTTTTCAGGGGGGCAATTCCAGATTTTTGTGAACCCATACCCTCTGAATTGTTTTTTAATAGTAATGTTGTAGACTGAAAATAAAAATTACACATTCAAATTTAAAAAACAAAAATGAGAAAAATAAGTTTTTCATTCAATTTTTTAAAAGTATCCATTCAAAAGTTTTAAATACATTTCTACCAAAATAATTATAGAAACAAGCTGGAAATTGTACGTCAAACGTTACAAACGAGGTGCGTTCGTACGCACGTTTTAGAATTAAATTCATGATATCCCGTGCGTAGAACGGGTTAAACAGCTAGTTAAGTATATATTTTATGACACTGTTCATACAAATATCTTAACTAGTTATATAAATATTCAGATATATATGTATCAGCTAGTTATATAAATATTCAGATCTTGATGATTTTAAATTCTGTGAAATGAATGATATCGTCTGCAGATTAATTTCTATCATAAAATAAGTATCTCGGTCGCTTGACGATTAAACTTTGGAAGCTCCTATAACAAAAAAGCACCGATTTAAAAAAAAAAAATTCAAATTTCTTAATAAATATTTTTATTAATATCTCCTAAAGTTTTGATTCGATTTTAATAAAATTTGAAATGTCTCGACAAAATTCTGCAAAGATAATATATTTTAAATTGCAAACCATTTGGTTGGGTAGTTTTTGCGTTGTTGTATGCGGACAGACAGACAGACAGACGGACGGACCAAACGACGACTATAGGTGCTACGTATTTATATAATTACGAACGCACCTAAAAACTTTTTAAGATATTTAGATACTTTTATATATTAAAAAATTCTGTATAATTTTTCTGATTTAAAAGTATTTTAGAATTTTAAACAATTTTTTCGACTATTTATTGAATGAGTCGCACTGCAATATGTCATCTAAAAACCAATTTTACATATGAAACTATTCAAGTGTATATTTAACAATTACTTGACGACTTTCCTTTACAAAATCTTTTATCATGTTTTATTCTGATTAGAAATTGTTGCGTCATTTAATCGCAGAAATTCTGTAATTAAATAAGAGAAAAATGTTTTATTCAAAATTATTGATTGGTCTAATCAAAGATTCTGAGCACTCTATAGATCACGCATACGTGACGACCGTTGCAAAGAGATTAAAAATGACTGTCTTAACCCTTTATGTGCCTACGAAAATTTAAATTACGAGTAATCAGATGATTATAAAAAATATTTGATTCATTCATTACCTTCGGGACGTTTCAGGATCAATGTTAAATGCTTTTTACTCTGTCATGCTTTTTACTCTATCAGGAATTCATTCTTTTAAATTTTTATAAGAATTATATGTATTAGGGAGGGGGGCATCATCATTTTAGAGATGCTTTGGTGGGGCGCGGCCAAAAAAAAGTTGGGAAACACTGGTCTAAAAGAAGCTAAACCTACTCCAAAGAATTATAGATTGTGTTCGACTAATTGAGCATAATCAATATATGTTTCGAAATGTCTTGCCACCCATTGACTAAGTGTTCTAATAGTTTTATTAATGCGTTAATTCTTCATTACAGCCCCCACAGACTATGTGAACTTATTCTCTCTATGAAGAAAATATCTATCCGTACAGTCCATAGATCTTGAATTTACAGTGTTACAATGAAAGCATACTGTATATAACTACATCTCTTATAATAGCGAATTATTCTTTTCATTTATTAATTAGGACAATGTAACACTCTGTAAAACTTTGACGGGATGTAGTATAGTGGATGATGCCTGATGTGCGTTGTTCGGTTGGGCTAGTAGAGCTTTAGCCCTTGGGTAAGCCACCCCACCTCCTTGAACTTGTTTACTTAGACATCATTTTTCACCTTATTAAACGATAAAGTTTTGTTACAGAAATTTTGAATGCGTTGGAAATTGTTTCATAATTTATGCTTGGCGCGTGATTTTTCTTTCTTGTTTTCCAGATTATTTAGAATTATTCTACATAATATTTCATAATGGTAAAAAATATTGTACCTTTAAATTGCACAAATAAATTACGAAGCAAATGAAACGAGTTTAGATTTATCGCATAAATTTTATGTTGAATCTAAATGTAAAAATCGTGTGGAAAATTATGCAACATACAGTAAAGTGTCAGATTAGCTAAGATATTTCAGAACTATAAAACTTGATTTCGAAAACAAGACAAGCATTTAGCTACTTTTTTAAAAATGCGACTCAAAACAAACAAATCTGGTTACTTTAATAAATAAATTTATTTATCAAGCAAGTGAAAACGAGTTCATATATCTAATTTATCTCATTCTCAGATAGGATTTATCTCATAAATTAGATGATTAAATCTAAAAATAAAATTCGTGAGAAAAATCATGTTACACAACAGTAGAATGTCAAAGACATTTCTGGATTTCTACTTTTCCCCATCTACTTATCATCTTTCTACTTATCATCAAATATTTATCTACTATTATAAATATTTTACTCGGAACAAACAAATTTGGTAACTTTATAAATAAATTTATCAAGAACGAGTTCAAATCCATTCGAATTTATCTATAATGCTATGATTAAAGTAAAGGTTAAAAATCACATGGGAAAAGTCCTGTTGCATTCAGTAGAGTTTCATATTAGCTAAGATATTTCTAAATTATAAGATTTGTTTTCGTAAAAAAGATAAGTATTCATTCATTTATAAATATTTTACCCGGAACCAACAAATCTGGTAAATAAACTTATGAAGTAACTGGAACGAGTTTAAATCTACCATGTCCACAGCTGCTAAATCTTCCAGTTGAGCTTCACCATCTCCGAATAGAAATATTCACTTCATATAAAGACAGAAACTTTCTATTAAATAAGATGAAGATTAATATTTGAAAATAGTGGTACTTAAATGTTGGAAGGTTTGGCACCTATGCTTGTCTCATTCTCAGATCTACTTTATTTCATAATTTTATAATTACATCTAAGAATAAAATTGCATATGAAAAATCATTTTCCATAACAATAAAATGCCATATTAACTAAGATATTTCTGAATTATAATACTTGTGTTAAAAAAAACGACAAGTATTCAACGACTTTTATAAATATTTCACTCGGAACAAACAAATCTGGTAAAATATGAAACACTTTTCAAGAATTCGATATTCTTTTTCAAAATCATGCGAATAAAAAACTAGTTCTGTTAAAGAATATTTTAAATTCCCGGGAAAACTTCTTTAATTAAAGTTTTATCAATATTTACTTTTCCTGATTTCCACAAGAGTATAAGAATGTTAATAATCGCCATTGTTCCGTTTTAGAAAAATCACCCCACCTACTTCACATGTTCCTTTAATCGATAATTACAATCGATATTCTTTAAAAATATAATTTACTAAAACCCCCTCGGCGAAAAATAAAGCTTTAGTGGGAATAAAAATTTTTAATTTTCCAAATTATCGATACACTCTCAAAAATTTTCTGCTTAATTGTATTACGTGATTTTTATCACGAAGTTTCTGAAACATAAAAGCAAAGTTTAAAATATTTCAGTTAAGAGCGGTCGATTTTTGGATTCGAAGTTAAATTTAAGAATCGATATCTGGAAAAAGAAAGCGTGAAAAAAAGACTTTTCTGTCATATATCGAAACCTTGTGAAACTGCTGGTCGTTTTCTTTTTACTTTTTTTTTTGTAACTCTCACAGCTTTGTTGCTAAGAACAATGTTCATTTTTCAATCTCTGTAAATGCTTCTTTTTTTGCAGTTGGAACTGTGCCGGGTTGAGAATTATTGATCCTGACAGGCACGTAGGGTAAGAATATATATATATATTTAAAAAGACTTTAGCCTTTTGTTTTCGTGTTTCGAAAAACTTTCGCAGTTATGTTTTAAATGGGAGAGTTTTAGTAGTGAAAGTCATATACCTGATGTTGAATTTATGTCTTTTTTCTCCTTTCTGCTTCAAGTTTTATTCATTTTATACAAGTTTAGAAAGTTTCTTTTTTTTTCAACCATGTGTTTATTGTATGATATGAATTAATAACCAATAAAGCTATATAAAACATACTTATAAACAAAATTCAGAAAAAAGAATTGTTTATCACTTTTTTAAAAATTTAGATAACTTAGAGAAGCAAAAGATGCATCAAAAAAATTTCAAAATTTTGAAGTTTAACAAGGAGTGGGCCCCACCAGTGGCTGAGAGGTTCTGCTCTCGAAGCTGGTGGACGGGAGGTGCTGGGTTCGATCCCAATCGTGCCCGTCGGCCTAATCGTTTGGAGTTTTCGTGGTTTTCTTCGAGCCGTGGATTTATCCATGCGTAAATACGGGTTAGGTTCCCTTAGAAAGACCCCCACGAAGGGCACTCCCCCCGGGCCTATATCCCAAGTGTAGATAATTGGCTGTCAATAATCAACCCAACCTAACAAGGAGTGTAAAAAAGATTTACATATTGCGGTTATAATACAGGAATTATTAAAACAGTCTGGTAATTTTTTAAATCCATTCCAGAAAAAGAAAATTGTGCTCAAAATACTGCATCAGACAGAACACTGTTGTCAGTAAATTCAGAGAAATTCGAAAAGAATTTCAAGATTAAGGTTCAGATAAATCTTAAGTTACTATTTTTTACCGATTTTTAACAGAGGAGGTTTTACAATTTGTTTGTATGTTTTTTTTTTTTTTTTTTTTTTTTACACTCTTTCATTTAAGGAGTTATGCATACCAGGAAACTGCATACCAGGAAACTTTCAAAAATGCATTTTTTTCTTTTGTTGTTTGTTTGTTTGTATTGTATTTTCTGAAAGTACTATTAGTAAAAACTATTCAGTTACATTTTCTTAGTCAATCTGATAAAAATTAAGAAAGTTACACTGCTTTAATTTACTTTGTTCTATCATACATAGCTCGGATCTTTAAACGTGATTAGCTCCAAACTACGTTTTTAAAGTCGGTGATCACTATAAATCGAAAAAATCTCAACCAATCTTCTTCAAATTTGACCAATTTTTAACAACAATATTATCTAGAGAGTAATTGTTTTGTTTAGCGATCTGATGATTTTGTCTATTTTTTTTATTAACAATCAAAGTTCAATTTTTTTTTTGTGAAAATCGGTACCTTAACTTTGAAAGGCCCAACAGTTTGTTCAAAATCAATATTTTCAAAAATCGAAGTATTACTTTCTGGTTTTAAGTTTTCGGAGTAAAGACATTATGCTTTGTATTTAAAGTCGGTGATCACTATAAATCGAAAAAATCTCAACCAATCTTCTTCAAATTTGATCAATTTTTGACAATATTATCTAGAGGGTAATCATTCTGTTTAGCGATCTGATGATTTTTTTTTTATTTTTTATAAACAACCAAAGTTCAATTTTTTTTTTTTTTTTTTTTTTTTTTTTGTGAAAATCGGTAACCTTAACTTTGAAAGGCCACCATTTTGTTCAAAATCAATATTTTCAAAAACTGAAGTACATTACTTTCTGGTTTTACGTTTTAGGAGTTAAGACATTATGCTTTTTATAATTTCAGATAACATTTGACAGAGTTACGGTGATCAGAACGACACCATCTACCGGGAGCGGGTCTGCTGGGGACACAAAATTTTATTTCGTCATATTAAAAAAAAAAAAAAAAATCTTGTTTTTTAAATGTAATAAACAAAATGCAAAAATAATTTTCTAATATAAAGTTTCCTTTTCCTGAAAAACAAATCCAAAAAAATACACGTTTTTTCGACCATGCAGATAGGTATAGCACCTTGGGTTATGTATGTAAAGGTGGAACTTTGTAATCCATTTTACGCTCCCTTCCTGATATGCTAGAATTATAAAAATTGTGTAACAAAGCTGTGTTTCCGATGACAATAAAACATTTTAATATCTTTAAAACTTAACTACAAATTAATATAAATTTTTAAGGCACTTTTCCGTTAGCCGACTGCAGTTGATAAATCGCCAAATAATCTTTATGGTTACACCTGTTTGCGAGTTACAAAAAGAATGAAATTAACCATCTCAACGCCAAACCACTCTCGCCAACATATGCCAAATGGCTGTGAAACTGCAACAACGAAATATTTTAAACACTAAAAAGTAGAAAATATAAATAGAAAATAAATAATGTACTATTTTTTTTTAACAAATGCACTTTTATCATTTAATTAGTTTACTATTAATTACATTATGATTATACGTTGAGAAAACAGCTTAGAAATCCTAAATAGATAGTTATATTTTTTTTCCTGTTGCCATATTAAAAAAAATAGATTACAAATTATAATTTTTTTAATAAATTCACCTTTTCTCACTTTCTACCAAATGTAAATTAAATCAGTGAATTTTCGATGATATGGGCTCACATCAAACTAACATATTATAAACTACATAAATTGCAGACAATAAATTAGGCTTGATTTTTAAAATAAACATTGTATACTAAGAGTGGCCATTTTTTTTTTTATTATTTTTTTTTTAGGGTTTTGTATTTAAAAAGTAAAAGCGGAATCATTTTCATTTTAAGCTCACTCCTGTGTCTGTGTGTCCGTCTGTCACAGCCCTTTTTCTCGCAAACTATGGGACGTGGGGAAAGTTATAAAATCTTTTTTCCCACATATTTTCAGATTATTAGCCATTCACAAATATGTTTAGGAAAAATTTAGGGGACTAATTAAGTTACTTAAAAAAAAAAAAAAATTTTTTTTTTTTTTTTGTATAGCGTGTGGGGTATCGTGAGAAAGATCTCGTAGTACAGAACTCAAAAATATATTTGTTTTAATTTTAGGTATTATATTTTCAGAGCTATCGTCGAAAATGCACTGGAAAAATATGTCACCCCTCTCTCTATTTCCGAATCTACTGAAATTAAAATTATGAAAAAATTAGGGGCAGTAGAAGTTTATTTAAACCTTGCAGGAAAACTATAGCAATTTTTCTAGATAAGAAGAGTTTTGAGAAAAACGCATTTTTCCGTTACATAAAAACTTTACTTTTCGGGCGGTCAGCGGGGGAAGTTGACGGGCGCTCAAGGTATCTATCGACGCAGAATCATCCAAGGATATTTGATAATGATTTTCGAAAAAAATTGTCTGTAATTAGCAGAGATATTAATTAAGTTACTTGAAATTTTTTTTATATATATATATCGTGTAGGGTATCGTTCGAAAGATCTCTTAATACAGCGCCTAGAATACATAGTGTGGAAACCGGCTATCCCAGTAATGCTTTAAAAAGTGCTAAAAAATTGTAGCCGAAAAATGTGCAACGATCCTGTACGATAATAGGGCGATCGCAGCGACATCTGCTAGCTCTTTTCAACGTAAACATTGTATTACAAAAATTTAGTAAATATCATATCTATTTCGGCTAACAGTTATAAGTTGATAATCAATCTTATTTATCTGGTGCATATATCAGAGTAAAGGTACATGAACATAATATGGAGTAAATGGGCCAATAATGAACACCTTTAAAGATTTATATATATATATAATTTAAGTATTTAAAATACTTACCACCGGCCGGAACGTTTTCTCAATTTGATTCTTATACAATGTTTACGTTGAAAAGACCTAGCAGATGTCGCTGCGATCGATTTCTTATTCAGCATCGTTGCACATTTATCGGATTCAATTTTTTAGTACTATTTTGTAGCCGGTTTCCACACTATTTATTCTAGTGTACTCGTAACATCAAACTAAATATATATATATATTTTAATTTTAGGTATATTATATTTTCAGAGATATCGTCGAAAGTACTGGAAAAATATTCCTCACCCCCCCCCCTCCACCTCCTATTTCCGAATTTACTGAATATAAATTTCTGAAAAAATTTGGGATAGTAGGAGTTTATTAATTAATAAATAGTGTGATGAGTTGACATGTTTCAACTCCTCCCTTATTTGTGGAAAAAGGATAATCTCTCTGGAATGAAAATAATCTGACAGATTGATCTCTATTGACAAAAATTCTATCAATAGTGTGAATTTCATTTTCACTTTGAGATAAGCCAAGCTGCAATACATGCTTTGTATTGAATGGTATGTTATCTGAATGAGTAGATAAGAATTGTAAAGTATTGTTCTTGTGGATACAAAGAACTGGGACCCTACGAAATGCAATGTTTTCTGGGAAATTCCTGGAATGCAAGGAAAGCCCCTGGGAAGTGAAATTGCTGACGGCAGTTGAAGGTGGAAGGAGTTGAATGTGGAATCAGTTGGATGTGGAACAAGCTAGAGTGAGGTTCCACTTTAGAGCGGACGTCAGAATCGGAGTTTGGCTGACCATGTAAATTTACAGCATGGATGCTTATCATATTTTTTCATTTTTACTTTTTTTTTTTTTATGTGTTAATTTAAAATAAAGTTTTTTTCGTTACAAACGATAAATGGAATTTATTAATTATATATACAACGTCTCACGCTACCACAGCAATAGTATATATAATTAATTGGTGGCAGCAAATGGGATATGTAATCTAGAGTAAATTAGATTACGGATCTATGTTAACCTGATTAAACAGATGAAGACACGGAGACGGAAGATGAAGAATGGACAAGCAGAGTTGTGGAGTCTTGAAGCCTAATTAGAGTCGTGGATTTTTCTTGGAGTTCTAGCAAGTAGAGAACTGGTAAAAGAACTTTTTCGACTAAAGCTGTGAGGTGTATGAACAGTCAACTATAGACTTGGTGCTATTTGTGTGTGCTTCAAATTATATCCAGTGGAATGAAGATATGCGGCGTACCATCTGAGTTGTCTACATATGGATCTAAGCGCAATTTAGTGCATCATCAGCAAAATTTAGTGTCTTCACATCTTCAAACATCTGTGTGTGTCATCTTTAAAAGTGCTTGGAAGCCTGGTATCAGTGTGGAGGAAATATCTGCATCTGGAGGTAAGCTCTTTTATGATATCTTCTATAGAGGTCTGTTTTAAATTAAATTTTGTGTATAAATTTTAATTTTGGGGAACAAAACTCTATGTGAAATTTAAGAATTCTAGGGAAGCTATTCATTTGGTATTTAAATTTTGGTTAGAATTTTTATGTTTGTTGATTTTCTGGTATCTGTTTGGTATAATATTGGGTTAAGAAAATTATATACTAATGTATATGTTAAAATTTACTTTGGGTATAAAATTTATTTTGGGGGATATACTCAGTTTGAAAGACGTCACTGTTGCATGAGAATTTGCTATATTGAAATTGTGTCGTTTTTGAATACATTATTATACGTATAGGGAAGAAAATACTATTTCTGTATTTATTGTATTATTGTAAATTGAATATATCTGATATTTTGAAATTTATTATATTTTGGGGGAAAATATGGCAGACTATTTAGTAAAATATAATAAAAACGTCTTGCTATTATTAGCAGAGGAATTTGAGACCAGTGTGTCAAAAACGTGTAAAAATCAAGCTATAATTCAGGCTATCGTTAGTGCTGAGGATTATAAAGAAAGTTACGCAAAACTTCGCTTGCAATATATTCTTGAACAGGAGGCAGAGCGGAAAGAACAGGAAAAACAAATTGAAAAAGATCGTAAAGAACAAGAGAGACAAATTGAAAAAGATCGTAAAGAAAGAGAGAGGCAAATTGAATTAGATAGGATTGCGCAAGAGGAAAAAGATAAACTTAGGAAATTTGAATTAGATAAACTTGAAAAGCAACTTGAGGCAGATAAACTTGAAAAGCAGCAACAACTTGAGGCAGATAAATTTGAAAAACAACAACAACTTGAGGCAGATAAATTTGAAAAACAACAACAACTTGAATTACAAAAACTTGAGAAACAACAGCAATTTGAATTAGAAAAATTGCGTATTCAAAATTCTGCGGATATTGTTAGCGTCTCATCTAATGAATCAAATGTAGATTTTCATAGAACTCCTAAGGTAAATTTAAAGGATTTGGTTCCGCGTTTTGATTCTAAATTAATTGATATAACTCTTTTCTTTATGATTTTTGAAAGGCAAGCCGAGAAAGCTAAAATTTCTCAGGAAGATTTGGTCAGTCAATTAATTCCTTTATTACCTTCTGACATTGCCGAAATTATAGTTAAACAACCGTCAGACAAATGTGATGATTTTCAACATATAAAGAAAGTTTTGTTAGATAGGTTTAGGCTAAGTACAGGCGCCTTAAAACAAAAATTTGAAACTCATCAAAGAAAATCTGGTGAACTATGGGTAGATCTGATTTATGAGTTAAGGGGTTATCTAGATAATTGGTTAGAGTCATTAGAAGTGAGGGATTTTGAATCCTTAAAAGAACTAATGCTCACGGAACAACTAAAAAAACGAGTCCCTTTTGAGATAAAAGAAAAATTTATGGATGATTGGGAGGAAATAAAGATTGCTTCTAAACTCGCGGAAAAATCGGATAAATTTGAGAGTATAAGAAGAGAATTTAACAGGTCGGATAGAAAACCGTGGGAAAATAAATCTTTTCAGGATAAGCAAAAAGACAGCTTTAATTCTAAAAGTAGAAAGGAAATTAAACCAAAATCGGAATTTGAGAATACGAAAGAGGGTGGGAAATTTGATCAATTTAAGAAGGACAATGCTTTCGAAAAGCAAAGACAAGTCCAATGTTATAATTGTTTGGCTGTGGGCCACATCCGTCCAAATTGTCCGGAATTGTTAAAAAGTAAAACTAATTATGAGGATAAAAGCATAGCTTGGATCACTACTAGTGATGGGAAAAGTGAAAATAATAGGGAGGGTGTGGAAACCGAATTACCTATGGTTGATTTATGCGTGAATGGTAAAAAAGTGAAAGCGATTAAGGACACAGGTGCGCAAATTGCGGTTTTTGATGCTAATGACATTCCGTGGAGTGCTAAGAAAGTGGGAAATGTCTTTCTTATACCGGCCCTCGGAAATAGACAAAAAGCGGATTTGGTGTCAGTGCCGGTTGCTTTGATGGAAGGTGAAAAAGAGTATGTTAAAAAAAAATGTGGTGGTTGCAGTTGTGAGAAAACTAAATTCTCCGCCCCTTATAACACCAGCTGTTTATGACTTATTAAAGTTAGGAAATATGGTAAAGCAAAATTTGGTGCATAAACAAGTGGGGAATCAAAGAGAATTAAATGGGCAGGGAACCCTCAGATTATCTAGCGATCATGAGCAAAGGGTTGTTAGAAAAATGGTTGTGAATGAAATCTGTGAAAGGGATAATAAGTCTGTTAATGAGATAGAGGTAAATTCACTGGAAGACGTGACTGATAGGTATTTGGAAAAAGGGTCTAAATTGATCGATACAAAAGAGGGTGCGTCTAAAAAGGATGGTGATAAAAGGTCAGGTATTGGAGGTCAATTTCGGGAAAAGAATTCTGAGCATGATGTAAATATACCCAGGTATTTTGTTGGTAGTATGGGATTTATACATGTTAGAAATAGAATTAGAAAGAAATTGAGTTCATCTATGACTGTGGCCAGTAAATTTAACTCTAGGATGAATAAAAATAATAGAGTAAATTGGGGGGCTAAATGCCAAGAAGATGTGAATAAGAAATCAAAGTTAAAAAGAATGGAGCAGTCTTCTTTTAAAACGGATCACAAAGAAAGATTTATTGAAATCAAACAAGATTTAGATAGGAAAAATCATGATTATGAAGTTGTAAGGCGAAAATTGTTGTCCAAAAGATTTTCTGATAGAAGTAATTCAGATATTGGTTTTCGGGAGAATTCTCTAAATTAAGTTTATTCTAAATTTGGGAGTGCTCATTTTTGTAATATCTGTATTGTGTTTATTTATCATTTAATGCTTAATATTGTTTTCGTAAAAGTAAAACTTCATTAATTTAATAATTGCATAATTTAGTATGCTTTCTTTTTGTTTGTAGAAGTGTCTAAATTTAGGCTTTTAAGCAAGTTTTTAAGAGAATCGTTTTAGGCATTGTGTTGTATATAGATTTTTTTCTTTTTTTATTATTATTATTATTTTTTTTTTGTTAGAATCATGTAAATTGTAATCTGTATTTGGTATTATATGTATGGGAAGTATTTCAAAATTGTTTCTTAGGGCATCAATAGTATAAATTATTCCTGGAATTATACTTAGGTATTGTAGTTATGGGATTATAGTAAATCCTGTTGACAGTGTGGTCTATCAAATACTGAGTATGGGAATGTGTTTGTTTTCTATAGGGATTTTTCATGTGTTATTCAAAATTCCTTTGTGCTTTGTTGACCTCTTTAGAAATTGATTGAAGGAGCTTATTCTATTAATATATATGCCAAATTTCTTCTAGAAATTTTTTCTTAGGGGGAGGTGTTGTGATGAGTTGACATGTTTCAACTCCACCCTTATTTGTGGAAAAAGGATAATCTCTCTGGAATGAAAATAATCTGACAGATTGATCTCTATTGACAAAAATTCTATCAATAGTGTGAATTTCATTTTCACTTTGAGATAAGCCAAGCTGCAATACATGCTTTGTATTGAATGGTATGTTATCTGAATGAGTAGATAAGAATTGTAAAGTATTGTTCTTGTGGATACAAAGAACTGGGACCCTACGAAATGCAATGTTTTCTGGGAAATTCCTGGAATGCAAGGAAAGCCCCTGGGAAGTGAAATTGCTGACGGCAGTTGAAGGTGGAAGGAGTTGAATGTGGAATCAGTTGGATGTGGAACAAGCTAGAGTGAGGTTCCACTTTAGAGCGGACGTCAGAATCGGAGTTTGGCTGACCATGTAAATTTACAGCATGGATGCTTATCATATTTTTTCATTTTTACTTTTTTTTTTTATGTGTTAATTTAAAATAAAGTTTTTTTCGTTACAAACGATAAATGGAATTTATTAATTATATATACAACGTCTCACGCTACCACAGCAATAGTATATATAATTAATTGGTGGCAGCAAATGGGATATGTAATCTAGAGTAAATTAGATTACGGATCTATGTTAACCTGATTAAACAGATGAAGACACGGAGACGGAAGATGAAGAATGGACAAGCAGAGTTGTGGAGTCTTGAAGCCTAATTAGAGTCGTGGATTTTTCTTGGAGTTCTAGCAAGTAGAGAACTGGTAAAAGAACTTTTTCGACTAAAGCTGTGAGGTGTATGAACAGTCAACTATAGACTTGGTGCTATTTGTGTGTGCTTCAAATTATATCCAGTGGAATGAAGATATGCGGCGTACCATCTGAGTTGTCTACATATGGATCTAAGCGCAATTTAGTGCATCATCAGCAAAATTTAGTGTCTTCACATCTTCAAACATCTGTGTGTGTCATCTTTAAAAGTGCTTGGAAGCCTGGTATCAGTGTGGAGGAAATATCTGCATCTGGAGGTAAGCTCTTTTATGATATCTTCTATAGAGGTCTGTTTTAAATTAAATTTTGTGTATAAATTTTAATTTTGGGGAACAAAACTCTATGTGAAATTTAAGAATTCTAGGGAAGCTATTCATTTGGTATTTAAATTTTGGTTAGAATTTTTATGTTTGTTGATTTTCTGGTATCTGTTTGGTATAATATTGGGTTAAGAAAATTATATACTAATGTATATGTTAAAATTTACTTTGGGTATAAAATTTATTTTGGGGGATATACTCAGTTTGAAAGACGTCACTGTTGCATGAGAATTTGCTATATTGAAATTGTGTCGTTTTTGAATACATTATTATACGTATAGGGAAGAAAATACTATTTCTGTATTTATTGTATTATTGTAAATTGAATATATCTGATATTTTGAAATTTATTATATTTTGGGGGAAAATATGGCAGACTATTTAGTAAAATATAATAAAAACGTCTTGCTATTATTAGCAGAGGAATTTGAGACCAGTGTGTCAAAAACGTGTAAAAATCAAGCTATAATTCAGGCTATCGTTAGTGCTGAGGATTATAAAGAAAGTTACGCAAAACTTCGCTTGCAATATATTCTTGAACAGGAGGCAGAGCGGAAAGAACAGGAAAAACAAATTGAAAAAGATCGTAAAGAACAAGAGAGACAAATTGAAAAAGATCGTAAAGAAAGAGAGAGGCAAATTGAATTAGATAGGATTGCGCAAGAGGAAAAAGATAAACTTAGGAAATTTGAATTAGATAAACTTGAAAAGCAACTTGAGGCAGATAAACTTGAAAAGCAGCAACAACTTGAGGCAGATAAATTTGAAAAACAACAACAACTTGAGGCAGATAAATTTGAAAAACAACAACAACTTGAATTACAAAAACTTGAGAAACAACAGCAATTTGAATTAGAAAAATTGCGTATTCAAAATTCTGCGGATATTGTTAGCGTCTCATCTAATGAATCAAATGTAGATTTTCATAGAACTCCTAAGGTAAATTTAAAGGATTTGGTTCCGCGTTTTGATTCTAAATTAATTGATATAACTCTTTTCTTTATGATTTTTGAAAGGCAAGCCGAGAAAGCTAAAATTTCTCAGGAAGATTTGGTCAGTCAATTAATTCCTTTATTACCTTCTGACATTGCCGAAATTATAGTTAAACAACCGTCAGACAAATGTGATGATTTTCAACATATAAAGAAAGTTTTGTTAGATAGGTTTAGGCTAAGTACAGGCGCCTTAAAACAAAAATTTGAAACTCATCAAAGAAAATCTGGTGAACTATGGGTAGATCTGATTTATGAGTTAAGGGGTTATCTAGATAATTGGTTAGAGTCATTAGAAGTGAGGGATTTTGAATCCTTAAAAGAACTAATGCTCACGGAACAACTAAAAAAAACGAGTCCCTTTTGAGATAAAAGAAAAATTTATGGATGATTGGGAGGAAATAAAGATTGCTTCTAAACTCGCGGAAAAATCGGATAAATTTGAGAGTATAAGAAGAGAATTTAACAGGTCGGATAGA
The DNA here is from genome assembly GCA_963931845.1 of Maratus michaelseni. Taxonomy (NCBI): domain Eukaryota; kingdom Metazoa; phylum Arthropoda; class Arachnida; order Araneae; family Salticidae; genus Maratus; species Maratus michaelseni. Next base: position 139,767,009 of record OZ007596.1, read on the forward strand.
AAACCGTGGGAAAATAAATCTTTTCAGGATAAGCAAAAAGACAGCTTTAATTCTAAAAGTAGAAAGGAAATTAAACCAAAATCGGAATTTGAGAATACGAAAGAGGGTGGGAAATTTGATCAATTTAAGAAGGACAATGCTTTCGAAAAGCAAAGACAAGTCCAATGTTATAATTGTTTGGCTGTGGGCCACATCCGTCCAAATTGTCCGGAATTGTTAAAAAGTAAAACTAATTATGAGGATAAAAGCATAGCTTGGATCACTACTAGTGATGGGAAAAGTGAAAATAATAGGGAGGGTGTGGAAACCGAATTACCTATGGTTGATTTATGCGTGAATGGTAAAAAAGTGAAAGCGATTAAGGACACAGGTGCGCAAATTGCGGTTTTTGATGCTAATGACATTCCGTGGAGTGCTAAGAAAGTGGGAAATGTCTTTCTTACTATTGTGGTAACTATTTCTTACTATATTGGTCTTTATAACCGGCCCTCGGAAATAGACAAAAAGCGGATTTGGTGTCAGTGCCGGTTGCTTTGATGGAAGGTGAAAAAGAGTATGTTAAAAAAAAATGTGGTGGTTGCAGTTGTGAGAAAACTAAATTCTCCGCCCCTTATAACACCAGCTGTTTATGACTTATTAAAGTTAGGAAATATGGTAAAGCAAAATTTGGTGCATAAACAAGTGGGGAATCAAAGAGAATTAAATGGGCAGGGAACCCTCAGATTATCTAGCGATCATGAGCAAAGGGTTGTTAGAAAAATGGTTGTGAATGAAATCTGTGAAAGGGATAATAAGTCTGTTAATGAGATAGAGGTAAATTCACTGGAAGACGTGACTGATAGGTATTTGGAAAAAGGGTCTAAATTGATCGATACAAAAGAGGGTGCGTCTAAAAAGGATGGTGATAAAAGGTCAGGTATTGGAGGTCAATTTCGGGAAAAGAATTCTGAGCATGATGTAAATATACCCAGGTATTTTGTTGGTAGTATGGGATTTATACATGTTAGAAATAGAATTAGAAAGAAATTGAGTTCATCTATGACTGTGGCCAGTAAATTTAACTCTAGGATGAATAAAAATAATAGAGTAAATTGGGGGGCTAAATGCCAAGAAGATGTGAATAAGAAATCAAAGTTAAAAAGAATGGAGCAGTCTTCTTTTAAAACGGATCACAAAGAAAGATTTATTGAAATCAAACAAGATTTAGATAGGAAAAATCATGATTATGAAGTTGTAAGGCGAAAATTGTTGTCCAAAAGATTTTCTGATAGAAGTAATTCAGATATTGGTTTTCGGGAGAATTCTCTAAATTAAGTTTATTCTAAATTTGGGAGTGCTCATTTTTGTAATATCTGTATTGTGTTTATTTATCATTTAATGCTTAATATTGTTTTCGTAAAAGTAAAACTTCATTAATTTAATAATTGCATAATTTAGTATGCTTTCTTTTTGTTTGTAGAAGTGTCTAAATTTAGGCTTTTAAGCAAGTTTTTAAGAGAATCGTTTTAGGCATTGTGTTGTATATAGATTTTTTTCTTTTTTTATTATTATTATTATTTTTTTTTTGTTAGAATCATGTAAATTGTAATCTGTATTTGGTATTATATGTATGGGAAGTATTTCAAAATTGTTTCTTAGGGCATCAATAGTATAAATTATTCCTGGAATTATACTTAGGTATTGTAGTTATGGGATTATAGTAAATCCTGTTGACAGTGTGGTCTATCAAATACTGAGTATGGGAATGTGTTTGTTTTCTATAGGGATTTTTCATGTGTTATTCAAAATTCCTTTGTGCTTTGTTGACCTCTTTAGAAATTGATTGAAGGAGCTTATTCTATTAATATATATGCCAAATTTCTTCTAGAAATTTTTTCTTAGGGGGAGGTGTTGTGATGAGTTGACATGTTTCAACTCCACCCTTATTTGTGGAAAAAGGATAATCTCTCTGGAATGAAAATAATCTGACAGATTGATCTCTATTGACAAAAATTCTATCAATAGTGTGAATTTCATTTTCACTTTGAGATAAGCCAAGCTGCAATACATGCTTTGTATTGAATGGTATGTTATCTGAATGAGTAGATAAGAATTGTAAAGTATTGTTCTTGTGGATACAAAGAACTGGGACCCTACGAAATGCAATGTTTTCTGGGAAATTCCTGGAACGCAAGGAAAGCCCCTGGGAAGTGAAATTGCTGACGGCAGTTGAAGGTGGAAGGAGTTGAATGTGGAATCAGTTGGATGTGGAACAAGCTAGAGTGAGGTTCCACTTTAGAGCGGACGTCAGAATCGGAGTTTGGCTGACCATGTAAATTTACAGCATGGATGCTTATCATATTTTTTCATTTTTACTTTTTTTTTTTAATGTGTTAATTTAAAATAAAGTTTTTTTCGTTACAAACGATAAATGGAATTTATTAATTATATATACAACGTCTCACGCTACCACAATAGTAATTAATAAATTCAATGTACGGAACCCTTTGAGCGCGAGTTATACTCGCACTTGACCGATTTATTATTTTTATTATTATTACTTATGTTCACGTATAACTTTTAAATGGATGCTTCGATTTTGATAATTTATTTGTTGGAAAAGGCTCGTTTCGATAGTGGTAATACCGTTACAAATTTCGCCAAGTTCCCAAAAGCGTGTGTTTGACTGTTTGCCAGCTTTTAAATTTTCAACATAGTTGAAATTTATTCTTGACTTCAGTTTGTCTGTCTGGCCGTCTTCCGTCTGCCCATGCATTAACCCTCATAAACTCGAATTGCAACGAAATTTTAATATTTACTGAGGTTTACTATAGAATGTTCGCTATTGAAAATGAAGTGGACTGCAAAAAAAAAAAAGTGTTGATTTTACAGTATAATACTAGCATCCCAGCTGCCAGTATTATACCGTAAAATTAACAGTAAAATAAGCAGTAATAGGCTGTCGCGCATGACTTCGCGCAACTTACTTTACTGTTTATTACTGTTAATTTTACGGTATAATACTAGCAGCTGGGATGCCAGTATTATACTGTAAAATCAACACTTTTTTTTCCGTGTGTGCAACACTTAAGTTCGTTTACAAAGGGACATATAAAAGAATGCTACAATATGTTCCAAAGGAAAAATTCGTTTAAAGTGCACTTTAATGATGTTACAATACTTCAAACATAAGGAAATTGATATGCATCACTGAGGTGTACAACAAAATCTTTATGTGGAGTATATAAAATATCGTTTCGATAGTGGTAATACCGTTACAAATTTCGCCAAGTTCCCAAAAGCGTGTGTTTGACTGTTTGCCAGCTTTTAAATTTTCAACATAGTTGAAATTTATTCTTGACTTCAGTTTGTCTGTCTGGCCGTCTTCCGTCTGCCCATGCATTAACCCTCATAAACTCGAATTGCAACGAAATTTTAATATTTACTGAGGTTTACTATAGAATGTTCGCTATTGAAAATGAAGTGGACTGCAAAAAAAAAAAAGTGTTGATTTTACAGTATAATACTAGCATCCCAGCTGCCAGTATTATACCGTAAAATTAACAGTAAAATAAGCAGTAATAGGCTGTCGCGCATGACTTCGCGCAACTTACTTTACTGTTTATTACTGTTAATTTTACGGTATAATACTAGCAGCTGGGATGCCAGTATTATACTGTAAAATCAACACTTTTTTTTCCGTGTGTGCAACACTTAAGTTCGTTTACAAAGGGACATATAAAAGAATGCTACAATATGTTCCAAAGGAAAAATTCGTTTAAAGTGCACTTTAATGATGTTACAATACTTCAAACATAAGGAAATTGATATGCATCACTGAGGTGTACAACAAAATCTTTATGTGGAGTATATAAAATAAATAGCATATTGTTCTTTCACAGGGACGCTCAACATAATTCCACTACAGTATAATCTAATGGGGAGAGAGGAGTTGTTTGTGGCGCATTTTAATAATGCTATAATACTTCAAACATAATGAAATCGATATACATGTTTGATATGCACTACAACACGTTTTCTGCAGATTATATGGAGGGTATAGCATTTATCATTCATTTACAAATATACACAAAAGAATTCGATTACATAAACTGACTATCATCGATAATTGCTGGAAGTGAGTTTTCAACTGTCGTATGTTATTTTTAAACTTTTGGTGTATTCTATAAATCATATTTTTTGTTCAATCATCGTTTTATTTCATAACTTTAACAGTAGTGAAGATATTTTAACAAAATTTGCAACAGATTCATTTTTGTATGAATTGTAAGCATATTGTAAGGATTTCGTTAAAGCATCTTCACTACTGCTAAAGTTAGGAACGAAAACTCGACTTCGGATTGAAGTGAGAATTATTCCCTCTATTTTTAACTACATAAATGGATTCCCGACCCTCCTTTCCTATACAAAAATTGTTTGTTACAGTGTCCTGTACCAACCCTTAAAGTTTGTACCACGTATTTGGAATTACCCTGTATATAATAGAGCAATATTTTCTGGACAGTTTCAAACAAGCCACACATATAAATTTCTATAACTGCGCTATTTATGACTAAAAACGTCTTCAATGTTCTCTGTGTAAAGAAAAATAGTTTGAAGGCGAATTTTTTCGAGACAATGCTTTTTAAACCGGTACACAGTGGGGCGTTTTGATGATCTAGGTGGACAAAATTCATTTTTCCGATTGTTTCGGAATTTAACAAGACCGCGTATACTGGTAGCTGAATGTCTCTTTCGTCGAGATCCGTACGAGTTTTGTCGAAAAAACCCGATGTGTCGATTAACTACGACCGTAAAGAAGGCAGTTGATTTGAGAGACTTTACGCAGTTGCATTATTTTTCTGTAAGTTCGAAACCAAGTCGTGACTTTTCTGTTTTATTCGAAAGCAGGAGTTTACTGCACATATATCACATATTTGTCACACGATTTAACCTATTGTTGTTTGAAAATAAGCGCCATCTTGTTTTCAAACTTCATCTTGACTTTCAATACAGTACTAAGCATTATTAAGCAATAAGTATTTTTTTTTAAATCAAAGTGCCATTCCTAAAGTATTGAAAACTTAAGAAAGCTCCTGCGAAAGTTTGCGAATCATTAAGTTATATTAACTTGAAGTGTGTGTCTGAGTGTTTAATTCAAATTTTGCAAGTCAATTTTAACCACTTTTAATTATTCGATTGAGCTGAAACTTTGAATACATGTGTAGTTTCAATGACAATACAATATCATAATATAAATAAATAAAAATAATATAAATAATAATAATAATAATAATAATATAATTAAATATGCCAAATATTTATCACTGTTTGATTATTTTATTACTGATACATTCGAAAACCCAGCAAAACCTAATTATTCTTCAACGCAATAATTTTGTCCACCTAGATCCTCAAAACGCCCCACTGTGCGGTACCCAAAATATCTAGGCAATATGCAACAGATATTTCTATCCCACCCCCACTCCCTTTTTTAAAAAAAAGTTATATCTCTGGATAGTGTCTGCTTAGTATTTCTTAATGAATAAAAAAAAAAAAAAAAAAAAAAAATCGCATCCCTTACTTTCAATATAGAAGAAAAGGGTAAAAAAATCGAGCAATCCGCGATTAAATGACATATATTTTGGAGTTGTTTAAACATGAAAAACCTTTTAATAAATTCATGTTCTCTAATAAAAATTGCTTCAGAAATGAGCAGCTTGACAGCTCATTTGCTTAAAGACAAAAGCAGATGCCATGCACCTAAACGATATAAGTATTTGCTCTGCAAAGCCTTCAAGGAGTTGTGAATCTTAATTATTTTCTAAGCTTTTATGAAATTTAGTGCATGTCTAGAGTAAGGTATATACAGTTATATCAGAGTTGAAACATTTGATATAATCGCTTTATTGTCAAATTTCATGATATCCCTTTATTGTCTCACGCTGCACTAAAATATTTGGTATTACGTTTTTAAGTACATAAATAAGACTTTAGATAAATTGGTGAAATGCCCCTCCAATAACGAATTTTAAACATTATTTTCAAAACTTAAATTTTTTCTTCAGAAAAATAAATTTTTCTTATATTTTTTCAATATTCTGGACATTTTCAAACAAGCCGCATAAAGAAATTCTTATAACTGCGCTATTTATGACTGAAAGCGTCTTCAGTGTTCTCTGTGTAAACAAAAATAGTTTGAAGGCGAATTTTTTCGAAACAATGCTTTTGAAATCGGTACCCAAAATATCTAGGCAACAGATATTTCCATCCCACCCACCCCCCATTTTTAACGAAAGTTTATATAATTCCCTAGTCTTTAACGCAATAAATATATATGTGTGTGTGTGTGTTTATGCAAAAACCGACATATTTCTACCTTCTCTCTCTTAAACGTAAAAGTAAAAATTTCCTAAAATATGCTTATACTTTTCTCTTTTGAAAATGTTTATTGTTTCGTATATTATTATTATTATTTTTTTTTTTTAAGATTGCTTCAAAAGTTCAAATACACTGTCAGAAAAACTCGTCTTTATACAATAAATTATTCTTCATTTTTCAGCACATAATTTCCGTACTCCTAGAAAACATGCTTTTTCCTCGAATTCTTCCCGAAAGTCTGAAGAAGAGGAGCAAATTCCGTTTATTCCCTGCACGCGTGCGTATTGGCTCTGAAGTTCGAATTTATTTTTGAAATGAAAATCTAAAAATTCGATAAATTAAAAATTTGAATTTATTAAAAAAGTGTTTTTGATTTTAAAAAAGTAACAATTAATTTTCCCACTCTTTTAAAATTATTTGCAATTTATTTTTTAAAGTTATAAAAATATTCGCATTTAAAATGTATTCCAAACAAACAGATCAATATATATATATATATATATATATATATATATATATATATATATATATATATATATATATATATATATATATATATAATTATAATATCTATGAATTTCAAAAAACATATCAAGTTCTATTATCATTCTACTTAAATCTCCAAAGAGATAATTAATGATATTGTGTATACAGAATACCACATAGCTAATAATTAACATGTGCAAACATAATATTACCATAGCTTGTGCTTCAATGGTAATTGGCCAAATTTTACTCATACCTAAAGAATATTGAAAAAAGAAAAAAGAAATAGAGAGAAAGGGAAAAAAAAATTATAAATTGAAGTTGCAATTAAGTAAATACAAATGGATTAATAAATGAAATATGAACCATATACAATGGAAAATTGGATCACATGAGAATTAAATATGAATTGGATATGAAAAAACACATGCACATGTACTCATCAGCCTGGATGCACCCACATGTGTTTTAAATAATAATTCAGTGTTACATAATTCTACTGGCATAATGCTAAGATCAGTAGAATCATCCAGGTACACTGAATTATTACCAGACAACAATTGGAAATATTAAAATTTGGAAATATTTAAATAGGAAATAAAAATTTGGAAATATTTAAATAGGAAATAAAAAACCATTAAGAATATACAATATATTTCACTCACATCAATTATCCCAAAAACTGTATTTAACACCTCACGAAATTACCACGAGATAACAGTTTTGAAATAATAAAATTGGAAATATGAACGCGTAAAGTGTAGGTAAAATATTTTACTCACAAAAATTATACAGAATCCTTAAAATGTCACAACTTCTGCATAATATTCACATCCACATGGCAATGCATCATACATGTTGACTAAGTCGAGTTGAGAGAAATGATTTGAAAGACAAGTTGAGAGCACACTTTTTTTAAAACACAACCCCATCGATGACACCCAAACACAAAATGATTCAAAAACACACAAAATAATTCAAAAACACACAAAATAATTCTGGTTTTAATACACTTATAACAAAATTATATCCGTGAATATATATTACTCCATCCAATTTTAATTCCTGAAAGTAAAATTAATATACAATCAATAGCTCCCTCTATAGTTAAATTAAATATAATATTAACAATATTATCAACAACTACCTGAAAGGTAAAGTGTCGCCAACTATTGGTATTATAATAATTCATAATTAATATTTAGTTAGATATCCACTTTATTAGTTACATACTCACTTCATTAGATTTAATTATATAAATAAACTTTAAAAAACAATACTAACTTGTAGTTTTACTTTAAATTCAAATAAAATATAATACTACTACATGAATAAATCTACACAGAATTAATTCAACTTGCACAGCATTACAGATATTCTTAACAAGGATATATTATCGATTTTATCGAAAAAGTAAACATTTTTTATCGAATTTAATTCAAAATATAATATTCGTATTTTACATCTAACAATCAAATTAAGAATATATATCATTCATGTTTTTATCCTCTACTAATACTAAAGTTCCCCAACCATCATGTCCTTAAGACGAAATCTCCCCGCAATTAACTTCAAAATTACCAGGTTTCTAAACCCTGAATTGTGCAAGTCCCAAGTCGCCATTTGAAGAAAACCCGTATCACCGTTTCAAACTGTTATCCTGGCAAGTGCCACTGGTCTTAACGGTAAGACACTTGACTCAAGGCACTGACGTCCCTGGTTCGAGCCCAAGGTCAGCCAAAAAATATTCTTGAAGTATATCAAATAATAAATACTCCCGTAATAGTCCATAGATGGCAGCACAAAGAGAGATGTAATTTTTTAAAACCGAGGTTATTCAAATAACGGAAAATGTCCCTCCTGTAACAGAGAAAAAAAATAAACGGACATTCTTCAAATAACGGAAATATTCGGAAGCGGTTCTGCTAGGAATATTTCCGTGATTTGAAGGAAGTATTTCTGAGAGACTACTGTTCTGTGTTGTATTCATTGAAGTCGTTTATTGTTTGATTTTCTCAAAAAGTATTGGAAAATGCAACTTATCAAGTTACCCTGAATTTCGTAAATAATTATTTTAAACAATAAATCTTTATCTAACAAATAAAAAATATTTGTGTGTCTAATCTACGCTAACATGCACAATACAACATTTGTTTACACATAGATATACAAACAATATACAGTGGCGGAGAAAAAAAAGGGAATTTATCAAAGGATATTGTAAATTATTAATTTGCACACAAATTATGAATACACAAATACACAATTGTGAATTAATTTATACACAAATTATGAATAATAATACAGATTCGAATTTTATAAAAAATCAAACTTAACACGCTTTATTTTTATAATTTAAAACAATATCATCAATTTAGCTATTTTTTTTAAATCAAGCTTAAATGTTTACTTTAGCTTATTAATAAGTAAGATTCGAGTTGATATGTTTTTATACCAGTTTCATTTGCAACTTATTTCCCAACCACTAAAATGCATCTGTCAATAAACATCTTTGAAATCCAACGAACTATTCCAGTGGAAAATCACTCGCATAATGTTTTGCTGGAAATGAAACACGCCATGGTGCCTAAATACATTTTATTAAACCCCACGAGGTATTTTCAGCTTATGTTTGACAATTTAATACTTCCAGCAATGGCTTATTACAATCTATGATGAAGGAAAATCATACTTATAGGCGATTAGAAAATCATAACGGAAAACGCGTGGACAACAATCACCATAGACAATGAAGTCCATAATACCTCGGGCGGTTTTCACTCTAAAGCTACAAAGAATATATTCATTTTAGGGTATTAAGCCTCTAAATTTGAAATCTGTAGTGCTGGACAAACATTTGAAGATGCTATAAAACAGCTCACAAAGAGAACTCTAACGATTGCACTAGAATATTAAATCTGGGATTAATAAACTGAGATAGATATTATATCGAAAAACTGTTAAATTAATTTACTCGATGTAATCATTTCTATGAGTATATGGTTAGGGATTCAAAGAGAATTGATTTTTTTAATTAGAAAAAAAATGTATATTAATTGATAATTTTTCATAATCAGAAAAAACTGAACATGTTAAATCACTTTTTTATTTTATACGTCTCACATGAGACTATTACACTGTTAAAAATTTGCAGCAAACTGTCCTGTCATTCGACCGTCTTTATAGAAAACGGCTACATAACTGTATATTAATCCTATTCTAAACATATTATTGCCCATATTATGGCCAGCATACCAGTTAAATTACGGTTATGTAACCGTTTTCTATAAAAACGGCAGAATGACTGGACAGTTTGCTGTAAATTTTTAACAGTGTAAAAACGACGTAATAACAGAAATCTTACCTTTAAACTTTGATGTACTTCCACGGATACACATTTAACGCATCTTTTTTACAAGTTAAATTATGTAAAGATATATTTTTAATGTTTTTAAGACACTATTTATAAAAATATTAAATTTATTACATATATATTTTTTTAAAGTAAACTATTTAAATATGTAAAGGTTGACAAAAATAAAACACCCCATTTCCTCGAACCTCTGTTTTTACCGATTACTTCTAAAATTCCTATTTGGTCTTTTTTGATAACGATTTCAGTTGTTGCGATATTTTGTGAGAAATTTACAAAAAACAATGTAAAAATACCAAATTAGCAATATATAAATGAAGTCTAGCCATTGAAAATCAAGTAAATTTCAAATAAGGGATTTATTATTTCTTATTTCTAAATCTGTAAAAAAAAAAAAAAAAAAAAAAATATGTATATATATATATATATATATATATATAGTGTTTAACTTCAAAGGCAAAATACTTTTAGTACTAAAATGTTGAAATAAATGATTGTCACCGGAATTTACGAAAACATTTATTTGGAAATAAGAAAAAGGTTATATTTCACATACATATTAAATGGAAAAGATTTTAGTAAAATTCTGGTGCCATTGTGGCGTTTGGGAATTAAAATTAAGTGGTTTCATAAACATACCACTGCCCCTGAAAGGATTAATTTGCATCGGAGCTCGCTGTATCTCATATTCGACAAGTCTTTATTTTTAGTGAATATTTAAATATTAGCTGGAACCTATCTAGGCTTGAACATAATGTGCACAGAAGCCCAACAGAACAGCCCTATGTGTGCTCTATTTTGCTGGTTGATTTTAAAAAAAAAAAAAAAAAAAATCCTTAGCGAGTAAAATTTTCTGAAAATTCCCCTTACCGAATTAGAAATTTTGTTACTTGTTCAATCATTAGATTTTAGTATCATCTAGGTATATTTAAAATGTATATATAAAAAAGTATATATTTTTCTAGAGAAAAAAGAATTAGTTTTGAAAAAAATATTTGAAATAGAAATATGTGTTGGAGGGGCATTTTACCAATTTATCTAAAGCCTTATTTATGTACTTAAAAATGTAATACCAAATACTTTAGTGCAGCGTGAGACAATAAAGCGATATCATGAAATTTGACAATAAAGCGATGGTATCAAATATTTCAAATCTGATGTAACAGTATGCCATACTCTTGACATCCACTAAATTTCATAAAAGCTTAGAAAATAATTAAGATTCATAACTCTCTTTAAAAGCTTTGACGAACAAATACTTATCGTTCAGGTGCATGGCATCTGCTTTTGTCTTTCGACAAATGAGCTGTCAAGCTGCTCACTTCTGAAGAATTTTCATTAGAGGACAGGAATTTATTAAAAGATTTTTCATATTCAAACAACTCTAAAATATATGCCATTTAATAGCGTATTTCTCAATCCCCCCCCTTTTTTTTTCTTCTGTGTTGAAAGTAAGAGATACGAAAACAGTTATATATATATTATTCATTAAGAAAACACATACTAACCGTAGAGAAATTATTTTCTTCAAGATTAATGGAACGTTTTAATGAATTAATAAATAAGAGTAAATATGTATTACAGTTTCAACAGATCGTAGATAGTTTTTCAACAAGAAGAAAATATGCTTTTTTCAGTTTCAGGAGTATTGAAGAATATAAAAAAAAAAAATAAATAAAAAGCCTTTTAGTCAGTGAACGAATATTGGTAAGGTTTTTAACGACTTGTATTAAACATTTAGTAAAGCTCAATCTTTTTTTTTTTTCCAGAATTCAAACATTTTAATATGTGTTATTGAGATGTTTTTCTCAAATTACCACAAAATGTCCATTCACATTTTATAGCTTTACCTAACTAACTGATTAGTTAAATAACTGACTCTCTCACTCACTTGCACTTTCTCTCTCTTTTTCACATACGCACGCACACACATACATTTTGACTAATGTCGAAGAAGTGCATCATTCCCTTTGGATTTGCTTCCAGCTGTCTTGTTATTATTATTTTTTTCAACAAAGCAATCTTCCTTGAATATAAAACTTGTGGTGAAATAATATTACTTGGGTATTAAAAATTCAAACGAATAAGCACACATTATCAGTTACAATATTTCTGAAGAGAAAAGAATGCTAATTTGTTCTTAATTGCTAAACAGAAAAACTGTTAAGTGAAAATCCGATGACCACACGTATGTTAATTAATATTAAATCTAATTGACTAATGTTAAATAATCTCATATGTTTAATGCAGAAATTACGTGGTTAATTTTTATTTTCTGAAAATATCTTTCACGGCTATAAGGTGCAAAAAATACGCGGGGCCGTAAATTTCGCGTGCAAATGCAGCAGTATCAATGGTGAAGTACCAATAAAGTTTGTTGTGAGAATCGTTTAAAGAATATTGTACAATGACAGAAGTATTTGGAAAGCATGAAAAAAAGCAGAAGGATGGCAGCTATGGATACACTATTCAGTAAAACATGAAGTGGAGAATCAAAATAATTCTTTTTTTGAATTAATATATCTTATTCATCTATCAGAAAATCAATGTTATGCATTCGGTTTCATTTCTGTATGGTACATAAGGTGCAAGTGGTAAAACCGTTCTTGAAGCTTTTGAGGTCGTATCCGAAAGCCCCATAACGAATACTCTCCCCTTCCCTTGCCTTCTGGTATTCTCCGAGCTCATCGGGGCATGTATAAGCGCTGAATCAGTCGAAAATGGAACGAACTATACCCCTCCGCACCCCCTACGACAGACAGACACAGAGAGAGGATGGAGATCTTCTCCGGAAGCAGGGAGGGCTCGTTCCTCAACCCCCTCAGACATTCGAATCGAATGAAACGCGTAAGACACATGTCATTCGGACAAGGGTCAGCGAATGCAGAAAGGGCCGCTTTTCACACGGTCGATGATGTAAAAGATACAAGTATACATAGCTTATTTATATTTGCAAAGGCGGATAGGGGGTGCAAGAGGAGTTTTGTGTTGTTTTCGCCCGTTTGATTTCCACTCTAGCCTGTCGTCACACTGTACATCTGAGAAAATATTTGAGAAGAGAGAGAGAGGGGGATATCGTGTTGTGAAATGTTCGATATGGAACATGCTTTGACAGGACTGCAAACTAAGCCAAACGATTTTGATGGTGCTTTGACACGAATAATCATGATTCTTTTCACAAGAATGTGAAATTTTTTGTCATGTTTTTCGTGTAAAATACTTTAAAAGTCTATTTTAGAATAAATGCTGAAATTCTTTTGCATAATTCATTAATGCTTTCAACAATACTTTCTTTAACTTATAAACAGATCGTTCAAAGTCTTCAACAAAAGCGAAAGAAAAAAAGGAGGTTTTATTAATATATATATATATATATATATATATATATATATATATATATATATATATAAATTTTAAATCATACAGGGAAAAAAATTATAACCGGTAGAACAGATGTCTTGGAAGCAGTGGTTAGTCAAGTACATTTAGACCCCTCCCCCCCCCCTAAAAAAGAAAAAAAAAGAAAAGAAGAATATGAAGAAGAAGGATAGAGAGGGGTAAATAACGAGAAGTTAAAAAATATAGCAGGAAAAAATTACTTCTTATAAAAACTTTTAACAAATAATTTTTAATTGATTTTATATTCATACTTGCAAATACTTTTTCTGAGCCATGCTCCTTAAAGCTAAAAATGACGACAGATTCTGTATATTTGAGTATAAAAAATTTCATTTCCTTTATTCTAAAGTGCAATATAATATCTAACATTATTTCCATAAAAATAGTTTAAAATCGCATAAGTTTGGAACTTTTACAAATCTAACAAATGATCATGAACTTCAAAACAAAGATTTTTTTTATATATTTAATTGACAAATTTCATGAACACAACTAGAAACTTAATATATATTATGGTGTCACGAATGGGCTGAATGAAAATTAAAAACATACCAATCCACTGAATGTGTGTTTCACTCCAGTAATTAATTTATTTACTTGAAATTTTTAACATTTCTCTTTACGACGTGTTCAGCTGACAGATGATTTTCCTTTTTAAAACCAAGTAAAAATTAATAATTATTTTTATTCAAGTGAAAAGTTTTGGACTCTTTCGGTAAAGAAATGCTCTCTAAGCTGTTGTTTGAAAGCGTTAAAAACGCTCTTAAAATCTGTTATTTATATAAATAATATCATTGTTCATATAATCCACTATATTTTAAGAGAGAATGTGTTCAACATTTCCCCTAAAGGTATTTTACCATTAAAAATAGTTTCAATGTTTGAATTGTTGATCAATGCTTAAACTTCATTTAATCATTCTTAAATATAGACTAGTATATTGTAGCCGTCACAAATTTTTCTTCTACATCATTCTAATATAATAATTTAAATAGTGCAGGTTACACACTAGAAATCATGGATATAAAGTATAATACATTTCTTCGTATTTAATATGGAGTTACAGAGATCAGTGAATAAAAGAAGCGCAATACAATATTGCTTCTATTGAGTATTGAAACCCAAAGTTAGACCAACATATATATTTATTTTAATAAACCTCAAATATAAAATTTGGCGGCTTTTGTACCAAATAGAAACTGAGATGCAAATACAACAATATAAAATTCGTCGACCCCCCCCCCCCCCCAAAAAAAAAACAAAAAAAAAAAAACATCTACCTACCCCCCTTGATATCCAAAGCCAAAATTGAATCAGCATATTTTTCATAATAAGAATTTTACAAGTTAAATTTGGAGCAACTGCAACCAATAGATTACAAAATCATGCAAGTCGTAAAAACATGGCTTAGTAGCAGCACCTGCTGAGCTATGCCAAATTTTTCTCTGCATCAATTATGTCAAATAACTACATATGAAGTTTCATAAATTTCCGTGAATTAGATCGAGTTAGAGTCGTCATAAAATTCATGTCCCGCACAGACAGACTCCATACAGACATACAGACATTTTCCAAAAATAGCCAAATCGGATTCAGGACATCTCAAAACTTGTAAATCCATTCAAAATTCGCATCAATTTTTAAACATACAACACTTTCTTAAAACTGCATTAAGGAATAATAATAAGAAGAAAAAACGAAGTTATTTATAAAAGCCAAGTGCATTATATATATATATATAAGCTCAAAAAAGATTAAAAATAAAACTAAAAATAGAAATGAAACTAAAAATGAAAATAAAATCCATGCGATAAGCGCTATAGCTGCAAATAACCACACAGATTAAATATAGCACATTATGTATGAAATGCATTCTGCAGACCCAGAATCTCCCACCATAATTAAACTAAGAATAAACAACAAACATCAAAGAAATGTCAACAAATATAACCAGAACAAGAAAAAAAAAAAAAAAAAAAAAACAAGAAAAACCAACCAAAAAGCTGTGGGCTCGTCAGCAGTGGGCATATTATAAAAGCACAGCAATGTTTCAGACTAATTACCATACACAACAAACTATTATTCAGTAAGTATATAAATTGTAATGTATAGGCAGAAGCACCTCTCAGTTATTATAAAAAGTAAAATCACTTATAACACAAACGTTAAAGTTAAATGAATATTGCCCCGAATATTTCTTTTGATATCATTGAAGTTTTTGATAATATATCATGAACACTTTTAAAAGGACTAATTTTAACACTAAATATTGAAGCTTACTTTAAAATATTACTTCCATTTATAAATAATCGTAAAATTCACCATGATCCATATAAACTGTAATTAAACTATTAAATGTTCTGAAAGGTTGACCACAGGGATGTGTTTGGACGCCATTTTTATAATTATTGCTAGCCAATAAAATTTTGGAATACAATACAGGTTTAGACCCATTTATTTGGGCATTCGCCAATGATTTTGTTATTATTTAAAAAATACATGCACACAGCTAGAACACAATACAAACATGAGTACTACGCAATTTTATAATATTTGTAATCAATTGGATGTAATGATTTCAACCACTAAAATCACAAGCTATATTATTTGGTAAGTAAATATCCATAAGGCGACATCCTATTTCAAAATTAAAAAACAAAACAATCAAAATAGTGAACGAATTAAAATATCTAGGATCAATTTTCGATGCTAAATTTAAATGATGGACACTTATGTTACGAGATAAAAACACTTGCATTGATATTAACATTTCAAAATAACACGACATATAATGGGGATTAAATTCTCTTTAAAAATATCTTATTTGTCCAGTTTAAATTTTAAAAGATAGGAACTCGCTTTGTATCTGTTTAAAATATTCCCCTCTTTTCAGGACAAACTCAAGGACAGATGATGTCCCTGGGCACTTTCTTTGGTGCTTCTGTGGTGCCCTGCAATTGTTACTTTAGATTACCTACTAACATAAATACCATAAAACTATCAAGATCTTTCGTGCTTTTATTTTAAGTTGTTGCAAGTCAAAGGGAAAGGAAAAAATATACCTATTACTACATGAGTTAAAAATACATATTTTCCAAATTTTATTGCGCTGCTTTTCAAAAAAATTCGTAAATTGAATATTTTTTTTCGTAGATTATATTTCTTTAAAGCACGAAAATTTCCGCTTTGTTTTGTCCATTTTTTCACAAAATAAAGAAAATCCTCCAATCTAACGTAAAAATTGCCTGAAATCCTCAAATCTAAAGCTGCATTTTCGTCGAAAAAACAGGGGTGCTCTGGCAACTGTGATGCTTAATATACTTTTCGTATTAGAATGAGAATTTTTACGTGTGTCCTTTTCCTCCTCAAAACACAAAAAAAGTCGCAAACCTAAGCTCAAAATTTCCCGAAATTCTCCAGTCAAAAGACGGAAATTTCTTCAAATAGGAGAAAAATCTCTTCCAATCATAAGGATGTGATCGAAAATTTTTCAAATAGGAGAAAAATCTCTTCCCATCATAGGAATGTTCCGGCAATTTTCTACCTGTACTTTTTACGTTTTTTTAATGATTTTTTTGACAGTGTGGAAACACCTAATCCTTTTCATATTTTACATGTGATGTCACAACATGTTATTCCTCCTACCTCCCCTCGTCACTCTATGTTCCACTTTGCGGACGCCTCACATCTTCTTGCAGAGTGACGTAATGAATAATCGATAAACTGAGTTGAGAAATTAAACCGCTCCGAAAACATTCCCAAAAAAAGGCCTTCATCACCACACTTAGAATTTAACATTTTTCCGGAAGTAGTCATCTACAACTGAAAATACACTAAAATAATCCCAGTATCAAAGGTTGGCACTGGAAATTCTTCAAGCTTAGAGTTTCACCTTTTCCATAGGTTTCAATTGTCTGTAAGTTTACATTTTCCCAGGTAAAACACTCTTTATCATACTTATACCACTTTACCATTCTTAGAGTTTAATTTATTCTAATAAACAAAAATCTGCAACTGAAAATACATTAAACTAGGCTCCAAACCAAAAGTACCGTTCCGAAAAATTCTCAAAGCTTTCAGAGACATGTTTCGAATTTTATTTTCTGCTAATTTAAATATTTTAAAAGCACACAACCAAACCTAAAACTACAAATGTGTAAAAAATGGCATTATCTATGCAACATTAACAACAAAAAAAAAGCAGTATGTGCAACAAGGAGATCCATCCATCTCCGGTCTCGAAATGTAGACTTATTTCATGTAATTTATATGTTCCCGCAATTTCAACTCTGAAATAATACAGCTTGCTGCTTTTCTCTTTAAAATATTCAAAGCACAAAAGACTGTAGAAAATATTCCTGTCTTTTTTTCGGAAAACAGTCATCTGCAAGTCAAAAAAGACTAAACTAGGCCCAGCACGGAAAGACACCAGTCCGGAAAAATCGCAAAGCCCCCATCACCATACTTGATACATCCGTCCCCCCTCTATATTTATAAAGATTTTCTTTTTTCTTTTGGATATTTGAGTAGTACCCCCCCTTTTCCGAAAATCGTGATGTCCAAACAGAAGTGGACGGGGTGTTTCTGTATCGGAAATGACCCCTCAGTGCCTGACATCTGCGCAATGACTGATGAATACTTGATGATCACGTCGCGAAAAGACAATTGTCTATTTTCCAGTGGTAAAAATATGAGCTGTCAGCTAGGTGCTTTGAATGAAATCCGATATTTTTGAAAGAAATTTTTCTTTGCGATAACAATATTCGATAGAGTTAGAAACAAGGGAACAATGGAAAATATTTACACATTACGAATAGATTGTGGAATATATACATATTTTTTTACTTTATTGCAAAAGCCATAGCTAGATGGGGTGTCCATTTTTGTCCGTCAATTAAATTTCCAATTTTTTTTTTTTTTTAAACTTCAACTTTTTTTCAAGAAAGACCATAATCAAAGAGACGCCTCTTTTCTCCCCTACGCCCCCCTCTCTCAATTCAGCTTTTAAAATGGAAACAAAAATTGCAAATTTTTTATTTGTAAAGCTTTCTCTTTCTCTTTTTCTCTACCAGACCTGTCAGAAATTGCACCGTGGGGTATTTTTAACTTTGTGTTTTTTTAGAAATTATCCATTCCGCCTCACTAACGACTAATGTTGATTAGCTGATGTTTGTGAATTTCTTTCTTTTTTTTACAACTCTCACCGTGCAAAATCTTTTACAAGCAGGAGCAGCTGTTAGGGTGTCTCTATAGGAGAGTGGCGACATACGAGATGTAACATTTGATTGGATGAAACATTTTTGGACAAAAGCTAATCGCACAATCATCTTGGCGAGTCTGCCATTATCTCCAAGCAAATGTTTGCTGACTTGTCTCACTCGACTAATCAGACTCGTCGTGGCGAGTATTGCCAAATTCTGAAACGTGCTGTTAGAACGGAGTGATTTATTTCTCGCAGTACGTAGGTATACAAATAATAATAAAAGATAGATAAGGTAAATTTGCTTACCTTACCTGCATTTTCAGCAGATGGTCCAGACATCTGTATAATCCAGTATTTAAACGAGTATCAGGCTCACAAATAAATCCTCGTTAACGCATTATTCCTTGATTACAGTTATATCCACAGAAGTCTGCTACTACACTTTTGTAACACATTGTAGTTTTTGCATTTTGTTACTGCTATACTTGAAAAATGTGTAAAATATAAGTATATTTAAATAATATTCGTTAAACTTGGTCATTTAAATTGAATTATATATCAAAATTATAGAACATTTACATGTTTAGTAATAGAATTTTACTTTTACAATATATAAGAAAGAGCAAATACATTTTTGCATCTTTATCGCGAGAGAAACATTATCCGAAGGAATAATAAAGAAAAATAGTTTTTGAGTTCTTGAGATTACATCGTCTCTAAAGTCTTTGATTGGAGAAAACTTACATCACCTTTTTCAGCTTCATTGGAAATCATACAGTTTTTTACGTCACTTCTATGACGCGATAGAAAAACCTCTAGATTTAACGTGTTTCATTTTTGGTTGAAATCGGCGATCTTCTCATTCAGAAATTCGTTAAGAGTTCAAGGTTATCATTCTTTCATTATTGATGATCAGTTGAAGAGATTATATTCTGGGTTATTTCGAACACGTACAATTACCATAGTTTGGACAAAAATGTTTGTGTGAGCACAGTCTGAGCCTGTGCTTGTGATTATGTCCCCACTTTCATATAGAAGCACCCTAGAGCTGTTGAAACCAAATGTTTTTGAAGTCAAAACCATAGATGAGATATATTGAATGTGTTACGGACACTCAGAATGCATACAGGCAGAGTTGCCAAGTCTCCGGCTTTTTGAACACCAGTATTTTATTGGAGAAAATGTTGTTCTTTTAAATCGCAGTGTGCTCCGATTAAAGAAGTCAACTTCTTCTGTACTAAAATACTGGTATCCAAAAAGCCGGAGACTTGGCAGCTTTGCATACAGGTTATAGTAACTTTGTGTTATAGTACTTTGTGTAAGAAAGGATTATTTTGTCAGTGACTAAAATTGAACTTCAAGTTAATTTCGAATAATATGGATATCCGATCATTTATTAATAAGGAATTTCGACTAGAAAATAAAATTAATATGCCTACTCGTGAATTATGTGTAAGTAATAGTGATAAAAATGCATCATCATTCAACTTACTTATGTTACGACAAATATTTTATTTACCTTTGATATACTTTTGGTTGTGCCTTGGAAAAATCCTTAGAATAATTAATTCTGTATTTGGAAGAATCTTATTTTTACACTAAAAGTATAGTACATAACTTTCAAGGGATTATAAGAGACTAGGAAAGAAAATTAAAAAGAAACCTGTACCACTCTGGAAAAAGAGACATCCTCCGCCCCCCCCCCCTCCCCCAGGAAGCATGGTCCAGCTACAGATCTGTTTCATTGGCAAACTTCATAACACATGCATAGACGAAGGCTCCAGTAAATGATTCGAAAGGAAATTTACTTCCAACAGATTATCAATTTTCCTTTTTTGTTCCTTAAAAATTGTGTAAATTTCGTTGCAAGATTCAGAAATTTTAATGGGTTAGCAAACGATGGATGGAAGAAAGTTTTGTTTTTATACAAAATATAATGATGATTAAAACCATTTTTAAAGCCCCCAAAATTGCATAATTTCAGATAAGTTTTAATAGCGTGCTACCTATCGTCTTCAGTGCTGCGATGTCAGTCATTTGCGATGAAAATGATATAGCTAATATGCTATTTTTGAAACTAGTGTGCAATTATGCGATTAATTTTTATGCTTTAAACGTGGTTTTAATCATAAAACGAGAAATTTATAAAGAAGAACAGTTCATTAAAATGTATAAATTATTCACATATTACTACATTTACAAAAAGCTATTTACTCACATATTACTACATTACAAGAAGCTATTTAGATACAATTATTCAAATGAATCACAAAACCTGATCAATGAGAAGACAAAGTCGTTATAACATCTTGACTAAAATGTGTCGTCAGAAATAAATTAAATTGAACCAATTTCATTGTTGCATCGGTATTTCTAATTTTGTGACGTCTCATAAATGACGTGAACATGCAATGAATTTATTGCAGCTTTGTTTAATTTAAAAAAAATTTAACCCTTTCTTAACTATAAAATATCCAATCTAGGGCTCTCATACAAAATTACCAGATAAACTGGTGCAAAGTAACAGTAGCAGTGAGTTCACATTGGAGTCATCAAGCGGCATTCTCTTAAGAGCCACTATGTAACTAACTAAAAAAGTCACATTTATCATGATGCTTATAAACATTTGTCACGTGACTGTCTTGATTGGCTGTTTTGTTAGGAAATATTGCATGAAAACTT
This sequence comes from Maratus michaelseni, assembly GCA_963931845.1. Taxonomy (NCBI): domain Eukaryota; kingdom Metazoa; phylum Arthropoda; class Arachnida; order Araneae; family Salticidae; genus Maratus; species Maratus michaelseni. The sequence continues at coordinate 139,788,512 of OZ007596.1, forward strand.
ATTTTAAATAACATAAAGAATTTTTTATGCATTAACCAAATGGTGAATTGTTTTAGAGAAAAATGAGCAGAAAATTCAAAAGAAAGAATCGGAAATTTTAATGGTTTAATCACACGACAAAATCTTCAAAAAACTGAATAATGGTAAACGATGAATTGAAAATACTCACAGCTTGTTACATTACAATCAGATATTTATACGCAGTTATGCGTATAGATATCTATTATAAAACATGTTCATTATAAAAAGACCGCAACTGAATTAAAACTGACAGGAGGCTTTCAGAAATGTTAATGATTTAACCAAATGCTGTAAAGACAAATTTTTAAAGAAAAAGAAATAATTTAATGGTCATGAATTACTCAAGATGTTATTTACATAAAATTATGCAAATACGTCACGAAAGACGTTCCGAAAGATGACAGTGTACGAAAGAAAACTGACAAAACCCTATGATCAGGAAGTTCAAAAGAGATATTCGGAATTTTTTTGTTGTGTTAACCATTCGATAAATTCTTTAAAAAACCTACATTATGGAATGATGAGTTATATCTTGTTGCCTTACGAGAAATTATTAAATACTATTATACAAATATGTCACAAAAACCTGTTCAGTATAAGAACAACGAGACTGAATGAAGACAGGCGAGAGACATTCAGACATTTTAAAGGTCAATCAAATGACGAATTGTGAAAGAAAAATTAATACATTTATTAATTGGGACTAATTACTCTCATATTACTACATTGCAAGAAACTATTTGCATACAATCATGCAAATGCGTCACGGAAACATGACTTGGAAGAAAGCGAACGAAAAAAACTTACAAAACACCAGGTAATTGAAAAGTTCGTAAATTTTAATGACTGAACAAAACAATTAATTTTACAAAAAACTGATTGATATAACGATGAGTTAGAATTACTTACATCTTGCTACATTATAAGCCATTTACAAGTAATTATGAAAGTATGTCATAAAAACATGTTCAGTAGAAAGACGCAGACTGAATGGAAAATGACAAGAGACATTAAAAAACTTTAATTGATTAACGATTAACCAAATGGTGAATTCTCAATGAAATATGAATATTTTATTGATGGGCACAAATTGCTGAAACATTGCTAGATTTCAAGAAATTATTTTCATGTAAATGTGTCACGACAAACAACACACGAAATAAGATAGCAAACAAAAGAAAGTTGAAAAGAGTGAAGTAACATTCGGCAATCTTAATTAGCTAACCATACAATTAATCTTCCAAAATTGCAATAATTAAATGACGAGTTAGAATTTCTCACATCTTTTTATAGTACTAGAAGTTATTTTTATGTAATTATGTCAAAAAAATATGTCTAGTAAAGAGAAGGGTGGGTCCAAGGGGAGGGGGAAGGTGATCATGAGCCCCATCAAAACCAAAATATTCCCCATTACAAGCACCTTTTTGAGATATAAATACATATTAAGATTGAACAAAATGTTTAAATAAGAGATGTTTTTTTCTAGATGGGCTATAACTCCCGTCCTCCTTCTTTAAATTTACAGCTGAATAAACATTCAGATGTTTTAATGGGCAAACTAAATTACAACAACGAGTGGTTTAACAACGAATTTCTTAAGAAAAATTAATAATTTATTAATGGGCACAGATTGCTCACATATTGCTACATTGCTAGAAGCCATTTATATACAATCATGCAAATGTGCCATGGAAAAACGTTCCGGAAGAAAGCAGCGAACAAAGAAAATCTGACAAAGCAAAACGCGCTCCCTTATGATATCCTTGCTCTCCCAATTGCTGTTTTTTATCTATAAGTCACAACAGACTCAATGAATCGAAATGACAAAGAAAACACATATCCATAAAATGGAAAAATCCATTTACATGTCCTCATTTCGCAATGCGGCCGTGTCATCTTGGACAGGGGTCTCTCCTAGGAAATGACCCACCATCGTCAACGTCATGTTCCATTTTGTTGACGATTTGAAAATGATATAAATTTATTACAGACCTGTTTAACCCCTAGAAGGGCACCGGTATATTGTATATACCACTTAATTTTAATTCCAAAATGCCACAATGACACCAGAATTTTATAGTCAAATTTTGAATTTATGAGATACATGAAGAAAAGCATTTTTTTATTTAAAAATAAAATCGTTCGTAAATCCTGGTGTCAAACAATCATTTCAATATTTTAGCTGCAAGAGTACTTTGCCCCTGAAGGGGTTAACTAGAGAATTAACTAAACTTTTTCGTAATTATAAGATGTCTAATCTTCGACTCCCATGTGACGTCACTGAAGAACTCGCTATGAAGAAACGATCACGGAAACTAGACGGTTGGTGCCACCAAATGACAGTAACTTAAGGCTCACTATCTAAAGGTAATTTTGGCCACTATTTGACCGCGATGCTTGTGACCATTTTTGATGTGACTGTGATTTCAATTTGATTGACTGTGTTACTAGGACAAACTGAATGAAACTGACCAAAAAATTCAGAAATTTTAATAGATTAATTAAACGACGAATTCTTCCAAAAAAAAATTAGCAAGTTAGAATTTTTCATTTCTTTTTACATTACAAGAATACACCATTACGCATTTATGTCACAAAAACGTGTTGAGTAAAGAATACAGAGACGAAATGAAAAGGGATACGAGACATTCAGAAATTTTATTGGGTCGACGACGAATTCATATATAAAAATGAATAGTTTTTTAATGGGCACGAATTACTCACTATTGCTACATTGCAAGAAGCTATTTACATACAATCATGCAAATACGTCACGGAAACACGTCTCGGAAGAAGGCAACGAACAAAAGAAAGATGACAAAACACCCAGATTTCCCTATGGTATCCTTTCTATCCCAATTGATGCTTTTCATCTACAAGTCAAAACAGGCTCAATGAATCGAAATGACAAAGAAGACATACATCCACAAAATCGGAAAATCCATTTACATGCCCTTACTCCGTAAAGCATCCGTGCCATCTTGGACAGGGGTCTCCCAGGAAATGACCCTTCATCGACCAAGTGAATGATGAATATTTGATGATACGCTATGCACTCAATATGTTCTAAAATTGCAGATGTCCGTTTTTTCAAGGGTCGATGACGAAAATATCGACTGCCAGTTCTAGAAATGGATGCGGGGCTAGTGGTGGCATTTTTATTTTTGCTCTTCTGCAAAAAGCAATAGCGCCTTTATGCTATACATTATACTGGGGAAAATGTTGCAAAGCAACAGATATATCAACATTTTTCTCGAATTTGAGCACTTTATGAATTTCTCATGAAATTGGTATTAATAAAAAACTTAAATTTGGCAAGTTCATTTAATTTTTTTTTTTATTATTTTTTTTTAGAAATTATTTAGTCTACTAGGAAAATACTTTATGGGGAATGTTTGCTTTTGGCTATCCGAAAACGAAAAATTAAGATATGATTGCATTACAAATTGATTTAGTCTAAATAAATATTAATATTATTTTGGTTTTAATCTCTAAATGGGTCCATCGTTATGCAAATATTTTTATACAACTTTTCTGCTCTCTATCGCAATAACAAAAAACCTTTAAAGAAATGAAAATATATCATTGCACCATTTGAAACTTAATTTAGTAAAAAATATTTAAGGCTTCGTAGGCAATGGTTGACTGTTGACAACACTAGACTTTTGCGTTGCAACTGTGTAATTCTTTTAGAATAACTTTATTAAAAAAATATATGCATGGTAGTGCTGTACTCACTTTATCTCGAAAAGTAAAAAGTACTTGTTTCAAGAAAAGTAATAAAAAACACTGAAAATATTATTTCCATAATTAAATAGTAAAGAGATATGAATACCTACACACATTTTTCTATTTCATATGTTCCTTCAATAATATGAACTTTTAAGATTTTAGCACATGTTTCGAAAATAGCAGTTCTTAAAAGTGCCATTTTTTTTTTCTGTGTCCTTTTTTCTACCTTCCAATGCAACCGTTTCATAGCACTCATATTTGGGTTGTCAGAGTTATATTAATGATATCACGGAGTTATATTATCAATTTTTATGTTCCGTTTCGGAGATCTAACAAATAAGTAGCAAGCAGCTTACGTCTAATTTAGACATGAACACTGGCACACCCTTTTCTGTTGCACACCATTACCTCACACACCGCTAACTGATTATACGATTTATTGAAGGCAACAAGAGAAAAAAATCACCAGTTTCTCCTTTTACTCCCTCTCTTTCACACTCATCGACCCCCTAAAATCTCGATTTCATAAGTCACGTGCCCGTGGAAAAATAATGTCCGGCATCACCATGGGAACGTGACTGGCACACGTGCCTAGTGCACGTGGCGTCTCTTATTTTCTCTAAATGGTCGATGTGGATGGCCTGCGTATGATCCTCATCAAGATGAAAATGAACGATTCGTCAGCGACAGGTCGTCGTGTGACCACGCTGATAAGCCGCGGTGCATACAATGCTGATGTAGAACCGAACTAATCACTTCACGTTGAAAGTGTAACATTTTTTGCTGGTTGTATCGAAAAATATAGCAGAACTAAGAGTAATCATCGGTTACAGGAATCAGTAGTTAATCGACTTATTGGATTTTATAAATAAAGCATATGAAAACAAAATGAACTAGCACTTTCATTTTCCTTCTATTAAAATCGGTATCTTTATTGGCCTATATATCATTACCGACAAATTTCAAAGCCCACTCTGACTTTACCACCTGGTAATGGCCCTGTGCAGATGAAAAGTGTGAAACTCCTAATGAACAAACTGCGTTTCGGGTAGTTGTTTTAAGCACAACTCAAACTACATCGCGGAATGAGCTGTAGTTTTGGATTCAAAAATTTAAAGCTTTTAGAAATTGATTCCTGTTAATTTTTTATTGGTTACAATATATATTTTCATAAAACATCAATATGAGATTCAATAGATCTCAATGTTACTTAACAGGTGACATTTAAAAACACAAATAGATGTTAATATATGTTTAAAATGTTTAAAAACTCTCCAAGCACTTTCGGCCAGCAACCGCGACCACTTTCAGGGAGTGAAAATATTTTCTGAAAGGATTTTCGTGGTTTTCCGGCTGAAAGTGCTTCGAGGGTTTTTAAACATTTTAAACATCTTTTAACATATATTTGTGTTTTTTAATGTCACCTGTTAAGTAACATTGAGATCTATTGAATCTCATATTGATATTTTATGAATAAAGTAAGGTGAAAATTTGCATTTCGCCCTATGCCTTTTTGTTTATTATGTATTTTGTTTTTCGAAAATTAATTTCATAATATATAAATTATGGAGAATAGGAGAAAACTTCAAATGCATATAGCGCCTGTTAGTTTATACAAAAATATCAAAATCAAAGAAGTACCAGCAGAAAAATTACCAATGACAATCACTCATGCCAAAATACATAATCTAATACATTTTCTGGTATAAAGAATAATCGAAACTGTAACTGCAGTACTAAACCTCAGATACCGGTAGTTTCGAGAAATATCGAACCAAAAAAAAGTAGCATAAAAAAAATTACTGATGACATCCAGCCTTACTGAATTACGTATTAATTACAGGTATAAAAGATAACTGAAATAACACATACAATGCTGCTACCATCAGGTATAAGAAGCTGAGAAAATATAATTACAGACATCCCTTAACTGGACACCTGCTGTTCTTTCATAAAACAGTCAACATCAAGAAATATCTTAATAACTAAGCTTATTTAATTTACTTACACATTAACTAAACCAATTATTTCTTTTACAAAAAAGAAAGAAAAAATATAACTGCTTCCAATATGTAAGTTCGCGAAACTTGTTCCCCGAAGAAATTTACTTTTTAATAAAAATAAAGAAAAAAAAGGCGAACGAATCGCAAAATGAATTACTGATAAAAGGAACATATCTATTTATTTCTAACACACTAAATGAACATATAATTATTGGACCATGAAATAATAAGTAATTTCCATTTGCTTTGACTTTTATCTCTTTCATTTTTTTTTATTTCACTGGGAGTAATTTTTGCTTCCAGTTTATTCGTATTGTCCGAAACAAAGTAATACTAATAAAAAATAGCTAATAAATGCATTAGTTATCGATCGACTGAGCAGACGTCCAATTTAAAAGAACTAAGGTGGAAAAAATTAAAATACGACGAAAGAGTATATATACTGTAATCATAAATAGATTGTTTTCAATTCTGATTTTACAACGTTCATAAAAAAGAAATACGAGTAAATGGGTATATTTTAAATAAGAATGCTTAGATGAATGACAAGGAAAAGAGAAGAAAAGTATGCTTTAATTCATAAATTATTACTACAATTTTAATTATTACAAGTATAATTAAACTTGTTATGTAACGAAGATGAAGTAGACAAAATATTTACTCGTTAAAACATAGTGTTGAAGTAATTGCAAATGGGTGTTTTGGAGAAGGAGTGTTTAGGTTAATTATTAGAAAAGAAGTCTCCTTTATACCACATACACCACAGTGCAACTTTAACTGTTTTATCTACAGTTGAACTCTGTTACAACGAGTAACAAACACTGAAAAAAAAATGAAGTATACTAAAAAATTAGTAAATCGATGTACTATATCGAATTGAGTATGTTTGCATAAAAAAATAACCTATTCTATCTCAATTTTGAAACATCACATGTTACCAAACTTAAGCGAAACGACAGTTTTTTTTTTTTTTTTTTTTTTTTTTTTTAATCCTGCACTGTTAAAAATAATCTGAAATTCACGGGTATTTTTTTTCCTGAATTTCACAGAAAAAGTCCCTTTTCACGACAAAAGGGCATTTTCCGTTAAAAACAGAAAATTTCCTCATATTTCCTGAAAATAATGGAACAGATGGAGAAGAAAGTGGCCAACGGAGATATTCCGTTAACTGCTGCATATTTATTTTCAATGTTTAAAAACCTGACATGTTGCAGCACAGGAAAACTAAAATTTCGAGTTTATTTAAAAGAACAAAAATTTAAATTATTATTATTTCGAATTTAAAAAAGCAACAATTAATTTTCCCATGTTTTAAAATTATTAGCAAATTATTTTTTAAAGTTATAAAAAAATATTCACAGTTAAAATATATTCTAAACAAATAGCTGCTTAATATATATATATATATATATATATATATAATAGTTAAGTGAAAAAAAATCGATTTTACTCAAAAAAGCAACAAACAAAAATAATGCTTTCGAATTAAAAAAACATAACAAATAATTTTCTCATTCCTTTGAAATTATTCGCAATTTGTTTTCTAAAGTTATAAAATACACTCTCACTAAAAATATATTCTAACCGAACACATTTAAAAAATCTATAATAGTTGAAAAAAATCGATTTTCTCAAAAAAGCAAACATACTTTATCGAATTTAATTCAAAATATAATATTCATATTTTGCATCTAACAATCAAATTAAGAATATATATAATTCATGTTTTTATCATCTATTAATAATAAAGTTTTCGGTCATAATCTTATAGCAAAATATCCCCCAATTAATTTCAAAATTACCAGGTTTCTAAACCACAGGTTCCCAGACAACCACAATCGTCCTTCGGACGATCTATAATGATCCTGAAAATCCTGTAGTTGTCATATCCTATAAAACTATCCAGTGAATATCCAGAAGATAGTTGACAACGGACCGTCTGAATACATTGTCCACAAAGCAGCCGGCGAATGTCATAGAACGCACATCCGCAAATTGACTTTCTTCCTTGGCTTCCTTCCTCTGCACGCTACGCTAACGTATCAACCAACCTACCTACCAGACAAGTTTATTTTGTTTTTTGGTGAATGAAGAAACGTGATCGGCTTTTCGGAATCTGATTAATAAATAGTAATCTGATGTCAATAAAGGTAAGAATTATCTTTTTCATTTGTAATTCTATTCTTTATAACTTCCGTTTATATACTTATATTTTCTTGTGTAAAAGCGAAGTGTATATCAGACCTAATTATTCATGTAGGCTTAATGGTAAATGTTAATAGAGATGGTAGTGTAAACGCAACAGTAGTGATTTGTATTTAACAGTTTGATAAATTATTAAAGAAAATACAACCACTTTGAGTCCTTTCTGAGAATTTTCAAGTTTAGATTACATTTTCTGTGTGAAAATGAAGATTTACTTACAACTCCAGTTTTAACTCCTTTTTTTTTTTTTTTTTTTTTTTTTTTTTTAACTTCAAACACTTAAAAAACCAAAAATATGTTTTTCCCTCATTCTTTTTTAACTTAAAACCCTTTAAAAGCAATTAAAAAATGCCCCCCCCCTCTTTTTTCTTTTACAATTAATTCCCATTACTTTAGAAATACTTATTTCTTTACATAGATTTTAATGCATATTGATATATATTAATTAAAGCAAATGTATATATTCAAATATATATATAATATATATGTATGTATTTGCTAAACATTTTAATAATATTTATTAAATCTTAACAAATTAATACATTTTTAACCACTTTAAAATTATTGTCACTTAAAAAGAAAAACATACTTCTAAACGTAACAGTTAATATGTTTTAACTTAGATGACAATGTCAGATTTTCTCACAGTTTTAGAAAAGCGTAGAGTGCTGGTAGTTGGAAAAGGGCACATTTTTGACTCTGAAGGGTATTTTTTAGATCCATATGAGCACTTTTTATATTTTTTAAATTCATTCTTTCAATTTTAAATGCACTTTTGATATTTAAATGTTACAACACTTCTATCGAATTGCAACAATATGTCAATTTTTACTATGCAAATAATTTTTTTTTACAAAACTGTAAAGGCTTAATTTTCTTGGTTGAAGGGCAAGAAGAGCACTAATTTTTTGATGAGGGGCAAGAAGGGGGATGTTTTTTAAACCAAAGGGCAGCCAGGGTGCAGCACCTTCCTGAAACTGCCTACAGGAAACTCTGCAATTTGAATATAAAATAGCTTGTGATCAAAAATAGTGAAATTACTGTAGCTGCTAATTATTTTCTTAGTTTTGTGTAACACGTTACTTTTTGAATAAAAGTGAATGGGGCGAATAGCACAATACAAAATTTAGTTGTTTGTTTGTAGCAAGCATCAACATTTCTTTGAACATAATTTCCAGAAACAAATGAAAGTCTTCTTTAACAATTGGGTGGTCACCCATGGTACTATTATTTAGGAAATTGGTAACAAATTGGCAGTGGGAACTGCCATATATCTGTAAACAAATACCAGTTTTAGAGTTTAACAAAGCACTATATAACCATTGTATGTCAGAAATGTTCTTGTTTATGGGGTTATAATTTTGGAATGCAACTTTTGTGAAAAATGAACAAACATATTTTTAAATAAGCAATTTTTACTTTGAGAGAGTGCTAAAACAGAAGATGCTCTGATGATCACACTAAAAACATTATTATCCTTTAACTGTTTTTTATTTTCATAATTTTCAGGGTTAAAGTTTACTTGTATTTTACACAGAAATCGTAGAAAATTTTTGAACCATCACTCAGATTTTACAACATTGAGTCAAAAAGTGACTTGCAGATATATTATATATCCCACTTCTCTCTTTTTTTTAAAACTTCAAACACTTGAAAAACAGTTAAAAGATCACCCCCCCCCCTCCTTTCTTTCGCTTTCAAAACAATTTCTGAAAGTGAAAGTATCTTAATAAAAAAAACATGTAATCAAAATCGAAAAAGTATAAAGGAGTGTGCATAGAGATTGACCTCAGCTATCCAATGCGAAAAAAATCATTTATAAATATTGAAATGCGAACGAGATATCATAAATTATTTCCCCCATAGAATTAACATTAGTGAGTGGGTGTTTTGGCCTAAGTGAAGTAGCCTCTTAAAGCTAAATAAAGAAATTGGTATTAAAATTTACTAATTTTTTTTCCTACATTCACTATGAGTTTCTCTTATGCATGTGTGACTTTAAAACTGATGTTTGTGAAGTGTATGTTTTATCAAATTGATTTTTGTGAAGAGGCCATTTTATGAAATTGATTTTTGTGAAGGGCCCATTTTATCTAATAGATTTTTGTGAAGGGGTCCTAAATAACCCCAAATTTTCCCTGTATCGACTGCCGAGTTAATCTATAAAAAATTTTATCTAAAGAATTATAGTTTATAAGTAAAATGCTTTAAAATGTAAAAGCTAATGACAGTTAAAACTAAAATTAGTAAAAGCCACTTTTTAAACATTTCAAGCTGACTTTTTTGTAATCCTGCTTTATATAATACACAACTAATTTGAAATTGATACTTTTAGCCTGAGCTGGTTTTTGAATTCGTACAAGTACATTATTATTAAATAATACTAGGGAATTGAACTCGGACTTCCCGGGTTACAGAACATCGCTGAAAACTGTTTTTTTTAATTTAAAATTCTAACAGATTTTTTATATTTAATATATATATATATACTAAAAATAAATGGCGCATCTAGTATTTGTCGAGAATTAACAATTTTCTGACAAATACTTTACGAGCTATTAATTTTTTCAGTAACTTCAAATCTCTCATTTTCTGAAATTAATCTCTGGCAACGATAAGCTAAAAACCCAGTCATCAGCAACACATAGTTTTTTATTAAAAAAGATTATGTATTAATTTATCTTTTTTTTTTTTCTAAATTCTGTTCTATAAAACTCAATCTATTTGAGATTACTTTCATAAAGAGAACTCTGTTACTTTCCTTAATTTCAGATATTTCAATTTCAAATCATAATTAAATCCTAGTGCTAATTAATAATTAAATAAAAATTGGAAACATTTCTATTGAAAACTTGGTTCTTAACCCGTCAGCACATGCGCCCCTTTCCATTACGTTACTACACGCGCAGGATAAATTTTACCCCAATGGGTTTTCTTGTGTCAATTTCCCCCCGGTTTGATTATAAGCAAAAATTTATATTTTGAAATAAACTGTAAATCAATAAAGAAAATAATTTAACTTAAAATAAGAGGTTTTTTCATATTTAAAGAAAAAAAAACAAAATCTAGCACTAAGATTTTTTTCTGCATATCATTACATACAAAGTTTTTTCAATCCAAATTTAGCCATAAAAATACAAAAAAATATAAAACTGATATATAGAAACTGTATGTGCAAGAGTTGTTAACGTTTAAAAGAAAAATTATATTATTATTTGCACACTATATTTTTTACATAAACATTTGCATTAACATTTTCTTATCATTATGGGTTACGTTATAACATGCGTGTGGGGTAAATTTCCTCCCACGTGACATTTTTATAACAAAAGAATGGAAAATCTCACAACCGGAGGTAAATTCTTTTTGGCCACATCTTGATCTCTTTCAGCTTGAAAGGTACTGTAAAGCTCAGAATGATCCCGAACGATTTACGCACATTTTTAAGTAATAGTTCTGAGCTGGGGTAGATTTTATCCCAGTGTGTGTGCTGACGGGTTAAAATGTTAATTTGACACATTTATTTACACATGCTTCATTTCAAAGTTATTTCTTTATTTTAGAGACTATGCAAGTAATTTTTGAAAAATCCAGCTGTAAATTGAGCTGAATGCTGGAAAAGAAGTCTGCAATGGACTCTTAAGCAGTGGTATGTTTAATTGATTTATTATTATTATTTCTTTTTCTTAAAAATAAAAGAATATGTGAGCATGTAGTTTTATAGCTTTTATTGAATTGTCATATTTTTGCATTTAAGCATATTTATGAATTGTTGTGCTTTGGAACATTTTTACTTATTTATTTATTTAAATGGGCAATTCCATTGTAACAGACTAATTGACATAGCGGAAAAAAAGGCTTTATCTCATTTGAAAAATAATAATTATGTAATTCAAAAAGGGCTACAATTAGCATGATGATATTTATTAGAAGATAAATTAATATAGTTATTATGAATAAATTATTTAATGTAAATAATTATGGTTAAAAAAATGTTAATGTAACAGACAAACATGAATTACCATGCTTTTCAGATACCTTGATGTTTATCGATATATTACTTATAAAATAATTTACAATTTATTATTATAAAAATGTATTTTCATTCAGAGGGCGTTCTGAAATATATATCTTTCTCAAAATTTGACTGTTGCCATAAGATAGTCATGAAAAATATGTAATCTTACCTGTAACAGACCAACATTTAACATGTAACAGACAAACAAATAAACATGTAAACAGAAACGATTATAATGAATTTTATTGATTTTGACTATTCAAAATTTTATAAAATGCATTGCAAATATAAAAAATATAGGTATAATACTATCAGAAAAAATATATATTACCTATTTGATCTAAAATATAAAATTCTAGAAATGGTAAATTGGCTTGGAATTGCCCAAATGTTTATATTTCATGGCTTGTTTTTGAAAACTGATTTTTTTTTTTTTTCGGTAATTTCTAAAATATTCAGTTAACATTGATAGATCACCCAAATTAATTTTTGTATTGGTACCCATACAAAAAAAAATTCAGCCCGGCCCGATACAAAAATTAAAAGTTCTACTAGCATACCTGTCAAAAGGCAATAAATATCTTTTTAGCAGTCATATAAGCATAGAAAATCTTCATTCTATCTTAAAGTACATTTAATTCAAACTATTTTTTTTTTCAGAAGAAATAAACCATAATTTTATGTTAAAGTTTTTGGTACTTTTCGGTTAGCCGGGTGCCAGTGACATATGTACATATATAAATACATATGTATATACATATATATAATATGTATGTATATAATATGTATTTGCAGATATATGGTATATATATACATGTACATATATCAGTGGTAGAGGTCTGCAAGGGCCGAAATTTCCAGGCCTGGCCTGATACAAAAATCAAAAGTTCGGCCCGAGCAAAAAAAAGTATTGACCTGACCCGGCCCGATTTAAAAGTAAGTTCGTCCCGGTATAAAAGCTAAAAGTCCGGCCCAAGTTAATTTCCACAAAACATTGATTTTTACGATGATTTGGTTAAAAATTTGCCTTGTAGGAGTAGATCTAACCAAAAATTCCTATCTAAGCTCTTTTTTTTTTTCATGTTTACAATCTTCATTTTTATAGAAGTGCCGCAGTCTGCAATATTTATTTTTTTAATAAATCTCTATTTGTTGTATGTATATGTTTAAGTTATCATTAATATTGTTAATCCATATTCCATGTATTGAAGTGTTAAAAATCAGAAAAATGCTATACATTAAAATCTTCTTCAAAGACGGAATTGCATAGGGGAAAAAAAAAATGAGTTATAGACAATTTGCCTTCTTAGCAGGTGTAAATATATTATATATTCTTTTCTTACGTATTAGTATATTCATTTTGCATGGATCAACACATTTTTCAGTTTAAGACAGGATTCCGTCATAAGCAGGTTCTTTTTCACACGTTTCACTATATTTTAATTTAGCCATATTTTAATAAGTGTACAAATCTACTTTTCTTTAAAAATAATAAATTTTAATGTTTAATTGTAGAATAATGGCAATTTAAAAATATTTGCATTTTTTTCAAAGATTTTTGTGCCAGGTCTTATTTTACTGACCTTCGAACGGACCAGGCCAAGCCGAGACAATGATTTTTATAGGGTCAAAACCAGGACTGAAAATTTTGGGGTGTGAAGACTAGGAAGGATGAAACCAGTCCCGGCTCTGTACGGAAAAAGTAATTTAAGACACGGCCTGATCCTTCAGGAAAAAAGAAAGGCCCGAACCCGGGCCATAAAGAGTAATCACTAGGCCCAAGCTCGGCCCAAAACGAGTGGAGACCAGGCCTAGCCCGAGTGCAGTGAAGGAAAATAGGCCCGAGCCCGGCCTGTGCAGATCTCTAATTAGTGGTGCCTGGCTAACCGAAAAGTACCAAGATTTTAAGTATATTGACATTTATTTTAAATGTAAACATTCTGCAGCACTTTTTGATTATTAATATTCAAGGCTGAAACTAAAGGCAGCGCAGAGGGGGCATGTGCCCCGGGCGCCAGAATGGAAGGCATGGGGGACGACAAATGACCATTTGGTTTGTTGCTTGATACAAAAAAAAGTATATGAAATTTGGGCAAAAATGTTTTGTAAGTTGGAAAATTCAAAAGAAAAACTGAGAATTCATGGGACACTAAAAAATAAAAGGTAGAAAATTCACATAATAAAATACTTATTAAAAACTTAATTTTTTTTTTGTTCCGAGTCACTATTATAATTTGGAATTTAGGTTCAGGAAAGTATCTAAACATATTAGTCTATAAATAGGAAGTGCAGTATAAATGACAGCTCCATGAAACTGTATGTAGATAACATACAAAGATGTTTTACAGTATTAGAATTCATTGTTATATTCTTACAGAAAATTCTGGTTTTTCAGTTCTTAAGACATTGTGACTTATAACACTAGGACTTTAAACATCTGTTCAATTGTAATGTAATACTATAACTACAGTAAAATCTTTCTGTAATAGAATCCTGTCTTAAATGAAAAAAATACACGGATCCAACAGTAACAATAGCATCAATTCTATTTGCTAAGACGAAAACTTGTATAAAACTGAATTTTGTCTTGTTCTTTTTGATTCTGTACTCACAGGTTTTATTGAATAAGTATTTGACAAAGCACAGAGTTCACTATTACGTATTTTATGATTACATATTTTTCAGTTTAAAATAAGTCAGCTATTAAAAACTTAGTAAAATTATCTTTGTAAATTTACTTTGCGAGAAAGGTAGGGTTAGTGGGGGTGCCAAAATCCCTGTTTGCCCCTGTGAAAAAAAAGCTAATTTCGGCCCTGAATATTTAAATTCTAGGTATCTCTAAACTGTGTTATATCAACACTATTGTCGTCAAGCGTAATAGTTAGTGCCAAATGGGGAAAAAAATTGAGCTTCAAGCAAACGGAAAAAATAATTAAAAGAAAAAGAATGAAAAGCAAAACCTGTTTTTACCTTATTATTAAAAAAAATAATTGATATCTCCATCGTCAATTGACGAAATTTGTTCAAGTTTTCAGCAAGTTCAATAATAGTAAATTAGGCTGTGTAACAAACTTTTATTAAAAAATAATCAATTATTAGAAAATGAGAGCATCCCCACAAAAAAGCAACTGCAAAGAAAAAAGAGAGAACTATCTGTGGTTTTTGTTTTGTTTATTAAACTATTTGCAGTCGGAAGTCGCCGAACGTTATCAGAATAAGATCATCATCTTCTGATGGTATAGATTAAATACTGTATTTTTCTCTGTTTGATTATTGCTTCGGTGACGAAAAGGTGCTTTTAGCAGTAGTCAGGGGAGTTAACATAAAACTACATATTTTAAAAATGTTTTCATAATGGTTTATTACATAACATTTTTCAGTAATATTTTGCTTGTTTAAATTTTTTTGTCATTTGCATACCTTAAATCTAACATGTCTTTTGTCAAAAGAAATCTCCCTCCACCCTTTAAAAAAAAAAAAAAAAAATTACAGGAACACCGCTCTAGTTATGCTACAGTAGTTTCGGCACAAAGTCTCTATATGATATCCTTATATATATATATATTATACATACATTTTTTTTCAGCACTTAAGTTAAATTATTTAAATATTACTAACAGAGTTTCCCCCAGGTTTAAAAAGGGGCAGGGTGCTGCTGGTGAGAAAAGGGCACTTTTTGGATTTTTGAGGGCACTTTTCAGATTCTTAAAGACACTTTTTTTAATTGTTAGATGTATTCTTTTGATTTTTAAAACCACTTTTGATATTTCAAAGTCAAAACACTCTTTTTAAGACAACATTGAGTCAGTTTTTACTATGAAAGCAAATTTTTAAGGCAAAAAGGAGAAAGGGCACTTTTTTTACTAAGGGCAGGAAGGGTGCTAATTATTTTACTGGAGGGGGCAAGAAGGGTGCTAATTCTTTTTATGAGGGACAAGAGGGGTGCTATTTTGTTAACCAAAGGGCAGGCAGGGTGCAGCACACTTCTGAAACTGTCTGGGGGAAACTCTGTTACTAATATTACAATAGTTCTTTATATTTAATTACTAGTTTAAATTTTTTTGTGTGTGGCATTTAAGTGAAAATATTTATACGTAAATTTGAGTTCCTTGGGTGCGGCACTATACATTTTTAAAAAAGAGATTTTTACAGGTGTGCCGCTTACGTGGATATACTTTTTTTGAAACAGATATTCATTGGTACGGCTGATATTCCCAATAATACGGTAGATATGTAAGTATATTAAGCCCTGACATTATTTTAATGGTTAAAAAAGCATTTTCTCACCATATTACATTTGCCGTGTGTTCAAATACTGCACACATTGTTATTTTCTTTTTGAATTTTTTACTCCATACAAAAATAAGTCTTATTTTAGAGCATTATAACTTATAAGTTTGATAAATCATAGCTTTTATAAAAATAAATCTTATGTTCTCATAACAAACACCAATTCAGCATAAGTGCAACAAGCATTTTAAAATGAAACACCAGGGGACGATCCAGGAAAAATTTGGGGCCTATTTAGGGTCCCTTCACAAAAATCTATTTAATGAAATCGGCCCCTTCACAAAATTCAATTTGATAAAATGGACCCCCTTCACAAAAATCAATTTGATAAAATGGGTCCCTTCACAAAAATCAATTTGATAAAATGGGCTCCTTCACAAAATGCTATTCCATAAAAACTTACTATTTATTATTTATTTATTATTTTGTGATTTTTAAAATATGTAATTTGTAAACAAGCAAGTTCACCAGAGAGGAAATAACCTTTACTTTTCACAAAATGGGCCCCAAGAAAAAAAAACCTGCATCGACCCCTGAACACACAAGTTGTAGTTTGTTAATCTGTAAAGTATAGGATTGCTATACTAAATCTGGTGCAGCGGAACGGCAAATACCGTTTAGTGTCAAACCAATATTGATGACTAAAATTGTGCTTCTACAGAAACTTCTCCATCGAGTGTTTCCTTCACTAACGCAACCCGGTATCCGGACCTGAACACAGCAAAGTATAGAAAGATGTACGCTAGGTATAACTAGAAGAGACAGAAAGAGAATAACCTGGATGAGAAGTTAGATGAAAGTTTTTGACGTCATTGAAAGAATTAAACGTCTAAAATGGAAAATGGGCGGGGCACATTGCAAAAAGATAAGACAGTAGATGGAGCACAAACACCCTACAGTAGTATCCCAGTGATGTAAAACGACCAAGAAGATGACCTCAAGTAAGATGGGGTGTCGAAATCAGATAAGTGGTCAGTGTTAATTGGATGACTAAAACACTAGACAGGAAACAATGGAAAAATCTGGGTGAGAATCCAGCAGTGGATTGAAAACAGTTGTTGATGATGATGATATCTAATCTTTATTTAGCATACTTACGCCTTACACATTACTAAATACATACTTGATCTTTACTTTTTATATTTTAATCAAGTTTTACATTTTCTTAATATTTAGTACTTTATTGTTTTACTTAATAATTTACTTTATTATAGACATATTCATTGTAATTTCAAATGCATTATTACATTCGTATTACTGCTTAAAAAATGTAAATAAACCAGAAATCTGCAAATAATTCAAAAATTTGCACAATTTCAGTGTTATGATGGACTCATGTGGATTTGGAGAGTCTACTGTAGTACATTTTGCTTGTAATTACCATCATTTTTAATTATTAAAAATATGACATTACCATCAGTTATAAATATTAAGATTTTTTTTTTTTATTCGACACAAAACAAGGCGGGTGCTTTCATGCTGTATGACGTTTTTCGACATAAAATAAGATGTGCTTTTACTTTTTCATAGTTGTTCAAATATCCCATAAGGCTTAAATAGTAAAGTTCCTAAAAATAACTTAATAAATTTTACTGTAAGATCTTTTGAAGAAACAAGCGGTAAGAAATTATTGTATATCTTGTGTATATATGCTGATTTATTCATTTTGAATGAATGTGATGCACTTATAAAGTTAGGTAGAAATGTATATTTTTTCTTTTCTTCTTTACAGATGTATGCCGAGCAGAAATTTCTGTGACAACAACAAGGTGGAAGAAACCAGATTGTTGCAAAGAAAAAAAAATTATGTTTTGTGATGTGGAAAGTTGTAAATAAATATTTGTTTTGTATTTTATTGTGGAAAGTTATAAATAAATATTTGTTTTGTATTTTATCGTGAAAGTTGTAAATAAATATTTGTTTTGTTTTTAATGTGAATTTTTTTATTGTGCAATTTGTAACATTATAGAATTTTTTAAAAATAATAAGATTATTCAACAGCGGTTATCATTTTCCCCATACTATCTTTCATGACATTGTGAAATATATTTTTATTTTTATTCCTTTACTGATTTCCAATTAAATTGGGAGTAAAATTTTAAAATTTTCAGGTATTCACTTCTGATGACTTTTGCATAAAGATTTAATTTTTGTATGTCATATAATTTAAGTTTATTATTTTATATTGAGCACTTAGTGTAATATGTGCAATTATTTAAAATACAGAAGTTGTTTATTCATTAAAGTTAGAACAATGAAAGCAAACAATATCTTAATATTGCTCAAATTTGTGTTAATACTTTGTGACATATATCAAATGCACTTTCTGGGACATTAGCATTTACATAATCATGGTACTGTCTCATTTTGTTAAAGTAAGGTAATGTCTTTAAGTACAAAGATAAGTAAAACAAATTGAATCTGAAGCTGTATAGCCAAATTATCACAGCAGTAAATGTGTGCTTCGGTCACTAAATATGAAAGGGCATACTTTTCTGTCCTTTATTTGTTTTGAATGCAAAAGTATTAACAGATGACTTATGCAGTAGCTTTATTTTAGAAAAACAATGTAAAACCATCATCAGAGGGACAAAACGATACTTTTAAATTTCATGTGGCACCTTATCAGAGGACAATCAAATGCATAACATTTGTTGTATATACCGGGTGTTCCTAAAGTGGATCAGGTATTTACATGCTTTTTTTAGTAAGTAAAACAAATAATTGCAAAGTAAAAAAAAAATTGTTATTTAAAAAAAACTTAAGGCTGTATTCAAATCCAAACTGCTTATTTTTGCTCGAAAATGCATCCAATTGGCAGGTTCTCTTATTCAGAAACTTTATAATGTCCGTGTTGTCTCGAGTTTTTGATAAAGGCAGAATATATTTTTAAAAATGCTGTCAAAGTGGACATTTTGAACCGAATTTCCTGAAGCGATAGCGCTGGAAAAAAAAAAAAAAAAAAAGTACTTAGAAAATATTTGTTTATAAATCAATTTCTAATTAATTGAACGAAAAATAAAAACGTAGGTCCCTTATAAATCTCTTCATAAATCACGCCGCCAAGTTTCATGTTTTTACTTTTAAAAATGAGTTTGAAAATGTGTCATAAAATTTTGAGTTGTTGAGCATGGAAAAATATTTTTTTTGAATACTGCATTAAGTTTTTATATGACTTCTTACGACAAGAATGATAAGTTCCACTTCAGACATAGCACTTAAAAAAAGGTCATGAAAATTTTTTAAATTGCATCATTTTATATAATATTTGCTCAAATTAAGAATAAAATATGTAAAAAATAGTTATATACAAGTAAGGAATTTTACAAAATATCTTAAATTTTCTTGAGTTTTATCGAGAATATAAGATGAAAGTGCTATATAGGATATATATCAATATATATAAGTAAGGAATTTTACAAAATTTCTTAAATTTTCTTGAATTTTATCGAGAATATAAGATATCTTCTGCCTTCAATTTGCATTTTTAAAATTCATATATACCTCAATATATTGTTACTGAAAACATTTTTTATTAAATAAATTATATAGTGTATGAGATCTTTGTTAGATTGGATATTTTTTTTAAAAGAAAGATTATTCAATAACCTTTCTTAAAAAATAAAAACTTTTATTCCCTCTAATAAATCTAATAAATGAAGATATTTTTAAACTATAAAATTAATTAAATAAATGTTTTCAGTAACAATAGATCTATGCATTGTCATATGTTTATGTACATATGAATTTCAAAAATGCAAATTGAAGGCAGTAATATCATGAAAACCATCCACAGGATGCTGACAGGTGTGACATTTTGACACCCAGAGGATGCCCTATAACCATCCATAAGGTGTTGTGTAATGACATCCATAGGATATTGACAGGTGTGACATTTCGACACCCAGGGGATATCCTATAACTGTTACAGGATTATTTCATCCATCCGCAGGATATCAGCTTATCCTAAATATGACATTATGTGGATGCTTTTAGGATATCAATAGGACCATCCAGAGGATGTAATGCAAGTGTCCTATAACCGTCCAAAATGTGTCATGAGATGACATCCATAGGACGTTGAAAGGTGTGACATTTCGAAACTTAGGGGATGTCCTGTAACTGTCGAGAGGACCATTTCATCAGTCCACAGGATATCAGCTTGTCCTAAATATGACATCTTTTGGATGTTTTTAGGATGTGTTTGTGTTGTCTGGGTTGTTTAATTTCCAAGCCGCGATTTGAAGAAATCTCGTATCATCCTTTCAATTTCTTATTCTAGCAAGGGCCCACTGGTCTCGCGGTAAAACACTTGGTTCGTGACGCTATCATCTCTGGTTCGAACCGCAAAATCAGCCGAAAATATTCTTGAAGTATATCAAATTATTAAATTAAATACTCCTGGTGTAGTCAACAGATGGCAGCATAAACAGAAAGGTAATTTTTTTAAAACCGAGGTCATTCAAAACGGAAAGTTACCGTTTCTTCAAACGGAGTTTTTCCTTCTGTTATCTTTCAAAACGGAAAATCTACTAACGGAACGGAAAATACCCGGCAACTTTGCTGCCAGTAGTTTTACCGTGAATTAACGGATTTATTTTTAACAGTGTGTAATGATTTATTTCATTCATGCCCGCATAAAACATTTTCATTAATAAGAAAACAATACAATATACCCTAAAAATAAGTGAATAATATTACATTTTTATTCCTCGGAAGGAACTACATCTTGTGCCTCCATTATAATGCGTAAGGTTACATTGCGTTGTTGTTATGAGTGCTTCGTACATTCATAGGAAGTCGGTTTGGTCTGTGCGCTGAGTGACATGGATGTTTGTGATAAGAAAATTAGATTCAAGATTTCTCCGACAACTTTGAAAGTAAGTGCTCTCTGTTAAATATTCAATACTTTTTTTCTTATTTTATGTATCAATTATGTAAGTCAGCAGTTGTACCATCCGTAAATATTAAATATGCACAGTATTTTAAAATAATTTAAAAGTGCTTGGAAACAATGCTCTTGTCGTAAAGATATTTGATTTTGGGTATCTTGATAATAATTTTGCTATTTTTCCTAAATAAATAATCAATTAAATGTTTCTTGTTAATACTTTTGAGCGGGAAATAAATGTCACTGCATTTTTACTTTAATCTGTAATAAACGGGGAAGAGGTGGGGGGCAGAGCCCCCGTGATAAGAATTTTTTTTTTCATTTAACTTATTTTAATTTTGAAAGTTGGTTATTAAATTTCTTTTAGCCCATGTTTTTACCTAAATGTTGGTTTTCCGCGTGTCACTAATCGGCCATCTTGGACCCCATCTTATTGTTTTATTTTATATTTTCATGAACAAGACCATTGTTTTCAAACACTTTTAGATTGTTTTAAAATACTGTGCATAATTTAATAGTTACATTAATTTAATATTTACAGAAAGAACTGCTGATTACATAACATAAGAAAAAATGTACTGAATATTTAACAGAGGGCACACAGAGCTCATATTTGAATACATCGGGATAAAAAATGAGTACATCATAGGTCATATTTGAATACATCCATGAGATCAAAATGAGTACATAACGGTTCATATTTGAATACATCCATGGAATAAAAATTGAGTACATGTGTTTCTCAATTTTGAGAACATTTGGATCGGAGCTACTTTCAGTATGTGACGTATTTACTTTTTACTCAATTTTGAGAAACCTTTTTTTTCTTTTTCTTATTTAGTGAAGGCATCTAAAATATTTACTCGTTACAAAGGAGTGCTGAATTTTTTTAAATTGTTACTTAAAAGAGGTGGGTTTCCATAAATTACAAGGGATAAAAAGAAAAGAGAAAAAATACACTTTAAGCTTAGATTATAGTACAAATTTTACAAGTATAGGTGAATTAGTTTATAAGTAAGATGGAATTGTCAAAATATTTACTCGTTACAACAGAGTACTGGAAGTATCTGCAAATAGATATTTTGAAGAGTTTAGATTATTTATATATAAAAAAAGGCATTGTTTACACAGCATATACATCATAGTACAAATTTAACTATTATTTAATTAATATACATCAGTCGTATTTCATTAAAATGAGGAGTAATGCGGCAAAATATTTTATCGTTTCACGCGAGTGCTAAAAATAAGTGAAACGGTTATTTAAATATGTGACATATATATTAATTAAAAGAAAAAACCCTTTATGCATATACCATAGTGCAATTTAAAACAATGTGCATTTAAAAAGTGCATTTTAAAACAATATTACCAATCAAAATGTGATGTAACATAATTTATTCTTTTGTATTAACAAATTGTCATTAACTTGCGGTTTTCCTAAAATTACTAAATTAAAGATTTTTTTTTCCTTTTGGCATAAAATTGGTAAACTATTTCATTTTTAATGAAAATCGTGAAAAATGTAGCATAACAGCTCCACCTGTTGGACTATTTACACCAAAAACTAATCATCACAAATTTATATCAAGGTCTAATTGAATTTAAAGTTTTATTAAATTATCTGCATTAGTTCTTGAGATAGAGAGCACACAAAATTTTTGTTACATACAGACACAGAAACAGACATTTTCTAAAAACAGTCAAATCGTGTTCAGGACCTTCTAAAGCGTAATAAGTTCGTCGAAAATCGGAAGTCGAAATTTTTCATGAATCAAATACTTTCTTCTTGTAAAGATAGAAGAAAGTAAAAATGTTTTCCAAATGTTTCAACTCAGCAAAAGTGAAAAAAAAAAAAAAATGAAAAAAATATGAATTTAACTTACAGAAAAATCGCAAACTTTTTTCTCGAAATAGTTTTCTCCATATTCGTAATGATTATTATTATTATTATTATTTTGGACCGAATCAAAATTCGATCAGTATTCTTTAGCTCTCTTTTGTACGTATAATTTCTTCATACATCCGAATTCGATATGAAGGAGTTCGATTGCAGTATAGTAAACTCTTGTATAGTATTGTTGAGAGTACCTGCGCAACAGATTAAGGCTTCTCACATTCCCTCTCAATGTGAAACCTACCAGCTATGGAATGCATTTTCAAATTTCTCCTCATAAAATTAATATTTTTTATTTCTTTTTTTTTTCTGTATATTCTTATTAAGGGATATTTATTTGCTGTTTAAGAGACAAAATATTCCTAAAATACTTTATTTTATATTTTAAGCATTAAAATCTTAGCGAAATTGACGACTGATATTTTAAACTTTTAATACCCTTGTGTTGTTATGAGAGTTGCCATTTGGGCAGGGTTTTCTTTATTTAAGATTTCTTGATTGCAACTACTTTTTTTAAACAGTAATATTCGCCTTATTTAATTTGTCATTAAATAAGGCAAACATTACTAATTTTAATAAAGTGATAGCAATCAGCAATCTGACTTTTAAAAAAATCTCGGTAGCATATACACTCTATATGGCCATTCAATTTTAGACATTTTGTCGAATATTTAAAGATATGCTTGTCGGATTCTTCTGGAATTTCAGAATTATAAAGAATATGTTTGGCCTCACATTATCAACGACGATTTGACCATGACAACAATTAGGGGACCAACAAAAAATCAAAGAAAAATAATAATATTTGTGATCACCCTGTAAAATAAAATGCACGAAATGATCTATCCCTACAGAACACGAATATGTGGATATTGTATACAATCTGTGTATTCATTTGTGTAAAGAGTAGCACGTATATTCATGGAGATACAGCAATTTTTTTTTTTTTTAAGTTCAAAAAATTCTTGCATGTTTTCTGTTTATATCATGCACGGTTTTCAACCAAATTTAACGCCAGTTCAGAAAATTTGACAAAATGTAGTAGAAATATTATAGTACAATTGGAATATAAATATATTAAACATTTGATGAAATATGAGCAGTTCTATGAAATATTTTTTATCTGCGCATGAGCGAACGATAATAAAGATTTTTTTTCATTACTTAATAGTGAACTCTATAGAGAAACTCATTAGGTGCGTTCGTAATTATATAAATACGTAGCACCTATAGTCGTCATCTGATACGTCCGTCTGTCCGCATATAACAACGCAAAAACTACCCAACCAAATGGTTTGAAATTTAAGATATATTAGTATCTTTGCAGAATTTTGTCGAGACATTTCTAATTTTATGAAAATCGAATCAAAACTTTAGAAGATATTAATAAAAATATTTATGAAAAAATGTGAATTTTTAAAAAAATATCGGTGCTTTCTTGTTATAGGAGCTTCCGAGGTTTAATCGTCAAGCTGATTTATTGCTGATTTACAAGCTGATTTACGAGATACTTATTTTATGACAGAAATTAATTTGCAGACGATCTAATTCATTTCACAGAATTAAAAATCATCAAGATCTGAATATTTATATAACTAGCTATAGTACGAACTCGCCTCGTTTGTCGCGTTTGACATACAATTTCCAACTTGTTTTAAAAAGTCAATGAAAAATCGTGAAAATTCAGAATGATATCGGCGATAGAGTGAGCTGAAAGCTCAGTGCTCTCTGAAAATAGCTGAATGATAATGGGTTTTCCACAAATTTTCATTTTTTGTTTCTATACTATTTTCCAATTTTTAAAGATACTTTAGTTCTCCTAGGAAAACTGCCCTAAATAGCCTATTAAAAAAAAAAAAAAAAAAAAAAAAAAAAAAGAACTATCAAAAGCAAAGGATCCGCTTCAAAACGATTAGAATAACCAGGTGCAATAAAGTTTTCTGTCATTTGCCTCAATAATTTCCCAGTGGCTGAGACGTTCTGCTCTCAAAGCTGGTAGATGGGAGATGCTGGGTTCAAACCCCTGTCGTGCTCGTCGACTTCCGTGGTTTTCTTCGTACCCTGCCGTAAATACGGGTTAGGATCCCTTAGATAGATCCCCCCCACGGAGGGCAACCCCCCCCCCCCCTAGGGTCTATATCCCAAGTGTAGATAATCGGCCGTCATAAATCAACCAACCAACCTCAATAATTTCATGTGCATGATTATTTGTAATATGTTAGAACACCGTTTTGATAAAATGTCACACATTATTCTATACATAAAATATCCAACAATAAATTATTTCAACTATATTTTTCGAAATTTCATTCAAAAAATAAAAATTGAACAAAATAATTTATCTTTAGAGTTTTAGTCGATATGTTTTAGCTAAATAGAAGCATAATATCACCAAACATTTAGATAGAAATTTTGTAATAAATTTATAAAGTTCACTCTAAAAATATATGTTCAACAAACTAACAATCTACAAATTTTACGAAAGTCATCCTGAGGTCGTATAGACAGAAAATTTTAAAACATAAGTGTTTCTTGACAATGCAGATTAAATTTTAAATCGATGCACAAAGAACCTTCTATGTATGAAACACATTGTATAAAAAAATAGGAAATAAAAAAAATACCAAATATGAATTAAAAAATTTTTTAAAGTGCCTTTCCTTCTTTATATAATTGACTCTTGAAAGAATAAATTCTCAATTTCATTGCTCTGTTTATCATACTATAAAATTATAACTCTTATAACACAATATAATTCATTTTTCTTTTAAATTCGTACGAAATTTAGTGTTGGACTGTACATAATTGACACTTTTAAATTATTTCACTACTACCTGTCTAAATTAAAAATATTAAAATAAAGCATACTTACTTTTGGTCACTTGATTTGGTAATCCATACAAAATCAAAGAAATGAGCTTTAACACATTTATTTTATTGTGTTTAAAAATTTGACGCACGTTTTCAAGAGCTTGATTCAAAATGTTTACAAAATATTTGTCTGCCCGTAATTGATACTTTTAAATTATTTCACTATTCACTTTCTAAATAAAAAAATATTAAATTAAAGTGTAATGACTTGTACTCAATTGTCATTACTGATTCCTACAAAATAAAAGTAAACTTTGCCAATGTGTCGATTTATGTTGATAAGTTTAAAATTTTAACACACGTTTTCAAGTATTCCATTTAAACTGTTTACAAAATATTTACGACAAGAAAGGACAGTTGCGCCATCTG
The DNA here is from genome assembly GCA_963931845.1 of Maratus michaelseni. Lineage (NCBI taxonomy): Eukaryota > Metazoa > Arthropoda > Arachnida > Araneae > Salticidae > Maratus > Maratus michaelseni. The sequence goes on from OZ007596.1 coordinate 139,814,809, forward strand.
TCGGTATAAAACTTTATTAAATTATGGCAAATTTCGCCATTCTTTGTTTATTTTTTTCGAGTGAATGAAAATGAACTGTTAGAGAACAGTTTTTGAAAGTTACCAAAAAATATCAATGAATATTTGCTGTATCACTAGCGAAATTTGTTTATAGGAATTCAGAAACAGGAAATATAATTATGAAATAATTTTCCTATATATCTGAATAATTAAAATAGAGGCTTTTTTTTTTTACCTGACAACGTTTTAGTAGTTTTGTATTCTTTAGCGAGCATCCAAAAAGTTTGGAGGAAGTTTACGAGAATATCCAAAAACCAAAAAGAAAATGTATTTATTTTTTTCTCTCTGTCTAAAAAATATGTTTAACACCGCAAAATACTCTGACACATTCACAGACACTTTTTCAATACGTACAAACATGCAAATCGCATGAATAAATAATAAAATGACTTGTAATCGAATAGAGTTTTTCAATATTCGATAAATCTATTACATCTTGATAATGCTGTCTCAGAACTTTCTTTTGCGGGCTGTAAAATATCGAAAATCGGATCAAAAGCCAACTTTAACGGGATTTTCTGAAAGATTCTCTGCCTTTATCGAGAAATGGTAAATGCTGTTCAATTTCATGATTTCTGAATAAGAATGCCTGTTTATTTCTTGCATTTACGAATAAAGGTGACAAAGTGGATGTGTTAAAAATTATCTTAATGGATATGAGAACTGCCGTAAGAGGCTACTTCACTCACGCGAAACACCTGCTCGCTGACGTTAATTCTATAAGAGAAAATTGTTTAAATGTCTCTTTTGCATTTCAATATTCATATTCATTTATATATATATATATATATATATATATATATATTTTTTTTTTTTTTTTTTTTTTTTTTTTTCATTGGATAGCTGAGGTTTATCTCTATGCAGGCCGTTTTTTACTTTTTCGATTTTGGTAGCAGGTTTTTATTATGTGGATATTTTCACTTTTGGAACCGGTTTCGAAAGTGACAGTATGCTCATAAAAAAATTTTAAAAAGTGAAAATAAAATAAAATAAACCTGCTACCAAAATCGAAATAGTAAAAAACGGCTTGCATAAAGATCAACCTCAGCTATCAATGCAAAATAAATAAATAAATAAAATAAAATAAATAAATAAAAATAAAAAATAATATATTGAAATGCAAACTTGATAATTAAAATAAAATTCTCTCATAGGATTAACATTAGCTAGCCGGATTTTTTGCGTGAGTGCAGTAGCCTCCTAAGAATCTCCTTAATTTAAAACAGCTTAATCTGTCGAAATTCGTGGAATTATTTATATTCTTTTCATGCTAAAAGTTTCAGTTTCATTTTTTTTTCTTCCCTTGACATATTAAATAACAGAAATATGGATGATATGACTGAATAATAAATAGATGAATGGATGCTTGAATGGATGAAAATAATTCCGCCATTAAGGCCCATAAGAACAGCCTTAACCCTCATTCAAGCCGCCTGCTTTTGTTTATATATAGGATGTTATAGCATATAAGTTACACAACATAATTGTCATTGTACTCCAGGTCGAAGCCATATGGAGGCAGGGGGGGGGGGATTAGTCCCCTCCCTAGGATTCTCCCTAGCCCTCCTCTAGCTCTAATAATCTTTTAATACAATATACATTATTTTAAACATTTTTTTAAGTTTTATTGCAAACACTTTAATGTTGTCAAAATTAAAATATCTACTTATAATAAAATCCGAAGGCAAGAAAGTGTCTGTAAACATTCCGGGCGGGACCACTCTGGTCTACGAATAGACTGTAAGTTAAACGCATGTTAGGCTTAATGAAAAACTTTATGGTAACATATGACAGCTAAATGATAATATCTTCTACTTCAAATCATGTCTGTTCATCATATTTTTCCTATAAAACATGTATGTATATCATATCCTATTATAATGTTTTAAGTTCTTAAGTTCTAAAATCCAGGTTAAACACCGGAATCCCAGATATAAACAAACGAACAATAATGTTTTGGCGCCATCTACCGGCTTTAAAAAGTACTTTTCTACAATACAAACCTTTAAATAATAAAATATTCATGCTGTTTGTATGAAGTCTTAGGAAAATGGAACGCATATCAACAATCCGTCATTTTTGACGGTGGTTATATACTAGTATATATATATAACCATTAATATATATATATATATATATATATATATATATATATATATAATATAAATATAAATATATAAATTATAATAAAAATAATATATATAAATTAATATATATAATATAAATAAATATATATAAATTATAATAAAAATATAATTATCAATTACCTTCATCGTATAAAATATCTATGCTCAGATATAAATAAAAACAAAAATATTAGATTTATACGAAATCAAGCAAAACTTTATGGTTATCCTATTTTTTTGATAAATTCAATTATCAACTCTTTTAAATAACATTTATTACATCATATAAATATAAACATGTTATGTAATAATTTATTTTGTTTTAGTGTGCGATAAAATATAGCAAATGATATAGCAAATAATACAATTAAAACATATAAGGACTATTATTAAGATGGTTGAACATTGTTTACACTTTATATAGTCATGGTGAATGTGCGTCTGCCGATCACCTGTATATTAAGTGATACTAATGATCAGTTATAAAAGTCTATAAAATATGCATTGTATTAAAATAACTATATATAACATATACAAAAACACAACTCATCAAGATTATGATATTTCATGATGTGCGCCATGTGGTCGTATTGGTATAAATGTTGACCTTGTGATGTTTAAGGAATTTTTGATAATTATTGTGAGTAAGATATTTTATCTGTTCTTTACAAGTTTTTTATTTCCAATTTTACTATTTCCAATTGTTTTCTGGTAATAATACAGTATACCTGGATGAATATACTGATCTTAGCATAAATGCCAGTATATTTATGAAATACTGTATTATTTTTAAAACACGTGTGGATACATCCAGGCTGATGATTATATCTACACGTGTTTTTTCATATCCAATTCTAATTTAAATCTCTTGTTATCCAATTTTCCATTATATTTAGTTCATATTTCATTTCAAAATCCATTTGTATTTACTTGATATCAACTTCAAATTATTAACATTTTATGGTTTATTATATATATTTTTTTTTCTCTCTCTTTTTTTAAATATTTTTCATATTTTCAGTATGTTTGGCCAATTACCATTGAAGCAAATGATATGGTATTATTATGATTGCACTTGTTAATTTATTAACTATGTGGTATTCTGTCTACACTTTATTACTAATTATCTCTTAGGAGATTTAATTAGAATGTTACAAGAACTTGATATGTTTTTTGAAATTCAAATATAATTATATATATATATATATATATATATATATATATATATATACCGAAAAGTGATAAGAAACATTTTAGGTACAACGTGTTATTATTGTTCATGAAAAAGGTATTTAAAATATCAAGCAGCCAGAACAAATGCCATTTTCTACCCTCAAAAGGTATTTAGTAGGTAAAAAGTAACCAGGTTTTCTTATAGGAGATGAGAGATTTCTTAATTATATTACCGTACATGTTATTTTTCAAGATCCCCGAATGTTGAATGAACATAGGCACATATTTTCTAAGCAACGCTGTTCCTGTAATAGTACTTAAATTTTGAAAAATTTTAATTATTTTATGTTTATGTATTTTAGATCTAATCCCTCAATAGGCAGGAACACTTACTCTCTACTTCTACACTGCAAAAAATAATTGCTGATTTTACGGTATAATACTGGCACCCCAGCTGCCAGTATTATACCGTAAAATTAACAGTAATAAACAGTTAAATAAGCAGTATACACTGCCGCGCATGCGCGGTATCGTATTACTGCCTATTTTACTGTTAGTTTTACGGTATAATACTGGCAGCTGGGATGCCAGTATTATACCGTAAAACCGACAATTTTTTTTTTTTCAGTGTAGCTAAATTAATTTTTTTATTAAATAGAAGAAAACAGCCATGTTAATTAGCCCCACCAAAAAAATTTAAATCCCTCTGGATCCACTGTCTGGTTACGGCTTTGATATTCCCCTTTCACTTTCCTACGTGTAGTAGATATAATACAGGGCGGCCTAAAGGGTAATGTTTGAAAAAAAAAGTGTTATAGATGTGCTATGTATGAGTGAGATAAATCACATGTGGTGTACGTGATCTTCATAGTAGACTATATGTGTAATATGTATAAAATGTAATCTACAGCAGAACATTTTATTACTTTATGTAAACTCATTATGTATAAATAAAGTGTACTAAAGTTTATTTAGATTATTTCACTTTCACACTCAATCACAAAATATTAGCCGATGGTCATGAGATGGTTTCTGCGTAAAATTGACGGTCAACAGTGTGTTCAAAAAATACTCAATTATGTTATATAAATGAATATTCTTAAAATTTAAGAAATTTTATATTAAATACATACATTGTAATATATTTACTGACGTAAAAATCTCGTCGACACCAGTATTTTCGAAGACAGACTTTGAGAAGAGGACGAGGCATCTTTTGTTCCCAAATCAAATTTAAAATTAAATTGCCGATGAACGATGTGTTAAATACTCAGGCTTATTGTAAGCTGAATTAATACGTAACAAGAACGAAAAATCACGCAACAGGCATAGATTGTGAAACACTTTCTAACCAAATATTATTAAGGAATTTCATTTTTTCATACAAAGAGATATCTAAATAAGCAATTTAAAAAAATACATAACTCAGTAAAAATCCTTTTTCATCAATTTTGCTTTTCATATATAGTAATATGTGCGAATTCTGTTGCGCAGGCCTGTATATGATCTATAGAATTTATATACAACTCGTAATACGCAGAAAATTAGATAAATTTAAAAATGCATATCGCCGCAAAAAACACACATAAAGAAATTATCGATAATGGCCAGTTCTATAACTATATTCTTTTGGGCGTCCCTGTTACTGAACGATAAATGCTACGCTCTCCATAATCAATGAAAATCATTTTGCCTCAGATAATATCCTTTTTAATTTCATTTTCTTTGAGTGTCATAACATCATTAAAATGCACCGCAACATATTTCCCCCTAGATCATAATGTAATGGAATGCTTTTGAGTGTCCTTGTAAATGAAACATAAATGCTACTTATTCTATACTCCTGAGAAAGCATATTGTAGTCCCTCTCAGTGATGCATTTCAGTCTCATCATATTTGAAATAGCGTAACATCAACAAAATACACCGCAAACGATTTTTTCCCCATACACCATAATTTGGCGGATTTATTTTATGTGTCCCTGTAAACATTCTATATAGCAAACCTCAATAACATATAAAAATTGCATGGCAATCTGAATATATTTACGAAAGTTAGAGCACGGCCAGACAAACCGGATGCATAAACACTTTTCAACTTAATTAGAAAGTATTAAAAATGAATAGATTTTGTTTATTTTTAAGTAACCATTTTTAACACTATGCCATCTTTCAAGAATCATTGTAAAGTAACGCGTTACTACTTATGTTTTCATAAATTCTTAGATTTAAATAATCAGAGTAAACTTTCATTTTTTTTTTTTCGAGTTAAAATCGTTTTTAAAAAGTCACCATAAATAAATTATATTTTTCCATCCTAATAAGTACGTGTGGCTTCTGCCAACATCCCACATAATTTGCGACATTTTCTATTTACCTCTACTTGATTAATGACATTTTAAAGGATTTTTTTTTTCCATTTTCTCATTCATAATGTAAAAGAGTCCATAGGGAATAAGTTGCCCGAAATAACTTTTGAAAAATATCTTTTGTTAAAAATTACACATCAAAATTAATTTCGTTGCAGTAAATGAATTATATGCAAAAAGATATAAGAGGAATATGAACAATATGAGCTGTTTTGTTGAATTTCATTTTAATAAAAATATATTGTTATCATTTGCTTTCTCAAACTTCAGTATTATATATTTTGAGCAGTTTTCTTTGAAAAAGTTTACAAAAAAGCAACATGAATCCGACTGTTAAAAATAACTTTAAAATATTCTCACAAATACTGCACATCATTAAAATAAATTATGTCGAGGGTAACAAAACACTACTTGTTGGAGCTTGAAGACAAAGTAAAAATTTATCTGGAAATTTAAATTTTTGACAATTTTTTTTCTTCTTTTTTTCTCTGACGTGTAAAGTTTTATTTCAATAAAATTGTATTGTTACTTCTTTTTTTTTTTTTTTCTTTTTTTTACAATTTGGCATTGTGTATGTTAAGCAGTTTTTAAAAAAGCAGAAGAAACAAGATTTCGACTATTGAAAAATAACTTTAAAATAATCTGGTAAATATTCTACTTTAAAAGGAATTTTGCCAGGGTAAACAAAATTCTTGTTAAAAAAAATTATGTTGATAAAGCATAAAATTTATCTGGACCTTAAGATTTTCAATTTCCGGGCACAGATATTCTAAAGAAAGTATTAAAATTTTGATAAAGCCCCAATTATAGAAATGTTGGTATATGTTTACATTGTGAGGATCCCTAAGTCCGCTTTTGCTATTTTAAAATGATTCCATATATGTATGTATGAGTGTATATTGGTATTTGTTTACACTTTAAGGTCCCCTAGAGAACGTTTTTGGTGTTTTATGATGATATGTGTATGTATTATTAGGTGAATGAACACCATATATTGTTCCAACTGTGCTTCCGACGGAGTTTTCATTTGGCGAAACGTCACAGGCATTCATTTTTGTATATACATTTGACATATTCATTTTTGTAGAAATTGCGGTAACGGGCTTGGTATCTAAACCATTTTTAAACCATTTTTTAAAAACTTTGTGACCAGAAAAAACTAATAAATTAGTTTCTTTAATTCAATTATTCAGTTAAATATTTTTTTATTATTATTCAGGCTCAGCTTATGTTGAAACAACAAACATGTTTCACACGAACATGACTTAAGGGTCCTTTCCCCTCACATGAAAACACCCGCTCACTAATGTTAATCCTAAGGGGCAGTTATTTTCTAATATCTCATTTGTATTTCAATATTTTAAACGATTTTTTTCATTGTATAGCTGAGATCGATCTCTATATCTGCTGTTGATTACTTTTTCGATTTTTTTTGCGGATTTTTTTCCGAAGATACTTTTACTTTCGGAACCTGTTTTGAATGTGAAAGTATCTTTGTAAAAAAAAAAAAAAATCCGTAAAGACAATCGAAAAAGTAATCAACGGTGAATATAGAGATCGATCTCACCTATCCAATGCAAAAAGAAAAAAAAATGTTTAAAAATATTGAAATGTAAACGAGATATTTGAAAATAACTGCCCCGTAGGATTAACATTAACATAGCGGGCGTTTTCGCGTGAGGGGAGACGACCCTTAATTTAGTAAAACTTAAAAAAAACGACGAGTTTTATTAATCTGATAAAAGCATATGAAAATTTAAGTAGTGTATGTTGTTGGAAAAAAATAGCAATATATTCGATTTTTGACACTAGCATGACTATGTAATTTACAGGCCTTCAGGACTATTTATTGTAATTTACAGGCCTTAATCTCAGCACAGGCGAAATGAAAATTCATTGAAAATTACGTCTTAATTTAAAAAAAATTATAAAGGAAACTATGCGGTTTTTTTTTTTTAAACAGGTGATCCTTTTCACCAGTGTATAAACATTTCACCTTTGTAAAATAAGGATCTAAGTTTTTATTTATTTTTATATTACTATGTATTTGAGCGCATATAGTATTCCGTAAAATGTTCGGAAAGTCGAGTATATTGAGTCCAGATTTTTTCTATTTCATGTTAATATATATATATATAAAACTTTAAGTAAAATTTAACCATATATATATATAATTTAAAAAAATGTTGGTGTTTTTTTCTTCTTCTTTTCCATCTCTCTCTCTCTCTCTCTCTCTTTTTTTTTCTTTTTTTTTTTTTTTTTACAATTTTACAGTTTGATACTCTAATACAAACAATTTTCTCTCTTTTTATTTACAAACAGCACCCCCCTCCCCCCTCCATAAAAAGAAAGGAAGAAAAGAAGAGAGATGATATAAACCATTGGAAATAACTGAAAATAATTAAATATTACACATTAAAATACTTTCTGTCGCAGTATTAATGAAATACTTTTAGTTAATTTTGAGGATAAAGTAAAAATGTATATATAGACATTAACGTTTTTCTTTTATGTTTTTTTTTTCTTTTGTAAAGTTTCATTTAAATAAAAAACCAGATATTAAAAAAGGAGAAAAAACATGATTTCGGCAGTTGAAAAATAAATTTTCAAAAATCAGATAAATATTACAATTCTGCCAGACTAAAGAACATTCTTGTAGCAAATTATGAGGCTAAAGTAAAAGTTTATCCGGACAATTAAAATATATATATATATTTTTTTTTAAGTAAAATTTACAGCGTTGCTTTTATTATTTATTTATTTATTTTACAGTTTGATATACTGTAATACAAACAGTTCATAAGAGATAAGGAAATATTCCGATAAGCATTGCACAAGAAAATGAATTCTGCCAGTAAACATACTTATAACAAATTATGAGGATAAAATAACCATATATCTGGACATTTAAAGTTTTTTTTTAAAAAAAAACTGTTTAAAATAAAATTTGTATTCTTGAATTTTCAAGATAGGTATCTATATTTCAAGTAGTTTTCAAAGCAATTAGTTTTTTCCTCTCTTTTTTTTTAAAGATTTCATATGATTTTTTTTAACATTTTGATAGACCAGTTTTCAAAAGTAAATATACATATAACGAATTAAAATTTGGATTTAAAAATTATTTTGAATAAAGTTTGTATTGATGCTTTTTAAAGTTATGTATTAAATTTCAGGCAGTTTTCAAAGTATAGCTCTCTCTCTCTCTCTCTCTCTGTTTCACTTTTTTTTTCTTTGACGTTTTTATATGATTTTTTTTCTGTTTTTTCTTTCTTTCTTTCTTTTTTTTTCTTTTTTTTTTTTTTACAAATTGGCATTGTTTTTCGAGCAGTTTTCAAAATATAGAACAAACATGACTTAAGGAAATAAAACTATTCTCAGATTGCACATTAAAATGGATATTATTTATCTGGGTATTAACACTTTACCGACCGGCCGTCGATTAATCGACGGCCGGTCGGTAAAGTGTTAAAATTAAAATTTTAGATTTCCCATCACTTTTAAATGGAGAATATTTTTTATATTATTTTATCAAGGGATTTGTCTCGTGAAAGCTAGTATACATTTATCTTCATATTTACTGGTGTGAAAGACGCTTTATTGCCAGTAAGTCTAGTGATCTAAAAATATGCCACCGGTCGTTAATGTGTTAATAGCTTGATTTTTTTCTTTAAAAATGTTTCATTGATTAAAAATAGTGTTTGTCTTTATTCATTTACTTATTTTACACTTTGATAATCTATTCTTAAGAATTTTTCGTTTATTAACAGCTTTATTCCATGCTCTACAAACCCACTGAAATATCGCAAAGTTGCGTAAGATGTCTGTTTATGCCTTTTCTAAGACACTATCGGCATTAAAATAAATAATCAACGTAAAAATAGCACAAATAAAAAAATATAGCAAACAGCTGTTTTGGAGCCTCTAAAGCTCCATCATCAGTGCCAAGTTTAAAAAGATTAAAAACTGATTTAAAAGTTTAAGCCATGTAAGTATGCTTGCGTCTCCGCACGCGACCAAGATAGAATGGCCTAGAATTTTAAATTCCAAATTGTCACAGAAAAAAAATTTAAATAGACATTTGACTAGAATTTCTTTCTCTCTCTCTCTTTTTTTTTCAATTTATGTTAAAAATAATAAGTTTATGGAAAATTAATTTCAAAAGTCATATTTTTTCGAAATACATTTTTGAAAAATTTTGAATTGTAACATAGGAATTTTTTTAATTCAGAAACAGATTTCTAGAAGCTTCAAATATGCGAATCCAAAATTATAGCTCATTCCGCCAAGTAAGTTTTTGAGTTATGCTTAAGAAATTACTCGCATTGCAATCTTGCTTATCAATGATTACAGATGAATTTAACATTAAGGATTCTAAACTTTAAACGTTGTTTACCCTACTTGGCCGAATGACTTCCCATTTGCTAATTCTAAGGTAAAATTTACTGAAAAATCAAAGTATGATATTAGAATTAGGTATTTCAATTAAAAATGTCGGAGTTTGGTACAATTTTAAGATAAAGAAGACCCCCTAAGCTTTTAAAAAAACATAAATTCAAAGAAGATAGTTTGCTGTCATGGCTATTTCCGTTGTTTCTGAGACAGTTTGATGAATAAAATGTATGTGGTTTTTTTTTTTTTTTTTTTTTTTTTTTTTCAATTCCTACTATTAGTTCTACTATTCTACTATTAGATATATATTTATATATCTTGCTCAAATTTTCAATCGTTAATAAAATACTTTTTATTCATCCACTCAAGTTCAAATACATTTTTTTAAACTTGTAGTGGATGACACGTGATGTTAATACAGTTTTTTCAAATATTAATTCATTCATTAAATTAAATTAATTAATTTTAGTTTGATATGGGAGAAAAAATATCAACACGGAGCCGACTTATTTCAGACATTAGTTCCATTTAAAAGCACTTGCGAAAGGAAATTCTCCCGTACTCGAAAATAAATTTCTCTTATATAAGATATAAATTTAGGAATAAATACCGTCAGTGGCGAAGCGTGTAGATCGCTGGAAAAAAAAAAATTATTTTTGACCTAAGTAGGAATTGACTTTATTTATTTATTTATTTATTTTATATTACTTGTTTTTTATTTATTGTCCGACTGTACTTCAGTGACAAATTAAGCAGGTGGTCGAGTGATCCTCCACCGAAACATCAAAGCTCCCTCCCACACACCGGATATTTTCAAATTTTCTATTCCTTAATGGTCTAAAAGTTCAACCCCCCTCCTCCCCCCTCCCCCCCCCCCCCCCGTTTCTGAATATCCAGCATAACTGACTGAAATAATAAAACGTTTAGCTAGATTCGCGCCTAGGGCCGGAGCATTGCGCACGTTTACCTTGTTCGGCTCTTATTCGAAATTCGGATAATTCTGTCATGTCCGTTTTAAGTTTAAAAAATAAAAATAATAAATAATAAAGAAAAAATAAAGTCGCTGTATAAAAGTAATGTTTTCCAGGAGTAGAAAGTTTCACTAAAGCTTTACAAAAAAGAAAGTTCCTCTTTTTTTCTAAAAGCTCCCAGGCATTTTTGAAGTAAACTTTCAAAATATTCTTTATTCTGTTACTCACAAGTTATTAAAAAATATTTTATGGCTGAAGAAAATTTTAAGTTTAGTTAAAAATTAATTGTGTGCAGTCACTATCATTAAAACTTTTCATGTTTAATTTCCTTTTGTTTATGACACGTAATTTAAATTAAATTGTCTTTATTAAAAGATAAACTAATTATTTTTTTAAACAAATGCAATAATTATTTTATTTTTTATAAGAAAAGGGAAAAAAAATCCCAAGCATTGGACCCTAACAAATTCACCTTTTATACGCACCTTCGAGGGAAAAAAAAAAGTAGTTAAAATCTTGTTAAGGAATGTTTCCTAAAAAATATATATAACATAAAAAAAAGATTAAGTTTGGAAGTATTTTTTTTAATAAACTAACCCAGGTAATTATTTTTTTAAACAACAGGAGGAGGAGGGTTCTTTTTTTCTGACGTATTTTTTAAGGCGTCTAGAGACATAAAAAAAAATCATAAAAAAATAGTACTCTTCACTTGATAAGTTTATTAAGTTAAAGTCTGTATTTTTCAGGCTGTTAAACTTGCTAATTAAGACAGCATACCTTTTTGTTTATTAAACAGAATTCTACATAAAATTATCGTTTTAACTTTTTTTTCTGTTCCTTTTGTAACATTGAAGTAAAATAAAAAGCTAGAAATATAGGGGGGGGGGGGGTCTCTGGCACTGATAGCTGAAAAACCCGTCCTTAGTGCAAGAAAACATTGAGCATTCATAAAATTCAAAGTAACCATAACTCGATAAGTTTTGGTCATAGAAAAATTAAAATTTTACTGTTTAACTTGTTAGAGCACGGAAAAAGTTTGTGTAAATATAACCTATAGGAACTAGGGACTATATAAAAATTTAAATATCGCAATTAAAAAAAAAAAAAAACTGTTTTTACGTAAATGGCTTTTGAAATTATGAAGAACAACATTTGAAGTATTTTTTTGAAACTATACCTCTAAAACTAACTTTTTTGGAATTAGTTATTGGTCAACGATATAAAAAGGCACATCCTGTTTAAGGCTGCTCTTCAGTAAACTTCCCGATTCCCCGCGCTAATGTTATTCCTATGGGCGTAGGATGCATTCGTATTTTTAAAATATCTCCTCGGAAAATTAATATTTTTAACTTCTGTTTTATTTGTACTGTTCTTAAAGAATGTCTCTTTTTTTTCTTAGTTGTCAATTTTTTTCTAAAATATATACTGAATTTTATATGAAATGTTAAAATCTTATTCAGTTTCGCTAAGATTTTAATACACAAAAATATAAATTAAGCACATAGTTTAGAAATATTTTGATAACTAAGAAAAAAAGAGACATTCCTTAAGAACAGTACACAGAAAACAGAAGTTAAAAATATTAATTTCCTGGGGAGATATTTTAAAAATACGAATGCCTCCTACGCCCATAAAAATAACATGAGCGAGGGGAATCGAGAAGTTTACTGACGAGCAGCCTTAAGTCTCTAGGCTAATTTTCTGGATGATGCATTGTTGAAACCTTTGTAATTTTATCATATCTCTTCTTACCACATATGCTGAAAGGTGCAAAGTGACCGAAGAATCCACTTGCTTGTATACTGCCAAAAGGAAATATCATTGCCTTAATCAATTGTATTCAGTGATGTGCAGTATGTATTGCTGGTAATATACAGTTCAAAATCGTATGAATAAAGGGTTAAAATAAATCAAGAATTCTGAAAAAAGAAATCATTAAAATTATTTTTTAAGAATATATAGTTTTTTTTTTTTTTAAACTAAAAAAGTTTTTATTACGCGATACTGGATAAGATAAAATTTGAAGTATGAAATGAGGGGGTTAGAATGACAGTGGAGTAAGTCAATTTAGTAATTTGCGAAATGAAGGGTTTTGTGAAACTTGTATTCCCGTTGCATTAAGAGGTCCAACTTGTTTTTTCCTCTAGCGACTCCCTAAGTGAACTATGACTTATTTGGCTGCCACACCGAATAGAAATTAACATACGTTCAGATAAAATATTGGTTATCTCGATTTTTCAAATTTTTGACTTACTCCACTGTCATTCTAATCCCTTCAAATAAATTTCTGATGTAAGGCTTTTTATACGGAGTAGCAATTTACTCTTTCAAGTAAGAATGCCTATGCAAAGTAAGTAGTTTTTTGTAAAGTACACTTTAAAATTATTCTGTAGATTTTACAGAAAAATCCTGTCAGCAATGTTACGTGTTTTCCCCTTAATTTATGCAGAGAAATCCTGTTAAGTTGCTACAGGTTTTCTGTGTATGAAACAGAATTTCTCCATGTTACAGCAGGATAACACTTTTAAATTGAAAAAAAAAAAAATCACCTTTTTGAAAAAACAACCTTTTCAAAAGTTAGAGAATTCTTCTATATTACATAGAATTTTTATATATTGCTTAACAAGAAACTTGTCTAACAATAAACAAATTCATTCTACGTGATGACTTTCCTGTTTCTTTTACAGAATTTCTGCTGTAATTCGAATAACTAACACAAAGTGTTTTGCACGAGATCGCACTTATATTTTCTTTTACAGTATTTCTGGTATTTGCAAATTTGATTGTTAGTCAAAAGTAATGAATCTTACGACTTTAAAGTTTTCCGCTTTAGAGGGTCTTGTTTAGAGGGTCGGTTAGAGGGTAAAAATGATATTCATGCTAGAAAACCTAGAAAATCTGTAGTTTATATAAAATGGAGATATTTTGTTAAAAATGTTGTACAATATCAGATAAAACAACAGGAATTTTTAACAGTGTATACTAGCAGGATTTTGCTTTAAAGAATCAAATTTCTTATTGATGAATTTAAGTAACTCCTTTTATAGGCTAAATGAACAAAGCTAAATGATTTCGGCGAATTTTTTTTATATACTCTAAAATACGTCTATAGAAAACGAAAGTTTTTTTTTTTTTTTTTTTTTTTTTTTTTTTTTTTTTCCACATCCATTTGCCTTTAATATTTCTTTTTATTTATCTTAAAATAATTGCTCGTTCTGCAAACTCCATTCAATATCACTTACAACGAACGCTTAACCTTTTCGATTGTTTTTGTTCCATGGATCTACGATCCCGACAACACTGTGTCGAACAATGAATGAAGGACGCAAACCACTCAACTCGGGGGGTTCCCTAAAATCCGGTGGCTTATCGGAAATAATAATCCCATATCAGGCTATAACATAAGCTAGGCGCTGTAATTGACATAGTCATTACAAGACGAGCCATGGATCCCAGCAGTACAGGCGGTTTCTACAATAGAGGGTTGAGTTATGGCAATATGTGCTGTGGGGGGCAATCAACCCCCTACCACCCTCTATTAAATTCTTCTCATCCCCTATTTTGAAGGGGACCCATGCAACTGGCATTTAGAAAATAGATAATTTGTTTCCACGCCAACGACTGGGGAAGAAGCGTTTTATGCATCGTTCTATTATGCAAGAACTAAAAAAAAATATTTTTTATTTCAATTTTTTACTTTTTTCTTTCTTTCTTTTTTCAAACTAGAAGAAAAGCCTGTCTTCTTTGTTAATGCGTAATTTTTTATGTGCCTCTCGTAAAACTAAATTATAACTTTAGCTTAGAATTAGATAAATGATATATTTTTTTTTTTTCGTGTCTAACTCACTAATTACCACGTTTTCAGTTTTCGTAATGATAAATGAACGAAACTATGCTTTAATTTTTTAAAGTATTTTTTTCTTTATTTTTGTTCCCACTTACTCCAAAACATTAAAAAAAGAAAGGAAGCAGAAGGAGGAAAAAAGATTACATCTTTATTGAACGCTTTCTCGGGTTTTACAACATAAAAACAATTAAGCCCGAGCTTGCTTTAAAGAAAGAAGTGGAAGAAAAAAATGTGAAAAAAACATAAGAACTTAAGAATAATTTCGTAGAAATCAATGACTATTTGAAGCGAGTGAATTTCAGTCAAGTTTGGGTGAAATAGTCTCAAACTAGACGCTTGAATAATTATGTGATCCATGTCAGCTCGACCGTATAATAATTAGGCAATTTTTTCTGCATATTTTTTTCAGATAATCAATGGTTTTAAAATTCAATATAAGTATATCAAAGAAAAACAGTTACTTAACTCTTATTATCTTCTGACGATAAATTACAAACAGAAATCAATCAATATTTTGTAAATCTAATATATCAAGGCTTTTTTACAATATTAATTTAAAACTTATGGTAGAAAAACAGTAAAAATGTCTGTTTATTCTGTTTACGTTATAAATAACTATAATCAGTTACTTCATAAATTTATTAAAATTTCTGCTTCAGTATATCGGCAAATGGCAGCAATTAAATTGCAATACAATTTTTTAGTCAATAGTCGTGACTAGCGAAATAATTCAGTCATTTCCACTCAAATATGTCGTGTAAAATAATTGCTAATTTATAAAATGAAACTATTTTACAAATGTTAAACTGCAAATAAATTTTCTGTTGAATCACCAAGAAAAGGGATGTAAAAACAATTATAGTAAAATTTAAAACAATAATAATAAGAAGAAACATCGTAATTGAAAGCTACCAATACCTGTTTGCGAAATGCTTTTGGAATATGCAACTAGCCGCATGTACGGTCCTTGAGAGGAGGAAAAAAAATACCCCATCACACCCCTGCTAACTTTAAGACAAATCCTCGTATAAAAATGTGATTGGTACTAGGCGATTAGTAATATAACGTATACTAATTAATGCGACACCTAGATTTTGCTTAGAAGCTCATCTACATATACAGCAATTGAAATAAACTTTAAAATTTTCAATACTAACACCTAAATTTGACATCATATTTTGATTTTTCGATAAATTTTATATCTTCAGATACACTATCTACCAATAAGTATTTAGACCTTTGGGATCGAAAAAAAACAACAGCATTTATTCACATTCAATATAGTTAGTAGAGCCTCCACGAGAAGCAATCACTGCCGCAACCCTCCTGATGGACATGCTTTCTACAAGTCCTTGTATGACAGCTAGTGGTATTTTTTACCATTCGGCTTGGAGAAGGAAGGTAAGTATTTTCACAGATTTTGGACGGTTGTCGCACCCTTTAATTCGACGATCCAACTCGTTCCAGAGGTTTTCGATTGGCTTCAGGTCTGGGCTCTAGGCAGATCAGTCCATTCAATCAACCTCATTGTCACCATACCAATCCACGTTAGAACTCGCAACATGGCAGTTGCCGTTGTCATCCTGGAATTAACATGGGTCCAAACCGTAGAACTGCCAAAACCTAGGAAGCACACTGCCATCCAAAATAGTGAAGTAGGCGTCGGTGTTGAGCTTACCATGAATTGGGACCAACGGTCCCAGTCCAAACCAGGAAAAACATCCCGAGACCATAATTTCCCCTCCGCCGAACTTAACTGTGAGCAAAATGTATTCTGGCAGGAGGAGTTCTCCAGGCAGACGCTAGACCAAGACCATACCATCCGAACGGTAGAGGGTGGTCCTTGATTTATCACTCCAGAGAACCCATTTCCATTGCTGTACGGTCCACTGTCGACGTGCTTTGCACCACCTTAACCGAACAGCACGTTGGACTTAGTGATCAAGGGCTTATGGGCGGCAGCACGACCATGACGACCAAGCAGATGAGCTTCCTTACGGATGGTATTCATTGAAACAACACACACGGATGCCTGTTTAAACTCTTGGCGTATGTGTGCTATTCGTTGGGTGCGGTTCTTCCGAATTTCTCTAGACAGCACCCGTCGGTCTCTATCTCCCAGTTTCGTGGGCCTACCGACTCTGGGCATACTCCGACAATCACCGCTCACCTTCTATTTTTGAATCCCATAGGCCACAGTCGATTTTAGGTAATTCAGCTCACTACATAGGATCGGCCATTTCTGTGGTACCTTATGATTACAATTTTCTCGAAATCTGATAACTCTGTACTTCGGGGTATCTTGCATGCGACTGATGCCAATGTTGTTTCCGACAGCATATTTAACGATGGAGAGTGTGACGTGTATCAGTACCACAGATATCGGCATTTGCATTGGTGTCCAAATACTTATTGATAGATAGTGTATTAGTGGAAAGTCATTCTGTCAAGCGGTATAGTAATTATTCAGGTTTAAAATTTAGAAATCCTAATGGTAACCCTTAACTGCTGTTAGTGGTCTCACAGACCGCTGTTTTTTCCATTTTAACAGTTTAACTTCTAATTTTTAGTTTAACTATAGGTACTAGAGAAATTTTGTTTCGTTTGGAACCCCAATACTTATCGCTAGATACTTCTGAATAGGTGCTATTTAGATGCGTTCATAATTATATAAATACGTAGCACCTATATAGTCGTCGTCTGGTCCGTCCGTCCGTACGTCTGTCCATCTGTCCGCATATAACAGCGCAAAAACTACAAAACCGAATGGTTTGTAATCTATATAATCGTTGCAGAATTTTATCGAGTCATTTCAAATTTTATGAAAATCGAATCGAAACTTAAAAAGATATTAATAAAAGTTTTCTTCATTCTATTAACTCTTATCATACATAATCTGTATAATAAAAGCGCAAGTCATGTGGATGAGGAAAACAAATACGAGATGACCATTTCTTTTTTCATATGCCAGGCGGCCATTTTTATTTAAAATTATTTTCTCGAATAAAATTACATAAAAGCTACATTTTTAGAAAGATCGTTTAAAAAAATTGTATGTTTGAGAGATGATTTACAATAAAAAATGTATAGATTCTGTGATAACTTCAGTTAAAATTAGGTTAACAGCCTAATATTTATCCCAATATCCATTAAAGTAAATAAACACAAGAGATTCGTTCATCGTGAACCACAGAAATATTAAACTATGGAGGTAATCATTAGCAAAGCAAGATCTCCATGGTGAATTTCGCAACGCTGTCAGGTGTCGAAAAAATAATTCGTGACTGTATACGTGGCATACGTAATAAGAGAAAAGAAAGGCATGTTCATTTCGCTCATAACAGATGATATAATTCACAAGTAAAAATATAAATCTATTTGGACACTACACTGTTGATTAGTTATTTTAAAAAACATAAATTGCACAAGTTAGTTGCTAAAATCAGTGTAAAAATTGGTTTAAAACTCATAAAAAAGTTAAAATTCTACATGTTTCGGCTTTAAGCCTAAAGCCATCATCGGGGACGGAAACAAACAAACGACTACTGACCTTTTAAATTTCGACACGAGAATACTGAAACTAACAGTTTGGAAAGTTGGCGCCCTCTATTGACCAAAGCGTAAAAAACTTAAACTATGAATTGAAAACGTGGGAGGGGTTTAAAAATGTATTCCATAAACTAGGTATGTTGAAAGATATATGTATAGTTGTAACGATAACTTATCTTTCAACATACCTAGTTTATGGAATGCGTTTTTAAACCCCTCCCAGGTTTTCAATTCATAGTTTACGTTTTTTACGCTTTGGTCAACAGAGGGCACCAACTTGTTTTATTTTTTCCAAACTGTTAGTTTCAGTTGTCTCGTGTCGAAATTTAAAAGGTCAGTAGTCGTTTGTTTTGTTTCCGTCCCCGATGATGGCTTTGGGTTTCAAGCCGAAACATGTAGGATTTTAACTTTTTTATGAGTTTTAAACCAATTTTTACACTGATTTTAGCAACTAACTTGTGCGATATAATTCATTTCACTGAAATAAAAACGATGATTATTTACATTATAAAACTAGTTATATTAAGAACGCACCTCATTTGTCCCGTTTAACGTACAATTTCCAACTTGTTAATTATAGCAGTCCTGTACATAAAGTTTAATACAGTTAAATAGTATGAGTTAATTGTGCCTTTTATCTTTTTTTCGATCAAGCGGTCTCAAAGGCCGCTCACTGTGGCTATGCGACAATTTCTGTCACAGTAGTTAAGGATTAACCCTTATTACTATATATTACTTAATGTTTATAAATTCTTTATATCAAACACATGACGGCACAAAAGAAATAGCACAGATTACCGGATATGGACAGCAATTGCTGAAAATGGATTTTTACTGAATTATGCGTTTTTAAATTGCTAATTTAGATGTTAAAAAAAATAAAAAAAAAGATCAACGTAAAATAGCAGAAATAAAAATATATATAATGGCAAACAGCTGTTTAGGAGCCCCTAAAGCTCCATCATCAGTGCCAAATTCAAAAGATTAAAACCAAATCAAATGTTAAAGCCATGTAAATATGCCTGTGTCTCTCGCATGCGCCTAAGATTGAATGGCGTTGAGTTTTTCAAAACAGCAGCGGAGTCAGGAAACACATGTGACGCAGGACACCAATAGGAGTACCCGGCCAGACCGGGCAAGATTAAGTACGGAAGAGAAAAAGTGGGGGGGGGGGGAACGAAGACAATGACCCTCCGTACTTAATCTCGCCGGAATGATTTTTCACCTCCGTACTTAATCTCGCCCGGTCTGGCCGGGCGCTCCTATTGGTTTCCTACGTCACATGTGTTTCCTCAATCTTAGGCGCGTGCGAGAGACGCAAGCATATTTACATGGCTTTAACATTTGATTCGGTTTTAATCTTTTGAATTTGGCACTGATGATGGAGCTTTAGGAGCTCCGAAACAACTGTTTTTCATTTTATATATTTTTATTTGTGCTATTTTACGTTGTTCATTTATTTTTAATATAACGGCACAAAGTGAAATCCACCTATTTTAAATAATTTTGATATCCCCTTTCATTGTATGAAAAGGAAATTTCTTAACAATATTCTGCTAGTCTTAGAAATAATTTCCCAATTTATGCCTGATTTCTCGTTCTCGTTCCTTTTTATTTTCTTCTTTTTTCCTAGTATTCATATATATCATCTTTTTCTTTTGAAAGTTCCGAATAGAAGGTTTTTTTTCTTTTTTTTTTTCTTACGAGGTCCGTGCTTGTTAGTTTTAGCTCGACTTTAAGCTTTAAATTCAAATTATCATGATTTCTTAAATTAGTTGCGATCTTACAATATTTTATCGTATATTATTTATTTAAATCTAAGCTAATAACTTTCTTTAACTACAAAATATAAGTTTTTTCCAAACTTCACACTGGCAAAGTTTTTGATTATATGTAGTATTTAAAAATGAGCTTCGAGGAACATTTTTTAGTTGATGCGTGCATGAAATATTATGTTTAAATTACAGATTCTTTCAAAGTAGTAATGAACCATATGCGAATTCATACATCAAGATATCTGAAAATTAGTATGTTCTTATTCATAAAAATAATGCATTATAAGTTACTATTTCCCTTTCTTATTAAACTTATTTTCTATGTTTTTATTTTGGTCGAGGGATGAGTGTGGAGACACACCTTGAATGGAAATAAATAAATAAATAAAAATTAAATAAATAAATTTAAGATTAACTCTTGTTTTCTCTGAAAAAACTTCAAAAGAAACTCAAACCCGCTTTTTTATAATTACATAAGTTAAAAAACTATCACATCTAAACAAAAATAATAAAATTAAAAAAATTAAATTAAAAAAATACAGAATATTTCAAATTAGTAATGATTCATGTGCAAATTCATATATCAGGATATGTAAGAATCAATATATTCTTAATAATTATAATAATGCATTATATACATTCATCCAAATACTTTTTTCAAAAGAAAAAAAAAACTTTAAATACAAAAAGAAGAAAAAAGGAAGAAAGAAAAATGAATTTTCGCAGCTTCTAAAGAAACATCAAAAGAAACTCAAACCCACCTCTTTATAATAGCCTAACTTAAGAAACTATCACTTTTATCAACTGCTGTTTGAAAAGTACATTTTAAATAACTTAATTTCTTCCGCTTCTTGCTACAAATACTCGATAAACTTCTAACTAGAAAAGGCAAACTCCTTCCCATTTGGTGAAGTTATAAAACAACTTTAATCAACTTAAAAATTCAACTTTAAAAGAATGTTTAATTCATATAATCTCATTCACTACAGGATTGGCTTTTTAACGTCGGACACTTTTTTCCCGTATCAAAGTAAGTTATCGAAGAAAGAAAAAAAAATTATGAGGGTTCAGACGTCGGACACCTCCACTCCACTCTGGAGAAAAATATCTGAAGATGATGCATCTCTTTCCGTATTTCTCGGGCTAAAATTTTTGTATCAACTCGTGCATGCAATTTTTCGTTCTGATATATTTTTAGATTCCTTCTCTTTAAATCTTTTTTCCCCTTTTGAAGTACATTTTCGCTCACCCCCCTCCCCTCTTTTTTTTCTATCTTCAGCTAAAAAAGCCGTGGATAACAAACTGAAATACAGAACGAAAGGCTTGAACGGGGGAAGTAAAAAGCTAGAGATGGGGCTTTATAGGGAGGAGTTGAAATCAGAATTGGGTGCTTCAGGATCTCCATCGTCGTCTCTTTACCTACCCCCCCCCCCCCCCTAAAGTACGCTCCACCCCCTTTAAGTTCCTTTGGTATATTTCTCTCTTAAGATAGCTATCTGTATATCCGTTCGCTTCCGTAGCACTTAGAAATCGGTTTAAACCGATTTTTGCATCTCTGGCACGTTGATGCGAAAATACGAAATTCTTTTATTTTCGTTTCCTTTCTCCGATTTTTCCCTATTTCCCCCCACACCATCTTCCCCACCTTTCCAAATAAACTTTATCTCCCTCTACTCCCCCAGACACCCTAGGAAAAAGGAGACAGGTCCCAAATATTCAAAATATCTGTATTCATGTCATTTCTCTTCTACGGTAAAAACTTCTTTGAGAAGAAACAGAGAGCTATAATAAAGGTAAACAGTTTTAGGCGGGGGTCGGTTAAATATTTTGTTTTGTTGAATCCACCCAGGAAAAAAAAAATATTTCTGACGTGGATTTCTGAAATCTCAAGCCTCTCATTTTGATCTACTGAATATCCTGGTGCGTTGATAGGATTTAGTGTTTTTAAACTTTGAAGTAACTTTTTCTTTTACTTGAATCTGTTCAATTCCGAAGCTTTCATATTTCTCTTTAAGAAAGATTTTTTTTGTAAGTCATTGTAAAGACTTACTTATATGTTAGATTAATTATGTAGTCACGTTTTCCATTGCTAAATTTAAGTAAATAATTAGTTTTTAAAACTTGTTGTGATCTATGTATGAATCATGGTCATGGTGTATATCCATGGGAAAGGGTCAGTTAGATTAAAAAGACGGGTGCTTATAGATTACATCTTATATACACTTGTAAAAAAAAAGACAAATGTTTATTAATATACGAAAATTTAATATAATCATATACTATATCCTCTTCCGAGTTACCCATGATTCCGCTTCCATGCATGTCTATGATCGGAAGCCGTGGGAAAGCAAGAGCCGTCGGAGTAACTCGACATATGACCGAGGGACCGTCTCCCCCTATGGGGTTTCGTGAACGAAGTCGTCGGGGGTTCTTCGGCGGTTCATCAGGTGTTTGTTCCACGCGGAAGTTTCCCATGAATGGGATTACTGGCGCAGCGACCTAGATGTCGACACCTGGTAGAATGACCTGGGGGTCCGCAGTGGGGAGCGGCCTCAGGCCGAGCGCAGCGCCGGGCGAGACAAAGCTCTGGTGCGTAATAAGCCCTTCAGAGGCTTGGGTGCAATGGTCGTTTACGCGCGTCGGCGACCCCCGCGGGCGCCTGACGGCGCAGGATAGTTTTACCCATGGTTCCGAAAAAGCGTTCTTTATCTTTAGAAACCTCATAAACCCAGAATTTTTTAGATTTAAAGAAGCATTTATAAAAGCAAAGTATTTTTTGCTGCCTCTGATTTTCGGAAATGTGTCTGAGTAGATTTTATAGTATATTAATCAGTTATCTCGAACCGGAATATCAGTTTTCAGGATGCTATCAATTCTCAAGTAAACATTTTCATGTTCAACAAACATGTTTTACCGACAAATATGATCAATTAACAGCATTGGCATGACCAGAAAATTAATATTATTTTGTTACTCTTGCATGTATAAATTCAGTTGCGCATGGCTGAAAATGTTTAATTGAGAACAGATAGTATTCTAAAAACCAATATTTCGGCTTGAGAAAAAAATATTAACGTATTATAAAAACTACTCGGAAAGGTTTCCAAAAATCATTGGCAGCAAAAGAAACATTATTTTTATAAATGCTTTGTGATGGAGGCCGATGTTGTGTTTGAAGTTATAGCGTAAAACTTCATGGATCCGCTCTTATTAAAAGCAAAGAAGTATTTATTATGTCGAAAAAGTTATTAACACAATTCAAAATCTCAGTTAAATGAGAAATTACAACGATTACTGGGTTCTGTTGAGCTTACAATCAAAAGTCAATTAAATGAATAGTCTAATAAGCACCCACTGATTTAGGGCAAATCAATAAAGTTCGATAAAGTTTTATCTATTGAGTGAACTAGCTTCTCTCCTGCTGCTTTTATGGAAACTTTTACACCGCTCGGGGTAAAACGCTTTTCTAGTTGACCGGATGCCAACTTTGTTTTCTTTATAATAGTTCTAGCTGGACGCTCTTTCCCTTCCGTACCGGCTGATATTCTCAACCCGGAAGTATAAGCCTTGCTGGTTTTCATAAGTTATACCTACGGAAATCCTGGCGATTACCCGAAGAAAATAAGTCTCTACCTCAAAACTAAGAGAGCTTGAATAAAACCCGTTCACAGTTCTATCTAAAAACTTAACTCTTTAAAAATATCCGTCCATTCACTTATATAACCTGTGCACCAGACGCACCGAACAAATATTATTTCTCTAGCCAATCGGAGCTCTAGTACATGAGATCACGAACAAAGTTCGTTCTCATAGGATGAAAGGAAGTTTCACGTTTGCAGCGGAAAGTTTTAATTTCGCCTAGTGGATTTAACCTGTGTGGTCTTCGGCGAGTTGTAAGAGATGCATGCATCCATAACATCAACTGGGTTGATTGAGGAAGACTGATCGAAACATTTGATGTTTAGCGTCTGGTTTCTGTACTTAGTCAAAATTCAAAGCAGAGTTGTTTTTAAATGGCTTTTAAAATTTTTTAAAATATACTTGGTTTCGTGAGAAATGTGTTTGACTGTAGTAAAATAACTGTAAATGTCTGATTATTCA
Organism: Maratus michaelseni; assembly: GCA_963931845.1. Lineage (NCBI taxonomy): Eukaryota > Metazoa > Arthropoda > Arachnida > Araneae > Salticidae > Maratus > Maratus michaelseni. Next base: position 139,839,168 of record OZ007596.1, read on the forward strand.
ACCCCGTAGTTTTTGCCAGATGTAGTATTTTATTTTATTTCTAAGAGAGAGGCAGTGGGAAATAAAAAAAACATTCTCTTAAATTGAGTTTTAACTTTTACGATATTTTTAAATAACAGTTGTATTAGAATGTTCTGATATTTAAATCGAGTTGTTGTTTAACACCATTTTGTGTATATTTATATTCATTTAATCTATTAAGTAAAATAATGCTTTTTTCCTCTCTTTTCAGGTTGCTTGCTGTGTACTGGGAGAAAAAGAACTATTAAACAAACGAATTTTTCAACATAACTATTCAGAAATATTGTTGAATGGTTAAATGGTTACAATTATATTTTGAATTTTTCATTGAGGATTGCAGTTTCTATAATAATGTTTTCAAGTATATTTTAGTGAAATTAAAATTACATTTCCAAAACTGCTTAGTAATAATAATTGAAAAAAAAAAATGCGTAATTTTTTTTTCTTCAAACCATAAATTAAATGATATATATATATATATATATAAATAAAATAAAAATCTCTGTCAAGATGTGTGAATATCTTTTAGATATGTTTATTCTTCGGTTTGTATTTATTTATAAAACTATTTTAAGAAAATAAAATGAATTTGTGATAAATTTCATTTGTGTAGTCCTTATTTCTTTTGCAGTGGGTGATTTTCACAAAGTAGGGATATTTGTTGTGCGAAGAAAGATAAATTTTACCAGCTAGCAAAATTTTAAAAACATTGTTCTTCAATATCCAATGGTTGAAGTATCACAGTTGTATTTTTTTCCAACAGAGAGAAAATATGCCGGGACCAGGACTCGAACCTGGGAACTTTGGTTCGCCGTACCAACGCTCTCCCTACTGAGCTATCCCTACGATATCCTGGTTGGCATATTTCACTATTCCGTGCTGTTTTAGATTCATCATGTAAAATGCTATAGTTATAGATCGGATGAATGAAATTAGTGCAGCTGTTCGCAGCCTTGTCCAACAGATAAGAGTGAAATATGCCAGCCAGGGTAGCTCAGTAGGAAGAGCGTTGGTACAGCAAACCAAAGTACCCAGGTTCGAGTCCTGGTCCCGGCGTATTTTCTCTCTGTTGGAAAAAGTCTCAACTATGATACTCCAACCATTGGATATAATTTACCTAGTTGAATATACTTTCCTTTATCCATTAAGAACATTGTTCTTTTTAATTTTATCAAGCAATCTATAATTTTAGCAACGATGAAAGTTGTTTTAAACGCTGAAGGATGCATGATAATAAAGACTAGACCCAATTAATTAACTATATTAATTAAAGAAGTAAAAGGGAAAATAAATTATCGCAAAAATAAATTTGGAGATCATATGCCGCATTTTATGGCACGAATCCTAATTGGTGTTGCGGAGAAAGTAGGAATTTCAGTTTAGTGATGTACTGTCGGAAAATCTGGAAACTTATAGGTATTAATGAATAACAATTTCTGCAACCGAATTTTATTTTCAGATCATTATGAAGCAGCACATGATTTTAAAAACATGATTTAGCCACAACAGAATTTAAATGATGTGTGATTGAAATTATCAGAATTTGTTTTTTTTTTATTATTATAATCGATTTGGTAATCATTAAAAGAATTTGGAATGCCTGAAAAAGGACGTAAAGGTCCTTCGTAAACACGGCGCTTAATTTTTTTTACTTTTAAATTCATAAAGACGCAACATTTCTTTCATAAATTACGATAATTCTGATATCAAAGAAAAATTTAAATAAAAAGAAATACACAAAAACACAGAAATAATAACAAAAAAAAAATCTTTAAGACTAATTAATCATCTGATTACGGATTGGGGCTAAGACATATATACGCGCCAATAGACTGCTTTTTTATTATGTTCGCAAAACTTTTTGAAAGATAATCTCTGTCACACACTGAAAAAAAAAAAAAAAAAAAAAAAAAAAAAAAATGTTGATTTTACAGTATAATACCAGTACAGTACAGTATAATACCAGTACAGTATTTACAGTATAGCACCCCAGCTGCCAGTATTATACCGTAAAATTAACAGTAATAAACAGTAAAATAAACAGTAAATACGATACCGCGCATGCGCGGTAGGGGAGGTACGTTAGAGGTGGTAGGGGACATTAAGGGGATTAGAAAGTTTATACAATAATAATATGAAATTTAGATAAGTTTTTTCATTAAAACTGATTTTAAAAATCGCTAGTTATAGCTCTTTTTGTAAAATATTTATAAGAATAATATGATTATTTTTCAAAAAAATACCGTTATGGAAATATTCTTATCAATGAAAATAAGTATGATCCTATCTGTATATGGAAAAGTTGTTGTAGTTGCAAATGTTTCAAATAACAGTTTTTAATAAGAGAAAAGTTATATGCATATGCATGAAGGGTGGAGGAAATATCCACTAAAAGATATTTAGTTTCGACTGTTTCGCTGTGCTTTCTGAATATGATCCAAGCAAAATATTTTTCATGAAAAGTAAAACATACTTTTCGTAATAGATGTATTCAATAAATTTTATATTAAATTTTCTTTAAAGGTACTTCAAAGTACCGTTGGATCATAATGGGTTAAGATACTATTGGGGCACTTTCGTTGGGACAATACGGGTCTATTGGGTCAAAAACTAATTTAACAACACCTCCTCTTAGCTGTTGAGCACAGTTGTTCATAAAATAAAGAAAACTTTCTTTTCAGTTTCTCGATTTCTTCTTGTAATTGTTTCCACATTATCATTTTAATGTTCAACACTGTTTTACAGTAACAAAAGCATAGATATTTTTACTCCATACTGTGTAGACACGTCTTTCTAAGCAATGAGAAAACGTCCTAAGAGCTTTTCAAGCTTGAATTGCTACTAATGCATAGAGATTCTTGTTTTTATATAGGTGTGTTTTACCTCTCTTAAACAGTATAACATTAATACTCTTGAGACACCTGTATAAATACCAATATAAAGTTTTATCATTTTTCGTTTTCCGTTTTATGCACTATTAGGAGGGGGGGGGGGATGTTGATTTTACAGAAAAAAATGTCAGCCAGGACGCCAGAAAAAACTGCTTATTTTACGGAAATAATCTGTATTTATTACAAGTTCACGAGAAAAATCTGTTAAAATAACAGAATGTTCATAGTAAATACAGATTATTTCCGTACAATAAACAGATTTTTTTTTTTTTTTTTACAGTGTGTAAGTAAAATTTTTCATGTGATTTTTTTAATTTTGCAAATTACACTTCATTTACGGTAATTAATATAATTTATTAAAGTTTATGCATTCATTCCTTTTATTATATATAAAATTAAACATGTATTCGTATATGTCTATTTTATACTTCAACTAATGACCCATAAGATTGGATGTACTGATGAATCTAACGATTATAAACAGTGAATTTACCCAATTTTCTAAAAATATATAAAAAAACTTACTTTATTTCTGACAACTACGTGTAATTTAATTTCTGAGCTTAGTGACAAAAAATAATTTAATTGATTATACTGCACAAAACTCTGTTTCAATCATTATTTAATATTCTTATTACAAGCTATCACTGAAAGAAAATATATTTTATTAATAGCTTCATCTGATGAGACGTTTTTCCTTAAAATAAATGATATCTTTGACTAAATACCCTAAATTCTTACCACAGGGCATTTGGTTCTGATTTATTAAAGTGTGAAATAATTCTACATTGCCCTCAGTACTCACGTATTAGCAGAAAATTATATTTTCAATCTTGTTAATTGTGTTATGTTTCTAACTAGCAAATTAATTAGAATGTATTGATTAAATGTTCAAATGCTACCTTAGTTCTAAACTTAAGAACATTTGTGATGATTATTTGAAGGTAGATCATCAAAATATTTCAGTATTTTTAGAATATTTTTTATTAATCTTTTAATGTTTTTCAGAAGGGAAAAAAGATATTATAATGTGCTTTTTAATGGCATCATAACATTGCTCGAAAGAAACTAAATTAAATTACATGAAAATATTTTCCTGTATTATTCTGCATTAATTTGATAAAAACAATCAAATTGGCTTATTCAACATTTAGATATGTCCACGAGAAAGTGTCGCAAAATGGAAGCATAAATAGTAAATAATTTAACTACATCTATGACTAATAATCTAATAGCTAAACATTTTAATATTATATTTTTAGCCTTACAAACAAATTAATTATAATTTATTGATTGAATTTCCAAATGATCTTATCCATTCAACATTTTGGCTGGCTCGTGTACGAGAAAGTGTCGCCAAACAAAAGCATATCATCATGAAACGAAAGAATTCGTGATTTTAACATATTAATGGGTTTCAAGATTATTTAATGTAGACATTTTATTTTAAGGGGACTTGGAAGTCCCCTTGGAAGTCAAAAAAAATTTTTTTTTGAAAATGGGTATTTAACAGTGACCAAAATGGATACACAGTGGTAACCAAAACAGGCATGACCCAATTTGGGAACATACCTAAGAATCTTTCGACCCAAATTGGGTTTTATTTTTTTCTGTGTACTTAGGTATTTAATAACTAAAATGTTGCTGTTAAATTTTTATTAAACTGTTATTTGAAACGAAAAATTAAATCCGCAAACGATCAAATTTGTCTTTCTATAAACCTGAAGAGAAAACGACGTATAAACGAAACACTACATTATATAAACGAAATACTTCCCCATTAAAATGAATAAGAATGAATCGGAACCATTATGAAAAGACGTATAAATGAAAATTCGCGTAAATGAGAAACGTATAAGCGGTTCTCTTGTGCAACAATTAGTAGCACTTCAATTCCTGTTCAATTTTGAAAGAAATCCGACATCATAAGCAGATGCTGAAATTCGTGCAATGTTACCTTCTAAGGGGTTCTATTTTGACAAAACCACAAATGGCTAAAGACACTTTAAATACTCCATATAAATAAAGCGAGCGAAGAACTTAACTTAAAATGAAAATGTTACTCATCATTTTCACATGTTAATGAATTTCAATATTATTTAATACAGACATTTTCCTTTAAAGTGCATTATGAAACATACAAATTAGTTATACTTAACTGTTTTGGAGACTCTTGCTGCTTTGTGGTTATAAATCCATCCTGCACGTAAAGTTTCATGCTCAATGGGTTGACCAAATCAATGCCTACTCCTCAAAATGGATTCTTATCAGATTGATTCATATGACTGCATCAGAATTCAGTCATAATGTTATATTGTTGAAGTCCTGGTGGCAACCACTTGGCATCAGGAGAAGCGTTGCCAGAAATTCAATGCAAATACTTAGACAAATACATCCTATAGAAACGCCAGCGTTTATATATGTTTCTATTGATTTAATAATGCGATATAGGATGAATTAATCTCAGATTGTGACTGTCAAATCATAATTCTATTCGTAACAGTGTTTTACTTTGTTACAAATTTAATACTATTATGTTTCAATGTGTAGTATTCAAACACGTGGCCTTTTTTTGAATATATTTACTTAATTCATGTGTTAAATTATGATAAACATGTTTATTAATAGGCTGTTTGGACTCATTATCCATAACAATTCATAGTTATAACTGATGTTTGGGGGCAAGAATATACTTCATAGTGTCCAACTTTAGTTATTCTTCGCGAGGAGCTCGACGGCTGCTAATAGTTAGTTAGGTTCTTCACCAATTCTTCTAGTGATTAATTCCTTTCTAATTCCGGGTTTTAATGTTTAATAAGAGCGAATAATCATGCTCCTGAATCATGGAATAGATTATGAAACCTGAAACACTTCCCACACAATCGAATATTTGTTAAGAAAGTTCATTTTTATTCATAAAATGAAACAAGTAGATCTACGTAAACATTAAAAAAAAAAAAAAAAAAAAAAAAAAAAAAACGCTGTAAAAATTATTCATTTTTAGCAGGTTATGTGGACGAATTCTTTTGTGTAGCCCTGTATGTAATTTACACACCTTGTAATACACTAACAATTAGTTAAGTTTTGAAGTGCATGTCGCAGCTGAAAACGCACATCCCGCAGTTATGGCCCATAGTCACTTCTGTAACCGAATTATTTTGAGTGTCTCTGTAAATAAACAATAAAATCTGAGTACTCGATAATGTATAAAAAGCCTGCTGTAGTGCACCTCAGTAATGTATATAAATTTCAGTGATATAGTGTAACATCATTAAAATACTTCACAATTTATTTTTCCCTATACATCATAATGTAATGGAATTCTTTTGTGCATCCCTGTAAACTAACTGTAAATATACTTATTCTATAGACTATAAAAAGTATGGTACCATTCACCTCAATGATTCATATCAATTTCATTATGTTTGAAGCAGTGTACTATCATTTAAATGCACTGACAACGTTCTTCGCCCCATTGACCGTAATGTAACAGAATAATTTTGAGTATCCCTGTAAACGAACTACAATTGGTACTTATTCTAAATTCTATTGAAAACATGTTATCATCCACTTCAATGGCAAATATCAGTTTTATTATGTTTGAAATAGTGTAACATCATTAAAATCCATTCAATACGATTTTTCCATGTTGGCCGTAAATGTGTCCGTGTAAACTAACCATAAATGGTACAGACTTCGTTTTCAATACCGAACATGCTATGGTAAACCTCAATAAGATTCCAAATACATGGCACTCCGAGTATATTTACGTGAGTTAGAGCACGTACAGACGTAGAGACAGACAGACAGACGGACAGACAAATCGAATTCAGCATAAACATTTTTTAACTATGTTCGAGAGTGTTAAAAAGCAAAGTAGTCCAAGTTTATACATACATATATTATACATATATACGAAATAATACATATTTACTATGAATTGTGCTATGAACATCATCTGAAGAATCCTAACACATTCATAAGTTCCTTGTTTTACAATTTCCACTCTTCTGTGCTCAAATATTTTGCATTTTCTTTTTCATTTATTTTTATACAGGTGATTTCATTATATATATATATTTGTCTATATACTAGCAGATCCTCCCGGCGTTGCCCGGTCCCGTCAAAAAACAATACGAAACGCGAAATCACTCTAAAAATCGCTGCACGAAACCCTTCCTCTGGTAACTCTTTGTCTTTCGGAAATTAAATAGAGAGATTTATCCGAAGCGGAAGTAACCTCCTCAATACCACCTCCTCAAATGTCTGGCTCATTTGATTCAAAACGGGTCAGTTTTTGGTCAAAATTAAAAAAAAAAAAAAAAAGTTACCGTCGGATTTTCACAAAATTTGCATTTTCGGAGTGAGAAACATAAACTGTGAGTTTCGATTCAAATAATCCAATAATTTTCTTAATACTCGAGGACGAGTGAAAATGAAACTTTTTCGTTTTCTGGGATTATCAAATCGGCAACTTTCTTTTGCGGTTTCAATAAAAATAATCATTTTTGGCGCACACGCAGGAAAATCTTTTAGTTCCACCGCCAGTGGATGCATTTTGTTCTAATCAAATTATCCCACACGTGTCCCCGCTGGCTACGATACCGTGTATAGCAGACGTGCTTCTTTTACTTCCATTTTCTACCACCAGGTGGAGCATTCTGTTCTAAATAACTTTTTCCGAAAGAAACTCCGACACTCGTTCCGGCTGCTTAAGGCATGGAACTAAGAATAAATACTATACATGGAACTAAGTCTATTTATAGTTCCATGGCTTAGGGCACTGTGTAGAAGTGCACGCGCGAAAAATCTGTTAGTTCCCCTTTCCACCGCTAAGGAGTACCAAATCTATGTCTTAAATAATTAGCTATATCTTAATTAGTTCATGTTAAATTAAATGAACCGATTCCCGTTGAAATCAAACCCGCAGAACCCGAGAAAACACCCCCTGGATATTAATATTCATAAATGGTGGTAATCAAGGGCTGACAAATTTATACCGAAGTTTATTTAGTACCTGGGAGACCTCGGAAGAATGTCAGAAAAGATTTCGTTTGAATCGGACCAAGATTAAATGCAAAATCTTTTAGTTACATTGTCCACCACCAGTACCCGGGGGTGCACTCTATGTTCTAAACAAACCTCTTTCCGAACAAAACTCCGGCACGTGTCTCCGCTGCTTATGACAACGTATAGAAGGCGTTCTGTGTACGCGCAGAAAATCTTCTAGTTCCGCTTTCCACCGCCAGGGGGCGCCAAATCTATGTCTTAGTTAGTTATCTATATCTTAATTAGTTCATTTTAAATTGAATGAATCAATTGTCGTTGAAATCCGGCCCTTTGTTTGAATCGGACAAGTTTTAAATGCAAAATTGTTTAGTTTCACTTCCCACCGCTAGGGGTGCACTCAGCTCTAAATAAAACTCTTTCCGATCGAAACTCCGGCACGTGCCTTGCTGCCTATGATACCGTATAGCAGGAGTGCTGCGCACGCGCTGCAAAAATTTTTAGTTCCATTTTCTACCGTAAGGTGGCACTAAATCTCTATCTTAATTAGTTATCTATACATTAATTAGTTCGTGTTAAGTTGAATGAACTAATTCTTATTGAAATTGGACCCATAGAACCCGAGAAAATACCCCTCCCTAGTCATTAATGTTCAGAAATAGTGGTAACCAAGGGCTGAAAAAATGATACCGAAGTTTATCTAGTATCTGGGTACCTGAGAAAAAGTTTCGTTTCAATCGGACTAATAATTAAATAGTTTTAATAATTTAATAGTTTGGAGGCAGAGGGGAAGAAGGGAGTTTCGATCAGAGCAGCGATATTTAAACTACAACCGAACACTCACCCCCCCCCCCCACACACACACACACAGAATTTAACCAACGACGTTAAAAAATTAGGAATTATCATTAACTTTCTAACCAGAAACAAAATGACTTTTTTTTTTTTACATACAAAAACAGTAAGTTACCTTTGTTAATTTCTGAAATCAAATACATAAATGACGTATACATGAGAAAACTCTAAAAATCACATAAAACAATTCGCGAAAATTCACAACTTGCAGTGGGCAATTTGTGACGTCATTTGAAACAAAAAAAAGCATAAAAAATTAAATTAAAAGAAAAAAACTAATAAAAAGAAATCGGGATAATAAATAATCCGTCCTTCCCTTTTGCAATTATAATTTTTTATCTGTAAAGAATTATCAACTTTCTCCAAGCTTAAAAGAGTTTTAAAAAAATGACGATTTTGTGCTTATCTGAGGCTGAAATGGAAGCAACCACCGAACCAATCAAGCATTCTGGGCAAAATTACTTAGTATCGAAGGAAAAAATTCGACAAAAAATCAAAAATCGCTGTACAAATTTCGCATAAACTTCATTGAAAAGAAGATAAAATTTACTATATTGAGCTAAAAGATTGGACCCTGATTCCTATTACTAATGTGGGTAAATCGCAGCAAAACGTCAAAAACCTCTAAAAATCGATTTTTGAAATCATGATTCTTTTATCTGTAAAGAATTATCTATTTTCTCCAAGCTAAAAAGAGAGAAAAAAAAAGACAATTCTGAGCGTATCTGAGGCTGAAATGGAAGCGCAACCACCGAACCAATCAAGCATTCTGGCAAAAATTTCTTGGTGTCGAAGGAAAAATTCGCCAAAAATTCAAAAATTGCTGAACGAATTTTGCATAAACTTTATTGAAAAAGTGATAAAATTTACTATATTGGGCTAAAAGATTGGAACCGGATTCCCCCTTTCTAATGTGGAAAAATCGCAGCAAAAAGTGAAAAAACTCTAAAAATTGCATTAAAAATTAAATTAAAAAAAATCTATTCAAAAATTACAAAATCTGGCTTCGAGGTGTAAAACTACATGCATAGAGGTACATTCCCAGCAAATTTTGTAGTTGTGTGTGCAGCGGTCTCTTCAGAACACAACCGACAGACAGACACACACACACACGAACTTCCTTCTTTATATTATAGTTGGAGATAATACATTTGAATTAAAAATATAATAGTAAGTTCTGAAATAAAACTGGCCAAATCTCCAATTTTTTAAAGATAGGCAAGTACAATGTGTATTCAGAATACTATAAATTTAATAAATAATTAAGTAATTCAAACATCAAATTACTGAAGCTCCAATTCAGAGACGGCACGCAGCCAAATATACATAATAGTTTTAAAGAAAAATCAGAAAATAGATAGTTAAAATGATAAAAGATGCAAAAAGAACAAAAAATGAAATTTTTATATCAACTGATAATAAAATGGAATTGGGAAAAAAAGAAGAAGAAGAAGACATATGTAATGCATTATATCTATTACTATTAAAAACCGTTCGCGTATCTATCTATGTAACCTCAAAAACTCGAAAACCGCAGGGCGCAGGGCAAAGAAATTTTGCACACGGGTAGCTGGTAGGGCGGTCATGAACGATCGGGACAAAAAATTCGAAATTTTTAAATAGATTTTTGATAGATTAAATATTAATTAAAATCCATCCACAAAGAGATCTCATCAAAAATCCGCTTTTTTCATTGGTTGGTTGGTTGTATAATATCTCCACAGAAGTCATTAAATAAATCAAGGTAGCATTTGCAACTGCGATTCGAGTGTTTAAATTCAATTGATCAGAGATTATATGATATGTAGACAATCAACTTAATTATTAACCGTTGCCAAATGCTAAAAACTTAACTTTAAAGGATTTTATCGACTTAATGAATGATAATTAGCTGGGTTAAGGTTTTTTTTTTGCATGACATATATTAGTATGATAGAGATTATTAATACAGAAAACTTTATTTAACAGATTATTTGTTAAATTTGCGGGGATGGGAAGGGGGGGTTAAGCGACTTTTATTATATATAAAATTTATTTTACTTGACCGCGCGCCACCTGGCGGCGGCTTTTTCATTAATTGACCCTTCTTATTAATAAATCCAAATCTACTGCTCTGATTTCAACAGAACTAATTACATTTAACAAATTTAACTTTTTTAGCTGAACTCGTAACGTTTAATCGCTGTTTTATATAGATAATACCACTATTTTAGAATAACAGTTTTTATAAAAATTAAATTTATGTTCCTAATAAAAGTACAGAGCCCGTATTCAGTTGATGCATACCAACACTCTAAATTAGTGATTTGTTGTTGAGCACTTGACCGCGCGCCTCCTCGCGGACCCTCCCTCAAGGTTTTTTCTCTAACTGTGCTTTATTTTCAGAACTCAGATAATTATGTTCCTAACTTCTCCAAACCAGTTCCATTTTGCTAAATTATCATAAAAATCAGCATTCATAGCTTCAGCGTATATTTCTAGAAAACAGCAACCAGTATTTCCGAATAATAGTCTAAGCAAAATTTCAAATTGACTTCCTAGCTTAACCAAATGAATCAATCTTTAAAGATGCATATAGAGGTTTTCCTAATTTATCATTTGCTGAAAGGCACTTAAACATCCGTTCTCGCTCCGGCCCCTCCCTCAAGGTTTTTTGTCTAACTTTACACTGTTTCCATATCTCAGCAACTAATTTTTCGATTTCAATCAACTGATTCCAAACATCATATTTAACTTAATAATCAACGTCTATATCATTAAAATAAATTTATGAGCAGCGGTTACCCCTATTTCCGAATAACAGTCTAAGACAAATTTCTAATAAAGTTCCTAGCTTAACCAAAAGAACGAATCTTTAAAGATGCATAGTGGTCCTCCTAATTGGTTATTTACTGAAGTGAACTTGAACATCCACTCCTCCCCGGCACATCCTTTAAGGTTTTTCTCTAACTATGTCCCGTTTCCATAACTCAGCAACAATCATTCCGATTTCAACGCAAGTGATTCCAAACATTGTAATTAACATAATAGTCACCCTCTATAACATCAAAGTAAATTTATGAGTAGCAGTTACCCCTTTTTCCGAATAAAAGTTTAAGCCAAATGCGCAATTAAGTTCCTAGCTTAACCAAACGAACGATTTTTTTAAGATGTATAGTGGTCCTCTTAATTAGTCATTTTCTGAAGGACACTTGAACATCCTCTCCTCCCTGACCACCTCTTTCAAGGTTCTTTTCTCTAACTATGCCCCGTTTCCACAACTCAGCAACTATCTTTCCGATTTCAACGCAGTTGATTACAAACATTATAATTAACTTAATAGTTACCCTCTATAACATCATTTCAATCTATAACATTAAAGTAAATTTATGAGTAGAGTTACCACTATTTCCGAATAATAGTTTAAGCCAAATTTGTAATTAAGTTCCTAGCTTAACAAAACGAACGAATTTTATTGGATGCATAGTGGTCCTCCTAATTAGTCATTTTCTGAAAAGGACACTTGAACATCCCTTCCCCCCGACAACCCAGCAAGGTTATTTTCTCTAACTGTGTGCTTATTTCAGTAACTCGGCTAATAATGTTCCCATCTTCGCCAAACCAGCTCACTTTTGTAGCACGTCTACTATACGGTGTCGTAGGCAGCGGAAACCTGTGTTAGAATTTCGTTCGGAAAGAGGTTTGTTTAGAAAAGAATCCTCCCCTGGTGGTGGAAGGTGGAAATAAAAGATTTTCCTGAGCGTACGAGCATGTCCATTATACGGTGCCGAAGACATCGGAGACCCGAGCCAGAGTTTCGTTTTTTAAGAGATTTACGTTTATTACACGAACCTGGGCAACGCCGGGCGGATCAGCTAGAATAATCTACTTTATTAAAATCCATACGCGTATATAAATCTATGTAACCTCAATAACTCGATTGCTCAGCGCTACGAAATTTGGCACACGGGTTGCTGGTACGGGGCCCATGAATGATTGGGTAAAAAAAATTCGAAAATTTTAAATAGATTTTTTTTTTTTAATTTTATGTGTTTGACGAATTTTTGTCATTTTTTATGTTTAACCCGTAATCACGCGAGTTCTAACCAGTTCTATATGTTTACTGCAATGTGAGATATGCATATTATGGGCGCCAAATGCAGTACTAAGAAACTGTAGCGGGTATTGCGATAATTATTTTACCTCGCATGGAAATAATTAGAGATTATTTAATTGCGTTTAACTATTACCTTTTTTAAAAAATAAAGAAAAACATTTCATCACAAACATCAACAAAACTTTTTATTATATTTATTCCCTTATTTCAAAGATATCGTTTTATCGTCTGCTGCCATAGCAACATGATAAATTAAGTTTCATTTAAAAAAATGCACAGTAGTAGACCAATATTTTTCTAAATCGTATATTTATTGAACAACTCAACACTTTAACAGGTGGATTAAATTCATTTTATTCACATATTAGAATTAAGTTCATGAACTCCCGTGCGTAGAACGGGTTAAACAGCTAGTATATAATATATATATCTTTGGAAGCAAAATACATCAAACAAGTTCTATTATCGAATTCTGACCCAAACGCCAATTTAAAGATGGCATGTAGTAAGTGAATAAAGAATATTTGTAAGTTAATAAATAATTAATAAATTCAAAAAACAAATTCCGAAACCCCAAATTAGAGATAGCATAGTAATGCATACAGCAATAAGTTTAGAGAAAAGCAGAAAAATAATCTATACTAATATTATAAAGGAGTAAATCTTGTTTGTTTGTTTGTAGGGGGTAATCTCTGGAACTACCAAACCGATTTCAAAAGTGATGGTGGCAAATTGATGGTGACAACCCCTGCTCCAACATAGGTTATATTTTATGTCGGTGCCACTAACCCCAGGGGTTGCAGGAGCAAAAAACGTTCTAAAATTGTGATTTTTCAGTTATCACACTGGCTGTCAAGCACTGAGAGCTTGGCAGCCGGTTCTGTATGTATGTAGTATGTACGTACGTAATGCGATAACTCTTCATAGAAATATCCGTTTTCCTTCAAATTTTGTTTATAGGTTCACTGTGTTAAGGCGCTTCCCTGATTAGTTTTCGGGATTGATTGGTTAAGTATAAAAGGGGGGGAACAAGGGGCTAATTCCCCCCCCCCCCCCTTAATTTATATAAATGGGTTTTTCATGCAGAATTATTCCGTTTTCCTTCAAATTTTGTTTATAGGTTCACTGAGTTAAGGCGCTTCCCTGATTAGTTTTCGGGATTGATTTGTCAAGTATAAAGGGGGGGAACAAGGGTCTAATTCCCCCCCCTTAATTTATATAAATGGGTTTTTCATGCAGAATTATTCCGTTTCCCTTCAAATTTTGTTTATAGGTTCACTGAGTTAAGGCGCTTCCCTGATTAGTTTACGTGTTTGATTAGTTAAGTATAAAGGGGGGGGGATCGGGGGGGAGGCTAATCCCCCCCTTAATTTATATAAATGGGTTTTTCATGCAGAATTATTCCGTTTTCCTTCAAATTTTATTTATAGGTTCATTGGGTTAAGACGCTTCCCTGATTACTTTTCGGGATTGATTGGTTAAGTATAAAGGGGGGGGGGGAACAAGGGGCTAATTCCCCCCCCCCCCTCTTAATTTATATAAATGGGTTTTTCATGCAGAATTATTCCGTTTTCCTTCAAATTTTGTTTATAGGTTCACTGTGTTAAGGCGCTTCCCTGATTAGTTTTCGGGATTGATTAGTTAATATAAAGGGGGGGGGTCGGGGGGCTAATTCCCCCCCTTAATTTATATAAATGGGTTTTTCATGCAGAATTATTCCGTTTTCCTTCAAATTTTGTTTATAGGTTCATTGGGTTAAGACCTCAGAGGAATAATCTACTAGAGGCCACATCTCTTTGTTATATTGTTGAAAATCCGGTTTCAGGATCAGCTCGGATTGGCGCTTTAAAAAATGTCTGTTTTGGCGGTGATCGCTTTCTTGGCAACTTCGATTTCATTCTCGCAATAAAAATAAACGTAAACAAACCAAAGCGAAACTGGATTTAATGTCAAAGAGGAAGGATAGAAATAAGTTATGAGAGTCCCACCCATGGTGAAAAAAGGATTGTTTAATTTTCTGGATGGATTTTCTTTTTCTGTTTTTGCTGCTGTATTTTATTTTAATGTTATAAAATGGCTTTGTCCTTGTAATAAATGTTACTTAAATTATATATTTTTTATTAGTGATATAAGATATTAAGTACGATAACACAAATTATTTCGAGATTTCTGCTTGGAAAGCTTCAATCTGACACAATCATTTCACGAAATGTAACAAATTAATGTCAGATTTTTTTTTTTTTCTAAAAATGCATTAAATTTAGCAGGCATTATTAAAATAACAGAAAATCGAACAGTATTTACAGTATCTTTTTTTTTCTTACAAAAGTGAAGAATTTGTGGAAAATTAGCAGTGGCATGTTATAAAATATTATTTGATTTGATAATGTATTTTATAGGTTTTGAAAACTTGAAATCACATACTGTCTTTATGTAATAATACATTCTATAGAACATATTTTTGCTGCAATCCAGAATTTTTGTTTTGCTTTTGATGTTCCAATTTAAAGGCATATTTTTGGCAATCTTTCATATATACATATATATATATATATTTAATTGAAAGTATAAATGTATTACAATATTTTTAATCAAAAGGAAAACATCGATAGGTAACATTATACGCATGTATAGAAAAAAAAAATTACAAATGCACAGTTTTTTTTTTTTTTTTTTTTTTTTTGTATGAAAAATAAGAATTCCCGGATATTTCATATCTACTAAGTTAGAACTTGTGTAATTTTTTCTCTGTTAAAATAACTATTATTTTGCATAAGTTTCTGAAAAGAAATAATTTGCAACTTTTGGATGCTATAAAAAATTAAGTTTAACTCTCAAGTGTTTTTTTTTCTTTACAATTATTGAAAATAATAACCACCGGCAACTATTGAAGATGTTGACTTCTAAACAATACTTGCTGTCATAATTAGATGCTATAAAACCTTCTCAAATACAAAATGGCTACTTTATGATTTTAGGTAGATTTCGTAAGAAATACTACCTATTACATTCTCACCTATGTTGGACTTTCTGAAAAGTTTTTGCAGATCTACGCCGATCATCACTTCCAGAACCCAAAACCACCCCCAATTCAAAACTTTTATCTATCTATCTATCTATCTAGATCACTTTTTTATGGACACGATAACTTCAATAATTCTGCACAAATCTCTTCCAAACTGATACACAAAATTAAAGTGCATAATATCTTGGTCAAGTTCGATAATGGGCAAAATCGAACCAAAGGGAGGGGGGGGGGGGTGAAAACAGAAAAATCCCCATAGCTTCTTAATTATGATACGTATCGAATCCGTTTAAAGTTATTAATACTTCTAGAAAAAGGGCCGAAAATTTATGTATGACAGATTTTTGATATCATTAAAAATGACCTCAAGGGGGGGGGGGGGGGATAGGGTTTAAGAAGAAAAGAATTCAAAACTTCGTCAATTCACAAGATATCAAATCTGCTTAAATTTATTATAAATCCTCTTAATAGTATCTACAACTTTTACTTTGACAAGTTTTATTTATAAGACCAACTCTTATAGCCCGAAAGAAAAAAAAAATCCTGTCTACAGACACAGGTAGATTTTGAAGTGGGTGGTCTAAACTGCCGAATCATGGCAAAAAGGTCATTTCTTATGCAATTCCCAATAAACAGGTGCCCCACTATCTGTATTTTCAAAATCTATCTGTGCCTGTAGGACGAGCCGTCAGGAAATTGTTTCATTAATTTGTGATCGGAAATGTATGAAATTGGCAGGTGTTCTTATTTAGTTTGCTATCAAAAGAGGCTTTCAATAAAAGCAGAAGATATTTCAGAAAAGTCCGTCAGCATTTTGAACCGAATTTCCGATGCCGCAGCACTTGAAAGAAGAAAAATGTTGTCACATGACAGGAATCACTTTTTGTACTGTCCTCTTAAAAAAATTAATTTTTAAATTTTCTTTATATAAAGTATAATAAAGAATTTTAAAAATTAAACATAGCTAAATTTTTACAGCTTGTTCGATGATTTTAATATATTGAGTATTTTACATTTTATCACTTTATTACAAAATGGCAGACAATTAAGCTCTTGCTTAATCACAAATTCTTATTTGGAAAAAAAAAAAAAAAAAAAAAAACACTTTTCTAAAAAGTAACCCATGTTATCAAAAAAACAAAACAAAAAAAAAACACCGGATGTAATCAGCTGAAAATGATGCATTTTATTACCTATTAATGGTCTAACCTAAAAACAATTAAAAAATTATGTAGATATTCTAAAATTTTATTATAATAAGAAAATCTGTAAAAATGAAGCTCATGCTTTTGCCAGGTACAATATCAATGGGTTTAAAAAAATGTATAAATAATCAATATTTAGGTAATAAACTCAATTTCACATGAGAAATCTTACAAAAAGAATAATTCCCCCCCCCCCCCCTCTCCCAAAAAAACATTCCAAATTATTTCGAAAATTAACAAACTATAAACACAGCTGTAGACTCTCAACCTTAATTATAGTTATTCTGTTCTTTTATAGCTTGGAACACTGTTGCAAGATATTTTAAAATGAACTGTTTTGAATTTAAAATATTAGTCAATCTCTAGAAAAACAACAACAGCACAGACAGGCACAGACACAATATAAAGTTTCGGCGGGAAATTCGGGGAAATTCCACGTAGATTTTGGCGGGAGAAAAACCAGTTTGGCGGAATAAATCTACCACCACCACCACTGATGTCTGTCAACGAAAAGGTTACCAATGTGGGGTCTAGTATATTGTAAGGTCTATGGTTAAGACGCTTCCCTGATTACTTTTCGGGATTGATTGGTTAAGTATAAAGGGGGGAACGGGGGGCTAATCCCCCCCTTAATTTATATAAATGGGTTTTTCATGCAGAATTATTCCGTTTTCCTTCAAATTTTGTTTATAGGTTCACTGTGTTAAGGCGCTTGCATGATAATTTTCGGGATTGATTGGCTGAGTATAAAGGGGGGGAACGGGGGGGGGCTAATCCCCCCCCCCCTTAATTTATATAAATGGGTTTTTCATGCAGAATTATTCCGTTTTCCTTCAAATTTTGTTTATAGGTTCACTGAGTTAAGGCGCTTCCCTGATTAGTTTTCGGGATTGATTAGTTAAGTATAAAGGGGGGGGGATCGGTAGGCTAATCCCCCCTTAATTTATATAAATGGGTTTTTCATGCAGAATTATTCCGTTTTCCTTCAAATTTTGTTTATAGGTTCACTGTGTTAAGGCGCTTCCCTGATTAGTTTTCGGGATTGATTGGTTAAGTATAAAGGGGGGAACGGGGGGATAATCCCCCCTTAATTTATATAAATGGGTTTTTAATGCAGAATTATTCTATTTGCTTCAAAATTTGTTTATAGATTCATTGGGTTAAGACGCTTCCGTGATTAGTTTTCGGGATTGATTGATTAAGTATAAAGGGGGGGAACGGGGGGTCAAATACCCCCCTTAATTTATGTAAATGGGTTTTTCATGCAGAATTATCCCATTTCCTTCAAATTTTATTTATAGGTTCACTGTGTTAAGGCGCATCTCTGATTAGTTTTCGGGATTGATTGGTTAAGTATGTTGTAGAATTTTTCGCAAATTCTAAATTTTTAACTTATATTAACAAAACCCTTCATTTCTCTAAATTTTCAGTTAATTTTTCTTTCACTTTCTTTTTTTTTTTTAATGTATAACATGGTAAGTAATGCAGTTCTTTCTTCCAAATTCTAGTTAAATGTTCTTTTTTTTTTCCCTTTTCGTAATATCAACCCCAAGTGTAAATTGTTGTGACCTTGTTGTTCAACCCCACTTATTCCAGGAAAAATACCCGCAAAGTTTAACCTTGTAGGACAAACGGTCAACCTTTCAAATAAACGTTCGGTCAAAAAAGGACCATTAGCAACCCGTTTCTTCGAAAATTTTCCTGTTACCATGTGGTTAGCGCATAGTAACAGAAGCGTAAGGCTCCCGTTCCCCTTAATTTTATAATGGGTAGGCCCCATATAGGTTCGAGGAGTAAAGGTGATACGAGAAGGTCAGTCAGTAAGCAGAGAACAACGTATGATGTAGGTGCGAGTCGAAAAAATTTGGAGCGGGCGAGGGGGATTTTTGGCGGGAAAATGCGCCCCGCTACCCCTGAGCTCCGAAGCATGAGCGCAGAAAAGAAAGGCATTTGTACTACAGAAGAGGCTAACTAAAAAGGATGCTGGTCCTATAAGTATTTGTTGCTATCTCCATTACTGAGGTTTTTCGGAGATATGAACTTTCCTCAACTTTGAGCCGAGGTAGTACATGAAAGTTCGGAATGTGTTGAATGAGGATCGAATTAAAGAGCAGAAGGAGGAATTAATGTTATACTTCTAATAATCCTGCTGATACATTAAAACTAAATTAGTGTAAGCAGAGTTTCTTTCGATGTTATCAACACGAATGTCATCGGTGTTACAAGTACCGGCCCCGATAGTGTAAGCGGAATTTCTCTCGACATCATCGACACGAGTGTCATCGGTATCACAAGTACCAACCCCGAATTGCATGTGAAAGCAGTACGTGACCAGTGAGATGCGGTTTTAGGTGGTGAAGAATTTCTCTTTCGGCAAAGTGGGGGCTGCCGATGAAGTAGAGGCCATCTTCGACGATAATGTGGTGATCTGATATAAAATTGTTAATCTGTCATCCTGATGAAAATCTCTATAGATGAGATAACTGTTGTGGTCTAAGAAAAATATATGTGAGTAAATTTTGGTCTATCTATAATGTCATACTATAATTATAATATTCTTTCTAGTACTGATATGAAAATGTCTATTTGTAAATAAACCCACAATTAACCAAGAATCTGTTTTTCCCTTATTAATTTGCATCTATTATTCTGATTAATTTAAATACATTTCTCATGTATTATAACAGTAGCTTAAAAGATTTTATTCAAGTTATCAAACTTTAAATGGTAATGTTAAATTCTACTTCAATAGTAGTCTGCTTGATTATAATAACAGCAAATACATGTGTAAAAAAATTGAATTTAGAATTCTGTTATTGTTTTATTCAAATGTGTTTATAAATATTATTTAATAAGTAATTCTTTTCTACACTTTAAGTTTAAAATCTGTAAATTAATAGTAAGTTAAACTCCCTTTCCTTGTTTTTAGCTTTGTTGCCCTTATATTTTTATTCTGTGAAAAAGTCCACCTTCATTGTTTTTTTTTAAATTGATAACAGAATTCATATGGAGTGAAATTCAATCACACATGTTTTCTTTAAAAATATTAATTCTGTAAGAGATATATGTATGACAAATATAATTTTAAATTAATGTGGATTTAAGATGAAATATGGTGAAATGTGTAGACCTAATCTAAATATACAAATGTAAATAGGACTAAATAGCTAAACAGATGATAGTAAATTTTATAGATTAAAGTTTATTGATGCACTTAAAATAAATTGTTTATTCTGAATTAAGTTAATTGTGAAATTTTATATATTTTAAAGAGAGTTAATAAATTTATGAAGTATTAAGAGAATCCTATTAAGTGAAATATTATTGTTTAGGTAATTAAAAATGTGTCCTATCATCTTGAATCACAGCTTTTCAAATGATTTATAAAAGATGTAATGTACTCAACTATACGATTTCATTGGTCCCTAAATTTTAAAAGTATAAATGTATTCATAAAGTAATGTCATTTTGGTTTTAACTTGCAAATTTTCTGAGTTTTATCCTCTCAAATATGAGAGTTTGTCTCCATTCAGTTATTCAAAATTAGTGTAATTTTCACTGTTTTTCGTCATTATTTATGAATACTTTATGTTTTTGAAATTTAGAAGTATTGGGTGTTTTTCCTTTTTTTAAGGTTATGAAAGATATGAGAATATTGTTACCTCCTTTGATTTTATTTAAAAGTAAAATTTAAAAGTAAATGAATTTATTTTGCCATTCTCTCCCTTTTCTTATATTTTGTACTGTGTGTGTTAACTTGTACTAAATTTTGGTGCCCCTTCTTAAATCTAATTGCCTGGTGTTTGTAATAAATTTATGGTAACAATATTCAGTTGGTGGTATGTCTTTCTCACCTGGTGTAATGTTAAATTTAAATTCTTGTATAATTGGATTGAAGTTAAATATTATGAAGTGGTAGAATGTAAGATTATAGTCATAAGATGCATTAAAAATAACTTCATAAAAAAATAGTAACTCTTTAATTAGGGAAACACCCATTAAGATTGGTGCCCATGACATTTCAAACCTGGCTTATGCTTATAGATTTATAAAAATCTAAAATTTTTAAAAAAAATATGAAGCTGTATTTTGTGTTTTTAATTTAATTTTCATGGTTGTAAAAGGTATTTTGATTTAATTTTCATGGTTGTAAAAGGTATTTTGATTTAATTTTCATGGTTGTGAAAGGTAAGTCTGTGACTCTGTATTGCAATTTGGTTAAAGTGTTGACATCTCTGCACTTAGATAGTTCCAAATTTAAATTCTCTCTTGTTTTTATGCTTTTGTATGTGTATTTCTGTGTATAGTTGCACCCCCTCCCACTTAATTTTTTTTTCTCATTGATAAAACTTATCATGGCAGAAGATCAGGCAAAAAACTTGGCTAATATTCAAAAGAAAAATTCCCTTATGGAAAATATTTCTTCAATTCCACCTTTTAGCGGTGTTGAAAATTCAGTTTCTTTTAGTGAATTTTTTGAAAAGTGGGATAGCCTTGCTACCTTTTTCGAATGGGGGGAGGATGAGAAAAAATTCGCTTGGTTTAGCAGAGTTACCGGGGGAGCGGCAAGGTTATTTAAGCTTCATAAAGATAAAAAGGTAGATGAAATTGTTAAAATTTTCAGGGAAAGATACACCAGTCATGTTTCTCCAGATGTAGCCCTCTCAAATTTTTTTAGTTTCAAGCAAACCCCTCAAATGTCGGTGCAGGACTTCTATGACAGAGCCTACGACATGTCGCTTAAAGCCCTAGTTATTGATGGATTACAAGGGGAGGTAGTTAACAAAAGTAGAAACGCTATCTTTCACTCAATGCTTTTGGGAAATCTGTCCCCAGAAATAAGAAAAGGGGTCATTACAAAAAACCCACAAACGCCTGAAGAAATCCTCACTGTTGCATTGCTTGAGGAAAAAGCGTGCAGGAGTATAAATCCATTCTATAACCTCCAAAATGAAATTAGTGCTCCATTTATACCTGAATCTGTACCACAAAATTTCGCCTGTGCAGCTATGTATCCCCAAAATGAGTATAAACAATCACAGCAGGACATCAGCAATTTGAAAGACCAGGTAGATTTGCTGTCAGCAAAAATTGACAGTTTAGTTCGAATTCAGGAAAGGCAGAGTGAGGTCCAGAGCAAGGAAAGAGCACAATTCAGAAATTTTCAGTGTCATTTGTGCTCAGAAAGTGGACATTATGCACGAGATTGCCCACAGGCGAGGTACCAGTATAACTTGGGTAGGAGCAGGCATAATAACTATAGGGGCCGTGGAAACTATAACAGTAATTATAGGGGAAATTCAAACCAAGCAGGGAATGGTAACTATAGGGGAAATAGAAATAGAAATGAATATAATTATAGGGGTAGAAATGACTACAGTTATAGAGATAGTGATGACTACATAAATAGAGGAGATAATAATAGGGGCAGACATGAAAACAGTAATGGAAACCAACCGAGTAATGATGCTAATGCCCAAGGTACTTCTGCGAGGCCTTTAAACGGTTAGAGGCCGGATCTTTAATGGTCGAATTGATCCCCCAAAAGCCAAACGACTCACCCCCTGTATATAGTGTGTTTTCACCCCATTTATATAGTCTCCCAGTTACTAAAATTACTGTAAATAATAAAAATATTACTGCGTTATGTGACTCGGGATCGGCTATCAATTTGTTGAGTAGCACTATGCTCAATTTGTTCACGGGTAGCCCTATAGAAGAGTGTTGCACACCGATTGTGACAGTAACTGGTCAAAAAGTTCATCTCAATCAAAGTGTACTCGCAACATTTAAAATTAATGATACGCTGTGCAAGGCACAGTTTTTTGTTGTACCAGGTCAGCTGGCGGAGGAATTTTCTGCTATTTTGGGAATGCCTTTTTTAAAAAAGTATCGAGTTCTCATTGATTGTTCAGACAATGCTATCACTCTTAGAAGCCCTGAACAAACCCAATGTAAACAAAAAATTGATATGCAAAGTCATTCCAAATTAGAGACAAACAAGGGTTGCCATAATCTTAGTGAGTCTACTGAGAGTGTGGAAAACGTCGAGGAAAATACTGAACAGTGTCAGGATTCTGTAAATAATGTAGGGGTTATAGTAAATAATTGTAAATATAATTGTAAATATATGTATAATAATGATTCAAAAATGTGTAATTGTGATAAGTGTGACCCGGAAAATTCCCAGTGCAAATATGTCAACAAAGGTGAAAGGGAGCAGAAGGTAGACTGTAGTAGTAATGTAAAGACAGTTCAGAGTACCATAAGTAGTATTAGTGGAGAATTCGAGAATGGTGGGCAGAATAAGGTGTCAAGTGAAAGTAATAGTGTCTTAAAAAGTGAAAAAGTAGAGGGTACCACAAATAACTACAGTATACCACAGACTACTGAGGCTCAACAAGTAAACCATATTGCACAACATGCGGATAATGCTAGCAAATCTGATGAGACTGTTTTTTATGATATGGAGGAACAATTAAGTGGGAACACACAAAATAGTGAGAGTGAAAATAGAATGAGTAGCAATGAGAGTAATGACAAGACTATCATAGGCATTGCCGCATTATGTGACAAACTTACAATTCCCCCCCAAACTAAAATTTTAGCTAATGTTAAGTGTAATAAAGAATTAAATGTAAATGTTAATGACCCTATAATGTTAGAACCCCTTGCTAGAAGTATGCATCAAGGCCTCCTTATTTCTAGAACCATTTGCACACAAGAGCATGGTTTATTTTTATCTTTTGCTAATTTCTCAGATAATTCTATTAATTTAAATAAAGGAACATATGTTGCCAAAATTCTTAAATGTAAAGACAACTTAAATTTAACCCCAGAGATATGTAATTTAAATTGTAATGTAAATGTTGACCCCCCAATTGCAGATTTCGACCATGCAGATTTAAAATGGAGCTCTGAAATTAATTTAGACCACTTAGACACCCCTTTAAAAGCACAAATGCAAGATTTCCTGGATAAGAACAAAGATGTGTTCGCAGCCTCTGTACTAGATTTACCTGGCTGTGACACTATTCCCCATACCATAAATCTAACCTCTGATAAACCAGTTCGTTGCAAAGCATATAGAGTCCCTTATAAACTGCGCCAGGAAATGGAGGACCAATTAAACATTTTATTAGAGGCTAATATTTTGTCACCTTCAATGTCAGAATTTTCTTCTCCAGTCATTCTCGTACAAAAAACAGATGGTACATACAGATTAGCTGTTGATTTTAGGAAGCTAAATAAAAACTTGGTAAAAGATGCATACCCCATTCCTAATATCACAGACTCTGTAGACTCCCTTTCAGGTGCCAATTATTTTTCAACTCTCGACCTTACTAGTGGTTTTTTTCAACAAGTCATTAGACCTGAAGACATGCATAAAACCGCTATTATTACGCATAAAGGATTATTTGAGTGGTCGCGCAACTGTTTTGGATTGGCTAATTCAGGAAATAGCTTTCAGAGACTAATGAATGCCATTTTTGGGGATCTTGGAAATTTGGGTATATTAGTGTATATTGACGACATTGTAGTATCTTCTAAAGACATTGAGTCTCATTTTACCAAACTTAACTTAGTATTCGAAAGGCTTCGCCAACATAACTTAAAACTTAAACCCAGCAAATGTAATTTCCTGACAGACAAAATTCAGTATCTTGGTTTTGAGATTCATGGTGGTCAAGTATCCCCCATTAATAAAAATATTGAAATTATAGAAAGGTTACAACCTCCTACAAATCGTAAAGGTGTCAGATCTTTCATCGGCACATTGTCTTTTTACAGACGCTTTATCCCAGATTTTACTAAAAGAGCAATTAATTTAATAGACCTCACTAAAGAAACAGGGCGTTTTGTCTGGAACGAGGCAGCCCAGCGGGAATTTGATGATCTTAAGAAAGCTCTTATCTCAAAACCTTGTTTAGCTTTACCTGATTTTGACAAAGAATTCATTATATATTCTGATGCAAGTAGTGAATCTTTAGGGGCAGTGTTATCACAATTGGATAATAACAAAATGATACACCCTGTCGCCTTTGCTAGCAGGAGACTGAAAGATGCAGAGACAAGATACTCTGCCACCGAAAGAGAACTTTTAGCCCTTGTCTGGGCCACTGCACATTTTAAGTGTTATATAGCCAGTACACATTTTTCCATTTATACAGATCATGCTCCACTCACCTTTATGTTGAAGATTCAGGATCCCACATCACGCATGGCCAAGTGGATATGCACTTTATCAGACTATAACTTTACAATAAACTATGTCAAGGGAAAATGTAACAGTGTGGCAGACTTCCTATCGCGTTTTGCTAATGTAGAGAAGCCTACAAGTGCAGTTAGCTGCAATTTTAGTATTCAGGTAGCTAAAGAAACATCTTTTGAACCATACTCAAACCTTATGGGAAAAATTTGCGAGTTCCAAAAATCGGACACGAAATGCTGTGAAATTGTAAAAAAATTGGAGCAGAAATTGGAAATCTCACCTAGGTATATGAAATTCTTTTTTAGAGACGATATCTTGGTATGTGAGGATACTAGAGAATCTTTGATTTTAAACAACCCCATCAAGTTAGTGGTTCCTAAGGAACTGGTTTTGCAAGTGTTCACTCTAACACACGACTCTCTAGCTGCTTGTCATCAAGGTTTCCAGAAAACAATTGACCGCATCCGAGAGCACTTTTACTGGCCAGGGATGTCGGCAGATGTCAAACACCTGGTAGAATCTTGTGTTAGTTGTCAAGAGAAAAGAGCCCATAAGGCAAATCAGCTTGCCCCCCTTCAGCGTATGCCCACCCCTGAATTTCCTCTAAATAAAGTACACTTAGATATCATAGGCGTCTTGCCACAAACATTTTCAGGAAATAAATATATAGTCACATACATAGACTCTTTTACCAAATGGCCAGAGGCGTATGCTGTCAGTTCAATTACTTCTGATGTAATAGCGGACACGTTGGCAGATTTCATATCCCGATATGGAGCACCGTGTTATATAACGACAGATAATGGAAAAAACCTAATATCGAATGCGATTGAGCATGTATACAGTATGTTTGGCATAAAACATATCAGAACATCTTCTTATCATGCACCCGGAAATGCTCAGGTGGAACGCCAAAATAGAACGTTAAAGAATGCACTTTCTCATATTGTAAATCAAAATCAAACAGACTGGGACTCTAAACTTAAATTTGCTCTGTTAGCAATGCGGACCGCTGTACATTCATCAACAAAGTTAACACCGGCAGCTGTCATGTATGGTAGAAACTTAAATCTTCCCTATCATGTATTTTCACAACCACCTAAACTTAATTACAACGATGCACCGTCTTTCTGTGAACTTGTAATTCCTGCTCTCCAAAAAGTATATGCAGAAGTCCATAACAATCTAGTTAAAGCAGCTGAAACTCAGGAGAAATACAGAGAAAAAACAGCAGTGTGTAAAAATCTAAAAGTAGGTGATCTAGTGTGGCTTTACACACCTAGAATTGAGCCAGGACAGACTAAAAAGCTAAGTAAATTAAATAACGGTCCTTTTACTATTATTGAACAATTAAATAATGTAAATTTTAAGATCGCTTTAGTTGCTAACCCGAAAAATACCCAAGTTGTCCATGTTGATAGACTAACGTTATTCAAAGACAGGAAGATTACTAACCAAAACAATCCACAACAACAAACGACTAACGGAAATTCGATTCACAATCCGCCCATCGATGAAACAGAACCGATTCAGAGTGGCGAGCAACCAACCCACCTCCGTACTACTAGACATAGACGATATTTCGCATGGGTTCCGCCCCCTTTAGCGCAAGAAAACGAGAATGATTGCAACACTGAAACCGTAACTAAGGAAGACGAGGAAGAGGCGCGCAGCGTTTCAACCGAAATTGGTGCTCTTTCCCCACAACCACAGGTCAGTCCGGGAGGGGAAGAGTCACATCCACAGATTGCTCCGGTAGGGGAAAGTTCGGGTAGCACACAAGAGGAGCCTAATATTGCTGAAAGAGGCAGAGAGGTTGATCAGTCCGATAGCAACGAAAAAGCAACTGAGGGTGATTCGATACGGCCTGTCGCGAAATCGAAACGCCTCGGTCGTTCTAGATCGACTCCACGGGTCGATTATTCCTTTCGGGACAGAAGCGTTCGTCCCATTTATAAAGAGTAACGACTTTATCTGTTTTTCACTCAATGTTTTCTGTATATAGTCTAATTAATTTGTATTTATATGTGTTTTAGAGGAAATTTATCGAAATTAAAACTCGAAATTGAAAATTTTTCAACTTAAAATGGGTTTGTTTTGATTGCTTTCCGGAAGTGTTAGTAAGCGTTTTTGGAGCTTTATTTGTACCTTTTTTAGAAGGGTATTGGGTATTATGTTATATTTTGGCATGCATACCGCTCCGCACCCACTTTTTGTAAATTTTTATAAATTTTTAACCAAAATTCGTGCTATTTCTGGGATGTTTGGAGTTTTTTGGGGGATGTTTTGAAAATTACGTGATGCAAGCGAAGGGATTTGGGTAAATTTTTTTTTTCCCCTTTTTTACTTCCTTTTGAAAATATAATTGTATTGTATATATATAGCTAATTCTAACACTTATTTAGTTTACTTATTTGTGTTACCTTCTCGGAAGTTGTAATTTGTTGGGTATATGTGCAAACCTTACAGAGATATTTTATACATTTCTGTATGTGGGGTGTGACTTATTTACAGCCGTACATATACACTTTCGATATGTACATTTTTATGCCTTCTATATTCTATTCTCTTCTGTAAATTTGGGTAATTGTGTTTATATTTTCTTTTTTCCCTTTTTTTTTTTTTATATCTTGTTGGCAGAGTTACCTGGTAGTAGTGGAATTTGTTTTTCACATTTTTTTTTGCATGTTGTTTTTAGTTTCTGCATTTTTAAAGTTGTCTAGGCTATGGTAATTGTCCCCATAGGAATACAGAGTTGCAGACATACACTAATGTATGCACAATGATCTGTAAGTGCATTTGTACACTCCAAGTAAAACCCCAACAATCAAAATATGAACTTTTCAAATGAATAGGGGTTCCCTGCTAATACAATGAACTTGCATTCATGTTTTTTTTTTTTGTAAAGCATTTTAAACTGAAAATGAAATATTGCATCTCTGTTGTGTTTTTTTTTTTGTGTGCTATGCTATTTACCTGTATGTAACCTAGTGCTATTTCTATGAATTTGATTTAAATACTTTTTTTTATTACCTTTGACGCGCACACTGTTATATGTCGAGTAAAAGATTTTATTTGTGTATTATGTATATATATATCTACATCTGCATCTCCAGCCTGTGTCTTGATGTGTATGTAAATTGTGAAAATTACCACTTGGCAGTCCTTCACATGTTAATTAACCTTAAACTTAAATTTATGTAATTGTAGCAACAATTTTGGGGCCTAGCTGCAGTTACACATGGCAATTACGGTGGAGTGGCATACTCACTTGTAGAAAGTAGTAGTGGTGAAATGAGAGTTCACCGTCTGGATATCTGGTCTGTTTCGGGAAGTTGGTGAAAATTTTCAGTAGGTATCATCTAATACAGATAACTGTAGGCAAATCTGAGGGCAAGGATAGAGGCTCAGTTGGTTGTGATAAACCCCATGGTTACTTATATGGCTCACAGCTTTTACTTATGTATAAATTCCTTTTTAAACTCAATTCCATTTTTCTTTTAGGGATGTGGTCAGGTGGACGGTTCATTGTGTGCAGCTCGAATTGCACATTCCGGAGTGTGACGAGCGGGGTTTCAACTATGTGATGCTTGGAAGCTCTTCGAGTCGCTGTTTGATTTGTTCGAGTATCTTGGACCCACGTAGGTGTTTCTCCAGCAGGCAGTAAACCATTTTACCTTCATTTTTCCAATTTTTTGGTTTTAACAAGTCTAGGTTAACTAACTTGGAGTAGGAAATCGAGTTCTCCATTGGGAGTTAGCTTTATACTTTCTTTTTTTTTGTTTAAAAAAAAAAAAAAATTTTTTTTAGTCAAAATTTTTTTTTTTATTCAGGATAGGGGAGTCTTGTTGTAGAATTTTTCGCAAATTCTAAATTTTTAACTTATATTAACAAAACCCTTCATTTCTCTAAATTTTCAGTTAATTTTTCTTTCACTTTCTTTTTTTTTTTTAATGTATAACATGGTAAGTAATGCAGTTCTTTCTTCCAAATTCTAGTTAAATGTTCTTTTTTTTTTCCCTTTTCGTAATATCAACCCCAAGTGTAAATTGTTGTGACCTTGTTGTTCAACCCCACTTATTCCAGGAAAAATACCCGCAAAGTTTAACCTTGTAGGACAAACGGTCAACCTTTCAAATAAACGTTCGGTCAAAAAAGGACCATTAGCAACCCGTTTCTTCGAAAATTTTCCTGTTACCATGTGGTTAGCGCATAGTAACAGAAGCGTAAGGCTCCCGTTCCCCTTAATTTTATAATGGGTAGGCCCCATATAGGTTCGAGGAGTAAAGGTGATACGAGAAGGTCAGTCAGTAAGCAGAGAACAACGTATGATGTAGGTGCGAGTCGAAAAAATTTGGAGCGGGCGAGGGGGATTTTTGGCGGGAAAATGCGCCCCGCTACCCCTGAGCTCCGAAGCATGAGCGCAGAAAAGAAAGGCATTTGTACTACAGAAGAGGCTAACTAAAAAGGATGCTGGTCCTATAAGTATTTGTTGCTATCTCCATTACTGAGGTTTTTCGGAGATATGAACTTTCCTCAACTTTGAGCCGAGGTAGTACATGAAAGTTCGGAATGTGTTGAATGAGGATCGAATTAAAGAGCAGAAGGAGGAATTAATGTTATACTTCTAATAATCCTGCTGATACATTAAAACTAAATTAGTGTAAGCAGAGTTTCTTTCGATGTTATCAACACGAATGTCATCGGTGTTACAAGTACCGGCCCCGATAGTGTAAGCGGAATTTCTCTCGACATCATCGACACGAGTGTCATCGGTATCACAAGTACCAACCCCGAATTGCATGTGAAAGCAGTACGTGACCAGTGAGATGCGGTTTTAGGTGGTGAAGAATTTCTCTTTCGGCAAAGTGGGGGCTGCCGATGAAGTAGAGGCCATCTTCGACGATAATGTGGTGATCTGATATAAAATTGTTAATCTGTCATCCTGATGAAAATCTCTATAGATGAGATAACTGTTGTGGTCTAAGAAAAATATATGTGAGTAAATTTTGGTCTATCTATAATGTCATACTATAATTATAATATTCTTTCTAGTACTGATATGAAAATGTCTATTTGTAAATAAACCCACAATTAACCAAGAATCTGTTTTTCCCTTATTAATTTGCATCTATTATTCTGATTAATTTAAATACATTTCTCATGTATTATAACAGTAGCTTAAAAGATTTTATTCAAGTTATCAAACTTTAAATGGTAATGTTAAATTCTACTTCAATAGTAGTCTGCTTGATTATAATAACAGCAAATACATGTGTAAAAAAATTGAATTTAGAATTCTGTTATTGTTTTATTCAAATGTGTTTATAAATATTATTTAATAAGTAATTCTTTTCTACACTTTAAGTTTAAAATCTGTAAATTAATAGTAAGTTAAACTCCCTTTCCTTGTTTTTAGCTTTGTTGCCCTTATATTTTTATTCTGTGAAAAAGTCCACCTTCATTGTTTTTTTTTAAATTGATAACAGAATTCATATGGAGTGAAATTCAATCACACATGTTTTCTTTAAAAATATTAATTCTGTAAGAGATATATGTATGACAAATATAATTTTAAATTAATGTGGATTTAAGATGAAATATGGTGAAATGTGTAGACCTAATCTAAATATACAAATGTAAATAGGACTAAATAGCTAAACAGATGATAGTAAATTTTATAGATTAAAGTTTATTGATGCACTTAAAATAAATTGTTTATTCTGAATTAAGTTAATTGTGAAATTTTATATATTTTAAAGAGAGTTAATAAATTTATGAAGTATTAAGAGAATCCTATTAAGTGAAATATTATTGTTTAGGTAATTAAAAATGTGTCCTATCATCTTGAATCACAGTTTTTCAAATGATTTATAAAAGATGTAATGTACTCAACTATACGATTTCATTGGTCCCTAAATTTTAAAAGTATAAATGTATTCATAAAGTAATGTCATTTTGGTTTTAACTTGCAAATTTTCTGAGTTTTATCCTCTCAAATATGAGAGTTTGTCTCCATTCAGTTATTCAAAATTAGTGTAATTTTCACTGTTTTTCGTCATTATTTATGAATACTTTATGTTTTTGAAATTTAGAAGTATTGGGTGTTTTTCCTTTTTTTAAGGTTATGAAAGATATGAGAATATTGTTACCTCCTTTGAT
The DNA here is from genome assembly GCA_963931845.1 of Maratus michaelseni. Taxonomy (NCBI): domain Eukaryota; kingdom Metazoa; phylum Arthropoda; class Arachnida; order Araneae; family Salticidae; genus Maratus; species Maratus michaelseni. Next base: position 139,870,642 of record OZ007596.1, read on the forward strand.
TTTATTTAAAAGTAAAATTTAAAAGTAAATGAATTTATTTTGCCATTCTCTCCCTTTTCTTATATTTTGTACTGTGTGTGTTAACTTGTACTAAATTTTGGTGCCCCTTCTTAAATCTAATTGCCTGGTGTTTGTAATAAATTTATGGTAACAATATTCAGTTGGTGGTATGTCTTTCTCACCTGGTGTAATGTTAAATTTAAATTCTTGTATAATTGGATTGAAGTTAAATATTATGAAGTGGTAGAATGTAAGATTATAGTCATAAGATGCATTAAAAATAACTTCATAAAAAAATAGTAACTCTTTAATTAGGGAAACACCCAATAAGTATAAAGGGGGGAACAAGGGGCTAATTCCCCCTTATCTATACTAATATATAAAGTAGTAAAGATTGTTTGTTTGTTTGTTTGTTTGTTTGTAGGGGGTAATCTCTGGAACCACTGAAGCGATTTTAAAAGTGATGGTGGCAAATTAATGGTGACAATCCCTGCTCCAACATAGGCTATATTTTATGTCGGTGCCACCACCCCCAGGGGGGTGCAGGAGCGAAAAACGTTCTAAAATTTCGATTTTTTGTGTACTGAAGGAGATAGAAGTATCAAATTTGGTATGGTAGTTACTTATAAGATGTAAATGCTCTCTAAGAACAAATTATAAAAACATTCGCAATTTAAAAGGGTGAGATGAGGAAGAAGCGTTCTAAAAACATTCTAAATTACAATTTCTATGGAATCTCTGAAACTACAGAACCGATTTGAAAAGTGATGGTGGCAAATGGATGGTGACAGTCCCTGCTCCAACATATGCTAAATTTTTTGTCGGTGCCACTGCCCGCAGAGGGTGCAGGAGCGAAAAACGTTCCAAAATTATGATATTTTCAATAATGAAGGAGTTAGGAACTTGACATTTTGTATGGTCGTTACTTACAAGATTTAAATGCTCTATAAGAACAAAATCTAAAAAAATTCGAAATTTAAAAGGCTGAAATAAGCAAAAAATTTTCTAAAAACATTCTAAATTACAATTTGTATGGAATGTCTGGAACTACTAAAGCGATTTCAAAAGTGATGGTGGCAAATGGATGATGACAATCCCTGCTCCAACATAGGCTATATTTTATGTCGGTGCCACTACCCCGAGGGGGGTGCAGAAGCGAAAAACGTTCTAAAATTGCGATTTTTGCGATGCTGAAGGAGCTAGAAACTTCAAGTTCGGCATGATTGTTATTTATAAGATCTAAATGCGCTCTAAGAACAATTTCTAAAGAAAAATGATCTAATGATTCTGCGATTTTTCAACTATTGAATTTCTAAAATTACCAAATTTCACAATAGAGTACCATAGCGAAACCTTCACGCGTAAAAAGATAATGATAAGGGCGACGTGTCCTGACGTGTATATTGACTATAGCACGAGTCACAAATTATAGTATCCTTATTATTCTGTTAAAATATAAAAGTGAATTACGAAATGTCAATATTTTGTTTGATTAAAGGTTCGTTAAGAGAAATTGACCAGCGTAGCGGGCGTAGCTTGCTAGTAAATATATAAAATGATGAAAGATGCCAGAAAAGTAAAATAAATAAAATCCAATCACAATTTGAATAAGAAATGGAGTTTAGATATCAAATCAAATTAAAATGGAATTTGGAGAAATGCATGTGGCCATGTGTAATTATTAATTCAGCAGCACATGTCACATCTCAAATGAAAATGCAATATTTCATAGAATATACTGGCATATTTGCCAAGAATAGTATATTATTGCAAAATATATTGCACTAATGGAAGTAAACAAGGAAAAAACGAGGAAAATTGATAATAATAAAACAAAATTACTCACAAACCATGCATTGTATATGTCACACGATACAAAAACAGCATTTAACTTCATTATATTGAGCACATGAGATTGCAAAAAAGTTATATGACCACTGTTACAGCAATTTAAATTGAGACTTTTATAGATGAAAGAAAATTCATAAACTATTAGAAAAAAACATTAGAATTAAAAACACATAAAACTATAATAAAACCATTTTAAATTTGAGAAAAACAGTAGTTTAAAAGAATTGTATAATTATTATCTAACAAAAAACACAACAGAACATGAACGCCATCGATAACCCAATGAAATATTAATAGATAAAATGATTTGGTTATTCATAAAGCTGCCATCTGTATATTTAAAATAAATATAAATTGCTTCAAATTATATATTTTTTATCCAAAATATATAAATATATATAAAAAACATTATTAAAATTAATTTTAAATAAAGAAATATAGTGATTCGATCTATTTTACCACAACTAAAAATAATAACTATAAAATTTGATATCAATGGTTGCAGTAAATTGATTTGGTGCCCTAATATATGAAAGAAAATTCTTAAAATATTAAACAAAAGTATTAGAAAATAAAACTAAATTAAATTTTGGGACAAACAATTAGCTGAAAGAATTTTAAAATTATCTATCATTAAATTATTTGAAAGAATTGTATAATTATTCATTACTAAATATATAAATATATTTACCACTCACTTAGAGCTATAAAAATATTTTTATTAGCTAAAATGTATAGTAGTTCACAAAGCTATCTTCTTCAACTTATATTTAAAAATAAACAAATATTCAAAGTGCCACAAACAGATCTTTATTTTAACTAACTAAATACATAAAAAATATTAATACCATTAATGAACAAGATAAGACAATAAAGACATATTTATCATTTATTATCTTAAATAACTGTAAAAATAATGTTCATAATTAATAAACAATTTTAACATTAACTTACAACAACTATTTCAATATCAAATATATTTTAATCTAAATGTAGTTAAATAACCCAATTCCTATGTATGATTTAAGTATTAAGATAATAAAAATAAGTATTAAAATAATAAGTATAAATTATTTAAGTATTGAAATTATAAAATTCTCAATTTATTTTAATTGATCACTCATGAAACAATAACTTTAAAATAATAAAATATATTGAATAATTAGTTATTTCTAGAAATTATATTGCAATGACTACAGTGTTACATATATATTTTTTTTTTTATTTTTTTAAATATTAATATATATAAATAAATATATACAGGGTGATTATATTTAAAGTCCCGTTTTCAAAATGCTGTAAAAAAAGGAACCAGTGTCAGAATGACTTCAAATTTCTACTGAATATACTGGAAAAAGGGGGAAACGGTATGGCATAAGAAAGGAAAAGTTCCAAAGTGTATCAATAGATGGCGCTGTAAGCGGCATAACGAAAGTGGATTCTCTACAAGTGACATTTTTAATCGAAATACGACGGTTTTGGCATGAGTTGCACAGTAAACCAATCTTACTGTTCAATGCGCATGAGTGTTTCGGTTGTTTGACGGAAAAAATGACTTCCATAACAGTCAACAGTTGTAGTACTGTAAGTGGAAAGCCCATCCACAAGGCAAGTTCGTACCACGTTGGATGGGAAAAATCGGTTTTTAATTGTCCTTGGGCCAAAAACCGCATAAAAATCACATAATGATTCGGTTTTTAATTGCGCATGAGTCCCTTTTAGTATGCCGCTTACAGCGCCATCTATTGATACACTTTGAAACATTTCTTTTCTTATGCCGTACTGTTTTCCCCTTCTTCTAGTATATTCAGTTCAAATTTGAAGTCATTCTGACCAGTGGTTCTTTTTTTTTACAGCACTTTGAAAGTGGGACATTAATTGTAATCACCCTGTATATATAAGCCAACATCCTCGATCTCAACCTCCTCTAATCATTATATTTTTTGTATATAAACACCAAATAAGTTATGTATAAACATCCAAGAATCAATTAAATGAATTGATGATTGAATTTACCGTGTAATTAGGATACCCATTTAGTTTTGCTTGATTACATATAAATTTAATATTTTTGTTTTTATTTATGTCAGAACATAAATATTTTATTCTGTGTAGGTAATTGAGTATTATATTTTTATAAACTGATTTATGTAAGCATGAAGCATAATTCGTAACAATATTTCCATTAAATGGAAAGCCAAATCTTTTGTCGTAAATGTCAAAAAGTAATTAATTATTATTATTGATAGTAATTTTTAAATCAAGGAAATTTATATTATTATTAATCATATCGTTTTGACTTAATGTAAACTGATTGGGATATAAATTAAGTAACGATGTGATATTAGAGATGTTGAAATAAAAAATAATAATATCATCTATATATCAATTAAAAAAACAAAAAAAAAGAAACATAATTATTGTTATTAACTAATGGATTCCTTTCATAGTAGTCGAACCTCGTTAATGCGAACACTCAAGGGGAACCTTTTTTTGTTCGTGTTAAAAGTAGTTCGTGTTATCCGAACTTAAATACATTACATACAACTGGACGGGACAATCGGAAACAGTTCGTGCTAAAAGTAATTCGCGTTAAGAGTGTTCGTGTTAACGAGGTTTGACTGTATAATATAAATATAGATCAGAGAGAATGCTGGAAGTCGCTCCTCCTTGGGGAATTCCCTGGCATTTTTGATAAATTATATTATTATAAATAATACTAGGGGGATCAGCCCCCTACTCGCTTACGCTCACCAACCCCCCGTGAATTGCAAAGCAATTCACATTGAGACCGCTACGCGGTCACACCTCGCTTCGCTTGCTCGCCCCTTTTTTTCAGCAATCCTAGCCGGAATAAGCTCTACCATAAAACATTTGAACATATGAAATTGACAAACTTTTTTAATGTAAAAAGTAATTCTCCGTTGAAAATACAACTGAAAAGGCATTTAGTTGGCGCTACCAATGGGCATATAAATCATTTAAATACTATGAAAAAAGGATCTTTTGTACAGCACGACTTAAATTCATTAGAGAAAAAAAACTGCGTGATAGGAAGATGGTTTATATATGTCATCAATCATTGTTTAAATTTCGTTCGACATTTTATTGTTCTAAGTGATTATAGATTTTTACAAAAGAAATTATTTTTTACTTCATCAATATAGCAACAGATGGCGGCAGGTGCAATCTAGACAGTTGGTTTTTTTTTCTCCGACTTTTGAGTGAATGGAATTCGTAAATGAATTCTAAATAAGAGTTGAGAATTCATTTGAAATTAACGATATTGCTCATAATTAAAAAGAGGAATCATCTCAGACGCTTTGGATTACGTACATGTTATTTTATTTTTAATAATTGCTAGTTTGGGTTTCATTCTATGGTTTCACTGCTCTCACACTGACCGCCATATTGGAGGCAGAGGTGATCTAACACAATCTAGTCTGTTCATTGGTCTGAGCTCTGGAAACTACGGTTGTTGCCAAACCATAAGTTACAAATTCAGCCCTATTTTTGCGCCACGTAAGACAAATATATATATACAGATAATTATGATGCAAAGTAAAGTTTAATAATTTTTTTAAATAACTAACAGAAATATAATCTTTTAAATTGAATTGAGATGTATATTTTTGTGTAAATAAATAATATTAAAATTATTAAATAAATCATTAAAATCAAATGTTTTGGTGGATTTTACAGAATTTATATTTTGTAATTTATATATAAGCTGAAAACTATTTTTAAACAATGTTTATTATCATGTTTAATCGTTATATTATATATCTGAGTGAGTATATTTAGAAGTAAATTGCTAGCAGCATTATTATATGCACATAATATTAACGGTACGAAATTTAATTGGATTTTTATGAAATTTTGGAATAATAACAATATAAGGATAATTTAAATTTTTACATTTAATTTTTAATAATTTGTGAAAATTTAATAATTTTCGATTATCAATTTCAATTTTTAATGAAGTTTTATTTAAAATATTACTTGTGTTAGTAGAATTGTGAATTAAGTGTATATAGTGTTCTTTTGGTGATTTATCTACAAAAGTGAAACAAATTTATTTTGCAGTTCTTTTGTATGGTTGTGAAATATGTTGAGTATTATTTATAATTCCATTTTTGAATATATATATGAGAGAGTTAATAAAGATAGAATATTACCATTTCAATGCAGAATTATTTAAATGAAAACATGTGCTGTAAGAATTTCAATATCTCCAAGTTCTGATATGTTTTTCTTTAACAAGTACATTTCCTTGTGACTCGTCTGTTATAAAAACAAAGCACAGTTTTTATATTAAAAAAAAAAATTCTTCGATTTAATAAAGGAAGGACATAAATATTTCTTTGCTGAATTATACTATAAATGGTCCCGAAGATACGATAATCATATTATGATATTTAAATCATCTGGAAATTGATTCCGCAAACAATCTGCAAAATTTATCAATTTGGCAACATGATAAGAAAACTTTCTAACTTCAATTTCGATTATGGAGTTTTCAATTTTTTAACAAATAACAACTTGTCAAACCATTTCTCCAATTTCATGCAGTAAATTCACACATATGTTAACATCACCAACATCTGAATATTCGAATTCTATAAAATGTGGGAATTGACCTCCCTAGGGCGGCTATTTTAACGTTGTAAAAAAAAAAATTAAGCACCGAACTTAAAAAAAAAATAATAATAAATAAAAAATGGAATAGGCTTCTAAAAATAAAATATGGAAAAAAGAAAATTGAATAAAAAAAAAGGCCGTAGCCAAATAAAAATATCTTCCGTGAAGGAAGCAAGATGGAGATTAAGAAGAAAAAAAAATCTATAACTTCCTCAAATAAATTTCAATCGATGAGAAACTTACATATGTTTCTCATCTGCTCCAATGTTTCCACGTCAACACCCCGGACTAGCTGATGCTTTTTCAGTTTCTCTAACACATCACCACCTTCTCTTTGAAAAAGAAACCGTTAAAGTTCAATTTCGAATCATGTGAGTCTTGTTGGTGTGGAGGAAGTTAAAAACGTAATAGTGAAAATCCCTCAGTCCCTTACTCTTCTTAGGAACACATATTTCCACCTCGGGGATAGATTCTAAATTCGCGCTTGAACAGAATTCCATTTGCATATATATTTATACATACACACACGACAGTATGCTTCAAATTTGTCTTTTCCCTGGACACTTATAAATTCTAGTTGAAAAGCTGAAATATCCCTGGCGGGGATTTTTTTCGCTTTTTTCTTTTATTTACATTGGTAAAACCTGTACGAGTTTTCGCCAGAAAGAGGTTGTATTCCCCCATCATCTTCGATAATTTTCGCGACTTGTTCATCTATCTTTCCTCTCTTCACTTTACTTTTCCCCAGATGTTGTCTGCTCGAATGAATACATTCCGAATTAAATTCTGTGGAGAATTTTCGAAAAATCTTGCACGAACGTGTCAAGTAATGATAATAAGTATAATGATAGAAATTTGGAGATGTGTGTAAGAGGATAGATGTAAAAAATAAAAGGGAAAAAATATGTTTTTCAAAAGTCTCGACGTGTGTTTTCATATTCGGTTCTAAGAAGGTTGAAGGGAATGTATAATCGTAAAATGATCTTGTGGTTACAGTTATAAATAAATAAATGAAGTCTGTTGCAAGAGGGGCTTTTGAATATGAAATAAAATATCTTATAAAAGAAAGTATCATATGAAGAGAACGACTTCGAAAAAGATGTCAAACAGAGCATCTATTAGACTTCAAAGAGTGCATTGTAAACACTTAGGAAAATTCACCGAGTATGCTTAAAAATGAAGTGCAATATAAATTTATTTCGCTGCTTAAAGGGTAAAAGAGAACTAATTTGGCATGCACAATAGTGGCAGTTTGACACGTGTAGATTGTGCTTTAAAACGTTTTGGAAAAAAAGAGAAAAGTATTGAATTTTTTTTTCTGTAAATAGTATTAATAAGCATATTTAAACATCTTAAAACGATATGTATCACAAAAAGTAATAATATGAAGTTTTAAAAGAATAAAATTATACTTAGATTTAAATTAAAATACATAATTCAAATGACTTTGAGCTGTCGCATTTGTTTAAACAACAGCTTTGCAACCTTATTGAGGTATTTGTATATTGAACACACACGCACTTTATATTTAAATTTTTGGCATGGCGTAAAATGTGCTAAATAAAATGCCTTTTTTTTTTTTTTTTTTTTTTTTTTTTTTTTAAAGTTACCAAACCCTATTTTGTAAAAATATTAAATAAACTTAATTTATAATATAAAGCAGTCGCTGTTACGAAATAGAATAAGTAGGAATATCATGCAAAATAGACAGAACTAAAAAAACAAAGTACTGCGATTCTAATAGGATGTAAGGAGTACTTTTAGTTTATAAAATTGTTTTTATACATCTTGGCGTGGACCCATGCAAATCTTTTTTGCGAAGTAGTATGCTGCACTACATTCCTCCTGTAAAACTTTTCTAATTCCGTGAGATATTCGGAAGGAGAATGCAACTTATCTCATTCTGTTTTTGACACCAACGAAAGAGTCTCAGAGAAGTCTGGATCTGACAAATGTGCAGACTGTCGGAGGAATGTGAAATTATTATCACACTGTTATCTTGATTAAATAGTATGTAATTACTGTGAATTATGTAATAGTATGTAATTACTGTAATTACAGGCTTATCGTCAATAAGTATGCAATTCTCTGAAAAATAAATAAATAACAGTAAAAAGGTCTGTGCAGTTGAACATATATGACCACTCAAAATTATTGCTTAATCACTGCAATAATTCACTATTCTATTTTCTGCTTTCTGCGAACGAAAATATGCTTATTTTTGCTTTGGGAGGAGCTCTAATTTCAAAATTTTCCTTTTCTTCTGTGCTAGAGCAATAGCACACCTTCTCTTAAAAGGTTTTTTTTTTTATTAACGGTAACAGGGGAAGTGAGTAAAAGAGTATTTTGTTTTTTATAAAATTATTACACTCTTTATTTTTTTTTTTTTTTGTATTTATATATATTTTTTTCTTTTTAGTGTTTAAAATATTTTGTCGTTGTAGTTGCACATGTTCCCCAGTGTGGTTCGGCTTAACTATTATTTATGTAATCATAAAGATTATTTTGCGATTTATCACATGCGCCCTGCTAACGGCGAAAAATTCCTTAAAATTAATTTATTATTAAGCTTAGAAAATATTACAATGCTGTATTGTCATCGGAAACACATCTGTGTACGTAATTCTTGTAATTCTAGCATATCAGGAAGGGAGTGAAAAATCGATTACCCAAATTCCATCTTTACATACATGAACCAAGTTAAGTTAAATAAAAGGTTGTAAAAAGTAAACCATAAGAGGGAACGTGTGATCTCATAAACCGCATTAATTTGTGGAGTTTACAAGAGGAAAAAGAAAAAAACTAAGTTTACAAAGAAATTTTAGCACAGAAGAATTTCTAAAATATAGTGTCTCATTCATCAAAAAAATCTCAGTATGCTTAGTTGATACAGTGCACTGTCACAAGCCGCACCTCCCCATTTACGGGTTGATGATCATAGCATCATTAAAATAATTGCCAATTTATAAAATTGGTTACATTAATGGATTTTCAAAAAATAAGAATCATGTACTCATTTCATGTAATGGATTATGATATTCATCTTCAGTTAAAATTGTAAAACTATTTAAAACTTTTAAATATTTTTTTTCTTTCTTAAAATGAAAAAAAAAGTTATTACAACTTGCATCACATCAAAAAAAATATCGTAAAACATTATAATCCTTTGAGTCATAAAATATTTTGACACTCTCTTTTCAAAAAACACTACCCCTGAAAACAAACCTTTATTCGTCTTACACAGTTGCATTTTCAGAGAAACGTGCCTGATACATATTTAAAACACTGAGTTTTGTGCCTGCCGTCGTAAATTTACGAGTTTCAGGCTTTTGTTGCAACAGATGTTTCAAATGGCTGACTGCTTAAAACAGGCACTCCTCAACTCGTCGTAAATCGCCTTCTAAAAATAATGTGATATTAACCCGCCTCCTACCAATTTCTTGTCTCCGTTCATATGCAAAAGGCGAGAGTTTGGCTTGTGTTTTGGAAGAAATATTATGCACCAACAGTCTATAAAGTTTTCTACAACATGTGTTGTGTAAATGAAGTTATTGTTGTAACACAAGGATCAAGTTGATGTGAACTGGGGGCAGCCTTTGTCGAACACGTGTTGTCGGTTGCTATAACTGGTGTACTTTACACGCACACCCCCTCCAAATGCAAATTAACTACACGAGGGCGAAATAGAAGCCAAATCGCTTACACGATCTTTTAACAGATTGGGTATGTGTGTATCGATAGTGGGGGTGAGACGTGAATGATTGGCCTCAGGGGTGATCGTGATTTTGACGTCTTTGTTATGACCGGACCCTTTAATAGAAGGTTAAATAGCCTATTCGAATGTCAGCAACAGAAGAATTAACAACTCCCCCCCCTCCCTTATCAGATGTTTCGAAATATAAATTTAATCTTGAATATAAATAGGCTATTTATGTGTCACTAAAAAACGATTACATTACTAACAGAAATATATATAGTAGCTGTCATGTTAAAAGGTATATATTTTAAGAAGAGCTGAAATTTACTAGTCTAAGCTTCTTTTAAAAATAAGTAACTAACTATTAAAGAGTTAAATTAGCCGTTAAAAATTATTATCCAGAAAAAAGAGGAAAATTAGGATAAATTATGTGTTATGCAAGCGTGTAAATGGTTACGATACAGAAAATTAAAATTTTCAGAATATTTTTTAAACAGAAAAAAAATTAATGTTGTTTTTTATTTAACTCTTAGACTATCAACAGTGCACCTGTGTACCAGCCGGTGCAAAAAATGGTATTCGAATTTCAAAAATAAGCATGCGCCATTTCAACCGCTTCACGAATTCACACGTTCATGAATAAATATGTGGCATGTTGTCTTAATTTATGAGTGTTATTAATGTTTTTCCATGTTCTCTAACGCACAACTTTTTTGTATAAATTAAAAAGTAATATTCATCCATACATGATTGAAATTTTCAAGTAATCATATTTAGATGATGCAAAAGAATTGAACAGCAAGTTTTCCTCCACAAATCTACTACTAGATATTTTGTTATACTTGGCTGTTTTGTTATGATGTCTGATGTTCATACGTTAACTTTTGTCATATTCCCTTCCCCCACAACACCCCTTGTGAAAATCAGTTTCAAACATTAACTGTAAAAACATTTTCCATAACGGATAAAAATTATATTCTAAGCGTGACAGAAAGTATAGAGAGGAATCAATCTCATCTTAATATAATTTATTTTTCTGTCATGACCACATTTTTATACTTGCTATCCTTTACCAAAAATTCACTTCAGAACTTGAATTGAAAACCGCTGTTTTATTCTCTGAAACTAGAAAGAAGCTATCTGAAAATTTTATGCATTTACAATTTAAGGAGGAAAAGGAATTCCTGATATGTTAGAAAGAAGCGATTATGATAACCTATATTTCACTGGTTAGAGACAAATCCAAAGTATGAAAATGCTAATTTTATTGCATAGCTGACAAAACTTTCAATTTTGAGTACACAGAAAAAAATAAAACCCAATTTGGGTCGAAAGATTCTTGGGTATGTGCCCAAATTGGGTCAGGCCTATTTTGGTTACCACTGTGTATCCATTTTGGGCACTGTTAAATACCCATTTTCAAAAAAAAAAAAAAAAAAAATTAAAATTTTTTAAATTTTTTTTTTGAAAATGGGTATTTAACAGTGCCCAAAATGGATACACAGTGGTAACCAAAATAGGCATGACCCAATTTGGGCACATACCCAAGAATCTTTCAGCCCAAATTGGGTTTTATTTTTTTCTGTGCACCACTATTTTCGAATAGAAATTTTTGCCTTATTTAATTGCAAATTTCCATTATTAAATAAAGGAATATTTCTATTCAGAAATAGTGGTGCTAAAAAATTTTAAGGTTTAGACTACATAATATATATGTATATGTATATATAAAACAATGCTCTTTCTTGTCCCATGAATCAGTATTGTATGCCACGAGCATTTTTCATAGTTCAATATCTCTCCCTACCACATGTCGTTTTTGTTATTACAAGCCATGTTTCTTTTTTGCTTCCAGATGCAAATTAACCATTGTGTGAGAGTCGACGCTTATATTGCTTGTTACGGGGAGATGGGAAGGGAGAGATTATATGTTTTATGGGGTTAATAATTCAGACTGCTTTGTCAAGATCTGGTGTATTAACAGGCGATTATATTATGAACAGCTTTAAGGGATAAAGATAAAAAGAGATTTTAAATTATTTTTGAGAGCTATATCTTACACGGTAAAATCATATATTCGCCGTCTACAGGGGAATATAAGTATCATGTATATTTAGTCAAATGCGATAAAAACTAAATATTGGTATTCATTTATTAAGGTTTTAATCCACTTGATAATACTGAGGGAAAAAAATCTAATTAAAATTGGGAATGATATTCGAATCTGTTACAAAACTTAATCACAAAAGTAAGTATGCAAAATATTTGATATTTCTTCAAGAAAACAAAAATAATCTAAGATTTTGTTACTTTCAACGTTTTATTTCAATAACTGCATATTTTAACTTTATTTTAAAACAAAAATATCATAAAATATAAATGTGTGAAATGACAAATGATTAAAAGATTTTGTTGTGTACATCTATTTCACGTTTTCAATTTTAATGACATGAAAATCATTGCACAAAGTTAATCCTTTACTTCTGTTAACGGTCTCACAGCACGCTGCTTTTTTCAGTCTTCAGAGTTTAACTTGTAACTTCCAGTTTAACGTGTAACTTTCAGTTTAACTATAGATACTAGCGATTTTTTTTTCGTTTAGAGTTTTAATATTATCGCTAAAGACTTTTTAAAAGGTAAATTTTAGTCATAATATGGTCCTGTAGAAAAAGTTTAGTACAGAAACTGTATCCTATGAGTTAATCGAGCCTTTTATTCAACTTTCGATCTAGTGGCCTCAGAGAACGCTCATAGTAATCATGCGACAATTTGTGTCATAGTAGTTAAGGGAGAATATGAAAAGAGAAACAAGGAAGGTAAAATTGATAATTTTTACAAATTTATTTTGCAAAAACCAAATATTAGCAATTTCTCTGCTGGGCGTTTGGCATGAGTTACATTTTTTTGCTATTTTTATATTAATGCCATTAGGATCACTAAATTTTGAGTAGCAGAAAATCATAACAAAGTTATTTAATCTTGCTTTTTATTTTTTACTTTTTCACTAGAAATTTGACCTAAGAAATGAGCACAAACTGCATTTTTTCTCCCAATATTAAGAAATAAACTTAGAAAATATATTTAAAAAAACAATATTTTAAACTTTTATTTGTAATATGAAAAAATAAGTTAATAAAATGCAAATTTTAAAATAAGGATATCAGAATTCTCTGACTGGCTTCGACAGGAAAATTGGCAAAAAACTGTTTTCCTGATTCAATATTTCATCGATGAGCCCCTCATCGGATATAAATTTTATAGTATTACTATCTCGATACTTGAAGCATTCGCAAACAGCATTTCGTGCACCTGCCGATTAATTCAGCCTTTATAGAGTAGTCCTTTTCTTTCTTATTTTTCTTTTTTCTTTTTTTTTTTTTTATTAGAGACATATGAGGGGGTTAGAATGCCAGTGGAGTAAGTCAATATTTAGTAATTTGAGAAATGAAGTGTTTTGTGAAACTTGTCGTATTGCTGTTGCATTAAGTGGCCCAACTTGTTTTGTCTGCTAGCGACTCCCTGAGTGAACTATGACTTATTTGATTGTCTCACTGAACAGAAATTAATATACGTTAAGTAAAAATATGGTTATCTAGATTTTTCAAATTTTTGACTTAGTCCACTGTTATTCTAACCCCCTCATATAATTTTAATACGTTTCATTAGAAATCTTTCTTTATATTTTCTTTCTAAATTATGTACTATTCTAAAATGTGCAACTAATAATTCTAAACTATGCTTGTTATTATTTTTTCTCAATTAATTCATAAAAAACTTTTGTGCTTTTTGAAAATCAATGACAGGAGTGGGGGGTGGGATAAATATTTTTTACTGGCGACCAGAATCATCTGTTGGCTACCAGATTTTATGAAATTTGTAAAGCCCTGGTTGTAAGGAGGTTGGTTGGTTGTATAAAGTTTAATGGCACAAAGTCCACATTTGGACATGCTGTGCCAAACAAGAGTTTAAAAAAATAATAAAGATGTAAAGTAAAGAAAAAGTAACTTAGATAAAAGGTAACAAATATACAAAGTTTATATATATATATATATATATATATATATATGTCAGATGTATGTCAGATTATATGTATATATGTCAGATTAACATGACAAACTTATCTGAATGGGGTACCCATCCAGATTAATAATTACAGAACCACATGATATTAAAAGGTAAGTTAGAACAATACTATAAAAAAATTGATGATAAATATAAGATGCGAAAAATGCTAAATATGATGATAAAATTCTTCCTGTTATATAAACAGGAAAATATTCTCATTGGGATTTTCTCCAAAGTCTTTGCAATTAAAATCCTTAAAATTCGTACAAGCTGTAAAAGTAATGATTAAAAACAAAGTATACAATGTCCAAATAATGCAGTATAAAAACAAATTTATTTGAAACACAGATTATTTTTAAAAATGTAAAATCACATTGGCTCAAACTCTTCAAAAACAGTATTTCCTTCATCTGAGTCCGAGTCATAACTGTGAATCTGATTCCATAGCCTCTTCCACATAGTAACGCAGCTGTTTGGAATCCTTCATATTAGCAAGAAATCTGTCAAGACTTGATTTCTTGTTTTTCTTCTTTACAGTTTTCCACTGTGAAGAGGCTTCAGTTGAGATTTTTCTTTTTTCTGTCTCAGCACATTTTTTTGCCTTTCTTTCTGGATAGGGGAAACATCAGGTTTTTGCAATTTGTCTGCAAAAGGACCAGAAGTTTGCTCTGACTCATGTTCAGTTGGCATTTTAGATTGATTTGAAGGTTTTTTGTGACCGACGATTAGGATATTCTATTGTAACAGGTTCTGATGATGGTGGCCAAAGTTCTAGTGCAGGCGTAATTCCCCAACTTGTGGCAGATTGCACATCACGAGATTTTTTTTCTTTATATTGCTGGATGGTAATGTCCCAGGTGAATCATTTGGTGGAAAAGAGAAATCAGTTTGGTGGTTATGTGCCTTATGGATTTTAATTGATGCTTGAGTAAACTAGAGTAAGAAACCCCGACAGATGAAATTCTGGATTCAACAAGTTTGCGAGCTTCAGGATAAGAAAGTTTCTGGGTAATTTTAAGAGCTAGTATTTTTTTTCGCGTATTCAGTTTGGACAACAGCAAGAGTATGCTCCATGGTCACCCTTGCAGTTTGCACAGCATTCCGAATTATAACAAGATGTACCGTCATGTTCGACTCAGCAGAACGTACGCAGGTAACAGACCACAACAGGTAGTTGTATAGCCCTAATTCTGGCATTTAAAACATAGGAGAGGGTTAGGAATGTAGGGCGGGATAGGACAGCTCAGTTAGACAGCTTTAATTCTGGTTGGTAAAGGTGAGCTATTGAAAGTCAAAATAATGTGCTTTGTAAGGAAGCACTTGCTCATTCCGACGGATAGTAATACGGCGTATATCTATGACATTTTGATCTTTTTAATTTTGTAGAAGTTCTTCTTTTGTAGAAAATAAAAGTTCTGTTGTAAATTTCCAACTGGACGGAAAATGTCCGGGCCAGGATTCGAACCTGGGATCGCCTGGCTGAAGCCGCCACGCTCTACCACTGAGCTATCCCGGTCGAATCTGGAGGGCATAATTCATCCAGTTAACCTTATTGATCAAAGCATCTGGTCTGATATTTTAATCAGCTCAACAGAAAAGATCGCAGGTAATGGAACTCCAGACTTTTTTCGTCCAGTTGGAAATTTACAACTTGTATGATTACTTTACCAATTTTTGAAATAATTGTGTTAAAAAATAATCCAATAAAAGTTCTGGTTCAGATATTACACCACGGCTTGTATTTAGAGTTTGATATACCTGAGCAGAAACAGAAAAAGAACCTTTGGTTGCGCAATTTGAGAGAATTTGTGACTGTTTGACTGAAGAAACCTCAACAAGTAAATCCCCGTACTGCAGTTTTTTAAGTGAGTAACAATTTCTTAAAACAGAGTGAAATGTTTTTGAGTTAAGAAAGAGTGAAGTTCTCTTAAAAGAACTATCAGACAGACTATCAGACAGAGTGCAAGTCAGCTGACCAGCCGATTGATGCATACGGGAACAATATGCATTTCCCGTATACCTAAAACAGAGGCCAAAGCAGTGT
Source organism: Maratus michaelseni (assembly GCA_963931845.1). Taxonomy (NCBI): domain Eukaryota; kingdom Metazoa; phylum Arthropoda; class Arachnida; order Araneae; family Salticidae; genus Maratus; species Maratus michaelseni. Next base: position 139,886,940 of record OZ007596.1, read on the forward strand.
GTTGGTTTTCCTCAACTGCGCGGATCTACAGGGATACGGGTTGCCACGCACGACGAACAAGTGGATGGTTTACAGTTCTCCATTTGTCAAGATAGACAGGATGATATCAACTTATGTAGAAATGCCCTCACCTCAGAAGAGAAAACCAGAATGAGGGTAAAACAAAGAGGAAAGAATAGACAAGAGAAGGGAGAGGAAAAAGAAAAGAGAAAGATCGCTCAGGTGCCCGGGGTTGCGAAGCCCGTGAATACCTGAAGAAGGTATCCCCCTGGAGAACCTGCTTGTAAGGATAGTATTATTTTTTATGTTTTGTTTCTTAGCCCTTAACAGACGTTGGGAAATTTTTTAATTTTTAAGCGCAACTGGCGTCATGGTGTCATTTACCCAGCTAATAAGTATTATAATTGATTAAAAAATTGAATTTTTATAAAAACATCAGTATTGTTACATGACTGCATTTTTCAATTGAATAACTCGGTAAGTATATCGCTTATATACTTTATTTATACCTGAATCTTACTGATTGATGAAGAAATTACATGAGTAGAAAAATTACGTGGGGACTAAATAGCATCACAAACCCAGTTAAGGACTAGTTTCTCGATCTAAGAATTTCCATAATTGCGCAGAGAGATTAATAATAGGTAACTGTGAAAATTCTTAGACTGTTTTTGAGCATGATGTATGGAAGCCACTACTGTACTTCTCAAGCAGTAAATTTTGGACCATTATCTTGCTGAAAGATGCAAATTCTCCCAAGTAGCAATACAGAGGCTTGTACTGTCTTCGTTATGTGGTGGATTGAAGAATCCAATAGGTCTTTAATTATTTTAGTTGAAGTCGATGGAAATTTTGGCTTTCTCCAAAAGGGGAAATACAAAAATAGTTTAAGCAGTTTTAAAACAGCAATGATAATATTCTTTCAAAGAAAATTCAAAGTTCTGGTGTAAAATGATCTATTCATGAAAAATCAACGGAAGAGTCTTCATTAAAGTTTATGAACCATGTCAGGTGTTCTCCATCCATCACCAAGGCCACGAGAAAAACCATTAAACATTTAAAACACAATGAAAAGATGACACTAATAAAAAACATAGCAATTACATATTATGGTATTATATGAACTAACTCAATGGATTATATAAACACGAATAACAGTTATTACACAATAATAATACAATAAGTAAAATATTAACATTGTTCTTAATAAATATCTGAACTGAACATTATTGGTATGAAAAATAATTGACTGTTATTACTATTTACATTACATGAAGATAATACTAGTAATTTTATTCTAAAAAAGACATTCATTTAGTCAGCATAAAGAGGATTTTGACTGAGACAGTCCACATTTGAGTTTTCTTCCCTATTTTATGCTCTGTTGTGTAGTTATAGGCTTGCACTGCCAATGCCCAACGAAGCAATTGCGGGTTGTTTTACTGTATTTTTCTTTAATCACACAAATGGAAAGTCGTCGGTTTGAATATGAAATCCAGTTTGCCCATCAACATATCCTTTAAAAATTTTAATGCCATATAATATTATCGCGCATTCTTTTTCTGTTGTTGAATATATTTTTTCTGTTGTTGTACACTTTTTACGAAGGAATAATATGGGATATTTTTTATATTGATTATTGTCCTGTGGTAATACAATTCTATACCCCCAAATCTGATGCATTGGTTTGCAATATAAAATGTTTAGGAAAAATTGGAGCGTGCAACATTGACTTACTCGTGAGTTTCATCTTAAGCAACTCAAAAGATTTGGCGCATTCCTCATTCCACTCAATTTTCTCTTTTTTATGTTTTCCTTTTAACAAGTTGGTTAACGGTGCAATCATTGCCGAAAACATGGATTTGTATTGCCGGTGATACCCCACTATCAGAAAAAAGCCCTAATCTCAGTTTTAGTAGTTGGTATCGGAAAGGTCTGGATAGCTTTAATTTTTAGTTCTGTTGTTGACCATTTCCGATGCCCTACTACATGTCCTAAATATTGCACCTCCTCTCGGAGAAATTTAAACTTAGATGGTTTAATTGTTAAGTTTGCTTGGTTTATTCATTCTAAAATGTCTTGCAAACTCTTTAAATGCCACCCCCACGTTTGATAAAATATGACAGTGTCATCAAAATAAGGAATGGCCAGCCCCAACAACAAGAGATATCGGCTAAATTTTGGCCTTTCATAAAAACCGCCGGTAAATGAGCAGTAGTCATATGGTGAGATTCCCACAATATCAACTTGACAAAAACTAGCGAATTCTCTAGTTAATGTCTAAAATAAATGTCGGCAGGAAATCAGATTAATGTTGGAAATCAATTAACTGGCAAAATTTCCCAAGTATGAGATCGGCCAGTAATCCTGAATTGACTAAACTTGAATTTCTTTCAGGGAGCGTATTGTTTATCTCCTCATTAATCCTTCTCCTCGCCATGATGACATGAGGAGTGTGTCACATGATTGAAACCCACCAACGAGCTGCAAGATGTTATCTCACAAACTCTTTCAAAATGCTTTTTCATGTTCCAAGAGTTTATCAGTTTTAAACGGACAGTTGAATGGAGTACAGGTAGAAAAAATACTTTCGAGGAAATGTTCGTTTGGTGAGAATAAAAATTGTTTGATCACAAATCAGTAAACATTAATGTCTTAAAAATTTACAGATGGCATGATAAATAGTGCAAAAGAAATTTAACAATTTAAAAGCAGTTTATTTATATTTATGTATAGACATTCATAATTAAAAATATATTTTGATATATGAAACTTAATAAAGTGAATTTACATATATGAAATAACTGGTTAGAAAGACTTTGTTGATTTAGATAAATAAATTGAAATATATCAGATAATATTCGAAATTTAGACTATTACAAAAAACAAACTAATTTGCTCTAAATGTATTTTGTTAATTATGAATTAAAAATTTCTGAGTTAAACAGTAATTTTTTGGGAAATTATTCAAGCAAAATTGTTTTCATTAAGAAAACAGAAAGCTATAACCGTAAATAAATAAAAGATGCCATTTTAATAAAAAGTTTGGAAAAGTTTTGAAATTTTTTCTAAATGTTAAAATATAAATGGTCTTATAAAGAAGTATATCATCTTTTTCTTCAGTTAGTGAGGAATTTAATTTTGTGGTTTTTTAAAAGTAAAGAAAAAAAATATTGAACAAAGCATTCTTTAAAATAATTATTTAGATATTAAAGAAAGAATAAATCACATTTTTTCATACATAACCATATAATAGTAGTAGTTTTAAAGAATAGGATTTTCACAGCTAGGAACAAATTTAAGTGAGTATATTTTTAATTGTAACTTGTAAAAGGTGTATAATTAAACTGAATTTGTTTCAATTCAAATAATAAATATTGTTAACCCTCTGACTGACACGCCCGTGTAAATACGTTCACTAAACTTCAGGTTTCACTGCAATACAATCATTATTTAAATTAATATAATTCTTCAGATGTAATGAAGTTTTAATTCATTGAGTAATGATTAATACTCTCAAGGATTACATTCATATATATAATTAATTTTTTTATATAATTTCGGAATAATCATCTTTTTTTAGCATTTAAAATAAAATACCGAGAAAGCAGCATTACAATTTTGCCCTTTTGCTGGATAGTCAGAGGGTTTTAAAGGGGAATATTTTGAACCGTAAGATACAAAAATGTTTATGGGTTATTGAGACTGTAACTAGTTATAACGTAAGAAATTTGTTTTATTTAACGTTTAAATATTGCTGTTAAATGATTTTGCAAAGAAAATTACAATTAATTACAATTTAAATTAAAATTGCAGTTAATTATTCTTTGTAAGATGCAAAAATATTTATATATGAATAGTATAAGTAAGTAATAAGTAACAACGCAATTTTTAACTTAAAATGTAATGTTAATTCCATCTTACAATGAAGAATTTATTGTAATTTAAATTTAAATTGTAATTAGATCTAATTTTTAATGCAAACTCACTTAACCGCAATATTTAAACTTTAAACTAAAACGCATTTTTTACAACTTTTTAATTAGTGATATAATTGATATGTAAATATTTTTGCATCTTATAGTGGAAAATATTTTCGATTAGCAATATTTATTTTTTGAATTAAAACAAACTATTTTTACGTTTTAAATACTATTTTTGTATGTTACACATTTTCCTATATGATATCATTAGCTAATCGGCAAAAGATCATATCATATCCCAGTACACTCGGCAAAAGATTACCAAGTGACCAAATGATCGAAAACTAATCGAAAAGGGCTTCAAAATTGATTTGATAGTAGTCGGGATGCCTTCATAGCCGACATCGGAGAGTGAGGTCGTCAGGACAAAAAAGTCGTCAGGTTAGGACGTTTGGCCGAAGTTCGGCGTAGAATTATTTACTGTTTCGGAATCTTCGCACCCATTCAGAATTTCGATTATTATTTTATTAAAATAGTACGGGGCATTTTTTAGACCAAATGGTATTCGCAGAGGTCTATATACACTAAAACTTGTACCAAAAGGGGCTATTTTCTAGGCACTTTCGCTCAAGAGTATTTGCCATTACCCCTTAGTCAAGTCTATCAAAGTGCAAGTAATTTTTGGAGATTGTTATATTTTTGTGAAAATCAATTCTTCAATTACTGTAATGCAGAAAATATTTGAAGACTTGGTAAGCAGGCTTGTACAATTTTGGTACACATCTTACGGTCTAATAAAATTACTTCTTCTATAAAGTAATATAATTTAATGGATAGAAAAATATTTTAAATATGTTTCATCTACTAGAAAACATTCTCTGATGGTACTGGCATAGATAGAGATACAATTGTCTCACAGTCACTACACATAGAATACAATTGTATCACATTCAGACGCTTAAGTGTCTGCATTTCTAAATGTCTTGATTTCAGACATATTACCAGTATTCAGACATTTTTCTCCGTTCATTTATACCATCATCATAGTAAGACACAAGTGTGTCTTAAATTCAGACATCTATGATGTCTTAACTTTCACATTCAGACACTTTAAGTGTCGGAATTAGTTTTTCAAACACATAAGTGTCTGAATTTAAGGCTTTTTTATTTGCAGTGCAGTACTAGAACCGAATTATTTTGTGTGTCCCTGTAAATGAACGATAAATGCTATGCACACCATATTTCTATAGTAAGCACTGATTGCACCTCAGTGATGTATATCAATTACAATATGTTTGAAATAGGGTAACATTATTAAAATACACTGCAAATAATTTTTCCCCATTGACCATAAAGTAACGGAATTATTTTGAGTGCCTCTATAAACGAATTATAAATGCTACACACTTCATTTTCAGTACCGAACATGCCATAGTAAACCTGAATATCATGTATTAATTACATGGGAATGCGAGCATATTTACGTGAGTTAGATAGCGGAAAGCACACAGACGGCCAGACAAACCGAATTCATAAACAGTTTTCGTATGTTGGAAAGTGTTAATAAGAAGTAATAGCTGATTTTGTTTGATAGGTTGTACAATTTACAACGCTATCCTGCTCATGCCATTAAAATTGGGGATTAAATTGCATGATCATGAACAAGATTAAAAATAAACTTTCTTTGCATTGTTAAAACAGGAAAATTTATTTTATGCCAGCACAATCAAAAAGCTGAGGGCTTTTCGTAATAACGAGGCATTTAAAAAATTATAATATGCAATTAAATGCTTCGTATTTAAGTCTAAAATGCTAGTTTATACAAATATTACAGTTTCCATAATAAAATTACAAAAATTTCATTGCTTACAAACGATTAATCAATATACAAAATATATATTTAAAAATTGAGATTTTTTTTTTTCTGGGGGTTGGGGGAGTTTTGGAGATTTGTTTCCATATGACAAAAAAAAAAACTCTATATCCGAATGAACAATACAATTACGCATCGGGATGAGGAGCTACTGTAATATTGCCTTAATACTTAACTGATGTTAGAAATCTCTACACACCGCTGGTTTTTCTTTCTTTCTTTCTTTTTAATTTTTACACTTTAACTTGTAATTTTCAGTTTATCTATAGATACTAGTGAAATTTTGTTTCGTTTCGATTCCTAGTACTATCGCTGAATAGGGAAATTATAATAGTCCTGTACATAAAGTTTAGTATAGAAAGAATATCCTATGAGTTAATCGAAATTTTTATTCATCTTTCGATCAAGCGGTCTCAGAGATCGCTCATACTAGCTATGCCACAATTTCTGTCATAGCAGTTAAGGCTCTTCATCTGTCTCTAATGTTAAATCTATATGCTTGGGGTACATCCGTATTTTTTGAAATTTCTTCCCAGAAAATTTAAATTGTTATTCTTCTTTTTGTTATTCTTTTTTCTGCATGCTCTTCTTCAAGGATGTTTGTTTCTCTTTTATTTCGCAAAATGTTTCTAAAATATATACTTAATTTTATATTTTAACGGTTCAAATCTAAGTGAAGCAGACGAGTTGTATATAAGATCTTAATACTTGAAATAAGACTATGGATTTTATAAATATTTTGTCCAAAAGGAAAAGTTCCTTCAAGAAGACCATTGAGAAAAAAGGAAGGTAAAAATTTAAATTTTCAAAGGATAAATCTGAAAAATACGGATTGATTCTAAGCTCATAGGTTTAACAAGTCGGAAATTGCTGTCTGACTCATGAGGAGCCTTAAGGGCCCCTTAACTGGCGTCGCGAAATGTCTGTGCACAATTGGCGTCATGGTGTCATTTTATCGCCAACTAGTATTATAACAGTATATACATATACACTGCTGGCCATTAAAATTGCGACACCAAGAAGGAATGCAAATAACAGAATGATATTTATTGGACAAAAACCTTATAATGGGAAGGACAAGTGATTACATTTTCAGAAAAGTTGGAGGTATAGATCCTGAGAAAACACTACCCAGAGCAGCCACCCCTGGCCGCAATAACAGCATTTATCTGCCTAGCCATGAAGTCGAACAGAGATTGGATATCATGTATGGGTGCAGCAGTCCATGCAGCTTCAACACTATGCCACAGTTCATCAGCGAGTGGTGGCGGGCCAGTCGCTCAGAAGCCATTGGCAGGAGATTTTCAATTGATGAGAAATCAGAAGAACGTGCCGGCCAGGGCAACAGTCGAACATGTTCTGTATCAATGAAGGTCAGTATAGTACGAGCAACATGCGGTCGTGCATTGTACTGTTAATACGTAGAGTTCAGGAGGCCTCGAATATAGGGCAGTACCACGGGCAGTTACGCCTAAAAAATGTAACGGCCTCTGTTCATATTGCAGGAAGTGGGAACAAGAAGTTATCGAGACGTGTATTCAATGGCACCCCACACCATCCCTGCAGTTTATGGGCCTGTATGATGATGTTGAATTCAAGCTTGCAATATGCATTCTCAAGGGTGCTACCAAACACGGATGCGGGCATCATGATGCTGTATACAGAGTCTGGATTCATCTGAAAAGACGACGTGAGACGCCATTCCTGCGTCATATACAGCATCATGATGCCCGCATCCGTGTTTGGCGGCATCGTGGAAAACGCACATTGCCAGCTTGCATTCGAATCGTTATACTGGCATATCACCTGGAGTGACTGTATGAGGTGCCATTGGATATACGGCACGGTAACCTCTTGTTCGCAATGCTGGCAATTTCAACAGCACCCGTTACATGTCTGATGTTTTACGGCCCGTGATTCTGCCCTATCTTCGATGGCTCCTCAACTCTACGTTTTAGCAGTACAATGAACGACTGCATGTTGGCCGTACTATCCTGAACTTCTTTGATACAGAACATGTTTGACTGTTGCCCTGGCTAGCACGTTCTCCTGATTTTTCCCCAATTGAAAATGTATGGTCAATGGCTGCTGAGCGACTGGCACGCCACCACTCGTCAGTCACTACTGTTGATGAACTGTGGCATAATGTTAAAAGTGTATGGACTACTGTACCCGTATATGACATCCAATCTCTGTTCGACCCCATGGCTAGGCAGATAACTGCTGTTATTGCGGTCAGGGGTGGCTACTCTGGGTAGTGTTTTCTCAGGATCTATACCTCCAAATTTTCTGAAAATGTAATCACTTGTCCGTCTCATTATAATGTATTTGTCCAATAAATATACTTTTGTTATTTGCATTCCTTCCTGGTGTTGCAATTCTAATGGCCAGCAGTGTATAACGAGTTTTTATTTTTTTTAAATGATTTAAGAAAAAAGCGGTATACTGATTTATTATTCGAATAAAACAGTAAGTATATCAATTGCACACTTTATTATTTTTATCTGAATTTTATTAATTGGTGAAGATATTACAAGAATAGAAAAATACATGGAGGAGTAAATGCACCGCAGCACCAGCTAAGGGTTAATACCAGATGACACAGAAACAAAACCCCGGCCAATGCTTGAATCTTATCAAGTTTGAAAATTAATATAAAGCAAGTAATTCAATTGAACAACTGAAAGGGAACGCTTTTTTCAGATAAACATAAACTCTGTTGAATTCTCCCTTATCTGCTTGCAATATAAAAAAAAAAATAGGCGAAAACAGGTTTCATCGGAAAAATTATAAAAATGCGAAAATGTTTACAACTTAAATGTATGCATAAAGTTTATGACAAAGTAAATATTAGTCATTCTTGAAATAATAAACAAAGGCTATATGAATGCAAGTGCTGAGAAATTTTTATTTGAAAAAGTGATCAATATCAACGTATATTTTCATTCGTCTTCTTTCATATTTTTACAAATAGAAGTATTAGTTTCAAAAATTTTCTTTAAAATGATTCTCGTGGAAAGCATAAACAATGTTTAGAACATAAGACAACTTATTAGATTTAAATTTATAAGTATTCGTTATGTATGCATACCAAGAATTAGGAAAAAGAAACTATATTCCCCACCGAAAAAAATTTCAAACAAAGTTAAACTAAATCATGCTTCATTAATTTTCTGTTGTTTGCATAGAAGAAAAACCCTCTTTAAAATTTCTAGAAATCTGGTTGCATTTAAACTCGGGCAATTTAAAATACAGAGCACGATCCGGAGTTAAAAACAAACTTTTCTGCTACAATATGTCGAACATTTAAAGACAATATTGAACATTGTTTAAAAGTCAATAGACCTTCCCCAACAGACGGTTCGTTTAACAGTGACGCTGGAAACTTTAAATAATTCTGATTTGCCTTTTCACTGGCCCGTTTAAATTCTTCCTCCTTTTGCAGACGTTTTTAAGCATTTGGCCTTTTCCTCTTTCTTCTTCTCTCTTCTCTTCAGTTCAAGGTTGGTTTAATTTTGCATATCGGAATATCCTCTTTAAAGAACTGCTTCTCCAGCTAAGGTTCTATCTAAATATTTGTGAAGTGAACACGTTTGCGTACACGGCTTCGATAATCAGTTATCTGATTTCAAAACGTTTACATAAGACCAGTAGCTGATGAGAAGTAAGAGATAAACATTGGATGGAAAAAAAGGCACGTGAGGCATGCAAATCGATCTCCTTTCTGTCTATCTAGTTACGCACTGATTGGATACAACGAAACTCATCCTTTTTCCCTTTATAATCGAAACAAACGAGCTTGGAATTCTTCAACTGAGATTACACTTCAACTAACAAATGCTATTTTCTGTTTTTCAGAGCATTATAAAGGTAATTTATGTTTCAAACTATGGAAAATTTGAATGTTTTCTCTCTTTATAGCGTATTTTATTTTCTAAAAAATTAGCTATTATGATAAATTCCCGTCATAGCATCAAGAGATGTCTATATTTTCTGCACAATTGAGAAACATCAGATGATAAAACAATCTCCCATTCAAAATTACCTTTCACAAAGATGTATGACTTTGGATATAATATAACTGTTTACGATTGCATAAACATTTGTTTCGGAGGGGTTTTATTTTAAATTTATGTTCTTACGATGAAATTCGTTTTGATGATTTCCTTTCAAAAAGTATATTCTTAAAAGACTTTAGTAAATATTGCGGGGAAATTTTAAGATATTTGCAATTCCACTTGTAAACAGTTAAATGTAAGTCAAGAAAAAAAAAAAACTTCATGACAAGTAAAGAATGATGTAGATCTCTCATAAGTTGTAGTATAGTACAAATAATTTCGAGTAGTGGAATGTAAATTGACATTAGACTCGTTAAAAAAAAACGAAATGTAAGTGAATACTTACCAACAGAAATTATTCTTAGATGATTTATAGAAACCGGTAAGTATTTTGAAGATAAAACAAGCCCATCTAAAGAAAAACATGTTCTTGAGTTGCTGAAGTCATAAAGACGGTGGCAACAATGTAAGCAATCCATTTAAATTTTTTCGCAAATTTAATTACTTCTAAACATTGCACAATTTCAATTTTTACACCGTCCAATAAGGGGGTGGGGTGTCCTTTCAAGTGCCATTTATCTGAAACTGTATCTCAATTTTCTGATTTTTTATGGTTTTTAAAATATTTTCAAGCATGTTTTTTTTTTTAACCGATCGCGTGCAGCTCGTTTACGGAAGTTTAATCCCTTTGCACTTAAAACAAGATAAATGGTTCAGTAATTGTCTCCGGCAAATATTCCATAACGAAACTAACATTTCATCAATAAATAAATAAACGAATAATATAAATAAACCATAAATTTAACGGATCGGTAATCGAAGTACAGAAATAATCAGGATCAAAAAGGCTGCTATCAGAAGCGAAATCTTTGACGATTTCTTCGGCGAATTCTGGCATGCGGCTAATACGAAATTATCGCTTTTCATAAATGTAATAAATTTTTAAAATTTATTTAAATACATAATTGATATTTTTCATATAAAAATGCTTTTTGGCGTTTTCAGTGGGCAATCTAAATAAAATATATTAAATGTAAAAAATCTATTAGAAATTTAATTTTTTTTTTCCGGGATGCCCGAGTTGAATAATCCTCTGGTATATATAATTCAAAGAACAGATGTATGGGTCATTCTCCTTCAAATGTGCAAAACATATTTATTAAAACAGTAATAGCAATTTAAAAAAAGTGTTAAAACGGGAATTTGGTGTGGTATAACCGAAAAATACGTGTAAATAATTAAGTTATAATAATACTTTTTTTTCATATAAGTAATGTGTCCACAGAGCCAGACAAATCATGCCCATGGCCTGTCACTGCCCTACACTGTAAAAAAAAAAAAAAAAAAAAAAAAAAAAAAAAAAAAAAAAAAAAATATATATATATATATATATATATATATATCAAATTGACAGAAAAAAAACTGTCAATTTTGGCGCCAGTGGAAAACTGTTTAATTTACAGAAAATATCTGTATATTTTAATTAAAACAGTTTTTTTCTGTAAGAAATATATTTTTTTTTCTGTAAGTATTACAGAATCCACTTTTATTACAGAAAAAGACTGTTTTTCTTTTAAACAGTTTTTTCTGTAAAAAACACAATATTTTTCTGTTAAAATTACAGATTTTTTTTACAGTGTAATTTCTGCCACTTTTGAATGGGTCTGTAAAGTTTATTTACGACATTTTTTTTATAACACATTATTTATTTTTAATTCAGTGCTTTGTGAAAGTTATCCGAGGTTACATTTCAAAAGTTAATCTTGTTTACTTAAATTTTTATTTGATAAATAACTACTGTTACAAAAATTTGAGTGATGTCCATAATCAGAAAATTAATGGATTTTAACTAACTCAACAAATAGCAGCAGGAAGAAAAAAAAAGCTTTACTGTGAAACAGAACGGATACTTCTTTGTTACAGTGGCCCTCAAGGATCAATCGCCAAGTAACAGAGATATATCGCCAAATTAGTTTGTGAAATCTCATCAAATGGATTGCAGTCCCAACAGTCGATTATGAGACTGAGAAAGTCTCATATTTTAGTAGATAAATAATATTTGTGAAAAAAAAAAAACTACTGGCCATACATGTGTGCACATGAAAAAGAAATTGAAAATTATTGAAAATATAGTTAGTTATTTGATGATGAAATAAATATTGTGCATTTTTTTTTTTGTTGATATATATGAAATGTTAAACAATTGAAGAAAACTAGATATATATAAGAAGTTTTATATAAAATAATAAAAGAGCAATTCCTCTTTAATAACAAAACTTAAATAACTAGTAAAATGGCCGCATCACGTGAGATACAGCTTGTAGAAAAACTTAACGCAAGTAACTACAGTAATTGGAAATTTAAAACTGAAATGTTACTGATTAGAGAAGACTTATTCAACGTAATAACCGAAGATAGGCCCACGCCAGTCACAACTGACTGGGAAAAGAAAGAATGGAAGGCAAGAGCCATAATTAACCTATCAATTGACGATTCTCAAATCGTACATGTTAAGGGGCTTAACACAGCTAGAGACACTTGGAACGCACTTAAAACCATACACGAACGGGCGAACCTCTCTAGTAAATTATTTTTGTTAAGAAAGCTCTATGGAGCCAAGCTCCAAGAAAACGGGAACTTAATCAAACACATAACATACATTCTAGAATTAATTGACAAACTTTCAGCGATCGGGGAAACAATTAGCGACTCCCATCTTTCAGCTTTATTGCTGTGTTCGCTACCCCCTAGTGATAATACGTTAATTACTGCCCTTGAATCGCGAAATGAGGACGAGCTCACACCACAATTTATTAGAAGTAAATTAACAGATGAGTACAAAAGAAGGGTTGAAAACCCAGACCAGGGTGAAAATTCATCAAAAGCGTTTAAAACGCAGAAAAGATTTCCTACTGATAACTTTAAAAAAGATAAACAGTGCACGTATTGCAAATTGAAAAATCACACGTACAGAGAATGTTGGCATTTGAAAAATCGAAACAATCACCCAAATACACAAAAACAACAAACATACAAAAATAAATATTACTCATCATCGTTGTGTTATCAACAATCGGATAACCAGATAGGAAACACTGACCGCGAATCAGTAAACACGAGAAATTATCGAACGGAAACAAAACCAGATAAAGGCAGCGACGCAGCCTTTCTAATAGACAAAGCAGGAAAACAAACCTGGATTATTGATTCTGGTTCATCTTCACATATCCTAAACAATAAAAATGAGTTTACTAAGTTAAATGACACAGAAAAAACAGCCGTCATAATTGCCAACGGAAAAACTCTAAACTCGTTAGGTACCGGAGAAACTACATTCACGACAAAAACATCCGATGGAGGCATAAATAAAATTACGTTAAAGGAAGTGTTATATGTACCGGAGCTAGAATCTAATTTAATTTCAGTTAGTAAAGCCACAAAGAATGGATATAAATTATTATTTGATAAAGATAAATGCACGCTCTCACGAAATGGGAAAATCTATTTGGAGGCAAAAATGAAAAATATCCTATACGAAGTTGAATTATTAGAAAATGCAGATAGGAATATAGTAAATATGGCACATGAATGCAAAAGTAAAGACTGCCTGGAACTTTGGCACAAACGCCTAGGGCATAGAAATTATAATTCCATAAAGGAAATGGTTAAAGACGACTTAGCCTATGGCATAAAATTAAATAATTGCAATCATGGAACAACATGCGAAACATGCATACAAACAAAAACAAGCGATGCTCCCTATCCCAAAACAGTGTATAGAAACAAAACAGGTAGAGTACTCGATCTAGTGCACACGGACGTATGCACAGCGATAGGAACCCCCACAATAGGTGGTAAAACAATGTTTGTAACTTTCATTGACGACTACTCTAGATTTACTGTAATATACTTATTAAAACATAAAGATGAAGTACAGGATAAACTAATCGACTATATAGCTATGGTTCGAAACCAGTTCGGGATATATCCGAAAGCAATAAGATCCGATAACGGGGGAAAGTACATAAATAGAGGGATAGAGGATTACTTAAGAAAAAGGGGCATTAAACATCAATTAACAGTGCCGTATTGTCCGAGCCAAAATGGCATTGCAGAAAGGAAAAATAGGTCGCTATTAGACATGACTAGAAGCCTACTGAGAGAAGCAGATCTGCCACAAAGATTTTGGGGAGAAGCAATTAACACCGCGAATCATTTACAAAATCGCTTACCAACAAGATCGACAAATAAAACCCCATTTGAGCTATGGTTTAATCGCAAACCGAGTTTACACTATTTGCGAACATTCGGGTGCAAAGCTTACGTATACGTGAATAAACAACATTGAGGAAAATTGGACGACAGGGCTCAGGAAGGGATTTTTGTAGGATACGATAACAACTCAAAGGGATATCGCATATACACAAAACAAAATAAAATTGTAATTGGCAGAACAGTGAAATTCATGGAAAATAGTAAAATTAACCTAAAAAAAAGCAAAGAGACAGAAAACTCATATGACGACAAAAATTACATTGAAACAGAGCTAAACAACACAACCGAAGAACCAACCGCGTCCAAACAACCGACCAATGATCCAAGAAGATCCGAAAGAATGAACAGGGGGGTACCACCAGACAGATATGTCTGTTATGTAAAAAATAATGATACAATAGAACCTAGTAGTTGGAATGAAATACTGGAAATAAATAATCCCAGAGAAAAAGAAAATTGGCTTAAAGCCACACAAGCGGAAATAAATTCGTTGCGAAAACACAACACATGGGAATTAGTGGATCCTCCACCTAACAAAAAGGTTATAGGTTGCAAATGGACATTCAAAAAGAAATTAGACAGTCACGGAAACACTCAAAAGTAGAAAGCACGTTTGGTAGCCAAAGGGTTTAGCCAAAAATACGGGGAAAACTATGACGAGACTTTCGCCCCAGTAGTGTCACAAACAACTGTGCGAACTTTTTTGGCAGCAGCCGCATATAAGAAGTTGAACGTGAGACACATTGACATAGATACAGCTTTTCTATACGGTGAGTTAGAAGATGAAGTCTATATGAAACAACCGGAGGGTTACATTGAGAAAAATAAAGAAAACAAAGTCTGCAAATTGAAAAAATCCATCTATGGACTTAAGCAGGCAGTGAGAACTTGGAATAAAAGAATAGAACAATCTTTAAAAAAATTGAATTTCCAACAAAGCACAGCGGACTCATGTCTATACACACAAAAAGAAAACAACATCACAACGTATATAATAGTTTACGTAGATGATATTTTAATAGGCGGTGAAAACGAATCAATTGAAAAAATAATAAAAGCTTTAAAGCAAGAATATGAATTAAAAGACCTTGGGGAACTATCCCACTATTTAGGCATGGAAATAAGAAAAACACAAAATGGATACAAATTAAATCAAAGGTTAAAAATAGAAGAACTCGCAAGAAAATTCAATTTAGAAAACGCAAAACCAATAAGCACTCCCATGGATGCCGGTTTTTACAAATTAGAGGACGACGAAAATTTAATGCCTAACAATACAAAATTCAGACAAGCGATAGGATCATTGTTATATATATAGGAACCACTACACGCCCAGATATATCAGCCGCCGTTAACATCCTCAGCAGAAGATGTGAAACTCCACGTTTTAAAGATTGGAACGCTTCGAAACGCATAATTAGTTATCTAAACATCACAAGAAACCTGAACCTCACATTGAATACAAATCAAGAACCACAACTCATCGGTTTTTCTGACGCTGATTGGGCAGGAGACACAAAAACCAGAAGATCGACTACTGGAAACCTTTTCATGCTGGGAAATAGTCCGATACAATGGTACTCGAAAAGGGAAAATTGCATTGCCTACTCATCGGCAGAAGCTGAATTCGTTGCTGCAGCTAGTGCAGGACAGGAAATTGCATGGCTAATAAAACTATTAGCAGACCTGGACTTACAACAAAATTTACCAGTAAAACTGTACGAAGACAACCAGAGCTGCATCAAGATGGTGGAGAACGAAAAATTCTCAAAGCGAACCAAACACATAGACGTTCGCTATCACGCGATAAAAGAAATGAAAGAAGACGGTATACTAGACCTTCGTTACTGCCCAACACAAGACATGACAGCAGACGCCCTGACCAAGCCACTGGGCAAACCACAGTTTGTGAAACATCGAGAATCGATGCAACTATTACATGATGCATCTGAGATGGTTAAGGAAGGGTGATGGATTTATAACCATCTCAGATATCATTAACTGATTTCAAAACAGGAAGCAATTCAAGGACACAAACATTTGAACACGTAAATAAATACATTAAGTGATAATAAATTATTCTATAATGAACAAACTTTTCTATTTTAGCCAAATCATCCTACTCCAGATAAACAATGATATTAATATGTGAAATATGTTCGCGAAATTAGTTTTAATATCAACCCACGCATGCTGCAGCTGTCTGACGTCATCAAAAGAACACTGACTCAAAAAAACTCTTTTTTATTATTAAGCTTAGTTGCCCTTTTTATCTCAATAGAGAAAGATGTAATAATTTTAATCTGTTGCTGCAAAAGGCAGCTGTATGTAAAATGTTACTTGAAAATATTAAGTCAAAATTTTAATATAATTATCTATAACAAAAGTGATCAAGTCTCAAGTGTGGACTCAATATAAATAATATAATTCATTAACTAACATTTATGTTTTCAACACTTTAGCTCCGTAACAAATGGATTACACACCGCAGTTAAAATGTGCATCAAACCGAAGTATGAGCAATACTGCTGCTGAAGAAAGATAAAAACTATCCTGCGCCGTCAGACGCCCACGGGGGTCGCCGACGCGCGTAAACGACCATCGCACCCAAGCCTCTGAAGGGCTTTTAACGCACCAGGGCTTTGTCTCGCCCGGCGCTGCGATCGGCCTGAGGCCGCTCCCCACTGCGGACCCCCAGGTCATTTTACCAAGGTTGGTGACATAGGTCGTCACGGTAGTAACCCCCACATCTCGGAGGAAACTTCCGCAGAGACGGAACCTTGATGAACCGCCATGGAACCCCCGACGACTTCGCTTGCGAGACCCCATAGGGGGAGACGGTCGCTAGGCCATATGTCGAGCTACCACGACGGCTCTTGCTTTACCACAGCTCGAGGGGTGTGAGCAACCTACACTGAAGAAAGATAAAGGTAAGAAATTACCTATATTATTATATTAATTGTGTTTTCATGGCCAGAATGATATATATTTATTTATCTAAGTATTAGCGCGCGTAACCTACAGCGCAGAGCAGAGGCGGATTTTATGCCAACAAAAATGTCGAACAGTAACATGAGAGAAGTGTGTACCATACACCTAATACAAAGATTTAGTGTAATACGAATTGGTGGTGCTAAGGAAATTGTTGATACCGACTAAAGTTTGTTGGTACTGGTACGTCGAAAACACAACAGTGGCAGGTTACTCCCATGACACTGGATTTTTCAAGGCATATACAGGGAAAATGGAGAATGCTATCTTGTTTAAATTTTAAATAGAAATGCTAGTACACTCATGCAATAATAATAATAATAATAATAATAATAATAATAATAATAATAATAATAATAAACATACAGAATATTAATCAACAATTTACACTGACTGTTGAAAAGGGTACTATTCAAAGGCGCTTGAAAAAGCAGTTTACGAGCACTTTATTTCGAAGCATAAGTAAATTTTGTTGATCCAACAACGAATGTTCACACACAAAATCTTGAAAGAAAGTGTGGTTCGGCTAAGTGGCGCAATAAAAACAACGAGGCATAGCTCGTGATCACCTCGAATCATATCTTACAGAATTCTTGTGGAGAAAATATTCAGGGAAAAAATGTTTTTGATGAATTATTGAGAGCAATTTCTGAAATATGATCTATAACGCAAGGCGTAACATTAAAAAGTTGTTATTCTTGGGAAGCATTGCAAGAAATTGTTTGTGTCTTTGTTGTGAAATATTGAAATATATTCTTATTAACATAAAATATTATATTATTTAATGCAGTGGTATTTATTTTTATATCCCTATTATACATGCGCGCTAAGACCATGAGCTTGGCTACGACCTTGGCGAAATTGACTGCAACTTGGCATAATCATAATTGAAAGGGCCGCTATAATAAATAAGTATCAGAGAAGGTATTAGCTATTTTAAACTTAGCAATGCGTTCCAACTGTTATCTGTGAAAAATAGTTAATATCATTTTCAAAAATCCTGAATGCGTTAATATCACACCACCAGTGTTGTGCGCAAGTTAAAAGGTAAGGATTATAAAATAGTAAAACTGAAAAGAACATCATGTAACATTAACTAGAGGGAACTTATTCACCAGCATCATTTAATTAACCCTGATGTGTCAGAAATTGTCGCATATAGCAATTTTAAGAGGTCTCTGACACCGCTTGATTGGAAGTTTAATAAAAGGCTCGATTAATTCATAGGATAGTATATCTGTATTAAACTTTATGCACAAAACTATTATAATTAAAATTCACCCATTCAGAAGTATCTATCAACAGTACTTGGATCTCCAAACGAAACAAATTTTCACTAGTATCTATAGTAGTTTACAAGATAAACTAAGAAAATTGAAAAAAGCAGCGGTCTGTAAAACCGCTAACGACCGTTAAGGGTTGATGCTAATACTTAGTGTGTTACAAATAATTTATGAAAAAAAGTAAGGTCTGCGAATATCATGGTTACAAACATGGCATAAACGTATAGTGTAAAAAATGCAATTGCAGTAAAAGATTTCTCACAATCTTGGAAAATACTGGCGTGATATTGGATAAGTACAAAACAATACAAAGATAAAAAAAAAAAAAATTACCCTAATTTGAAAATAAATTCAGAAAATTTAGCATTAAAAATTAACGGTTCTGGAAAAAAAAAAAACCATATAGAAGAAAATTACGATGACAGACACAAAAAAAAGTCTCAAAAGAGTTAAAATCTTGATGGAGGTAATTATTGAGGTCTACTAATATATACAGGGTGTTCTTTTTTAAACTGACACTATTCAGAGCCGTCTGTAGCTCGTTCTAATAACTGGATTGACACAAAATTTTGTGAATGGACTAAGAAAACCATGGGAAAAAAGATTCCAACAAAAAAAAATTAGTTCCAATCACCACCGATAGGGGGAAATGTGGCGCTGTGGTAAGTTATGCAACTGAGAATTAGTATAAAATACGGGCAATAAATGAAAATGCAAATTTTTACTTACGCAAGCGACAGTAGCGCCAATAGTTTAAGTTATAAATGCATGCGAAAAACCCCGAGAAACAATTTCAGCTCAGGTTGAAAATGAATCTCACTTACCGCAGCGCGCGTTACTTTTGTGAAGTTCTATTATTGTAACCAGTGCAATGCACCAGCCGCTCTTCGTTTACTTAGAACACGCCATAAACTGCGCAAAGGACCTTTATCCGTTAATGTATTGAAAGCAATTATTCTGAAATTCGAAGAAACAGGGTCGCTAGCAGTTCGGTCAGGCAGAGGACGTAAAGCGGTGGCAGAAAAAGTGATAATGGATGTTTCAACTGCGATCAACGAAAGGGAAATGATGAATAAAACATAAATGATGAATAAAACATGGCATTTTATCCAAATTATTAATTTTGTCTGTTTCTGATGTTTTTTTTTCAATATACAGCGCCACATTTCCCCCTATCGGCGGAGATTGGAACTAATTTTTTTTTGTTGGAATCTTTTTTCCCATGGTTTTCTTAGTCCATTCACAAAATTTTGTGTCAATCCAGTTATTAGAACGAGCTACAGGCGGCTCTGAATAGTGTCAGTTTAAAAAAAAAAACACCCTGTATATAAAGATGTTCTAGCGATGGTATTTGAAACTTTATGGTTTAGGATATCCTCTTTCAAATGACCTGCACGACATTAATAGACAATATATGTTTCGAGGGTTGTAGCCGTGTGCTAGCAAGTTAATATTTTTTTAATTACCCTGTATAAATAAAATCTATGACTTTCTAAGTTATTTTAATTTAACCCTTAACTGCTGTTAACGATCTCACAATGTTTTCTTCTTTTTTTTTTTTCAGTTTTCGTAGTTTAACTTATAATTTTCAGTTTAATTATAGAAACTAGTAAACTTTTGGTTCGCTTAGATTTCTAGAGACTTTTGAATACATGAATATTGATTATAATAATCCTGTACATAAATATTTGTCCAGAAACAGCAGCCTATAAATTAATTGTTCGTTTTATCTGTCGATCATGTCTTCTCAGAGACCTCTCACATTAAATATGCGGCAATTTCTGCAACAGTAGTTAAAAATTAATGAACATTTCTGAATCTCGCCTTGTGCACAGAAGCTGCAATTACAAGCAAAATGACTACCATGCAAAAGAAAAAAAAAATGCATTAGTGTAAATGGAAGAATTTTTGTACCACCATTGGCAAAAACTTTCAAATAACCTTAAAAAACCGTATCACAGTTGCGATGAACTCAGTGACACAAGACAGTCTTCATCGGGTGTGGAATGAATTCCGCTATACCATCTAGATCTTATCCATGTAGGTTAGAGACTAAGCATCTGAAAACTTTAACGATAAATCTAGGGTAAAACAAATCTATGAACCCGTAGATAGTGGAAAAATATAGGTTTCAGCTTTGTTCAAAGACTTCGAGCTTTGAAGTGTAAAATATGATTTAGCCTCTACTGACAGTGAAGTTTTAATTGTTTTTAAGCAAATGTGAGGCTGTAAGTTCTAAACAGTTTTTTCCCTTTCTAACAATCTTCAATCGGATCAACACAAATTTAATGAAACTTCAATAACACTGAAGCAAAAAAGAATTTGTCATGAAAAATCTCTTTCCAGACGTCTTTTATAGGTGCATGCATGTCCTCCCACCTTCCAATGAAGAAAAGAGATAAAATTTAATTAAGGTCAGTAGTAAGATAGTGGGGGTTCACCGGCAGAAGGCGCAATCCGCAATGAGGAATGGGGATTCCCCAATGCGTAATGGGGAAAAGGAGGTGCCTTCTCAACCGGTAGTGCAATGTTCAGAATCAACCCTCTTTTTCACACAATAATCATTTCATCTCATTTTATTGGTACATCTGATATTTTATTAAAAAGGTTTGTGTGTAAGAGTATGTTTTAAAAAGAATATATGTCTTATAGTTATTATAAGTAGTTCTATGTGTGTGTGTGCGTGCATGTATGTGTGTGTGTATCAAATAGTTCTCTTTATGTGTGTATATGTGTGTGTGTGTATGTATGTGTGTGCGTGTGACAAATAGTTCTATGTGTGTGTGTGCGTGCATGTATGTGTGTGTGTATCAAATAGTTCTCTTTATGTGTGTATATGTGTGTGTGTGTATGTATGTGTGTGCGTGTGACAAATAGTTCTCTTTGTGTGTGTGTGTGTGAGACTATCTGCTTGTTTATCAAAGTTTTAGAAATATTTTTCATGTTTTTATAACGAAAAAAAATATGCGTTAGTTAGTTAAAAAGTTTCACAAATTAAAAAAAAAAATTCTTTTAGAAAAAGTTTCACATTACTTAAAAAATTTAAAAAAAGTACTCAATAATAAAATCAACAATTTTTATTATAACAAAATAATTTACAGAAAGGTATTTACAGATCAAAACATACATCGCGATTTTGCGTTAGCAATACAAATCAACATTATCTTCTTTATTACAAACGGTATTAATGTCATAATGGCCATATGCTAAACTGCTTATTCCATCATCCAATAAGTAACGCTTGTCGTCAAAGGGACTTAAGCTAATTTTATTTTGAGTTAATGTATATAGGCGATGGTCATCTTGGGCAATCCTTACCTGTTTCTCCATACTTGTTTTTTGTTGTTGGAGGCACTCCAAGTAGTCTTCATGTTTAATTTTCTGCCGAACAATCTGCGTAGATACACCTTTTGCACGCTTCTTTTCGTCTTTAACAGATTTTAGAGAATACATTTTTGATTTCAGTCCGACAAACTCAAGGGTTAATTCACCATTAAGTTCATCCTTAAACTTTCCGAGCGTCTTCTTATTATCCTCAGAGTATAGACGATGAGATTTCGGGTATTCAGAAAAGTCAAACAACTCACGATGCTGCTCCAGATCCTTATAAATATTATTGGTTTGAATATGATACGTTAGGGAATCTGTATCCGTAAAGAGTAAAACTGCACGATCTTTGTATGTTTTCTTTATAAAATTGTAATGGAAATCATACATACAAAGTTTAGATAGTTCGAGAATAGAAAATCCAACATAGATGGGTCGGTTCATATGTATGCTAGTTTTTAATCTCTCCACAGCAGTCAAGTCTTCATCATAAGTTTTAAACGATTTAAAAGTAGGCGATGCTACTAATTTTTTGGCTCTTTTTTCACCGGTACAAAGCACAATATTTCTTCTTTTTCGTAGATTTTCCATGGTTTTACCAAAAACAGAATTGTTCATTAACTTAAAAAAGTCTTTCTCAAAAGAAGATTTTGCTTCTTTCCTTTTTTCGGTGTTGAAATTAATATATTTCTGCAACCACGGACCCTGTTTAAATTTTAAGGCTTTATGCACAGCTGTAATTTTTAAACCAAGTTCTAAATAAAATTTGAGATTACGATAATGGGTTATATAATTTCGTTTATTATTTAAATTTGGTATAAGTTTAGGAGTTCCCACGAATTTCCTATTGTTAAGTAAGCTTCTTGCATGAGAAGACAGCATCTGATCCTCCACAGTTACTCTCTCAGGGGCGACAGGGTATTCATTATGCAAAGGATGTAAATGTTTCGGGTATTCCATGTCTACCTCGAAAAGATACCCAATTTCGGAGCTATCAGATAAAGATAGAACCCACTCTTCTGTGATATGACTTGTTTCACACCATTCAAAACCACCGTAGGGTAAAAATTGGCTCATAGCCCACCCATATAAGTTATTGGCATCCCAATACATGATGTAGCTGGGTGCCTCATTTTTCTTATAATCGGGGGTACCAGGGATGTTTGCTCGGGCATATCTTTTACTTATCATGCTAATGCCGCCTCGTATTCCATTTTCAACCATAAGCAACATATCTATATCACTGAGTAACTCTAAAGGTGTATCAGACATCTTCAAACAAGCCTGCCATGCTAGCCCAGGTGCTGTAAACAGGTGAGCAGGGTCAATTTCATAATACTGCTGACATAATTTCCTAAAGTTTTGAAACACGTCAGCCAGTAGTAGAACATCTGTCTTCACATAAAGGTTGTGATAATCACCAAGAGTCTTGATATCAAATGTTTTCCATACATTCTGGGCGTGTTGGTATTCCTTTTCACCTATAGGCTCATTGGTTAAACTATTAAAAAAGGCAGAAGGCGGAGGAAGCTGCTTCTCAGTAAATTTTTCAAAGCAAGTAAAATAATCATAGGGGTAAACCCCTTTCCGTATAAGTAAAGATAAATTATTATTTCGGGGGAAATTTTCTTCAAGTATAGCGAATTGATCAGGTTGAAGGTTTTTAACAAGTTTTTCCAATGACGTAGGCAAAAATTGGAAAGAGTCTATAAACACCATCTGAATATAAGATGTAGGCTTTCTGATTTTAAAGGTGATATAGTTTTCCATAGAAGTAGCAATAACATCGATTTCATGATCTTTGAATTTTCCAAGCTTTGTCATAATATGATGACCGTCATAGTTTTTCAAGTTATGGAATATAACAGGAATTGTTTTACACTGCTTATAGTTCAAGTTGCATTCCACATGTGCAGCTCCTCTGTATGCACCTAACAGGTGATCATGGTCACGTGTACGTTTCTCATCTAAAGTTTTCTTACAAATGTGACAAAACTCTGCTTCTCGAAATGCCTTTTCTTCCTTGGGAGAAAGCTTCATAGGTTTAACATTTAGTAACTTTTGACCTAAAATTTCCTTCTCTTGCATCATTCGGTTTAAAAAATGATCAACACAGTTTCTACCACGATATACCTGTGCTTTCTTCACACACGTTCCATCGGGTCCAATAACCACATAGGCATAACCACATGGCAAGTGATAGGTTGTTTTCTCGGTATAGGATGCTTTAGAAGAGGGAGGGGCTGATGAAATAGGTATAAGCAGACTCTCAAAATCCGCATAAATCGTATAGGCAACAGGATGTTGTAAACGAATACCTGTAAACTTTAATATATTATCATTTTTACTAGGCATCTTTATAGCTTGTGCAACATGTTGAGAACAATATTCATTATGCTTATCCAATAGATCTTGTCTTGAAAATCGATGTAAACATCGATAACAATAATAGCCAGCGGCTCTATGCTTGGTAAGATCACCTAAAAGTCTTGAAAAACTTCTTATCAAACAATAGTGTTGTTTTTCACCGTCACCAACCAATAACAAATTAACCACATCTTGATCTTTCTTTTCAGATATATACAGGGGGCAAACTTCATCCTCTTCATAACCAAACACATTAACCCGTAAATTGTTGAGTTGTTCAATAACAGGTATCTTCTGAAGGGGTACAGGGCATTCTACACTACCTAATTTAATATCATGTTCATAAGGTCGATAATGTGAAACACGTTCAGGTTTTTTTGTATAATCCAAGTTCAGTTTAAAAGCCAAAAGACACCATACTAAACATTTGTTATCTTCGTTTTTTATATTCAACACTGCTTTTTTGTCATCGAGTTTTTTAGACAAAGGAATATAGGAACTCGCAGCGAGGGGGTGATATTTAGCAATCTTGAGTTCTAAATGAAGAATTTTTCTAAGTTTCCAGCCAGAACCTCTTTGTACAAATTCTTCAAAGGATTTAATAATCTTCGAAAATCCTTCCTCAATATGTTGTGAGATAGTATCTTCTATAAGTTCGGTCATACACGAACATCGAAAATAACATTGAATTTCTTCAAACTCCTCATTATCAGTTAGACGTTCAAGTGATATTTTTTCCACCATATACCATTTAATTGCACCTTTTTCATGAATTTCACTTATTAAACGTTCTTGTATTTCAGTTTGTACATGTCTATGAAATACCTCTAAATCATTTTCCTCACGTTCATCAGGATGCAAAATCACTGTTTTAAACACATTAAGTGCATCAGAATACTTTAAGTTTTTCGACTTTGCATTAGATGAGCTCATTTTACGTTTTACACTCACAAGAGGTGTGCGGGGGTGTTGAGTGCGAACATGTTGTCTCAGGTCAAATTTTCTTCCAAACACTTTATCGCATTCAAGGCAAGGAAATGTTGAATTCCGATGCGACTGTAAATGCTGCTTCAAATTATCCCTCCGGGTAAAAACTTGATCACATTCATCACACTTAAATGTAGACTGTCCACCAGTATTATGGGTTTCTGAATGTCTTAACAAGTCCGATTTCCTTCTAAAACACTTTCCGCAAGTTTCACAGATAAACGACTTTTCATTAAGATGAATCTTAACATGCTGATTTAAATTAGAATATGTTGCAAAGACTTTGTCACAGGTGGGGCAAACATGCTTCTTTTCCACATTCGTAGGAGTCACAGTCTTTAAAGACACATCCTCTTCAACTTGCTGATTAAAATTGGAAGAACTTTGAGATATAGTATCTTTTTCTGTAAGAACTTCAGAGAATCCATCATGCTGTAACAATCCAACACTATCATGTGTTTTTAAATGTCTTTGTAGGTTTGATCTTCGATAAAAAGACTTCTGGCAGATATTACAAGTATATAATTTCTCACCAGAATGAATTTTCATATGTCGGTTCAGATTAGAAATGCTCGAAAAATCTTTATCACAGGTAAGACAGGTAAACATCTTCTTCACAGATACAGAATCTCCCACAATCGGGGTTTCATCAATAGGCATATCAACATCCATAATATAAAAATCAATAAAAAACTTTAACTCT
The DNA here is from genome assembly GCA_963931845.1 of Maratus michaelseni. Classification (NCBI taxonomy): domain Eukaryota; kingdom Metazoa; phylum Arthropoda; class Arachnida; order Araneae; family Salticidae; genus Maratus; species Maratus michaelseni. The sequence continues at coordinate 139,912,727 of OZ007596.1, forward strand.
TAAAAGCAAACAACAACGATTCGCACGGATAAAAAGCGGGAGCAATTTAAAACACGTTTAACCACTAGCGATAGGAATCCTCAAATGATGAAAATCCTAATTTTCCCCCGTCTATTTATACCGACCCGAAGGCAAAGTTGAGTTGTAGTATTGCTTGATATGATTGTTATCAAAACGCGTCATACGATTTCGGGGCCTGTAAGTTTCTTTCCCCTCTTTATAATATTGCATAATTAAACAGATAAACCCGAATGTATACAAATTTAAATTCGTAAATTATAATATATCACAAAATATAAAAAATCCTACAGAATAAAAATAGAATTTAGTACTTACCCCAAAAACACGTCCACTTTGAGTGTTAGTCTTCACTTAACTAGCCTAACTACCTTATCTTTAGTAGGGGGCGCTGCCATCGCCGCGAGAGGCACTGCCCGTCTTCCGGCGTGTGACGTCATTTCCGGTTTAAGATAAGAATAAACCTTAAATACACTCGCTTAGTCATTCTTCCTTCGGTCTTACTCGCTAGTAGTTGTCAGTTTCTTGTTTAGACGTGTTGGGTGACATCATTACGTGTTTGCGATAAGAACAAGATTATCCCCTTATCAACAGGTAAAAAGCTGCGCTTCAGTGACGTCATAAGTCATGTGACATAGCTGATAACGGTACGATTAGCTGATAAGGATTTGTACTAATCATCTATTTCCCTTCAAGTCATTGCATGAGACGGTTGAGCTCCAACAGCTGTATATAAGGTAAGAGTAATTTATATATTATAATAATATTTTAAATTAATTTAGCAGATGTTACAATTTGATATTTAAAATTTTTCATGCTAAACGATGTGATTATATGTTGTTCATCATACTAAATCCACAAATTTTAATTCGAAAGAAATATTATTAAAATTATAATCTAAAATAAATTAGCGAAAATGCATAACAAATCTCAGCAAAAAGAAGCTAATTATAAAAGAAAATGTACAAAGTTTATAAATTTACACATGTGTTAAACGCGTTTACAAACCTTATCATAGGCAAAAGTCTAATTCGACTAGCCTATTTGTTATAAGTTTAACTATAAGTCAACATGTAAGATATTTGTAAAAAGGAATCTTATGATTTTTAATTTTCCAAGTTCAGTTTCAATCATATTGTAAAAGGTTAATTCAAACTTTGATATGATCTATAGTAAAATACTTAAATTAAAATGTATTTTTGATAGTTTAAGAATTATAAACTACAACTTTGACTACTTTTTTAAATGTTTGCCTGATAGGAAACTGTGATAACATGTCTATGTTTGAATTTTTCTGATAACATGCCAATGCCTGAATTTTTCTGATAACATGTCTGTGCTTGAATTTTTCTTATAACATGTCTATGTTTAATTTTTCTTATAACATGTCTATGTTTAATTTTTCTCTGTTTTTGAAATGTATAAACTTTTACTATACATGTCTTACGATTTCATTGAAGAAAAAAGTGATCGATCAAGTTTATCAAACCATTTTAATGTTAATATTTTTAAACGAATGCGATAATCAGATAAAAATATATGTAGCTAATTCATGTTATTCCACTAAACATTGCAAAACAAAAAAAAACTCTTAAAAAAATTTTATACTTCAACATTCAAAAATTGACAATATTCACATCTTAATACTAAAAAACAATCCTAACAGTATTTCCTGTAACAAAATCTAAAAATTTCATATCAACAAGACCCAAGTTAGAAACTTTACCTATGAACTTAATACCAATCTTTAATCATAAAGTGATAAAACTGATAATTTTTTTAAAAAAAGTTACTTCTAAAACATCTCATAGATGGCGCTGTTGAAAAAAATTAATTCAAAACTTGTTTCAAAGACTTAAAAAATTAAATCTAACTTTAAACTAACAAAAACCTGTAGAACAATCACTTTCAGTTAGAAATATTAAAAAAAATAATTGTTAATTCTAAAACCGCTCACAGAGGGCGTTGCTGTTAAAAAAATAAACTGAAAGTTGTTTAAAATATATTAAAAAATAAATCTAACTTTAAACTATCATCAAACTCCAGAAAATTACTTTCAATTAGAAATATTTTAAAATAATTAAAACTTCTAAAACCGTTCATAGGGGGCGCTGCTGTGAAAAAATCATTTCGAAACTTGTAAAAAATTAATCCAAAACTTATTTAAAACACTTTTACAAAACAATTGGCAAAATACCGATAAACATCAAGTAGATAATAAAAGAGAGTTCTGCGCCAGAGGCGTACGAGGCGTAGGCTCAAGGTCGAAGGAAGGTCACGGAGCCGGAAATGGCACGTGTGGACACCGGATGTAGCAGGTGCTGATAACAGACATGCTGGAACAGGAAGTGGGGCATGTTCAGACAGGAAGTGATTCCGGAAGTTAGACCGGAAACGCGATGGAAGTGGAAGCCGGAAGTTCCAGCTTCCACTTTCTGTCGTATTTCCGGTCTTACTTCCGGGATCACTCCTGTCTAAACATGCCCCACTTCCTGTTCCAGCATGTCTGTTATCAGCACCTGCTACATCCGATGTCCACACCTGCCACTTCCGATAACCTTCATTCCACTTGCGGCGCACCTTATTTATTATCTACTTGATGTTTATCGGTATTTTGCCAATTGTTTTGTAAAAGTGTTTTAAATAAGTTTTGGATTAATTTTTTACAAGTTTCGAAATGATTTTTTCACAGCAGCGCCCCCTATGAACGGTTTTAGAAGTTTTAATTATTTTAAAATATTTCTAATTGAAAGTAATTTTCTGGAGTTTGATGATAGTTTAAAGTTAGATTTATTTTTTAATATATTTTAAACAACTTTCAGTTTATTTTTTTAACAGCAACGCCCTCTGTGAGCGGTTTTAGAATTAACAATTATTTTTTTTAATATTTCTAACTGAAAGTGATTGTTCTACAGGTTTTTGTTAGTTTAAAGTTAGATTTAATTTTTTAAGTCTTTGAAACAAGTTTTGAATTAATTTTTTTCAACAGCGCCATCTATGAGATGTTTTAGAAGTAACTTTTTTTAAAAAAATTATCAGTTTTATCACTTTATGATTAAAGATTGGTATTAAGTTCATAGGTAAAGTTTCTAACTTGGGTCTTGTTGATATGAAATTTTTAGATTTTGTTACAGGAAATACTGTTAGGATTGTTTTTTAGTATTAAGATGTGAATATTGTCAATTTTTGAATGTTGAAGTATAAAATTTTTTTAAGAGTTTTTTTTTGTTTTGCAATGTTTAGTGGAATAACATGAATTAGCTACATATATTTTTATCTGATTATCGCATTCGTTTAAAAATATTAACATTAAAATGGTTTGATAAACTTGATCGATCACTTTTTTCTTCAATGAAATCGTAAGACATGTATAGTAAAAGTTTATACATTTCAAAAACAGAGAAAAATTAAACATAGACATGTTATAAGAAAAATTAAACATAGACATGTTATAAGAAAAATTCAAGCACAGACATGTTATCAGAAAAATTCAGGCATTGGCATGTTATCAGAAAAATTCAAACATAGACATGTTATCACAGTTTCCTATCAGGCAAACATTTAAAAAAGTAGTCAAAGTTGTAGTTTATAATTCTTAAACTATCAAAAATACATTTTAATTTAAGTATTTTACTATAGATCATATCAAAGTTTGAATTAACCTTTTACAATATGATTGAAACTGAACTTGGAAAATTAAAAATCATAAGATTCCTTTTTACAAATATCTTACATGTTGACTTATAGTTAAACTTATAACAAATAGGCTAGTCGAATTAGACTTTTGCCTATGATAAGGTTTGTAAACGCGTTTAACACATGTGTAAATTTATAAACTTTGTACATTTTCTTTTATAATTAGCTTCTTTTTGCTGAGATTTGTTATGCATTTTCGCTAATTTATTTTAGATTATAATTTTAATAATATTTCTTTCGAATTAAAATTTGTGGATTTAGTATGATGAACAACATATAATCACATCGTTTAGCATGAAAAATTTTAAATATCAAATTGTAACATCTGCTAAATTAATTTAAAATATTATTATAATATATAAATTACTCTTACCTTATATACAGCTGTTGGAGCTCAACCGTCTCATGCAATGACTTGAAGGGAAATAGATGATTAGTACAAATCCTTATCAGCTAATCGTACCGTTATCAGCTATGTCACATGACTTATGACGTCACTGAAGCGCAGCTTTTTACCTGTTGATAAGGGGATAATCTTGTTCTTATCGCAAACACGTAATGATGTCACCCAACACGTCTAAACAAGAAACTGACAACTACTAGCGAGTAAGACCGAAGGAAGAATGACTAAGCGAGTGTATTTAAGGTTTATTCTTATCTTAAACCGGAAATGACGTCACACGCCGGAAGACGGGCAGTGCCTCTCGCGGCGATGGCAGCGCCCCCTACTAAAGATAAGGTAGTTAGGCTAGTTAAGTGAAGACTAACACTCAAAGTGGACGTGTTTTTGGGGTAAGTACTAAATTCTATTTTTATTCTGTAGGATTTTTTATATTTTGTGATATATTATAATTTACGAATTTAAATTTGTATACATTCGGGTTTATCTGTTTAATTATGCAATATTATAAAGAGGGGAAAGAAACTTACAGGCCCCGAAATCGTATGACGCGTTTTGATAACAATCATATCAAGCAATACTACAACTCAACTTTGCCTTCGGGTCGGTATAAATAGACGGGGGAAAATTAGGATTTTCATCATTTGAGGATTCCTATCGCTAGTGGTTAAACGTGTTTTAAATTGCTCCCGCTTTTTATCCGTGCGAATCGTTGTTGTTTGCTTTTAAGAGTTAAAGTTTTTTATTGATTTTTATATTATGGATGTTGATATGCCTATTGATGAAACCCCGATTGTGGGAGATTCTGTATCTGTGAAGAAGATGTTTACCTGTCTTACCTGTGATAAAGATTTTTCGAGCATTTCTAATCTGAACCGACATATGAAAATTCATTCTGGTGAGAAATTATATACTTGTAATATCTGCCAGAAGTCTTTTTATCGAAGATCAAACCTACAAAGACATTTAAAAACACATGATAGTGTTGGATTGTTACAGCATGATGGATTCTCTGAAGTTCTTACAGAAAAAGATACTATATCTCAAAGTTCTTCCAATTTTAATCAGCAAGTTGAAGAGGATGTGTCTTTAAAGACTGTGACTCCTACGAATGTGGAAAAGAAGCATGTTTGCCCCACCTGTGACAAAGTCTTTGCAACATATTCTAATTTAAATCAGCATGTTAAGATTCATCTTAATGAAAAGTCGTTTATCTGTGAAACTTGCGGAAAGTGTTTTAGAAGGAAATCGGACTTGTTAAGACATTCAGAAACCCATAATACTGGTGGACAGTCTACATTTAAGTGTGATGAATGTGATCAAGTTTTTACCCGGAGGGATAATTTGAAGCAGCATTTACAGTCGCATCGGAATTCAACATTTCCTTGCCTTGAATGCGATAAAGTGTTTGGAAGAAAATTTGACCTGAGACAACATGTTCGCACTCAACACCCCCGCACACCTCTTGTGAGTGTAAAACGTAAAATGAGCTCATCTAATGCAAAGTCGAAAAACTTAAAGTATTCTGATGCACTTAATGTGTTTAAAACAGTGATTTTGCATCCTGATGAACGTGAGGAAAATGATTTAGAGGTATTTCATAGACATGTACAAACTGAAATACAAGAACGTTTAATAAGTGAAATTCATGAAAAAGGTGCAATTAAATGGTATATGGTGGAAAAAATATCACTTGAACGTCTAACTGATAATGAGGAGTTTGAAGAAATTCAATGTTATTTTCGATGTTCGTGTATGACCGAACTTATAGAAGATACTATCTCACAACATATTGAGGAAGGATTTTCGAAGATTATTAAATCCTTTGAAGAATTTGTACAAAGAGGTTCTGGCTGGAAACTTAGAAAAATTCTTCATTTAGAACTCAAGATTGCTAAATATCACCCCCTCGCTGCGAGTTCCTATATTCCTTTGTCTAAAAAACTCGATGACAAAAAAGCAGTGTTGAATATAAAAAACGAAGATAACAAATGTTTAGTATGGTGTCTTTTGGCTTTTAAACTGAACTTGGATTATACAAAAAAACCTGAACGTGTTTCACATTATCGACCTTATGAACATGATATTAAATTAGGTAGTGTAGAATGCCCTGTACCCCTTCAGAAGATACCTGTTATTGAACAACTCAACAATTTACGGGTTAATGTGTTTGGTTATGAAGAGGATGAAGTTTGCCCCCTGTATATATCTGAAAAGAAAGATCAAGATGTGGTTAATTTGTTATTGGTTGGTGACGGTGAAAAACAACACTATTGTTTGATAAGAAGTTTTTCAAGACTTTTAGGTGATCTTACCAAGCATAGAGCCGCTGGCTATTATTGTTATCGATGTTTACATCGATTTTCAAGACAAGATCTATTGGATAAGCATAATGAATATTGTTCTCAACATGTTGCACAAGCTATAAAGATGCCTAGTAAAAATGATAATATATTAAAGTTTACAGGTATTCGTTTACAACATCCTGTTGCCTATACGATTTATGCGGATTTTGAGAGTCTGCTTATACCTATTTCATCAGCCCCTCCCTCTTCTAAAGCATCCTATACCGAGAAAACAACCTATCACTTGCCATGTGGTTATGCCTATGTGGTTATTGGACCCGATGGAACGTGTGTGAAGAAAGCACAGGTATATCGTGGTAGAAACTGTGTTGATCATTTTTTAAACCGAATGATGCAAGAGAAGGAAATTTTAGGTCAAAAGTTACTAAATGTTAAACCTATGAAGCTTTCTCCCAAGGAAGAAAAGGCATTTCGAGAAGCAGAGTTTTGTCACATTTGTAAGAAAACTTTAGATGAGAAACGTACACGTGACCATGATCACCTGTTAGGTGCATACAGAGGAGCTGCACATGTGGAATGCAACTTGAACTATAAGCAGTGTAAAACAATTCCTGTTATATTCCATAACTTGAAAAACTATGACGGTCATCATATTATGACAAAGCTTGGAAAATTCAAAGATCATGAAATCGATGTTATTGCTACTTCTATGGAAAACTATATCACCTTTAAAATCAGAAAGCCTACATCTTATATTCAGATGGTGTTTATAGACTCTTTCCAATTTTTGCCTACGTCATTGGAAAAACTTGTTAAAAACCTTCAACCTGATCAATTCGCTATACTTGAAGAAAATTTCCCCCGAAATAATAATTTATCTTTACTTATACGGAAAGGGGTTTACCCCTATGATTATTTTACTTGCTTTGAAAAATTTACTGAGAAGCAGCTTCCTCCGCCTTCTGCCTTTTTTAATAGTTTAACCAATGAGCCTATAGGTGAAAAGGAATACCAACACGCCCAGAATGTATGGAAAACATTTGATATCAAGACTCTTGGTGATTATCACAACCTTTATGTGAAGACAGATGTTCTACTACTGGCTGACGTGTTTCAAAACTTTAGGAAATTATGTCAGCAGTATTATGAAATTGACCCTGCTCACCTGTTTACAGCACCTGGGCTAGCATGGCAGGCTTGTTTGAAGATGTCTGATACACCTTTAGAGTTACTCAGTGATATAGATATGTTGCTTATGGTTGAAAATGGAATACGAGGCGGCATTAGCATGATAAGTAAAAGATATGCCCGAGCAAACATCCCTGGTACCCCCGATTATAAGAAAAATGAGGCACCCAGCTACATCATGTATTGGGATGCCAATAACTTATATGGGTGGGCTATGAGCCAATTTTTACCCTACGGTGGTTTTGAATGGTGTGAAACAAGTCATATCACAGAAGAGTGGGTTCTATCTTTATCTGATAGCTCCGAAATTGGGTATCTTTTCGAGGTAGACATGGAATACCCGAAACATTTACATCCTTTGCATAATGAATACCCTGTCGCCCCTGAGAGAGTAACTGTGGAGGATCAGATGCTGTCTTCTCATGCAAGAAGCTTACTTAACAATAGGAAATTCGTGGGAACTCCTAAACTTATACCAAATTTAAATAATAAACGAAATTATATAACCCATTATCGTAATCTCAAATTTTATTTAGAACTTGGTTTAAAAATTACAGCTGTGCATAAAGCCTTAAAATTTAAACAGGGTCCGTGGTTGCAGAAATATATTAATTTCAACACCGAAAAAAGGAAAGAAGCAAAATCTTCTTTTGAGAAAGACTTTTTTAAGTTAATGAACAATTCTGTTTTTGGTAAAACCATGGAAAATCTACGAAAAAGAAGAAATATTGTGCTTTGTACCGGTGAAAAAAGAGCCAAAAAATTAGTAGCATCGCCTACTTTTAAATCGTTTAAAACTTATGATGAAGACTTGACTGCTGTGGAGAGATTAAAAACTAGCATACATATGAACCGACCCATCTATGTTGGATTTTCTATTCTCGAACTATCTAAACTTTGTATGTATGATTTCCATTACAATTTTATAAAGAAAACATACAAAGATCGTGCAGTTTTACTCTTTACGGATACAGATTCCCTAACGTATCATATTCAAACCAATAATATTTATAAGGATCTGGAGCAGCATCGTGAGTTGTTTGACTTTTCTGAATACCCGAAATCTCATCGTCTATACTCTGAGGATAATAAGAAGACGCTCGGAAAGTTTAAGGATGAACTTAATGGTGAATTAACCCTTGAGTTTGTCGGACTGAAATCAAAAATGTATTCTCTAAAATCTGTTAAAGACGAAAAGAAGCGTGCAAAAGGTGTATCTACGCAGATTGTTCGGCAGAAAATTAAACATGAAGACTACTTGGAGTGCCTCCAACAACAAAAAACAAGTATGGAGAAACAGGTAAGGATTGCCCAAGATGACCATCGCCTATATACATTAACTCAAAATAAAATTAGCTTAAGTCCCTTTGACGACAAGCGTTACTTATTGGATGATGGAATAAGCAGTTTAGCATATGGCCATTATGACATTAATACCGTTTGTAATAAAGAAGATAATGTTGATTTGTATTGCTAACGCAAAATCGCGATGTATGTTTTGATCTGTAAATACCTTTCTGTAAATTATTTTGTTATAATAAAAATTGTTGATTTTATTATTGAGTACTTTTTTTAAATTTTTTAAGTAATGTGAAACTTTTTCTAAAAGAATTTTTTTTTTTAATTTGTGAAACTTTTTAACTAACTAACGCATATTTTTTTTCGTTATAAAAACATGAAAAATATTTCTAAAACTTTGATAAACAAGCAGATAGTCTCACACACACACACACAAAGAGAACTATTTGTCACACGCACACACATACATACACACACACACATATACACACATAAAGAGAACTATTTGATACACACACACATACATGCACGCACACACACACATAGAACTATTTGTCACACGCACACACATACATACACACACACACATATACACACATAAAGAGAACTATTTGATACACACACACATACATGCACGCACACACACACATAGAACTACTTATAATAACTATAAGACATATATTCTTTTTAAAACATACTCTTACACACAAACCTTTTTAATAAAATATCAGATGTACCAATAAAATGAGATGAAATGATTATTGTGTGAAAAAGAGGGTTGATTCTGAACATTGCACTACCGGTTGAGAAGGCACCTCCTTTTCCCCATTACGCATTGGGGAATCCCCATTCCTCATTGCGGATTGCGCCTTCTGCCGGTGAACCCCCACTATCTTACTACTAAGGTCATTTGAAAGTTTTTGCCAGTGGTGGTACAAAAATTCTTCCATTTACACTAATGCATTTTTTTTTTCAGCTTTGTTCAAAGACTTCGAGCTTTGAAGTGTAAAATATGATTTAGCCTCTACTGACAGTAAAGTTTTAATTGTTTTTAAGCAAATGTGAGGCTGTAAGTTCTAAACAGTTTTTTCCCCTTTCTAACAATCTTCAATCGGAGCAACACAGATTTAATGAAACTTCAATAACACCGAAGCAAAAAAGAATTTGTCATGAAAAATCTCTTTCCAGACGTCTTTTATAGGTGCATGCATGTCCTCCCCCTTCCAATGAAGAAAAGAGATAAAATTTAATTACTATAAACACTGTTTCTTTATTTTTATTTTTTTCCTCTATCAAAAGCTTTTAATCTTTGTTAAAAGAGTTAAGAAACGTGTTGAAAAGTGTTTATGAATTCGGTTTGTTTGTCCGTCTGCCGTCTGTCCGCGCTCTGACTCGTCTAAATATATTCGGATTGCCCTGAAATTTTTGCACTAAAACATGCTTTTTGTAGAATATGGGGCGCAAAGCATTTATTATCCATTTACAGGGTCAAACAAAATAATTCTGTTACACATTGTTCTGCGAGGAAAAATCGTTTGCAATGTAATTTAATGATGTTTCACTATTTCAAACATAATGAAATTTATGTACATTACTGAGGTGCACTTATAAATTACTCACTTAAAAGTATGGTGTGCTTTGCGTTTATCGTATTTACAGGGACACACGAAATATATAGGTTACAGTATACGTGTAATAATTACAGTGATGTGTGATAAGGGTGTTTTCAACTGTGGTTTGCGTTTTTAACTAAATTTTTTCATAGTACGTGGTGTGTATAAATTCTGTTGATCATATAATATACAAAGCTACACAAGGGAATTCGTAAGCTTTACAGACTATGGAAGTGAATTGCTTAAGGGTAGATTTTAATTGTGTTACGCATTTTCCTGCTGAACTGTATTTATTAGACTAATAGAAGTTTGTGGAATATGAATAAATTCATATACAGGACTACGCAAAGAACAACATACATTGTCGTTTATGGTTGGTAATTGCTGAAAGTGAGTTTTAAGTTGCCTTATGCGTTTTTTACTTGAATGAAATTTTAGCTTAATATGTGGTGTGTACAAAAGTCTTCAGATAATATACAGGGCTGTACAAAAGATTCCGAGTGCATTTCAATCGATTGTTTAAAATTGCTAAATGAGAATTTTCTAACTGAACTAAATTTTATCATGCTATGTAGTATATATCCAAAAATACAGATTTTATACAGGGCTGCAGAAATCGAAAACTGGATTTTTCAATATTTTGCTCGTGTTATGTTTTCTAAACTGTTTATTACACTTCTTCTTTCACCGTATTTAAGGGTGAAGTTTCGTTACAGTTTTCTGGATGTGTTGGAAAGTGTTTCGAAATCTATGCTTGACGCATGATTTTTCATTCTTGTTTAATAATAATTTGACTTTCTCAAATCTGAGAAAAAATTAGCTAACTGACAAATCTTTTTGTTTATAAAAATGTATTAAAAAGGCTGAAATCAAAATATACATATATATAAATAACACATTAAAACATGTTATTTTAGGGAAATGTTTTGTTCAATGTATAGAATTTTTTAAAATTATTTTTCTAGTAAAAAAGTTAATTAAAAAGGAGAAAAAGATAAAAATTGATAATGGGTTTTTTTCTTAGCTTTTATGGGAAAGCGGGTTTATTTTAGTTTAAATTTCGTATATCTATGCTAATCACACAACTGCTTAATTTAAATAAAATTAAATACAAATTAAAAAAGCAATAAAAATAAACTAATTTTCACGTTTTCCAGTTTGACCAATTTAAGCACCGGCTTACATTGGACATGTGATCTGGTGATTTATGTTTATCATTTTCAAAAACTGCGCGAGAATGTTTATTTATCATTTTGATCTGAAGATGTCGCCGTTTCAGTGAAGGAAACATATGTTATCTATATTAAAAGGTATTTTTAAACCTTTTGTGTTATGTTTTTATTATTATTATTATTATTATTATTACTTTAAGCAATAATTACACTTCAATTTAAAGTTAACAAGTGCTTTTATTGTATTATCTATAAAAGTTACACAGTTAAAAAGGGACATGGCAAAAAAAAAAAAAAAAAAAAAAAAAAAATCTCGAGTGATAGAGAAGGAAAAGGGGAACAACATAAGTACAATTTTAACTAAGTAACAACCAAAAACATATGTACTAGTGTGAATCACAAATGTGAAAATAATTTTAAAGAAATATATATTTATAGCATATAGTAACAAATTCAAATTTTGATGATTAGAAAAGGGGAAGCGGGAAGAGGTTTTACAAAGCAAAGAGATGGAAAAGAAAGAAAGAAAAGGGAAAAAAAAAATGAATGAATGAAACTCTAAGTAAATAACATGCGAAAACACCTGAACGAGTATAGATTATAAAAATAAAAATAATTTTAAAGAAACATTCTCGAGAATCAACAACGTAAGTGTCTTTTTACGCCGATAGAGAAGCAAAAGGGTCCGGGGGAGGGGGGGGGGGGTTAGGGTAGAATGTTCGCATTGACTGCGGGGGTGAAGACGTATAATTGAAGTCGAGAAAATCGGGGATACTAAATCCAATTAAATAGCGAAGGAGCAGAATGTTTACGCACCGTCTCACACAGCATATTACCTCGAGGCGCGTGCGTATTTTAGCGTGAGTGTAGTCCCCTTTTCTCATCTCCCCCCTTATCTTCGACAATTCATGGCCTTAATAGTTGTTCGCTTTCCTGGTAGCACCACATATACGAAAAATAATACTTTTGTCTTAATGGTGGGTCTAAAATCGTATTACTTACGGTCGCCGGTGCATCTACATCCCCCCCCAAACGCCCCGCTCACAATGGACGCCCTTTGTCGCCGGCTCGTTATCTCGGAGCGGCAGGGGCCCCTGCATTTGTCTGGGGCGCAAGAGCAGGTTGTTACTATGCTACCCTCCATCCTTGTTAAATTTTCGTGGACGAATTTATCTGCATGCTACTGATATAGTTCAGGTATTAGCTTTCTTCCATTTTTGCTGAGCGCTAGGTGCCTTTTCATCTACTTTTTTTTTTCGAGCTGTTTTAAATCCTTTGAATTAGATCAGAGATTATTTTCAGCATGGAGCTAAAATCCGTCTTTACTGATAAGTGTAAAATCACAATTGCCAAATACTGCTATTCAAATTCTATCAGCTTTGTTCTGCTTCCTTTTTGTGCTCCCTATATGAAATAAATTTCGCATTATTTTAAAATCCCCAAGATTATTTTCTTCATAGCAGTTGAATACTAATAAGAATCCTTAATAATAAAATATTAGCACCTTTCTGCATTATTTTTTAAATAGGTAAAAAATGCGTGCTTTTAAATTTAATACACAAAATAAGCGATTCTAAAGAAAAAAAAAGTTCTATTTTGCAAATTTCTAGTGTTAAAAAAAGTAAATAAATAAAAGATTTTGAGATATTTATAATACAATATGCATTCGTAGATCTTTTGTCAGTAGTTCAGTGTTACTCTGAAAAGTCTAACGTGGCGAAGTAACATCACTAATCATGTGGAATCATGTTGCATTAACAAACGAAAAGTATCTACTACATACGGCAGATTAGAAGCAATTCATTTCTGGCTTACGATGCATGCAAAGAACATATACTTTCATATTTATACGTAAACAACGATTTTCTGGTTTGAATTACATATTTGGACCATTTATGTAGAAAGAATTTGTTCTCTTAAAAAAAAAAAAAAAAAATAAAGTATAAGATTCTTAACTTTAAAGATGATATCGGTTTGTCAAAAATGAAAAACTGTATATGGCTTCAACATGTGTTTTTAGAAAAAACAATTTTATTTCAAAAAATAATAATTTCAACCTTTTTTAATCCCATGCCTGGGATTCAACTTGACAATTTTTTCATAAGAAACACAGTGTTGCCAGTTCGATACTTTTTTAAAATTCAGATTACTTGATTGCCACCATTTTTTTAAGTAAAAATATTCGCCTTATTTAATGACAGATTAAATAATGAGAGACTAAGGCCAATTACACTATTTTAAAAAACTGGTGAAAATCGAATCTGATTTTTTTTTTTAAGTAACTTTTGGCAACAATGAAAACGCAGACAACCTGCATTAGACGCACAAACCCAACGTCACACTAAACGCATTGACGGGAGTTCACCATCCTCCGTTGGAAAATCGCATTAACGGGAGTTCACTGATGAACTCCCGTTATTGCGATCTTCCAACGGAGGATATTTTTTGTCCGCACTAACCGAAGGCCGCATTAAACGATGTAAACATTTGAATGGTGTAAAATAAAATAAATAAATAATTTAATTGAATAAAATGAATTCAGTTTTTTAATTGAAATTACATAGATTACCAACTTAATGCTAAAATAACTTTTTCTGTAATTTAATAATTTTAGTTAAAAAGCAATTTAGTTACAATTTGTTAATACAAAAGAATAAATTACGGAGGACAAACAAAATATGCAAATAAATTGCCACACTCGCATAATTTAATTTTAATTAAAGTAATCCCTCACTTTTCTTTGCGCTACTTGAACAAATGATTGTTTTACTTTATCATTTTCTACACTTTTGCTACAAACTCGAAATGTTGGTCTATTATATCACATTTCGATTGGTAATATCGGCAACAGCCATTAGCAATTTTTAAAAAGCTCACTTTTTTTTTTATGGTAGAAGGTTTTTTTTTCCCTTCTTTTTGTCACTGACAATTTCTTTATCTCTCAATAACCCACGTTACATTAAAGTTACTTTTACAAAAATAATGTACAAAAGCAATTTCAATACTGATCGGTCAATTTTGGAAAAAATTCTCGCATTATCCGATGAGTAGTTTGCTTTCAGCGTACAACTCATCGTATTTGTCTTCAGCGTTAATTGTAAAAAGGAAATGAAAAGGAAAACAAAATTGCCCTCATTACCAGGATATACGTCTTAAGTGGAGGCACATTAACGAGAATCCACTGTATTGTATAAAATGTAAATTATTCCAATGTAATATTTATTTGAGTTCAGTTATTAAATAGAATTTCTGATGCAAAACATGTTTATGTGTTACACGGATTATAGGCCGAAAATTATGGTTTTATTAGTTTCGTTTCTGAAATTTTATTAACAATTGATATTTTGTTAGCATTCAGAACCAATAATAAGATGTAACTTTGATCGTTAATTCTTTACACTATCTCTTGTTTTATTAACGAGTTATAAGTCGAAAAATATTCAGGGGGCAAAATTTACTGTTTTAAGTTGATTTCGGGCTTGAAGGGGAAAAAAACCTGCTCCCGGTATAGAATTTCTCTTTCCTTGTTAATGTAATATTTGAATATTTTTTCATCCCTGTGAAGAAAATGTGGAGTGATTCCATTCAACTTTTCGTAATTGGTCGGATTCGAAGGTTGAACCTTTGTTGTGAAACATAATAGACTCATATTATAAAAGCACCATTACTGGAGATGAAAAAAGGACACATATAACAATATACGGGTTTGTGTCCTTCATCCAACATTCCAACCTTCAACCAACATTCCAACTCTTCATTCCAACAATATACGGTCTACTCTTATAGTTGTCCAATAGCTAATTCCTAAACCGTTATTTTTATAGATATAGTTCCAATTGGAAAAAAAAGTTTCAAATATTGTTTTGTCATCACACTAAAAATCATAAACGTCAAATTAGCTATTTTTTTCAAAGTTACGAAATTTAAAATTTATACGAACTTTGGCACCTATATGTTGTATATATATATATATATATATATATATATATATATATTTTTTTTTTTTTAAATCTTTCACCATGATCTAATAAATACAACAATAAAATCTGATTTTTTGCACGACTAAAACTTATCAAATTACGATAATTTAAATTATATGAATTTTTAGAGTTTTCTGGTATTAAAAACGAAAAGAAAAATTAATGCCAGAAAACGCTAAAAAATACCCCATGAAAATTTTAATTTCGTAATTTTAAAAAAAATAATTGACGTTAATGGCTTTTAATATGTTGCAGAACAGCATTTAAAACATTGTTGCAATTGGAGTTATACATCTAAAACTAAAAATTTAGGAATTAGCTATTGGACAACGATAAGAGAATTGACACCTTGTACATTGTCCATTTAGTGACTCTCCTAAATATGCATCAAAGTTCAATGTATATGCATAAGAAATTACACAATTATGTCTAGTGAAATTATAAATTTATTATTTATTCTGAAATTCTTCCATTATATCGTAAATTAAGCACCAATATATACTGCTCACACTTTGAAAAATTCAAATAAAATTATTACCAAATTCAGTGCAAACATCTAAAAAGAAGAACAATGGCATTTTAATACAATACCGTGAAATTTGGTGTAACGTGTTCACCTCATAAAAATTACCATACCACTTCTCCTTGAATTCCTCGAATTCCCAGTTTTATACAAACAAACAAAATTTCGTATCAGCAAAATTTTGAAAGGGTTTTTATAGCCCGAATTAAACTTTTCGATAATGAAATTTATTTATTTTAGAAAATTTGTGATGCTAAATTAATTTACAAAAAATAATTGAAATAAAGGACAGTGTGTGGGCGTGTAAAAATATAACTTTTAGAATTGAAAAAGAAAGAGAAGAATTATTAAATTAATGGAGCGATAAACAGAATTTTCTTCATCTACTTTATTTTTTACAAGACAGTTTTAAATAACAATATATGAATTATATATATAAAGTTTTATTATATATATATATATATATAACTGCTTTATAATTTTTCAAATAATTTAGTTATTTCCACTTTAAAATAGTTTTCCTATCTCAAAATTTCACTATTTTAGGCCTTGTATCTTACTTCTCTGTATCAAAATTGCATTTCATATTAGAATATTCTTTTTCTTTCATAAGCTTAGTTTTCATTTTACTACAGGCGCGTTCCAAGGTTTTTCGAACAGACTTCAGTACCTTATTTTCAGGTTACTGTTTTTTCATATCTTATTTAAGAATACTGTTATGATCACTGATTGGCTGGCGTCCGCTTTCGCGTTGCTGTATTTCCTTGTCTTTGTATTTGGTTTTACGCAGCCAATAAAAGAAAATGCACGGTCGTAGAGACTGAACTGTTCCCTTCCCTGGCTTCGTTGCTAAAGCTGTTGGCAGTTCATCATCGACTTCTGGAATATTTATTTTATTATGGAGATTATTTCAGATACGTTTAATTCTAGTTTTAGTTTTCTTTTTAACTTAATAATGCCCCGTAATTGCTTGGCAACCTTCGATGTCCTGAAACTCAATAGTTCTTTAAATATTGAAAGTCTTTTCTTAAAGAAATGTGCGATTTTTCTATCTGAATAAACATAATGAATTTAACTTCTGGCTAATCTGTGACTTTGGGAAACTTCTTCTGGATAACAAACAATCTTAGCTTACATTGTTTGGGCCATGCCACTGCCAGTATAACATAAATTCGCATTTTTATTAAGAACTAAATCACGATCTTTTTGAGATGGCTGTTAAGATCTCGTAATCGTCAATTCATCGTCAACTTTTAATAAAAGTTGTAAAGTATACAACATTTAAAAAATATTATTAAAAAAATTCCTCTAAATGATTTTACTGCGACATAGTATCACTCCAAAATCACTAAGTGGGATCTACTTCTGCTATAAATCTACTAAATATATATATATTTAAGTCTTTGTACGTTGTCTCTTTTCTTTTACACAAATTATTGCATTCAGTTGAAAAAAAAAATGTAATGAAGGTAAAGAGAAAAATGTAAGCAATATATTTCTCATTTTCGCATGTCGTAAATGAATAAAATAAAATGCGAAAATTTGATTTTAAAATTAAATTACAAGATCTTGTGTTATCAATGTTAATTACACAATCAATTGTCTATGAATTCAGCTGATTATTAGTTCAAAATTGTAATCCTAAAATTTCAAGAGATTTTTAATCATCGAAAGCAACAAAGACTTACTAATAAAAGAAACAAAGGAAAAGAGAAAGTATATTTCCTTTTAATTTGTTATAAATGTAAATTGTATTTTCTTTTAATTTATAAATTACCTTTTTTAAAAAATATATTTTTAAAAATCCTTCCTTTATGGATACCTGTGTTACAAAAAGTACTTATTTTTGAAATTTCATGATCTGTGGATTGGTGGATGATGCCATAAATTATCTAACAAGACAAAAAAAAACTAACATGTTTTCGAATTTTACCTATGTAATGACATTTGTTCATGCTCTATGTTTTTAATACCTTTTTATTCAATTGCATTCTCTCGTAGCAGACAATTATCTCTATTAGTCGCTGGGCGCGTTGTTTAGATGTCTTTATTATTATTAAGAAAATTTATTGTTATTGAAATAACAGTGCTTGAAATAATAACTTTTCTAACATGTGGGAAAATTTAAAAATATGTCAGTTAGAATCTTGGCTGTACACAAGTTGGAATTCAAAACTTTTTCGCTTTTCCTACAGGTAATACAAAACGTTAAGTGTACTTCGATAATTTTCATCCCAAAATATTATTTGCATGCTCTCGCAACATAAAATCCCCCCCCCCCCCCCCAAAAAAAAAAAAAAAAAAAAAAAAAAAAAAAAAAAAAAAAAAAAAAAAAACATTAATTTATGTAGCACTGAATTGCTTTTTATTTATTTATTTTTTTCTGTGACTATAAATTTTCAATTGAAATAATGTGATACGAAATGAAACATACAATTAAATATTTATGTAGTTGACATGGGAAAATATCCATGATGCTTTTGCGAACAACTATCATAATATTATTCCTAAGCATGGTAAATTTAGGTAGCATTACGATATTATATTTAAAAAATGAAAATAGCGAAGACCAAATAATAAATAATGCAAAAAAAAAAAAAAAAAAAAAAAAAAAAAAAAAAAAAAACTTAAGAAAATCATAAAGATAATTCAATATTTTTTCTCAATATGAAAATAGTTATTTCCCCTTTAAAATATTATTCAAAGATAATATTTTATTTACATTAAAAAATTAATTTTTAATTTTTCTCTGTAAGAAACTTCAATATCAGATTGTTGTGGCAAATGTTTTAATACATTAAGCTTCATAAATTAACAAAACATCGGCTTAAACATTTTTCCTCCAAAGTGCGAATGTTTATTTCAGAAATTTTCATTTTTTTCATTTGTAATTTCTCAGTAACAGAAAGAATAAGAAATTTTCTTGGATTTGTAAAGTATATTACTTTGTATATTTTTATAGTGTGCATCATTGCTTTTTGTGCGTTTGAATTCGGGTTGTGTCGTTTTTAATTGATTAATAACATCAAAGCTTCAAATTTCGCAGCATATTAGGAAAATTGTATTGTTCCTACCCCTATCCCTAATTATTAATCTTCATGATTAATTTTTTTAACATATGTAGTAAAAATATATCATAAAAATAATTATTTTAAAATAGTGATAGGAACAACAAAATTTTTCTTATAGGCTTCAAGGCCTGTAATAGTAAAAGAAGAAAAAAACTTTTAACTTATTTTTGGATAATCTTATATTGTTCACCCATAATTTATGGGGGAAAAAACCCTTATAAATTTCTGTTGAAAAAGTAAGCATGTAACGTTAAAAAAAAAAAAAAAAAAAAAAAAAAAAAAAAAAACGAAAGATCATATTAAGTTAGGTGCTCAATAGCAGAAATATTCCGCGTATGAGAAGTCCCCCCCCCCCCTTGTCACTAGAGGCGCTGCGATCGTCATCACGTTATCATTACGCTCTATGATAGTGTCAATCTATTGGTTCAGGCTGAGTTAGAGGTCTGCACGGGTCGGACTTTCCAGGCCCGGACCCGGCTCCAAGGAAGACTATCTTGACCCGGCCCGACCCCGGCTTTTTTATGATTTTACAGTTTACGACCTGGCCCGACCCGTTGAAAAATCAGTGAAAACAGGACCGGGCCGGTCCATGAAAAATCAATGCAATCGGGCTCAGTCCGGCTCGACCCGACTCAATTTCTACAAAAATTCCTATGTTTCTTAACATACAATAACGATTCTTTTAATAAATACTGCATACATATTTATGGAAAAATTTTACTGTATATGTTAGATTACTACATGTTCGAAAGCCATAGAATAATGTATAGCAACATTAATGATCACTTAGACTCTTAATAGATGATTACATTCAAATAAAGACATTAAAGAAATTAATGTAGTTTAGAATAAATGAAAAAGGATGATTATACATTATAACCTTTGTTGCTGCATAATAAAAAATAGTAGATTTTTGAAAATGTTTCACTATAATGTATTAAAGCATATTTCCAAAGATTCCGTTAACAGAAGTTCATTATCATAATTACTATATTTACAAAACATATTGCTTGCTCGACACGTACTGGGAAGAATTAAGTCCAGTTCCGACCGACCCGAGTATGTAAAATAATATGTAAGCTGATCCCGGCCTGCCCGAATCTGCTGAATAAAATTAATCCCGGGCTTAGACACGATGTAACTGTCCGATGCCGATTTCTACCGCGCATCGGCAGCGCATCTACCTGCGCATCGGCTCGCGCAACACATTTATACTTATTCTCGTCCATTGAAAGTCGTTCATATTTTATCAGCTTAGTTTGAACCTTTTAAATTTGTTATATCGGGCCGGTTGGCCCATTTTATTTTTTTGTCAGTCTGGCTGGTCAATTTAATTTTTTTACCAGCCTGGCTGGTCAATTTAATTTTTTTTATTGGCCCGCTCAGGCCCATTTATTATTTTTTATCGGCTGGGTCCGGCCCAGCCTGTGCAGACCTCTAGGCTGAGTGTTAACGTCTATCTTTGTTATAGTTGCCTGTTTTTTCTACGATTGGCATCACAAATATCTCAATGAATCTATAACTAAACACAATATAAAGTTATTCAACATACCTTCCTCTCAACGTTTACCTTTTAAATCCGTTCCGTATAAGTCGTGTCTCTTTTCCGTGATTGGGGTTCAATAGATATAAGCAGGACTTAATTTTTAACGAAAAAGTACAGGAGCTCTAATATTCGGCAGTAATAATAACTTACATAGTGCATCCCTGCCCCCGCCCCTCCACCTCCATATTTATATTTCATACATTAATTACAAAATTTAAAGCAATTTCGTCTTCAGCAAAAGAAATTTTTTTTATATATTTTGACTATATCTATATGCATTTATATATAATAAAATCAAGAAATGACCAGAGCAAAAATATTAAAATCAGGATTGGGGAATTTTCAGAAAATCCTACTCGCCAAGGATTTTTTTTTTTTTTTTTTTTTTTTGTATCAGCAAAACACAACACGCAGCGCTGTTTCTTTGTGTGCCGGAGTGCAATATTTGTAAGCTCCTGTAAATTCTGAATAATATTTAAATATCTCTTAAAATCAAAGAAGTACCGGAGCTGAGCTTCGGTGAACCCCGGCGCAAATTAAGAACTGCATATAAGGGATATAACAACAGTATTTTCAACAAATGCAACTAATAGTGACTAATGGGACTTTTCTCGCATTTAACGAAAGCGACAAACCGCGGCACTCCACCAATTTTGGATGCTTTTCAGCTTACCTTGATCACATGGCAGTTTTACAACTGGTGGAAACCAGCCTATGTTGATCACGCAGCAGCCAAGAGGGGTGGAAGTATCGCTGCGTGTCTCTTTCGTTTAATGCCACTCTTTCATACTCCTAATCCACAACGCAATAATCGCTGTAATAATGATTTCTTTCCGTGAATCGAGGTGCTTAAAATAAATTACACTTTTTTTGGCTATTCAGAGCATAAAAGATAAATAAATAAATGCTTGTTACAATTTTTTTTAATTTATTTAAACACACACATACAGAGAGAGATAAATATAAACACGAATTTAAAAAAAAATAATAATAAGTAAATAAATAAAATAAGCATAATTAATCTCATGTGTGCTGAAAAGAACTTTTAGCTTTAAAAATAAAGAATTATAATTATTTCTTTCATCGAATCACAAATTAAATTTCCTCCATCAATTTCATATTTTAAAATACAATTTAAACTAACAAATAAGTATATAGCTTTACGACAATCTAAACAACTGTTATTCACGGTGATTTCTAAAACGCACTGACAGTTTATATTCTTTTTTAAGGTATTTATGCATAATATTTTGACTGCTTTCAGGTAAATTGTAGATATCAGTCGAAAAAAAAAAATGTGAATTTAAAAGTATATAGAAAAAAAAAGTAACAAAATATTTCCCATTTGTTTTAAATTTATCGTAAATAAATGAAAGACAATACTGAATGATGATTTTGCAAGTAAATTACAAAGTCTCCCCTTATTTTTGATGAGTCTATATCATTTCTCTATGAGTTCATGTGATTGCCAGTTCAACACGGGTGACCCCAAAATTTCGAGGGGTTTTTAATCGTCGAAAATAAAAACTCCCGGAGAGTGAAACTTAGGCCTTCCATTGTCATTATTTTAGACAACTTCTACCCCCTCTCTTTCAATCCAACGCCAATTGATTCGAACTTTTCACTAACACCCACCTCCTCTTTCTGGAACAAAAAGCGAACAAAAAATAATAACGAAATAAAAATGAGGGTGGAAAAAAAATAGAGGCCAATCTATTCGAACACCCCCTCGACCTCCCCCTTGCAATTCACCCTGGTAAAAATGCTCTCTCGTTCTTAGTTTTAAGCTGTCGCCGGGACTTAAAATACCAGTTATGGCTCTGTCAAAAACTCTGCTGTGTGTGACGGGAACTGAGAAGACAAATTACTGTAATTTAAGTGCCATTTTCAGTGAAAAACTACACGTTACCAATCCCTGTGTAATGTTTCTTTCACTTTACTTTTTTTCCTCTTTTCCTCTAATATTTTTTTGAGCTTTTTTCTCAGTGATCAGCACCCGCATCAGACATGCGGAGGGGGTTCGGGGGATAGAATCTGATGTTCTTTTCTCCCCCCGTTATACTCTTTTTACATCTATATGGATCAGGAAGAGGAAAGGGGGGGGGGTACATTTGTAAGCGAAAGCCATCGGACTAATATCATACTCTGTGGATAGAAAATGTATATGCAAGATTTCAGTGGCAGAGCTCTTTAAATACATTTGTCAACTAATAACGGGGTCCTGTAATAATACGCCAAAACGGGTATACCGACGAGATATCGTATTTATTTTTTCATCTTCCCTTATGTTCATCATCCTTGGGTGTTGCCAAAAACATGACGGTTTTTCAAGTATTTTATTTATTTTATTTTATTTTTTTAAGTCCCAGCCTTGCATCTGTTTAAATTGATTACTTCGTTTTCCATACAAAGTCTCATCAGTTATTACTCTACTTTCTCTCATAAGAATTTTTTTTTTTCACCGACTAATATATTTTCAAATGTTGGAGTGTCTGTTATTCTTATTTTTTTAATCATTTATTGAGTGAGAGGATAATTTATTATCGGAGAATTCCAGGCTAAATGAAAAAAGAGTCCTTCATTCAAAAGATCATTAAGAATTAAGCGCCACGGAAGATTACGTGAGTTTGACAAAAGATTCTGTGAAAGAACTTGGTGATTTTCTTTCTTAATGGCGTAATGATTACCTGTTTTTGAAATGGAATAAACTTTCTTCTGGTAACCAATAATTTTATAATATTTGCATTGAGAATAAGCGCACGGCTGTTCGTGTAATTATTTTTTCATTTAACTACTATTTCAATTTTTCAGATGATTTTTACTCTTTTTTTTTTTTTTTTTTTTTTTTTTTTTTTTTTTAAAGCAGTTTATGCACTCTATATTGGTAGTCAATAGAATATCGTGAACACAAAAATTATATTTTATAAATTCTTTATGAATTTGTATTTTATGAACTAATTTTGTTTTTATGAAATAAAGAAAAGTCAAACTTCCAAAACTTTCACTATTTATTAAGGCTGTTCTCGAATGCAAACTGACTAATTTGTGACACATTTTTCAATTCATTTTTGTTAAAAAACGCATGCAGTTGGCAGATTCAGAAACTTTGTAATCGAACTATTTTTTCCCTGTAAAAACAGAAGGATTTTCGGAAAAAGCTGTAAAATTTAGCGTTTTGAACCTAATTTTCTGACGTGGCTCTACCGGGAATAAAAAACTGCCGTCCTGAGACAACAATCGCTTGCAACTGAAGTTGTAATTAATTTATCGAAAAATGAAAAAGAAAACTGTTCTGTTAAAGTGTAAACCACTTCAATAATAATATCTGCAAGTGTCATGCTTTTGCGTTTCAAAAATGAATCAGCAAATGTGTCAAACGATTTCACGTTGACAGGGAATATTTTTCTTTTTATTATTTTTCTTTTTCTTTTTCTTTTTCTTTTTCTTTTTCTTTTTCTTTTTCTTTCTTTATTTGAGAACCGTTTCAAGATCTTTTTTATAGAGCTGACTAATTTCATTTCGCAACACATTTATTTCTAATTTTCCTAAGACTTCATAAAAAGTTGTATGTATGCATTTTGAAAAAGTCTTGGTTTTTTTTTCGTTTGATATATGATAACGATCCCGATTGTGGACACAGTTAAGAAAATTTTTATAATTTTTTTTTTCAAATTACAAAGTTATATTTAACTGTCCAGATTTATTTATTTTATTTTATTTATTTATTTAACGTTTATCTGATGCTTCAGTTTTTTTTTTGAGAAATTGTTTGCGTTGAAATGGTAGATAAAGAATTAAATTTCCACTGTTTAGTTTAGGGTAAAGGTACCACATTGCAGTTCGAGTGTTTGGCAGTTCCAGAATTCGAAACAAATAATAAGATTTTAGAGCATTTCCCGCACATTTTTCAGAATTGAGGTCAAATTCTATTCAATTTTCATGAAAATGAATGGCTCTTTATATTGGTTTCCTGAAAATTAAGTGATAATAGGAAAAGATAAGTCAGCAATTCTTCTCAATCAGTTGAAAATCCTTGCTGCAAAGTGTTTAAGCTAAGCAAACTAAGTTGAATTTTGGATTTTACAGTCGTAGATTTATCCATTTACACTTTACCATTGGGGATATAATTACCTCTCCGAATACAGATTTTTAATTATGAATATGTGCAACATTTAAGGTATTTGAGGATGTCGACTAATAAAACATGTTTCTCACAATGTTTTTCCGAAATCGGCATGGTGATTTAACTCCAACATCCATAAATTTTTAAATATAAGATGATTCCGTTCGATGTTGCCGATATAGCGTACCTCCTACCTGAGGTAGAAGAAGATTGGAAACGACATGAATGAATTCCATCCTATATTATGAATATATAGCAAACGTATTTCCATCATTTTTTGCTAAAGAAGAGAGTTCTTTTTTCCAATATTGGTTAACATAAATATTAATTTTTTTTTAAGATTATTTGTTTCTAGTTTTAAGATATCGCTCAGCCAAAAGAAAAGTCGCACAACTCAAAAATACTACATTTCACAGGAGAGGCAAAAGAAGATTTGCATTTGTTTTACTGTAACATAAAATTGTAGCACTCGGTTCCGCATGCAGCTATAAAAACATACATAAAAGCATAAAATTTTTAAGAATGAAGACGTAGAAGCGATAGGGAGAATTGAGTAAATTTCACCCCCCCCCTCATAATTTACCCCCTTTCTGTGGTGACAAAGACAAAATGACATATCTAGCCATCTCCAAAGATTAACAATTCCCCCAGTTCCTGTAATTACACTTGCCTCACATGCAATATTGAAAAAACACAACTGTAACAAAAATAATAATGATAATAATAATAATAAAAATTAAAAATAAAAAAAAAACAAGAAAATAACTATTAAACACCTTCTGAAAAAAATAACGTATTTCTAAAATCTATTTTCTAGAATTAGCTAAGATTATAAAAATCAATGGCGAGACAAGCAATGTTTGAGAGCAACAGAAAATTGAAAAGTTTCCAAAAAAAACGCAAACTGTAGCTATTTTTAAAACTGTATTTAAACAACTCAATCAAACTTTAGTTAACCACTCTCACACAAATATTGTGAGACTGGAGAAAAATTCCAACTGGTTGGTTGGTTAAAATAACATGCATCATTTACTAATATGTCAAGGGTTACCCTGGCTCCGGGTTTGTACTTACCCCACTTCACCTTATTGAAAACAGAAAATGACATAAAATAAAATTATTGATATTAGTAATTAATCACTGAACAACCTAAAACATTTAAACACAATATATTTTCTTTAAAAAAATACATTTATTTATTTTTATTTATCCTTTTTAATTATGGTAGAAAAGCAAGCTGCGCCGCAGGCGCCCTGCAAGTAGACGACCACCAAACCCAAATCCTGAGGGACTTTTATCGCGCCAGCAGGTTTGTGTCCTTGGGGCGCTTCGACCTGTCATAGGACCGTCACCTACGGACCCTCTAACCTTGAACCCACGTGCCGACGACGTAGGCCGTTGCGAGACACGGTGAAACCACGGGGAGTCACCACGAGACACTTGGAGACTGGCCGGCGTCCCCCTACAGCTTCGGAGCTGGAAACCCAAAAGGGAACCAGGCCCTAGGCCTTAAGTCGGGATGTTCCAACCCGTACTTGCTCTACCACAACTCGAGGGGTGTGAAAACCTACAGAGGTAGTCACTTAATTATGGTATCCATTGGTTAGAATATATTACATGGCACTCTTGGAAAATTCTCGTATTGAATAATAGCTACTTCACCTTTCTTCAAAGATACATGTTAATTCCAAAAGGAAATTAAAGAAAACAATTCTACTTATTCAAATTAGCAAATCAGACACTTCAGACTAATTATACAATAAAGGTTTATAGAAAAAAAATTGTATTCATACATACCTCCCGTACCGTACAGGAAAATATCAAAACATGTTCTTGTATGTTTTAACTCATCATTTAATAATTTTTTCTCCTATAATTTCTGCTGTATTGTTGCACTTTTCAATCCAATTTCCACAAAATCACATTGTTTCAATTTTTTCTGATTTCAAAGTACTAAAATATTCTTTACTTAAGAACACTTAGTTTTAAACATTATAACAATATCATTATATTAAAAAAGTGGTGGGAAAAGAAATAAATCTTTTGTAGTTTTGTAATTTTAAGCTCCTGGTAATTGTTTCATCAGAAACTGAACATTTCAATCAATTTTAATCGCGATCACGCTGCTGTATGGCCACTGTTATTCAGTCGCCCGTTTCATCCATCATGTTTGATATCTGCTTGGCCATTATTTATCTTTTAAATTGACCCCCGTTGTAACATGGTCGTCGCTTGATCTACCATTAGCAGAGGCAATTACGTACGGCTCCATATCGAAAGATCAATGTCAAAAATGGGGGACTACCAAGGGGATGTGCGTGGAAGAAGGCCGGGACATCTATTCTGTACTTTCAGTATCGGACGGGGTGACCGCTAACCACTGGAGCAAAAGTGCAGATAACTTTTATTGGGTCGTGTAAGGAAGAATAAACAAAAGGGTTAAGGGGGAAATTCGGAAATGAAACTTTAATATATAAAGATCTTGTTCCGTTATTTTTAGCCGACTTGTAGTGATCCTCGCAGATCGTTAAAAATAATTTTAGTGTAAAGCACAGGCGTAAAATTTTTACAATTATATTGGAAAGGTCCAGTTCGAGTATATAACTCTTTTTGCATACAGAATGACAAAGTATTGGAATACATTAGAAATAACTTCAATCCAAAGGTGCTAAATGCTCTTTCTTTATATTATGGGTTTTAATTGATAAAGACGGATGCAATAATAAAAATGGAATCTTAAATTGTGAAACATTTTATAGAGAGCAATATTCCGCAATATAAAAAATTCGCAATGATTTCTACGTGCAATAGAGACTGCGATTAAGCAGAATTGTCCACGCACGATCGTATTTGAGAAACCATATCAAAATAAGAGAAATTAAGACTGATAAATCCTCAATTCTGTATAAGAAAAAAATGCTAATGCAATACTAAGATGAAACCACATATATTAAAAGATAAATGTACATTATGAATGGAAAAAACTTCATTAAAAATTATACTAATGTGAGAAAAGAAACAGCAGAAAATCTTCAAATACCCACACGTACACTTATATTCAGAGTGTATCTTAATTGATAGGTAATAATACTGTGACAGAGGAAGATATTGTATTTGAAGTGGTAGCGCAAAACTTCAGTAATCCGTTCTCATTAAAATCAAAATAAAAATTTATTATATTGAAAAAATATTTAACATAACAGGAATCTTGATTAAATGAGGTTCACAACAAACATCGGGTTCTTAAAGCTTATAATCAGAAGAATTATTTATAGGAATTGTCCATTAAGCACGCCAGTGATTTAGGGCAAATCAGAAATAATAGCGTTTGACAAAGTTTATCTTTTGTGAGAGCTTAGATCTGTCCTGACAGTTTCGAGAGAAATTCCATCCGCAACGCAATCGGGATGAAGAGCTCTTTCTAGCGCCTCATCAAAAGTCAACTTTTCTTTTACTAGTGACAGTCCTAGGTGGACGTACTTTTGCCCTCCATTACCTGTTAATATTCACAACCTGGGAGCACGAGCTTTGTCCTACTGGCTAATAATATCTTATACCTGGATCCTGGTGATCCCTAAAGAAATCTCTACCGAGATTTCTTCAGATCTAAACCTCTGAATCTGAATCTAGCTGATTCTCGATATCTATCTAAAATCTGTCTCAAATCTCTGTGCATCAACTTATGCAACCTACGTTTAGGTCGCACAGATCAAAAGATATCCTCATCTCGCCACTCGGAGCATTGGAAACTGAAATCATGAACAAGGTCCTCTCTCATAGGATAAGAGGATATCCCACCAATGCTTAGCTAAAAGTTATATTTTCACTTAAGGGTTCTCAGCTGATTGACCTTCGGAGAGTTGTAAGGGTGTCGTCCCGCCTTGGATGTTGTCACTGTAGTGTCAGCTGGGATGATTGGTTATGATGGAGAGAAAAGTTTGAAGTATCGTGGTAGAAATTTGTACTTAGTCGATATTTCAGGAAGAATTTCTTTTACATGGAGTTTTCTTATACTGGATTTTGAGCAGTGTACAGTGGTTCTTAGTATATTGGTAAAATTCTCACACTATATATCAAGGGTGATAGTACAGGTCGAGACGAACACATGAAACATGAGGCTAACTATTTTTCTTTCTTTTATAAAAAAAAAACAGGGTAGCAATCCATTTATTCATTCAAAAGTACAGTGAATCTCTTACTAAGTCGAATGCGGATTTTCGTTAATAACTGGAACAATTGTGAAAAAAGTGAGCGAAATTATCTACAGAAATGTCTTGTTTTTGTGAAATGTGATGAAAAGACAAGAAGGGTTTGACATGGCCATTATTTACATTACATCCACACAACACTGAACTGGACGCTATAAATTCGGAAAGTATCTGACAGTGAATACGCTGTCACTGACCAAAATTTACAGTGAAACTCCAACACTTCCCTTGGTGTGATGAATTTATACAAAGTGATCTTGGAAGTTCTTTCTAAAATATATTCATAATTGTTACAGTTACAATTGATAATCGTGTTCCGCCTAGAGTGAGACAACCTGTATTTCAACAGGTTGCAAACATGACATTGGAATTTCTTTATTCTCGATGATTTTGCCACATAAAAGTGAATCATTTGATAAGTGACTCATTGAATCATATAACTAGCAGAAATTACATATCTGCTTTCTACAATATGTATGTATGAAATCACAGGTTTTTATTTTATGCTTCATCTTACTATTGATTCTCATTTCGAGCCCAAAAGCTTTCCATTGGATAGTCATAAGAATATGTGACAAACATAAGTTACGGTTACGAAAAAAAAAAATTACATCACGGATTTCTAACTGTAGCACAATTTTTTTACTGATGTTTGAAATATTTTTCTTCAAATTATTGATCAAATTTATGATCTTATTCATTGTTACAGGGCTGCCATTTGCGACTATTTTTTATTATTTTGTCTACAACTATTTCAAAACAAAAATATTCGTGGTAAATTTATACTAATATTCAAGGTGGGTTATTATTGTTTAGAAATAGTAGTAGAAAAAATAATAAAACGGTAGTTGCCAATAGCAGTCCTGTATTACATTAGATCGGTTGTTAAACACGAAACAATGGTCAAACACTAAAATCCTGATAAACTGAACACGTTAACTTAGAAATTTCTTTCGAGAACACCTTTTTAAGCTTGTGGGTTGGCAATCCGGTTATTGAGAAATACAATTATTAATATATTTTTATATTTCGGAGTTTTTACTTCTGATTATTTATAGGATGTTTAGACTAACGATAAATTATCATTTTCTATAAAATTATTTATGTCGAGAAGAATTTATCCATCAGTTTGATTTTCTTCACGTGCCTTACTGACCATAATCTTGAACAACTCCATTGCACACTTCATATGAAACGTAACACTAAACATAAGAGGCGTTAACACGTTCCGATGCACTGCTTAATACAAGCCTGAAATTAATGATACGGAATTTAAATCCCTATACGCCCCCCTTTCCATTACAAAGCCCCAGCAGACCCGGGGCGGTTGCCTGTTTACGCCAAGTTAAGCGCAGGAGCAATAAATAAGTACTGAGAGGAAAGGCGAGGGGGGTAACTCCAAGTCCGGTTAAATATTTCTGCAGCAGCATAAAGACAACCCAACTCTTCCCTCCCTTCTTCAGCGTATCAGCGACAGTCCGTTATTGTCAACAATAAACTGTCCACTAATGGGCAGGCGCTTTATCATCGCGTGTCACTGGCCAGCTTGCATCGTCTGGAAAGAGTAGCGGGTAGTTGAAGCTGGGTGGGATAGAGGGACAGGCAAGCTCGCTCTTTTAATTACAGTTATGAAGAGATAAAGTAGGTGGTAGTTAATGGGTTGCCAGGCTTCCTAGAATCGTTTGGAACCGTAAGGAACAGCCATCATTTATGAAATTTAATGGTCATCTTTCATCGTGTCTTGCTTCATATACCATCTCATTTCATATAACAATTGTTTAATTTTGTTTGTAATTTTGTGTTAAAAAAATCAAACGCTTTAATATCATAATTAAAAATTTATAATAAAATTTTAATTTTTCAGAAAATGTAATATTTTTTTCAAATAATTTGCATTGAACTAACTGCATATGATTAATTTGTCTGTGTTAAAAGTTTGCATCGAAATAACTACACTGTTAAAAATTTGCAGCAAACTGTCCAGTCATTTGACCGTTTTTATTGAAAATGGTTACATAACCGTAATTTAACGCTATTCTGATCATAATATGAGCAATAATATGGTCAGAATTGACTTAAATAACGGTTATGTAACCGTTTTCTATAAGAACAGTCGAATGACTGGACAGTTTGCTGCAAATTTTTAACAGTGTACAATTTTGAGAAATTTAAGTATGAGGAATGTCATTTTAAGCATATTTTATATGTAAAAAAATATTAGCAAAAAATAAAACAAGCAAACAAAAATAAGTTGTAGATCAAAATATTATAAAATTATTAACCGAAGTACCATTAAATATCATTTAGTTACAAGCGTTTTTAATTATTTGGCACAAATAAAGACAGCTTTTTAAAAAATGTAAATCATTAAATAAAGGACAAATGTAAGTACAGCCCAAGTTCGAAAAACATTCTCAAATTAGAGGACGAAATTTATAAAGCGTTGCATCCGATCGAGTTCTGCCTGTAAAACTAGTTTCACCTTCACTGGAGTCTTATTCCCGTAAAACAACTAGTAGTCATATACTAGGGCACAGGTGACATTTCGACAGCTCAAGCGAAGGAGATTTAGCATGATGTTTATAATTATGTGATTCATTTATAATGATATATAGAAGAAAAAAAAAATTCTCGCTTAAAATAGACTGGTTTTACTTGTTAGATACACAATTTTACCCCCTTTGACTATTTAATTTATATTTAACTCTGTCTAAATGCCTATACTTATAGATCAGTTAGGTACACTTTTCTGAAAAGAGTATTACAGATGACTTCATCAAATCATACATGAATGTTAAAAATATATCATTTAATAACAAAAAAAAATAAACATTTTCTCAAAAGGAAATAAATTTAAATAATAATAATAATTAAATCATGGAAAAAATTTATGTATTTCAGCATATCGTCTGCAATATTAAAGCAACATTCATAAATTTACATAACTTTAAATAAATACATTATTTATAGAGGCACATGAAATTTCAACTCGTCTATAAAACAGATCAATAGAACTCTCATATGACCAGGAAATAAAATAATAAATTAGGGTAGGGGATGGAAAAGCATTACTTAACAGCAAAAAAATTAAATATTTCCTGCAATTTTATTTATATTTATATTTGAAAAGAGAAGGAAGTAGAAAAATTTAAGAACTGAAAATAAAGAAAAAAAACGAGAAGTCACCCGCTGTCAAAAGATTATTGTAATAAAATGAATTTATATTTCGAGTTTCAAAGAACTAGTATAGATAAACATATAAAAGTGGACACTTTCGAAGGTGAATATAAAATTTTATTCTGCATTTTTTATTATTATAATATTTTATTAATTATTCTATAATGTTTAGATTCAGTGATTTTATTATACAGTTAATTTTTTATGGTCGAACTTGAGTATTTTTTAATTTTTGCTATTTGTTTTAATTGTTTTTCACACAATATCTGAATTTTTTACACCGAGTGAATGAAGGTATACCATTTTGATTTTGATATGTGATTATGTTGGAGGTATAAGGATTTATAAAAAATTAAAATAAAATTGGTATTTTAATTCGCTCACACTTGGAAAATAAAAAGAAAAAAAATCTCTTTTGAACAGTATAATATATATATATATATATATATATATATATATAGGCCAAAATCGAACCGAAAAAGAATTTTGGTTCTTTCTCGAGTTTCAGCCGAGTACGAGAACAAAACTCTTTCAAATGAAATTTTAAGCTATTAATATATACATACATACAAATATATTATTAATTAATTATTCACACACACATAGCTATCTATACAAAGACGCTTTATTTTTTATTTATGCATTTGCAGAGTTGCAAAAGCTAGAAAAAACCTGGGAATAAACCGGGTTTTTTGGGAAAAAACTTGGTTTTTGGAAATAAACCAGGTCTTTTGGCAATAAACTTGGGAATAAACCGAGTCTATTGGAAATAAACCTGGGAATAAACCTGATTTTTTAAACTCTATGCATTTGCGCGACTGTGTTTCCAATAAAAGTAAAAATATTACTCAAACATAATTTTTCTTTTAATTTTATAACCAAAAGCAGAGGAATTTATTCATTATTAATTTTGTAGTTATTAATACAATAAAACGTTTTCACAAAGTGTTCCAAAATACTTAATATTTAGCTTATAACATGATTGAAAAGCTTTATTGAAAAGCTTCATTATTAATTTTGTAGTTATTAATACAATAAAACGTTTTCACAAAGTGTTCCAAAATACTTAATATTTAGCTTATAACTTGATTGAAAAGCTTTATCACGATGCAGAAAATTTTATAAAAATTCTATAAACAGTCTTTAAAATAAGTCTATTCTTTCTTTTTCCAGAAACAAATGCAAATCTCAATAGAATTATAGATTAAAAAAAAAAAAATCTTACAGATGGTTTGGTAATCAGATCCAGTACAACTGCAACGTTTATTAATGTTTTTTAGTCATATACATCTTGTTTATCTTTTATTATCACAAAGAATGCAGTTATTCTTAAACTGAAAAAAAATTGATTTTACAGTATAATACTAGCACCCCAAATGCCGGGGCAGCGTATTACTGCTTATTTTACTGTTTATTACTGTTAATTTTACGATATAATACTGGCAGTTGGGGTGCCAGTATTATACTGTAAAATCAATTTTTCTTTTTTTTTTATTGCAATGTATTACTTAGTACTTTATTGTCATCAGTGCTGTCCGAATAGTCAACAATGATAGCACGAATGAAAAATACCCAAAAGCACTAATGAAATGTGTATGGGGTTCTTCTACAGGCAAGCTCTTAATATAAGGCTTAAAAGCTGATTGAGTTTTCACTACAAAGTCAAGGCAAATAAAAAAGACAGGGTAATGGTAGTCAGTAAAAATATTTAACAAGATATAAGTGGAAATCTCTAAGTTTTACTGGTCCATACTTGTTTCTGCAAAACCTACAAGTCAATAAAACTTATATGATGATGCCACTGTTCACAGGTAGAATTTCGGGGTAATATGACTGTTGCCAGATGTTAGAAGCATTATTTTAATTTTATAACAGTTGAATGACTGTTGAATAACAACAAAACCAAAGGACATTTTTTATTATTTTGTCAGAAAAATACAAACTATGAAAAGTCTTTACTTTTTCAGTTTTCAGTATTATATGATAGTTTTTAATAATTTAAGCAACAGATTTAACGCAAATACATTTGGAATGGCAACTTTAAGAACCATTTTTGTGCTAAGAAGGAGGCAGGGACACACAGGGAATTGACATTTATCACATAAACAAATGAAGGTTGTAGTAGCATACCGTGAAATGGAAAGCTGTGACTAAGAGATTTTAACGATTTTAAGTGTAGTTTAATTGATATTTATTGTTGATTTATGAAGAAGAAAAAGATAATTTAATTTCAGATAACATGAAAATTCTAACGAGATTTCCGTATATCGAGTCCGATACATTTCTGCATTATCCTGTAAAACGGGTTTTACCTTTACAAATGTTTTCATGACGTGAAACGAAGTAGTAAGGTTAATAAAATTTTATAATAGGAAGTATGGTAGCATATTGGTGAAAAGAAAAGATTCGACTGAGAAATTCTAACACTTTAAAATGAAATTTAATTGGTATTTATAACCCACAGAAAAGAAGGGTAAAGTGTGTGACTGCAGACAATGCAAGATTCTTTATTATTTGATAAAATGGAAACGGGTGGACGAAATTTAAGAAGTGTGGTACCAAAATGTTTATCTTCGCTCCTCGAGTGTTATAGACTACAGTTATATTGCCTATGATTCCTGGAATAATCTGATATTTCCAAAATGGTTATAAATTGTTGTTCTTATAAAAATAATACACTGAAGTTATGAAAAGTTAACATTTATAACTCTACATATTGATATAATTTGATTATATTGTAAAAAGTGGGACATTTGTGCTTTTCCTTTCTTTTCTTTTCGTCAGTTTGAAGTTTTTGATCTGATTCCATGCGTCATTTTTGTAATCATAAAAATATCTGAAAAAAAAAAAAAAAAAAAAAAAAAAAAAAAAAAAAAAAAAAAAAAAAAACATAGTTTTCGAAAATAAATTTTTTTATAAGCACTCAATGCTTATCTTGAAAATCACGCCTAATTTCATGACTGCAATTGATGAATTTTCCAAAAATTTTCCGATTAAAAACGGTAATTTGGCGTAAGCACCGAACCCGATTATGAGAAATTTTTTTTATGCTTGGTAGAACGGAGTTAGTAAATTTAATTAATTTTTTTTTTTAATTTTTGCTCTGTTACTTTTTTAACATGTGACAACAGGAAATAAATAAAAGCATGATTTAAACTGCTTTTTAGGATTTTAGGATTGAGCTTTGTCTTAGAGATTTTAAAGATTTAAAGTGCAGTTTAATTGGTATTTATTGTTGATTCGTGAAGAAGGAAATGAAAATTCAGTTTAGGATAATAACGAAAAATCGTGTGAGATTTTTATATAGCAAGTCCTATATATTTCTGCATTACCGTGTAAAACATGTTTTACCTTCACAAATGCCTTGTTACCGTGAAAAAAATTAGAAGGGTGGGTGACAATTTATAGTAGGTAGTAAAGTAGCATACTGTGAAATGGAAAACTTTGACTAAGATATATTAACGATTTTAAGTCGTTTAATTGGTATTTATTGTTGGTTCGTGAAGAGGAGAAAGAAAATTTAATTTCAGGTAATTATAATTATAACAATATGTAATTATAATAATAAAATAGTAATAATAGCAATAATAGTAAATATAATTATAATAATAATAATTTGTGGTATTTGGTAATAACTGAAAATCTAGCGATATTTTTATATACACTGCAAAAAAAAAAATGTTGATTTTACAATATAATACTGGCACCCCAGCTGCCAGTATTATATCATAAAATTGACAGTAATAAACAGTAAAATAAGCTGCGCAGTAGTGTATTACTATTTATTTTACTGTTTATTACAGTTAATTTTATGGTATAATACTGGTAGCTGGGGTGCCAGTATTATACTGTAAAATCACCAATACTTTTTTGCAGTGTAGCAAGACCGATACATTTCTGCATTATCCTGTAAAACCTGTTTTACCTGAACAAACACTTTGTTTCCGTGAAACGAATTAGTAGGGTGAGTGATAATTTATATAAGAAGTATAGTAACATACCGTGAAGATGTAAGCTTTGACTGAGATACTGTAATGATTTAAAGTGCAGATTAATTGGTATTTATAGTTGATTCATGAAGAAGAAAAATAAAATTTTATTTCAGAAATTAACCAAAACTCTAGCGAGATTTCTATATAGAGGTTCCGATACATTACTGCGATACCCTGTAAAACGTGTTTACCTCCACAAACACTTTGTCACCATGAAACGGATGGATAACAATTTATAATACGAAGTATAGTAACATACTGTGAAAAGATAGCTGTGACAGGGAGATTTAAACGATTTTGAGGGCAGTTTAATTGAAATTTATTTTTGATTCGTAAAGAAGAAAAAGAGAATAATTTAATTTCAGATAACATGAGAAATTTTATCGAGATTTCCGTATATCGAGCCCGATACGTTTCTTTATTACACTAAAATCTTATTTTACCTTCACAAACGGTATATTTCAGTGAAACTAGTTTTAACATGAACTGTCCCCACAATCCTTGTCATAATGAATACAAAAATTTAGCTGCTTATAATACGAATTATTGTTAACATCAGCAAAATCTCACTTTCCCTTGATATTCATGTTAACGAGGCTCGACTGAAGAAGTAATAATAGCATATTGTGAAAAGAAAGGATTTTATTGGGAAATTTTATCTCTTTAAAATGCAGTTTGGTATTTATTGTTGATTAGGGAAGAAAAAATGTATACACTAATCTTAAGAGCCTTTACAAAAGCTTTAATCACGTGAAAATAGAATTAGTAGGAAAAATTACTATATTTGCAATAGGTAGTATAAAATAGGGCGTAAAAAATCTAAAAGCGTAAAAAGGTTTTAATTCCGAATTTGTATCTTTTAAAACGAAGTTTTATTGGTATTTATTGTTGTTTTGAAAAGGAAAAAGAGAAATTCGCGTTGTAGATAACAAAGAAAAACGAATTCAAGTTTCATTTTAGCGAGTTACATTTATTTGTAAATTAATCCACAAAACTTGATTTGCATACACAAAAGCTTTATTCCTTTAAAGTGAATCTGTAGGATGTATTGTAGAGAAAGAGAAAAAAAAAAGAGAAAGGAGAAAATGCTTCCACTGAATAGTGAAATTTAACACTCGTCAATGAAATTTTGTTGGTATTTTTTGCTGGATAGTGAAAGAAGATCTTGGATGTTTTCAATCAAATTTTAAGTAATGAAGCATTGTTTATCTGAAGAAAATGTACTCACTTTGATATAAAAATAAAAATTTATCTTAGCAATATTATTTTGATGCATTTCAGAGAAAAATACTTTTTAAGTTTATATTTTTGGATTATTTTGTTTCTATGTAAAACTAAAAATTTAGTTACCAAATTATTTTTGTTCTCGGTAAATTTCTTTTAAGATATTTATTAAAACTTCAATACCGTTATAAAAACAAATTCCAGAGTTTAAAAAAAATGAAAGAAAAAGAAAGAAAGAAAAGAAAAGAAAAAAAAGGAAGAAAAAACCCCCCACATATTTCAAAATTTCTTCCTGAAAAAAATAGTAACAAAAAAACCTAACATAAATGATAACAAATCATCTCACAGATTTTGAAAGAAAAAATCCTTACTATTATCAAAATATTAATTAATTAATTTATCTAAAATATTTTACAAATATTTTAGATTAATAAAAGATAATTATAAAAGATTGTCTTAAATATTTTTAGATTTAAGAAAATTAATAAATCTAAAATCAATTAATGTTAGAATTAAAAGAAATTGATTAATTTTTAAAATGCATGTTTTAAATAATTTACGATTTTGATTTTTTTCAAATCAAATTTTAAGGTAATAGAAATTTATCTACCAAAGAAAATTAGAATAGAAATTTGTCACTCTAATGTAGAAATTTAAATAACTTATCTTACACATTTTTATTTTGATGATTTTGCACAAAAAAGAGGGGAGAAAATCATTTATAAATTTATCTTTGTAGACAGTGTTTTATTTTTTTCTGGAATCACAAATTCAGTTACTAATTTTTTCCATTCTCGTGATTTATTTTTCGAGCATTTAATGTAGAATATATTTTAATAAAGTAGAATATATTTAATAGAAAGTTAAGTATTTTATTTCATACTTAATTTTGCTTTCTCCTTTTTTTTTAATTATTAAATTTAGAAAAAACTTATGTAAATTTGTGTTTGTCGATTTTTTTCATTTTTACGCCCTTTACTACAATTCAAAAATTACTGAAAAAAACATTTTTCTCTTCGTCTGTTTTCAGTTATCTTTTTCCGCACTAAATTAAGAGGACAACAACACTCTCGAAATCCTATGGAAAACAGCTGATATTGAAGGATCGTTTACTCATAAACTACTGAAGTGATTTAAATAATTTTTTTATAGTTTTGGTAGTAGATAAACTATAAGTTGATTGTTCAGCAATAAATTTAAAAAATGCAATAGGCAATTTCGCAAACAAACAATTATTTTTAAAATTAACTTTACTAAAAATAAATGGATTTTTCATAAAAACATATATTCTTCTATTTTACAGTACCAAATGTATATATAATATATATATATATACATATATATATATATATATATATATACAGGGTGTCCGAAAAGTCTGGAAACGGTCGAATAACTCGAGAAATATACATCGGATTGAAATACGGAAAAATATGTATACAATATTTTAGAAAACTGGCAACTTTGATATCCCTAAATAGATTTTTCTATAAAATATTGAACAAATATTTATCCGTTTTTCAA
This sequence comes from Maratus michaelseni, assembly GCA_963931845.1. NCBI lineage: Eukaryota > Metazoa > Arthropoda > Arachnida > Araneae > Salticidae > Maratus > Maratus michaelseni. Next base: position 139,951,787 of record OZ007596.1, read on the forward strand.
TCCGATGTATATTTCTTGAAATATTCGTCCGTTTCTAGACTTTTCAACAGAAACGATTCTCACTACATTTTACTCGATTACAGTGCCATCTACGATTTTCCAAAGAAAATGTTAAAAACAAAAGTTACTTATTTTTTCCCGTAGAATCCGAATCTGCAATAAAAAAGAGGGTTTATCAATTAAGATTTCAAAGTTGCCCCCCCCCTTTTCTCCCAGAGGGCATTGTTGGGGGGGGCAACTTTTATATCCCTAAATAGATTTTTCAAAAATATTGAACACATATTTTCCGTTTTTCAGTCTGATGTATATTTCTCGAGTTAATCGACCGCTTTCAGAATTTTCGGACACCCTGTATATATTGAAATAGTGTGTATATATTGAAATCGCTTCAGTATAGTTACCGTAAAAAGGGTACTTCAATATTAGCTGTGTACTATAGGATTTCACAACTGTCCCCTTAAACAAAACATATCCATATCTGGCGCGAGTAATAATTTTCCCATCTGAGCGAAAATGTGTCCAGGCTGGACTCGAACTCAAAACCTTTAGCTTAAATTATACCAACGTTCTATTAGAATTTCATTAATGCTATTGTGTTAAAAATAATTATAGGGTAATTACTGATCCAGAGTTTGTTGATGGAGTCCTTTTATCTGCGGTTTATTATGCTGTGCTGTTTCAAATAACAGTTGAGATGTCATGACCAAATGGTTGTTCTGAGCGAATATTGTGTTGGATGTGATGTTGTCCAGACAGCTCAATTGGATGAGCATCAAAAGGTTTTGGATTCGAGTCCCAGCCTGGACACATTTTCGCTCAAATTGGAAAATTACTAATCGTTTGAATTATTTACCAGTCATAATTATCATATTCATATCTGGTTGTTGTTTTTTCCTTCCAATAAAATTTTGGGGACTGTAATTTTATCCATATGAAACAAAAGTGTTCAAGAATATATAGAGTAGTTTTCTTAATTTTATGCTGCTTTTTTTTCTTTTCAAAATCAGAGAAATATATCTTTTATGAATATTATCTTTAGATTATTTTTGATATCTTCCAAAAACCACTTACTACCATATAATTTTGTTTCCAATTGTTCCGCTATGTTTTTCGTTTTTGTCATTAATTTAATAGTTGTAAGTAAATGCTTTAGAAGTGTTTGAAAAATTAGTTAATTTTAAAAAAAAATCGTAATTTTTTCTAAATCTTGACATTTTTTAAAACAATGTTATGTAACCAGTTTTAGGAAATGCCATAAAAGCCCGTCTGGTATTGAAATTTGAATAATTTAGCTTTATTATTTTAATAAATATTCCCAAAACAAAAGAGATTTTTTTTTAAATGTAAATTGTAGCATTTAAGAGCGTTTATTTCGATTTAAAACCATTATTTGTAATAAATATTTATCCTTAATTGTTGACAGATCTTTTATTTTTATTTTTTGGCACTACTTTTTGCTAATTACTAACTAGCTGCAGTACAAAAATGTCTGTCTCAAATTGAAAAAAAAAACATTAATTTTATAAATCTACGCCGTAAATCATCTCTAAATCTTTAAGTAAAATTTATTTATCAGAAACCGACGAGATCACTCTGATATGGGAATAAAAATTAATTCATCTTAGATTTATTATTTTGATGGGAGATTTTGCAAATATATTTTTGTGGAGAAACTGTTTTCTTCTCTATCTAAAACAACAAATTCATTTACAAAAAGATTCTTGTTTTCCTGAAAAATTTTTCAAAAATTTTTTTAAACATATTTAATAGTTATTTAATTTTAATAATTAATTAATTTAATAATTTATTTTTAATTAATTTATTTAAATCATTCAAAATAAAATTACAGAACAAAAGTGGCACATTTTTTAAAGTGCTTGGAGAAAATAAATAAATAAAAATCTAACAAAAATGTTGGCAGAGATCATAAAAGTCCTAAAATTCCTTAATAAATAGAAATTATCATTTATATTAATTCATTAATTCACTAAATTACTTAATTTATTATTATTAAATTAATAAAATAATTCAATTTAAAGTATAGATATTTAGCATATATATGTATAAAAAGTGTCACAAAAATGTATTTATTGCTATATAGTAAAGGACTCACATAGCTCGTATTAATGAATTATTGCATATAACGTTTACATACGATAAAGTTGTATTATTGTAGTATATATGTAATTGTATTATTTTATCCATACATAATATTAGTATGTATTATTATATAAGAATTCATTAACTATTAGACTTATTAGAAATTCTTTAATTATTAGAATTAATATAAATTTATTAATTATTAGAATTATTAAAAATTCCTTAATTATTAGAATTAATATAAATCTATTAATTTAGAAAATTTTTAGAATTTCATTAATTATTAAAATTATTAGAAATTCATTAATTATTAGAATTATTAGAAAATCATTAATTATTAGAATTATTAGAAATTCCTTAATTATTAGAATTATTAGATATTCATTAATTTTAAAAAGTACACTAATAAATTTATACAGGTCTTGGATGCTTCTAATGAAATTTCAAAGAATAAAATATTGCTTATTTGAAACGAATGTGCTCACTCTGATATAGAAATTCAAATAATTTATCTTAGCTTTATTATTTTGTTTGTTTTTAAGTTTATCTTTGTACTGTGTTTTATTTTTATCTATAAAACCGCAAATTCAGTTACCATTTTTTTTTTTTTTTTCCATTTTAGTGAAAATTTTTTCACGCATTCATTCAAACCTCAAAACCGTTCAAAATCAAATTCCAGAAAGATAATGACACATTTTTCAAAATCCCTTCCGAAAAAATAAATAAATATATAACAGAAAAATTGACAGAGATCATAAAAATCGTCTGACAGATTCCAAAAGAAGAAATCCTGACAATAAAAATATAAACCCAAGATGAAGAGAAGGAAATCTTCGGGAAAAGGAATTATATCTTACTGATTGCCTTACAGTGTAGCGGTAAAATGAAATAAAAATATAAAATGATAAATAAAAACAGCGCGCAATCTCCCCCCTACCCCTCCCTGTAATGATAAGAGAATAAAAGGAGGAGGTTTGATTCGGATCTGGAACAAAGTCTCGCTTTTGAGATTATCGATGTTGTTCAAAAGCATCGAAACCGAATTGGAAAATACAGAACCGGATGCATTTGCTAAATCTGCCAATCAAGCCGATTTCCGTCCGGGGAGTATCAACAAATTGCATGTTATTTTTGTAAAGATAACGGATGAGTTAGCGAAAACAATGTGACGTTTTTATGTTTTCATTGAAATCACATTTATATGGATATTAATTACAGGCTTGGGGTAAGGTTTATAAATATGACTCAGCGCCCCGAAACTATGATATTTTTCACCCAGAGCAAACATGGATTTTGGCACCCCCTCCCTCTCATTTCCAAAATAAATTTATAAAGAGAAATTTTCAATTCATTCACGTAATTTTTATTTTAAATATGAAATAATTCAAAAAGTTAAAAACTTCACTTCAGAGCAAAATTCACCTTGAATAAATAATTAAAAAAAATTCTCAAAAAAAAGAAGTACAATTCGTAAGTGTGCTCAAATTAGTGAGGCTTAAAGGTGCTAATATGCATTTATCTTCGTTCTATATGTTAAAAACACTAAAAACACATACACCAAACATTTTAAGTCGACACTTGGCTATCCTCAGAGAAAATTATCTCTGATATTATCGAAATGAAATTCAACTATATTCTATCAGAAGTTACAGCGTTCGTCCATCTGTAATGTAAGAAGTGTGGTTGTTTAGGAGCAATCATCAAGTCAATTTTCGATTTCTGCAAAAGAACTGAACTGTTCTTGAAAATTGGCACTCTACATGGAGCAAAACAAATTTTAACTGAAGTAGCAATATCTGATGAATACATTATGGGTGTGCAAATATATCCCACTGAAGTTCTTCTAGAGTATCCTTGACTGGTTTTGCCCCGCATGGATTAACATTGTCTTCTTGGAAAATAATCTTGTCGTGCCTTTCGACACTGGACATTTTTGCTTCAATGCTTCGTCCAAATTGATAGTCTACAACATTGTTGGTTACAACGTTGTTGTAATTGTTACAACAGCTATTTGTTGTTTACAACAGTTCATAGAATGCTCATTTCTTACTAGCAGATACTCGCTAACGCATTGAAAATTCAGTAAAAAAAACTCTGTCAGCCCATCTCTGTGATATGTTGCTCCCTCTGCTGATTCATCGGATGTTACTCCTTTAGATTACCATTTGTTTCACTCCATTCGGTGCACTATTTATGAAAAGAGATTCAAATCTTATGCAGAAATCAAAAATTGGCTCGATGCTTCAAAACAACCAGACATCTCCTATTGCGGAATTCGCTTGTTGCTTGATAGATAGACGATTTATTAAGCTTCTTCTTTGAATATTCATTAAATATGTTTTCTTTCCTTTCACGAAAAGAAACAAGTGCCTTTTTATTTCTCTCATATTTATACACCTAATATTATTGATTTTCGTTTGCATAACTCATAAAAATATATTGTTTCAACGAGCATTATCGATGTTATTCAGAAGAATCGAAACCGAATTGGATAATACGGGACTGGATGCATTTGCTAAATCTGTTAATCAAGTTTCTTTCCGTCCGGAAAGTATCAACAAATTGCATGCTGTTTTGGTGAAGATAATGGATGAGTTAACGAAAAGAATGAGGTGCTTTTACACTGTATAAAAACTGCTAATTTTACAGGGGACAAAAACCACTCAGCCAGGACAGCCAAGTTGGCTTGGTTATTTGATTGTGAGCGCTATGGTGATCTTTTGCACACGAGGGATAAACAGACGGGGACTTCCGTTTAAAGTATAATCTGACCCGTTAAAAACATCCATGCTTGAGTTGGGATTTTTATCCGGTCTCTTTGGTCTAGTAGCCAGTAATCTGTATTTATTGCAAACTTTCTAGATATAATATAAACAGTTTACATACTTTTTCAGAAAAACAAAATCTGTATTTATTTCGAACTTTCTGTTATTTAAGGATATTTTACTCTTAAATTAAACTACAGAATTTTTTTTTCTGGAAAAACATTATTTTTTCTTTTTTACAGAGTATATTTTCCTTGAAATTACAATTTCAATCGATTTTTATTCCTATTCGTTTGTATAACTCATAGAAATATATTGTTTTAATGAACATTTCCTTTGTCCATAAAATTGGCATTATTTTTTCTTTTATTATGTAGATCATATAGTCATAATGTTAATGTTTAAAACTGTTTTTAAGGGACAGGAAAATAATAAAAAAATAGTAATAAGGTAAAAATTAACAAAAATCTAAATATGTATAGTATTTTAAATGAAAACAAAAAAGTTCGATTATTTGGCATCTGGGAGAGAATACCTGAAAATTTCAAATATACAGAAATGAATATTATTTCGTGTTTGGGTTTGTAGAGGGAGATGAAAAGGCTTAGGGAAGAATTTTTAAAAGTTCGAGAATATCCTTTAAAGTATGGCTTTGAAATATGTATATATAATAAGAACATAAACAGGAGAATGAAAAGAGAAATATGAAATAACTTTTTCACAATATGTGATTAAATAATTACTTTAAAACATATTCATGGCATGAATATAAGAAAATATTTAAGTAATATTACTGACTGAAAACATTATTTATATACATTCATATCTTTTTTTATTAATCTGAATTAATATTATTTACTTTTGACTGACATATATATTAAAATGAAAACGTAATATTTAATGTGATATCTTTTTACAACCTTGCAGCTATTGCTTATGTAATATTTAAAACTAAATGTACTACCAAATTTTATTGTTAAAATATAACAGTATAATGTAAGAATTTTCTTTACAACGTGTAATTTTAAATATTTATTTATAGTTAAACAAATCTCAAAGCATTATCTACTTAAGATTGTGCAGGCTTATGTAATTTAAAATCAATAACTAATTCATTAACGCTACTATGCATGAAGGATTTTTTCGTTATTTTTTGTTTGCATAACTCATAAAATTACATTGTTTCAATGAACATTATCGATGTTATTCAGAAGAATCGATACCGAATTGTATAATACGGGACCGGATGCATTTGCTAAATCTGCTAATCAAGTTGCTTTCCTTCCGGAAAGTATCAACAAATTGCCTGCTATTTTCTGTATATGATATGTACGATTTCAACTGTTAATGCATGTAAAGGAATATTTCTGATAAAAAATACATATTCAAAATAGATATAAAATATGTTTATAAAAAAATTACTATACAATATGTTTACATGTATGTGCAAACAATGTATTATATAGGAAATACGCTTTTAATCGCATTTAACCCATATGTAATCCCCATGCACATAATTTTCTCGATAAAAATACCATATTAGATAGGAAAATTCAAAATGCAAAATGCTGTAAAACAGAAACATCACAAACATCTACGTGATTAACACATGCCAGACAAATACCGCCCAAGAGTCATTTGTGACTTTTTTTCTCATGGCAGGTAGTAAAATATAAAGATTCTCATAAAAAAAATTACATTAAAAACCTATTAATTACATTTTCAAAAAAATTCTGTTTAATATGTATGATGTATGTGCTGAATAATGTATGTATACATAATATAATATTTTCACAAACTTAGGTGGAATGAAAAATCCCCATAACAGATGACAACAATGAATAACAAGTTGGAAATTGTACGTCAAACGTGACAAAAGAAGTGCGTTCGTACTATAGCTAGTTATATAAATATTCAGATGTTGATGATTTTAATTCTGTGACATGAATTCTATCGTCTGCAGTTTATTTTCTGTCATAAAATAAGTATCTCGGTTGCTGGACGATTCAACCTCGGAAGCTGCTATAACAAGAAAACACAGTTTTTTTTTTAAATTTCAAATTTCTTAATAAATATTTTTATTAATATCTTTTAAAGTTTCGATTCGATTTTCATAAAATTTGAAATGTCTCGACAAAATTCTGCAAAGATAATCTATCTTAAATTTCAAACCATTTGGTTGGGTAGTTTTTGCGCTGTTATATGCGGACGAATCAGACGACGACTATAGGTATACATTTTTATATAATTACGAACGCACCTAAAAATGCACTTTAAGTGCCCAATTTTCGCGATGAAAATACCTTATTAGACAAAAAATACAAAATTCTATAAAACAGAAACATTGCAATACGAATGCCTTCCGAGAGTCAATCGCGACTTTCTCTTCATGTCCAGCTCCCTATATTCACTCCTAATGAAAACGTTTCTTCTTCAGAATCTGAAACAAAAGAAATAATTAATTAATTTAGATTTTAAAACTACTATCCATAAAAGAGCTGTAAAAAAAAAAAAAAAAATCTAGTTGAAAAAAAAAAAAATAATAAAACATATGTTCAATTTAGGTATAAATACATTTACAAATACTTTTATACACTATGCAGATACCAGGCCGTATGTAATAATATAAATAAATTTCGTTTGCTGAAATGGGTAAAGCCAATCATTAGAAGGCGCGGCACAAAACTTGAAGTCTGACAGCTCAGCAATAGCGGCAGTCTGTAATCCTCCATAGTTGGGTTATCTTCACTAATTGGGTTATATAGCCTCACCAGTATTCACTAATCAGCCTACATGGCGTCACTATTATTCACTAATCGGGTTACATGGCCTCACCAGTCTTTACTAATTGGGTTACACGGAATGCGGTGTATATAGGCGTCATCAGTAGGCCTAATAATTTTAATTTTACAACGTGCATACGTAATACATGTTTTATATAAGTACAGGATATTTAAAAATATTAACAAAACTAAAAATCCCCATTAATGTATCACATGAAAAAGTAAATAAATAAACAATTCAGCAAATCTAAAAAGTTATTCGAATGTAACAGAATGTGTTTACAACCTATCGAAAGTTATCCTTATAAATCGTTTAAAATTGAAGGGTGTCAATTATTGTTAATTTGGAAGTACGATTGATGCTTCTCAAACTTCGAGAAGCAAGTGACTGCTAGAAGCTATATGGGCACGGTAGAGATGCAAACAAAGGTCAGCTGATGCACTGAGAATCTTGGGCAGAGTTGTGCAAAACTACTTTATTTCCATGGATTTCAGCGAAGTGAACTCGCCTTATATTATTATGCACGCCACGGTATATATATGTATGCCGAGTAATATATACATTAAAAATACACTTTCATTCAATAGAAACCCTATAAAAGGAAATTGTGCATTTATAAGTACTTGTATACACCCAATTTTCTTGATAAAAATACTTTATTAGACAGAAAAAGAAGTTTCAGAGAATGTTGTAAGAAAGAAACATTGCGAAAATCTCTGCCATTAACCCTTAAAAGGCTACTTCACTCAGACGAAAACACCCGGTCGCTAATGTTAATCCTATGGGGGAAATATTTTATCATATGTCGTTCGCATTTTAATATTTTTAAATGATTTTTTTTTCATTGGATAGCTGAGGTCAGTCTCTATGCACGATCCTTTGTACTTTTTCGATTTTTGTTGCAGTTCTTTTTTATTGACAATACTTTCACTTTCGAAACCGGTTCCGAAAGGGAAAGTATCTTAATAAAAAAAAAACTTTTAATCAAAATCGAAAAAGTACAAAGGAGCGTGCACGGAGATTGTCCCCAGCTATCAAATGCAAGGAAAAAAAAATGAAAAAAAAAAAATAAAGAAAGAAAACATTAAAATATATTGAAATGCAAACAAGATATCTTTAAAAAATTCTACCATAGGATTAACGTTAGCGAGCGGATGTTTTCGTCTGAGTGAAGTAGCCTACTGTCACAGAAATTATTGCATAGCTACTGTGAGCGGTCACAGAGACCGCTTGATCGAAAAATGAAAAAATGGCTCGATTAATTCATAAGGTACTGCTTCTGTACTAAACTTTATGTACAGGATTTTTATAATACAAATTCACCTACTAAAGAGTCTCTAACAATTGTACTAGAGTGAAAACGAAGCAAAATTTTACGTATGTCTGTAGTAAGAAGCCGCTTCACTGAAACTGCCCGATCGCTAAATCCCATGTTATCCTACAGGAAAACTTAAAATCGCGATTGCTCATTACCTAATATAATTATTAAAATACAATTTTCACCATCAGAAAGTACACGTCAGGTGCCGACGATGTGTGTTTTTAAAAATTTTTCTCCTAAAACTTTAAGTATTTAAAATATCCCTACAAATTCTGAAATTTCACCTGATGAAATTTTGTCATCTTGTTAAAAATAACTAAAATTTACTGAGACACTTTTTAAAAACGCACATCGGCATCTGACGTCTATTTTTGGATGGTGAAAACCGTATTTTAATAATTATACCAGATAATGAGTAATCGCGCTTCTAAGTTTTCCCATAGGTTAACAAGGATTTAACAATCGGGGAGTTTCACTGAAGAGGCCCTTTAAACTGAAAGTTACAAATTAAACGGCGAAAAAAAAAAAAAAAAAAAAAAAAAAAAGCGGTTTTAATGCCTCACAATAGTCAAGCGTGTATTTTTTTTTTCCATGATCAGAAAAAGAACTTTCCCCTTAAAAATTACCTTATTATTTAAAAAAATTCTCAAGAAGACATTTAAAGACATTTTAAAAAATTCTCAAAAAAGGTATGCACAATGTGTATGTCACGTATATGCATAGAATAATGTATATATACATAGTGAACTTTTTCTCATACTTAACTACAGTAAGAAACCCCATAAGAGATTTTAACAGTGCATATAATTGCACTTGTATCTACCTAATGCTCTCGACAGAAATACCTTATCAGGCAGAAAAATACGAAAGGCTGAAAACAGAAACATTGCGAAAATCTCTGTGGAGATCTGTAAGAGCCAATTGTGACTTTCTTTTCATAGTCTATCAGCAGTGGAAAAGCTTCCTATATATCCTTAATTAAAACTTTTCGTGAATGAGAATCTGAAATAAGAAAAAAAATAATTAATTCATACTTTAAAGTTACTATTCATAAAAGAGTATTCGCTATTTAAGATTTGAATTGGTAATACACGAAAAAATATGTTCCCAGTAACAAAACACGAATTTAAATAAGGTGCAGTGAAAAAATCTCTAAAATTTGAATATACATATGTTCAGCGTAATGTATGTATTCAAAATATTCTTTTATTCATATTTCACATATGAAACCCCATAAAAGATACGTAAAAGCACTGGTATAGCACACCTAATTTAATGTATTAAATACCTTATTATACTTATGTAATTTCAATTGCCTTCCCAAGGACATCTGTCCTCCTCACTCATCCCTTCGTTATCATCGTCAAATGCAATGTTACCAAAGTTTCTGACCTAAGATAAGGAACGAGAAACTGACCTTGGGAATAAAATTAAAATCACATATAGTACTAGCTGTTACCCGTGACTTCGTTCACGCAACATTTAAAGAAGAATAAAGGCATTAATTAAGCAAAATATTTCACTCTCGATAGTTAAAAATTACGTTTACGTTTACCATTTATTACTTACCGTTTTCCGTTTATTTACATGTTTTATAGTTACATTTTTTAATAACGTGAATTAACCTATATTATTCACAACTAAACAGAAATGGCACATCTAGTATTGCACTCATGACATCATAATTCACTTTTATGTTTTAACAGAATAATAAGGCTACTATAATTTACGACTCGGGACTATAGTCAGTATACATGTCAGGACACATTGCCGTTATCATTATCTTTTTACGCGTGCAGTTTCGCTATGGTACTCCATTGTGAAATTTGGCAATTTTTGAAATTCAATATTTGAAAAAAGGCATAATCATTAAATTTGAAATTTATATCAAGAAAAATACAATTTTTTTACCCTTCTAACGCAGTTTGTCTAACAATTTTCTGACAAATACTTTTCGAGCAATTAATTTTTTCAGTAACTTCAAATGTTTCATTTTCCGAGATTAATCTGTGACAACAATTAGCGAAAAACCTAGTCGTCAGCAACGCATGGCTTTTTATTAAAGAGAATAATAAGAAAAATACGAGTTTCATAAAATTCTGTAAAACAGAAACATTGCAAAAAACTGTCATTAACCTGCAAGATGAATGAATACCGAAAGTCAATCGTGATTTTATTTCTATGGATAATAATCAAATGAAAAATTACTCTAATAACACATAAAATACATTTACAATAAATAATAAATAAATAAATATGTACTATATATATGTGTATGTATATATGCATAATAATAATATACACATAATATGCTTCTTAAATTGCAATAATTAACACTTATAAAAGACTGCAACAGTGTGTTTAAATACACTTTTACGCACCTAATTTTCTCAATAAAAATACCTTATTAGACAGAAAAATACGAAATGCTGTAAAACAGAAACATCGCTGTCATTAACCTGCAAGACGAATTCCTCCTGAGAGTCAATCGTGACTTTCTCTTCATGGCCAGTGAGCAGCTGCTAAGCTCCCTATTCACCCCTAATTAAAACTTTTCCTTCCTCAGAATCTGATACAAGAATCTGTCGCCGAATCATTTGTGGGGACTCAGAAAGAAAAATGAAGATTGCGACACCCCCGCTCTCGGTGTCTCTACTCTACTCCCTACACATAAGGCATCCCCCCACCACTTTTCCCAAATAAAAAATTTCTTCGTCAAGTGAGTCACGTGATCGGAAGAGGCGTCTGGCGACCGTCTTTTGGAGGGAGTCACGTGACCAGATGCTTCTCTTCCGCACTTCCGGCGATACTCCAGCCTCTTCATTATGTTCCTCCATGACTTCCGGTAGAAACGGCGTTTGAATTTTAACTGCCTTGTTAATTCCCTATCCTCATCCATCCATCTTTTGCCCCCTCCTCGTCTTCCGTATCTAATGGAACAATCCTTCTTATTTCATTCTAATCCGTACTCCACCCCCACCCCTCTTTATTCCATTCTTCTATTCGCTCAGAAGTGTTGGCCTCTCTCGTGCGGCCTTTTTATTCTCGCATCCCCCCTTTTGTTCTTCACTTGTTATGTTATACGCCTCCGCCTTTTCTCTCACCGTAATGCAATCGAATAAATATCGCATGCTGTGTTTTATAATCGATTCGAAGTGAGAAGTAGCGCATCTGATGTTGAAAATAAAAGTGGACCAAACTTAATTATTCTTTTTTTATTTTGACTCAAATAAAAACAATAATCGAATTGTTCAAACATTTATCAGATAAATTTCGTAAAGAAAGCACATTCGATTATCATACAAGTGCAGAACACGTTCTATTCATTTGCATTTTGTTAACTGTCATTAATTTAAATTATTTTTTTTAAATATGTTTTCATAAACATATTTTGATTGAAATGTAAATTTCCTAAGTTACTTTTAAAAATAATGAATAAATAAATAAGTAAATAAAAAATGAATTCGTCAGAAATAACGATTTTCAAAGAATGAAAACAAATCATTAATCTACATATAAACTACATGTATCTATTTTGGTCTTTATTTTGGTCAATTAAAAAAATATTAGAATTTGCTCACCACTACATTAATTCTTATAAAATTAAATTAATTAAACACAAGCATTTCTTTTAATTTAAATATATCTGAAATTAAGTTATTTCTATAAACTTTATTCTATTGATTACTTCTCAACATTTCTTTAAAAAATAAATAAATAAATAAATAAATAAATAACGCATTCACCAGAAATAAAGATTTTCAAAGATTGAAAAAAAATCATTAAACTACATATAAACTATATGTTTCTATTTTGGTCCTTATTTTGGTTAATTAAAAAATATTAGAATTTGCTCACCACTACGTTAATTCTTTAAAAAATTAATAAATAAAACACAAACTTTTTTTTTTTTTTAATTTAAATATATCTGAAAATAATTTATTTCTATAAACTTTATTCTATTGATTAGTTCTCTTAAATTACAACCTCGAGTAACAAAGATGCCTTCGGATGCTGCTGAAAATGGCCTTCCAGCATTGTTGAGATAAATTGGAAATAGGTAATCGCCAAATGGGTGCTATTAGTATTAAACAGTAACAATCAAATGATTTATATTTTAACAAAAAAAAATGGTTAATCAATTGTTAAAAATCAATAAATGGTCAATCAAATGTGAATATCTATTTTTCCTTCTTTCTTTTTTTTAAATTTCTTTCTTTTTTATTTGTTTACTTTTTTCTTTGTAAAAATTGTTGTTTTCTTAAGTATCCTAGGAAAAATTATTTTACAGTCAATGCATGACAGAAAAGCATGATAATACGTTCAGTTCGATTAAAAACTTTGGATAATTTTAAAATTACAGAAAAAAAATATATAAACATTATTTTAGACAAAGTTGAGCTGTTCTCTTCGAAAATATTTTTTATGTGGATATAATTATGGTTTGAATAAAATTATATTTATGTCTAGTTTGAATATTTTTGTATAAAAATAAGGAAGCATTTTTGTAATAAACCTGTAAAACTGGTTTTACAGTCAATGCATTTTTATGGCGGAAAGACATGAAAATACGTTCCGCTCGATTAAAAACTTTGGATAATTTTAAAATTACAGAAAAAAAATTAAAACATTATTTTAGACAAAGTTGAGCTGTTCTCTTCGAAAATATTTTTATGTGGATATAATTATGGTTTGAATAAAATTATATTTATGCCTAGTTTGAATTTTTTTGTATAAGAATAAGGGAGCATTTTTGTAATAAACCTGTAAAACTGGTTTTACAGTCAATGCATTTTTATGGCGGAAAGACATGAAAATACGTTTAGTTCGATTAAAAACTTTGGATAATTTTAAAATTACAGAAAATATATATATATATATTATTTTAGATAAAGTTGAGCTATTCTCTTCGAAAATATTTTTCATCTGGATATAATTATGGTTTGAATAAAATTATATTTATGCCTAGTTTGAATTTTTTTGTATAAGAATAAGGGAGCATTTTTGTAATAAACCTGTAAAACTGGTTTTACAGTCAATGCATTCTTATGGCGGAAAGACCTGAAAATACGTTCCGCTCGATTAAAAACTTTGGATAATTTTAAAATTCCCGAAGGGGAAAAAATTATTGTATTATTTTAGACAAAGTTGAACTGTTCTCTGCGAAAATATGTTTTATGTGTATATAAATACAGTTTGAATAAAATTATATTTATTTCTAATTTGTGTATTTTTGTATAATAATAAAGAAGTATTTTTGTAATACATGTAAAACAGGATTTACAGTCAATGCATTTTTACTGCGGAAAGACATGAAGACACGTTCCGCTTGATTAGAAATTTTGAATTATTTTAAAATCGCCGAAAAAAAAAGTATATAACATTATTTTAGACAAAGGACATTATTTTTATGGTGGAAAGACATGAAAATACGTTCAGTTCGATTAAAAACTTTGGATAATTTTAAAATTACAGAAAATATATATATATATTATTTTAGATAAAATTGAGCTATTCTCTTCGAAAATATTTTTTATCTGGATATAATTATGGTTTAAATAGAATTATATTTTTGTCTAGTTTGAATATTTTTGTATAAGAATAAGTGCTCTGCTATTTTTTAGGTTTTTGGGGGTTTTGGGGGGGGGGGGGTTGGGAGGGGGGGGTTGTATGTAATTATGGTTTAAATAAAATTATATTTATTTTTGATTCGAGTATCTTTGTGTAAGAGGATCTTTGAGGTATCTTTGTGTAAGGAAGCATTTTTATAATATACCTGTAAAACTGTCTTTACAGTCGATGCATTCTTATGGCAGAAAAACATGAAGCACGCTCCATTTGATTAAAAACTTTCCATTACTTTAAAATCGCTGAAGGAAAAAAAATTAATTTATTACATTATTTTAGACAAAATGTTCTGTTTAGACAAAATGTACTGTTCTATGCAGAAATATTTTTTATGTGCATAACTTGAATAAAATTATATTTAATACTAATTTGACCATTTTTGTGTAAGAAAAAAGAAGTATTTTTGTGATATACCTGTAAAACAGGTTTTACAGTCAATGCATTCTTATAGCAGAAAAACATGAGATTGCGTTCTGTTCAGATAAAAGCTTGCGATTTATTTTTAATTTTTTTAATGCTGAATAAAATAACTTAAATTTATAATAATATCGTACACAAAATTTTGTTGATAAATGCCGAACTATTTGTTATGTGTACAAGATGCGATAGAATCAAATTATGCTTAAATAAATATTCCAAATTAAATAAACATCCAAAAGAAAATAAAGAACTTAAAAGTGAAATGAGATACAGTCAAACTATGCTTAAATATATTTCTAATTTGGCTATTCTTTATGAGAAATCGTAGATGCTCTCAAGTTTTTTTTTAATAACTTAATCACATAAAAGAAAAAAACTTTATTTATAATAATTTCTTAAGCAAATTTAGACTAATAAATGCAGAAATAATTCTTATGTGTAAATAAAGGATTTGAAACAATCTACTTTTATTTTGGTTTCTGAAAAAATCAATTTCCTATGCTACCTGTAAAAATAGATACATACGCACACACACTGCATGATCAATGCAGAACAAAACCTCATTTCTATGTAATAAGATACAGTCAAACTATGCTAAAAATATATTTATAATTTGGCTATATTTGTAGAAGAACTTGTGGATACTCTCGGGTTTTTTTAAAATCACTCAATCATAAAAAAAACTTAAATTTATAGTAATATTTTAAGCAAATATGGGCTATTAAATGCGGAAATAATTTTTATGTGCATATAAAGGATAGGAGACAAAATATTTAGATTTTTTTGTCTGAAAATGACAATTTCATAAGCTACCTGTAAAACTGGTTTTACAACCAATGCATTATTATGGCAGAAAAACATGATAGCGCGTACAATTAAAAGCGTTAATTTTTTTTTTCAATGCGTGAATTTAAGATAAAGACTGAATTTATCACTGACATTATCAATAACATGAACTGAATTTATCAATAACGATCTACAAAAAATTGGATTGATCAATGCAGAACAAAATTTTATTTGCACGTAATAAGATAAAATAAAACTATTCTTAAATATATATATATATATATATATATATATATAATAATGTAATAAATTAATTTTTTTTATAATAAAAACCTTTAAATTTATAGTAATATCTTAAGAAAATTTCGGCTCATAAATAAAGAAATAATTTTCATTTCTATACAAAGGATTGAAATCAAACTATTTTTATTTTTGTGACTATAAATGTCAATTTCAGAAGCTTCCAGTGAAACTGGTTTTGCAGTCAATGCAGGGCAGAAAACGTGATGGCGCGTACTGTTCAAATAAAAGCAGTTGGATTTTTTTTTTCTCAATAGTTGAATTAAAAAAAATAACTGAATTTATAGTAACATTCTTAAAAAAAAAATTGTTTGATCAGTGCAAAACAAAACTTTATTTTTATATAATGAGATAAAGTGAAACTTTGTTTAAATATATATTTATATTTTGACTAAGAAATTTTTGATGCTCTCGGATTTTTTTTTTTTTTTTTTTTTTTTTTTTTTTTTTTTTTTTTTTTTTAATCACTTACTCACAAAATAAATAAATAAATAAATAAATAAATTTATAATAATCTTTTAATCAAATTTGGGTTAATAAATGCAGAAGTAATTTTTATGTGTATATAATGGATTGGAACCAAACTATTTTTATTATTGTGTCTGAAAATCTCAATTACATAAGTTACCTGTAAATGGGAAAATTAAAAAAAACTAGTCGGATGTGCCAATCCTAAAACTTTCTTCTATCTCAGTCATGTTAATACTTCAAAATTCGCTATCACATCGCCAATAAAATCAATATTTTTCGTCATTCTGTTGTACGTCAGCTGCTTGCGATTCGTCGGGTTACCGGGATGCGAACAGACGATGTATACTAAACTACGAAAAGTCTTTCTGGCCTGAATCGACAGGAACAGATAGCCTCCCTATTCCCTGGTTTTATGATTTTAGCTAATTTTACTGGAAAACACGAAGCCAAAATGCGTGGAACCTAAATAAAGAAGATTCAATCCCAGTTCTCGTCAACATTGAATTTGAATCAGGATATCACCAAATTAGTCCTCTACAGCCAACTTGGCTTCATTTATGGCAACTTAATTTGGTCGCCAAATTTGGCGATATTCCGCCAACTGTCGCCAAGTTTGGCGAGAATTTGACGTTGGCGAATATAAATATATAGTGATAAGCATATAATAGGATTAATGGTTACAACAATGAAAGAAAATTTGAACGAAACCATGTTAACTAAAACTCATAAATTAAACCCGTTTATGGATGAATTCTGCTGTCTTGTTTGAAAATGTCAGCCATCCTAAAACTTCAAACCGATATATCTCAGCCATTTTTTAAGATAGAGGCAAAACAAAAATTGTTCCGGATTCTCCGGATCAAGGCCGAACATTTAACGAAAAAAACTTTTAGGATTTCTAATTTTTTTGAATTTGCACATCTTTTTGAATTTTAAATCATTAAATGGCTATCGCAGCGCCCCCTTTTGTCGAAATATCCCCAAATTCTAATAGAACCTGCTTGCCATAGCCAAAAACATAGAAAAAAAATGTGATTCAATTTGAAGCATAACTTCATACACTTTTAGATGGTACAATAGTGAAAATGGAACAAAAATATCGATCACAGCTCCCCCTTTCGCCGAAATATCCCCAAATTCTGATAGAACCTGCTTGCCATAGCCAAAAACATAGAAAAAAAAAATGTGGTTCAATTTGAAGCATAACTTCATACATTTTTCGATGATACAATGAAGACACACAGACGGACAGACGGACAGACGGACGGACGGACAGACAGACAGACAGACATTTTGTAAAAACATGTTTTTCGGAATCTCTGACCCCTAAAACGTGTAAATCCGTCGAAAACCGGAAGTCGAAAAAAATTTCGATTACAATACTTTCTTCTATTATAGATAGAAGAAAGTAAAAACTGAATTTATAATAAAATTCTACACAAAATGGGATTGATCAATGCAGAAAAAAACTTTATTTGTATGCAATGAGATAAAGTCAAAATATGCTTAAATGTATATTTCTATTTTGGCTATTTTTGTAAAAGAATTTGTAGATACTCTCGTGCTTTTTTAAATCACTAAATAAAACACACACACACACAAAATAAGTAATAAATAAATAAATTTATAATAATCTTATAAGGAAATTTCGGTTAATAATTTCGGCTATATACTTTTATGTGCATATAAAGGATTAGAATCAAACTATTTTTATTTTTCGTTTGAAAATGCCAATTTAATAAGCTACCTGTTAAACTGGTTTTACAGTCAATGCATTCTTATGGAAGAAAAACATAATGACGCCCATTGTTCAAATAAAAATATTTAATTTTTTTCTCAATGGCTGAATTAGTAAAAGGAACTAAATTTCTAATAACATTCTACACAGAATTTGATTGATCAATGCAGAATACAATTTTATTTGTATGTAATGAAATAAAGTGAAACTATGCTTAAATATATATTTCTATTTTGGATAAGAAATTGAAGATGCTCTCGTGTTTTTTAGAATCACTTACTCACAAAAAAAAAAAAAAAAAAAAAAAAAAAAAACTTTCTTTACAATAATCTCTTAAGCAAGTTTGGGGTAATAAATGCAGAAATAATTTTTATGCGTATATAATGGATTAGAATCAAACTATTTTTATTATTGTATCTGAAATAGTCAATTTCATAAGCTACCTGTGAAAGTAGTTTTACAGTCAATGCACTTTTATGGCAGAAGACACGACGAGAGAGAGAGAATGGCAGAGAATGACGCCTACTGTTCGTTAAAAACATTTATTTATTATTATTTTTTTTTTCAATAGCTGAATTTAAAAAACGAACTTAATTTTTAATAACACTCTACACAAAACTGGATTGATCAATGCAGAACAAAACTTTATTTGTATGTAACGAGATAAACTGAAACTCTGTTTAAATTTATATTTCAAATTTGGCTAATTTTGTGTAAGATTATTAAAGACGGGCGATTTTTTTTTTGTCTTAAATGCCGAAATGTAAATGAAAACTTAAATTTAAAGTAATCTTTTACGCCTGTTTGGGCTGATAAATGTGAAAATAATAGATTGGAAATAAACCATGCTTATGAAAATATGTTGATGCCTATTTGCTGTTTTAAAGGCATTTGTGTTTTTTTCTAAGCGCAAAATTAAAAAAGAGAATATATTAATAAATTATAAATACATTATTCGTAGAATTGGATTGATCAATGCATAATAAAACTTTGTAATGAAAGCTCTTTTCTTATATATATATTTTATGATTATTTTCATTTAGCAAATCTACGTATAATTGGAAAAACTTTTAAAATACGTCTTATCTACAAATTTTATCCTTACATTTGCACAGGAAAATTTGCATAAAATATACACTTAAAACAAAAATAAAATGCTCACTAATATTCAACATCCAAGCAAGCGCGTAAATCAAATCTTTCAATAACAGCTTTTTTAATACTTTTTTATACAGATTTTAAATTTCTACTGCTATTTTCATATTTTCATATTATTATTCATTACATTGTATTTATTTTAGTTTGCCTGGATGAGACCTGGTTGTTTGGGAAAAAGGTCATATTCTAATTATCGTAAAACAGGATAGGTATTTTGCAACTAACATGAAAATATTCAGGCTGATTGGGAAAGAATTGATTATTTTCCAATCAGCCTCAACTTGCATAGGCTCGTTGCAATAAGCCTGAATATTATCCAGCTGATTGGAAAACAACCGAACATTTTCCAATTAGCTTAAATCTGCATCTGCTCTTTACAAAATGTCTGAAAAAAATCAGACGGATTGGGAAAGAATTGATTATTTTCCAATCAGCCTCAACTTGCATAGGCTCGTTGCAATAAGCCTGAATATTATCCAGCTGATTGGAAAACAACCGAACATTTTCCAATTAGCTTAAATCTGCATCTGCTCTTTACAAAATGTCTGAAAAAAATCAGACGGATTGGGAATGACAGATGATTCTCCAGTTAACGTGTCTCTTTCCAAACGGCCTTTACTTATCAATTAACCTAAAACATCTACTTCTACTATAATATATAAAACACAAACGGAAATTTCGTTCCGTTCCTTTATAACTCGAGTTCTGCCGAATGAATTTTGATGTAACTTACACTGTTCGAGAGATAATTTTTCAGTGAAGGTTTTAGTATATAACACAACGTTCTACGTATATTAGTTATAGAATTATGTTAGAAAGTTCTGTTATTTTGGCCGAAAAGGTTACCATTGCTAATTTTATGGCGACCATAATTGTTGCAAAAAATAATGAAAAGGCTATACATCTCGAAAAAAAAATGTTGCTAATTTTATTTAAAAAAAAAGAAAGAAAGAAAGAAAAAAGAAAGAGAAAGAAAAAAAAGAAAAAGAGTTTTGATGAGAGAATATTATAAAACGAAAATATTTAATTTAAACATGATTGGGAATGTTCATAATGCTTAAACAATTATTCAAGGGGCAAGATTGCTATTGAAACAATATTTGGCGTTTTATCTTTTGTTTTTGGCGATTTTGATTTTACTTTTGACCCCAAACAATTTGATTTTAAGCCAAAAGGTAATTTTTTTTTTCTTTTTTTTTTTTTTTTTTTTGCAGAAAGAATTGAAATGGCTATACATCTGGGAAAAATAAAAGAAAAAACTGTTACTAATTTTATTTTTAAAAAAAAGAATGAAAAGAAAAAAAAAGAAAAACAGGTTTGAGGAGAGATTTTAAGCCAAAAGAGATGTTTTTTCAAGTGTACGACAGCATTTTTGCGTTATTTCTTTTTGGTAC
Organism: Maratus michaelseni; assembly: GCA_963931845.1. NCBI lineage: Eukaryota > Metazoa > Arthropoda > Arachnida > Araneae > Salticidae > Maratus > Maratus michaelseni. Next base: position 139,972,652 of record OZ007596.1, read on the forward strand.
TTTTCGGTTAGCCGGGCGACAGTGTTATATATATTATATATATACATGTATATATACACACACACCACATATATATACACATATATCTACACAAATACATGTATATACGTACATATATATACACTTATATGTATGAATATAAACATATATATATATATATATATGCGCCCGGCTAACCGAAAAGTGCCATTTTTTCATTCAAATGCAAACTATATTAATAGCAATATACTTCTATTTTCTTCTACATGTATGAAATTTCGTCCCGGCTGCTTATAATTCGAGTTCTGCTGAATGGATTTTCGTACAACTTAAACTGTAAGATAATTTTTCAGGGAAGGTTTTATTGTATAACATATCGTTCTACGTAGCTTAGTTATAGAATTATTCTGGGAAGTTCTATGATCAGACCAGTCCGATTAGGAAATATTAGCCTTTTTAAAAGATTTTCCCTAATGGATTTCGATGGAACCTACATTGTTAGATAATTTTCTAGGGAAAGTTTTATTGTATAACGTATCATTCTACGTGTCTTAGTTCTAGAATTATAGGGGGAAATTCGAAAATCGGGTGACCATTTTTTTATGAATTATATTAGCCTTTTCAATATTTGATTCCGATTATGAAAGATTAGCCTTCTGAAAAAGTTCTACTGGACGGATTTTGATGAGAATTCTATTATTAGTTAGATGCTATTTCAGGAATGGTTTTAGTGTACTACATATTTTTCTACGTTGCTTAGTCAAACAGTAATGTGTGAAGGTCATATAGTCAGGTGAACCTGATTCCGAAAGATTAGCATTTTTGAAAGATTTTACTTGGCGTATTTTTTGCGACTTGCATTGTTAAGTAGATAATTTGTAAGGATGGTTTTAGTATATTTTATATCGTTCTGTTAGTTTTAGAATTATGTGAAAAAGTTATATAATCAGATGAACCCGATTATCAAAGATTAGCCTATATAAAAACTTCTACTGAATGGATTTTGTTAGTTAATTTGTTTGCATTGTTAGTTCGATAATTTTTAGTGATGGTTTTAGTATATTGCATATAGTTTTATCATTCTTTAGCAAACCCTAACTGTAAATGACCAAATAAAAGAGTTGGTCCTTAACAACTAAAATTTTGACTGCACATTAGATTATATAATAGCGCAATCACGTCATTTTTCAGTATTGTGGAAGGATATTCCGGGTAAATATACAGATTGCTTTCAAATACTAGGTCAAATTAAACGATATATTTCGTTTGATTCAAGGATCATTTGTAGAAACCGACCAGCGCAGCGGGCGTAGCTTGCTAGTATAGAATAATTTGTAATGAAGCTCTTTTTATTAGTGCGTAAAGAAAAAAGAATTGAAAATAATTTTATAAGCTACCTGTAAAACTGGCTTTACAGTCATTGGATTCTTACAGCTGAAAAACATGATAATGCCTACGGTTTAATTAAAAGCATTTGACTTTTCTTTCTTTCTTTTCAATCAGTGCCTTAGAAAAAATAATTAAATTTGCAATAACATTTTACACAAAATTGGAGTTATCAATGCAGAATAAAACTTTTTTTTTTGTATGTAAGGAAATAAAGTCAAACCATGTTTAAATATATATTTCTGATTTGGCTTTTCTTTGTAAGAAATTAACGGCGGTCTTTTTCTTTTAATCTGTAAATTATAAAAAAGCGTACACTTATAAAAATCATTTACGTAAATTTGGACTGATAAATGCGTAAATAATTTTTATGCATATTATGATGGGTTTGTTTATTTTTGTATAAGAAAATAAATGTGCGTTTCCTAAGCTACTCGTAAAACTGGTTTTAAAGTCAATGCATCCTTATGGAAGAAAATCATGATGACGCCTAATGTTTGATTAAAAACGATTATATATATATATATATATATATATATGTATATATATATATATATATATATATATATATATATATATATATATATATATATATATATGTAAGCCTGAAAAATATCAGGCTCATATGTATATATATATATATATATATATATATATATATATATATACACTGTAAAAAATAACGGCGAAAATTACGGCTTAAAACGCTGTAATTATTTTACGAAAAGGAAAAAAGACAGTTTACAGCTTTTTTTACTGTGATTTCTAAGCGCCACCTACTGACGAAATCGCGAAAGATTCAAATCTGAAATTTTGAATCAAAGAGTCGAATTCGCTACAATTTAATCTGTCTTTGTGTCTACACTGTAAAAATGGAAAGAAAACGAGAAAAATCGCTACAGAAAACAGAAAACATTGTAAATATTTCACTAGTATTCAAAAAACATGGATTACACCAAATGTGTTAATTTTAAGAGCTTCTAACGCCAGCTAACGCGGAAGACCGGTTTTTGACAACTTTCCGAGTGAGATGAGATACAGAGTATTTCGTGCCCGCCATTGCATGCGTCAGCATTTTCATGACGTTTACTTTTGTAATTTGCTATTTCTTTTCAATATGGATACACGGATTTCACAAACATTTAAAGACCGAGGGTAAGTTTTTATCTTTATATTTACTTATATTATTGTTTTAATAACGTTACATAATTTCTGTTGCATATTTGTAAGATACAAACCACTTTCTGCGGCGTGTATCATCGACAATAACTTTCGAGTCAATTGCCTAGATTAAGTACTCAGTTTTAAATTGTAACAAGGGTGAATTTGCTTATTTTGGCTTTTATCTAGTTTACATTATCTCTCAGTGTTTTCCCACAGGGCTTTGTTATTATTTATAAAAAAAAAAAGTTTGCTAAATGAAAGGAAACTTTATGCATTCTAATAAAAGAAAAAAACGACCCTGATCTTTATTTCGTTATCATTATCATTGTTGTTTTCAAAATTTCAACTTATTCATTTGTACTTAGTAAGCTAACTCATGTATATATTTTTAATTCTGTAATAATTTTAATTTCACTTTCTGAGCCTGTTTGAATAGTTTTATTTATACACTATATAATTGAAGTTCACTAAATTTTCATTGCAGTCAGAGCCGAGTTCTAGTCAATAATTTTCAGATTTTATACATGCATGGTTTTTTTTTATGTGCATTTAGTTTTAATAATCTTATAAGTAATTTTGAAGTAATTAAATCTGCGTAATTTAGATACATTATTTTATTAAATAATAATAATAAAAAAAATCCCACTGGTTTGTTTATTCTGATCGTTTATTGATCGTATGTTTATTATCTTTTAATTTTGTCATTATCTAATATTTAAGCTTTTTTACTGTAACTCGCGTTTGTAGATAGAAATGAGATTATTTTGATTATTTGATCTCAATATATATTCTACAATTTATTAAATAAATTTATAATATTAAATTAGAAACAAACCCCTGTGAAAAAATACTGGGTGATAGGAAAACTATTTGAAAACTAAGTAACAGGCAAAATATTCCTTTGTATTAATGTAAAGAAAAATGCTTTATCTCTAGACAAATGACTCGAAAAAAATTGTTCCGGTGATATACGTTAGAAAAAAAAAAAAAAAAAAAAAAAAAAAAACATGAAGTTTGCATCTTACGTATGTATAAAATAATTGATTATATCATAATGTTATTAAAACAATAAGCAATGGGTATGAGTAAATATAAAGATAATATTTAGTGCACTTGGTCTTTAAAATATGTCCAAATATCAAATAAGAAAATTTTTAAACAAGTAAACAATATAGGGGTTGGGGTAGAAATACAAAATATATATTGGGCCATTTTCAAAATTCGATTACATATGCTGTCCCAGAGGAAAAAGAAGGAAATTCAAACATGTATTAATATTTAAAGTTTAATTTGAGGTATGCATTATATAAAGAAGACTATATTAAATATTTCTAGCATTAAAAATTAAAAAAAATAAATAAAACTTGTTGAGCTATAAATAGTATAAATGAATTAGTGTCAAATCCGTTACCAAATGTCAAGTCAATTACCGCACATTTTTTAAATGTATTTTAATATTAATATCATTTTTTTCACCATTCTATTGTTATTTTTCTTTCAACTAAGAAATAGAGATATGATTTTCTTAAAATTCAACAATTTCCATAAATATATATTGTTATTATTAGAAAAAGGTTTGTATAAATATCTATGTGGTCAAAATTTGTGGTTATAAATGTTTCTCATTTCAATTTAATTTAAGAATCATATCCTGAAATTTAGGGACTTAAGTCACCTCAAAGTAAGTTGATTTTTGAAACTTTAAAAAAATTTAAAAGGTGACTATTTTTAGTAATTTTGTAAGGTAACGGACTTGACATGTACCGGATTTGACAATCCATTTATACTGATTTATATCTCAACAATTTTTATTGATTTTTTAAATTTTTAATAGTAGATATATTTAATATAGTCTTCTTTATATAATGCACATCTCAAATTAAACATTAAATATTAATATATGTTTGAATTTTCTTCTTTTTCCTCTGGGACAGCATATGTAATCAAATTTTGAAAATGGCCCATTTTCAAAAAAAGAAAAAAAATTACATGTTTGACTACCACTATTTCCGCATGGAATTTTTATCTTATTTAATTGCAGATCATTGGCGACTCGTGACTGGCTTTATTTGGGGCACTAAATGCATGGCTGCTAAATTTATTCTTTTCTTACAACTATTATTAAAAAAGTAATATTTTATATCATTTACTGTCAGAAAGTTCTGTCATTAAACAAAGTCAAAGCGGGTGGGGGAAACTAAGAACCTACAACTGCCATTAAATAAGGAAAAGATATCTTGTAAAAAATGGTATGAGAATAATGTGTTTCAGGCAGGCATTTAGAGCTCCAAAAAACGAACCGCCACTGAAAGCAATACAATTTACAGCAAAATTCCGCAGCTTTACTCTAAAATGTACAAATGTGCTGTAAAAAATTAAAAATAATAATAATAATAATAATAATAAGGAAAAAATATTGAAAATCTACAAAGGTTCTCTAAAACCTAAAAAACAAAATTGTTAAATTAACAGCAAAAAATTCTGAAAATTACAAAAGTTCTGTAAAACTTAAAAAAAAAAAAAAAAGAAATTGCTGTTAAATTAACAGCAAAAAATAGTGAAAATCTACAAAAATTTTGTAAAATCTAAACAACCAAACAGCTGTTAAATTAACAGCAGAAAATGCTGAAAATCTACAAAAGTTTTGTAAAATCTAAAAACAAAATTGCTGTTAAATTAACAGAAAAAAATGCTGAAATTCTACAAAAGTGCTGTGAAATCGAAAAAACAAAAGTGCTGTTAAATTAACAGCAAAAAACGCTGAAAATCTACAAAAGTGCTGTTAAATCTAAAAAAACAAAATTGCTGTAATTTTACAGCAAAATCTGCTGGCACCCATATTGCCAGCATTTTTTGCTGTAAAATTACTGTGGTTTTTTTTACAGTGTATATAAGCCTGAAAAATATCAGGCTCTTTGGAAAATGTCAGATAATTTTTCAAATAATCTGGTTCTTTGGAAACAGCCTAGGCTCATTGTAAAGAGTTGAGTTTCTCAATTAGCCTAAGACAAATGTAATGGATTGTAATCAAACGATGCTTTTTTTTTTTTTTTAATGCAACTTAAAGAGGAGAATTTTATAAGCTGCTAGCAAAACTGGCTTTACCGTCAATGGATTATAGCAGAGAAAGAGGGTGACGCCTGATTCAATTAAAACTGTTTGATTTTACTTCCTTTTTTTCAATTGCTGAATTAGAAAAAAATAATTAAATTTGTAATAACATTTTACACGAAATTGGATTTTTCAATGCAGAACGAAACATTTTTTTAATGTAATGAGATAAAGTAAAGCCATGTTTAAATATATATTTCTAATTTGGCTTTATGTTTATTTTTGTGCAAGAGTAAAGGGGCAATTTCATAAGCTAGCTATAAAACCGGTTTTACTTCAAGTGCATTCTTATATCAGAAAAATATGGACACCTAATGATCGATTAAAACGCTGAATTAAGTTTCCCGTGGCACACCTCATTTTACGATCAAAAGTTTTTTTTTTATAGTTGTTGAATTGTTTTTTTAGATCGTTTCATTTATTTTAACCAAGAAAACTTTTTTTTAATATAGAAAATTATTTTAAACAGGATTATGTATGCAAATATATAAATTTTTCTTAACCAAAAATCAGCTAAAAATGAGCTAAAAAATATTTTCTTTTTCCTAAAATTGACTCTAAAACAAAATGTTGAATTTTAATTGTGGTACTAAACTACTTCTAAAGGAAGTGAATGGTACACACGACGTTATGCTTAAAAAGGTGAATAAGAATCTATGTGCCTTAATGACCAGGTGTGTTTTCGAAGAGTTAAAAATAAATAATTAATAACAATAATTTACACAGAATTGAATCGATTATTGCAGAAATACTCTTTTTTTTTTTTTTTTTTCTTTTTTTTTTTTTTTTTTTTTTTTTTTTTTTTTTTTTTTTTTTTTAAATGTAATAAGGTAAAGTCACATCTATATGTTTTGATACATAATTCTAATTTGGGTGTTTCTGTCTAAGAAATTGAAAGCAGTCAATTTTTTTAAATCATGAATTAAAATATATATATATAATAATTCATTATGCAAATTTGGGCTTATAAACGTGGATTTAATTTTTATGTATATAATGGATTGGAATCGAATTATATGTTTATTTTTGTGTAAGAAAAATAGAGCAATTTCATAAGCTACCTGTAAAACTGTTTTTACAGTCAATGCATTTTTACAGCAGGAAAACATGAGGACTCCCACTGTTCAATTAAATTCATTTGTTTTTTGTTTTTTTTGTTTTTTTTTTAAATCGTTAAATTCATTAAATTTGGAATAATATTTTACACAAAATTGTATTCATCAATGCAGAATAAACTGTAATTGTATTTATTTAAGAGCCCTTTTCTTATATATTTTCTATAACCATTTACATTGAGCAATCCATCTTACCTACGTAATGCTGGGAAAACATTTCAAATCTGCCTCACCTGCAGATGTTATTGGAACTTTTGCACAGGGTTACTTGCATAAAATATACCCTTAAAATGCAATTAAAATACTCACTAATCTTAGACACTCAGGTGCGTAAATCAAATCTTTCAATAAGACAATTTTCTTATACTTCTTTTCATAACATTTTAAGTTTTTGCTGCTGCTTCTTTATTCTAAAATTAACATTCATTATGTTGTATTTATTTGAATTAGCCTGGATGACAGCAGACTGTTTGGAGAAAGAGTCGGTCATTTTCTAATTAGCCTAAAGTTGTATAAGTTCATTACAATGAACCTGAAAAATTCAAACTGATTGGCAAACAGTTCATTATTTTCCAATCAGCCTCAAGCTGCACAGGCTCATTGCAATAATCCTAGATATAAAAAAAACTGATTAGGAAACAACAGGTCAGTTTTCAATTAGCTTAAATCGGCATCGGCTCTATGCAATAAGCCTGAAAGATAACACGCTGATTGGGAAATGACAGATGATTCTTCAATTAACATGGTTCTTTGTAAACAACCTAGGCTCATTGAGAAAAAAAAGCCGGACTTCTCAATTAGCCTACCACCATATATAATGGGTTGGAATATGTTAATTTGTGTGTCAAGGAAAAAAAAAAAAAAAAACGCAATATTTATAAGGTATCTGTAAAACTGGCTTTACAGTCCGTGGATTCTTATAGCGAAAAAACATGATGACGCCTACACTGCAAAAAAAAGTGTTGATTTTACAGTATTATACTGGCACCCCAGCTGTTAGTATAATATACCGTAAAACTAACCGTAATAAACAGTAAAATAAGCAGTAATACGCTGCAGTATTATACTGTAAAATCAAAAATTATTATTGTTATTATTTTTTATTTATTTATTTATTTATTTATTTATTTTGCAATGTATTGTTCAATTAAAAGCATTTGATTTTAGTTCATTTTTTTCAATCGAATTAGAATTAAAATTTAATAACATTTTACGCAAAATTGGATTTGAGAATGCAGAACAAAAAAAAAAATTTGTATGTAATGAGATAAAGTCAAACTATGTTTAAATATATATTTCAAATTTGGCTAATTTTGTATAATAAATTGAAGTTTGTCGGAATTATATATAATTATAATAATCTTTTACTCAAATTTATGTTGATAAATGCGGAAATAATTTTTTGTGTATATAATTAATTGGAATCAAACTGTGTATACTTTTGAGTAAGAATTCATAAGCTTCCTGCAAAACTGGTTTTATTGTCAATGCATTCTTATGGCAAAAAAAATAAATAAATAAATAAATAAATAAATAAATAAACAAGTTGGAAATTGTACGTCAAACGTGACAAATGAGGTGCGTTCGTACTATAGCTAGTTACATAAATATTCACACCTTTTCTGATTTTTAATTCTGTGAAATGAATTATTTTATTACAGAAATTAATCTGCAGACGATATAAGTATCTCGGTCGCTTGACGATTAAACTTCGGAAGCTCCTATAACAAAAAACCACCGATTTAAAGAAAAAAATTTCAAATTTCTTAATAAATATTTTTATTAATATTTCCTAAAGTTTTGATTCGATTTTAGTAAAATTTGAAATGTCTCGACAAAATTCTGCAAAGATAATATATTTTAAATTGCAAACCATTCGGTTGGGTAGTTTTTGCGTTGTTATATGCGGACGGACGGACAGACAGACAGACGGACGGACAGACGGATGGACCAAGTGACGACAACAGGTGCTACGTATTTATATAATTACGAACGCACCTAAAAAAGAACAAAAAATGATAACGCATGCAGTTTGATTCAAAGCGTCTGATATATATATATATATATATATATATATATATATATATATATATATATATATATATATATATATATATATATATGTATATATATATTTGCAATCGCTGAATTAAAAATAATAATAATAAATTTATAATAACATTTTACACAAAATTGGATTGATCAAAGCAGAACAAAATTTTATTCCTATGTAATGAGATAAAGTCAAGTTACGTTTAAATATATATTTCTAATTTGGCTTTTTTGTGTAAAAAATTAATGGCATTCTATTTTTTTTTTCTTTTTTCTTTTTTTTCTTTCTAATCGCTGAATCATAATCGCTGAATCTAATCGCTGAATGTAATCGCTGAATCATAAAAAAGCTTAATTTTACAATAATCTTTTACGCAAATTTGAGCTGATAAATGCGTAAATAATTTTTATGCCTATATAATGGATTGGAATATGTTTATTTTTGTGCAAGAAAATAAAGGGAAGTTTCCTAAGCCACCTGTAAAACTGTTTTACAGTAAATTCTTTCTTGTGGCCAAAAAAAAAAAAAAAAAAAAAAAAAAAAAGACATATAAATAAAGTTTTTTTTCTGCAATGATCAATCCAATTTTGTGTTAAATGTTATTATAAATTTATTATTATTATTTATTTTTAATTCAGCGATTGGGAAAAAAAAAAAAAAAAAAAAAAAAAAAAAAACGTTATGACTTATACGATTCGATTAAAAGCGTTTGATTTTTGTTTTTGTTTTTTATTTTTTTTTTCACTCGTTTAATTAAAAAAAATAATAATAAATTTATAATAATATTTTACACAAAATTGGATTGATTAACGCAGAAAAAAACTTTATATATATGTAATGAGGCCACGTTTAAATATATATTTCTAATTTGGCTTTTTTGTGTAAAACATGAACGGCAGTCTTTTTTTTTTTGTCTTTTTTTCTAATCGCTGAATTATAAAAAAGCTTAAAATTACAATAATCTTTTGCGCAAATTTGGGCTGATAAATGCGTTTTTTTTTTTTTTTTTTTTTTTTAAATGTATATACAACAGATTGGAATCAAACTACATTTATTTTTGTGTAAGAATATAAAAGGACGTTTCATAAGCTATCTGTAAAACTGTTTTACAGTCAATGCATTCTTGTAACAAAAAAAAAAAAAAAAAAGAAAAGAAAAGAAAAAGAAAAGAAAGAAAGAAAAAGAAAAAGGAAAGAAAAGAAAAAAGAAACATGATGACCCATACAGTTTGATTAAAAGCGTCTGATTTCTTTTTCTCTTTTCCAATCATCTGACTTTTTAAAAATAAATAATTTTTTTTTTTTTTTAATGCTTATCATTTCAGACTACTTCATATTCAAGTAAAAAGTTTCTCAGAGTCGATTTGCTTGAAAATATTATAATTAATTTATTTCTAAACATTTAAGTTTCTGGTTATATAGTTTGAAATTTTTTTTCCTATTTGTTTTTCCATATATTTTCATATTACTATTAAATATATCTTCTTCACTACCTCGAATGACATATACTTTTTTTCGTATTTCTCTTTCAAAAATATCCTGGTCTTTGGAAGCTTGTTTAGGTTTATTTAAGGACCTTTTAGGTTGTTCACACGAATAAATGTCCCCTTTTCAAATAATAAGAGCTATATGTCAAGGGGAAGGGGAGGGGGAGGTCATCGTGATTTAAAAAGTCCTTCCGGCCTGTACCGGGAGGAAAAAGGTAGCTTTCATAGTCCATGTTTTTAAAAATTCAACTCATTTTACTCAAACACCCGAAGCTAAAATACTTGGAATCCGATTATAGAAGATTCAATCCCGGTTTTCGTTAATACTCAATTTGAACGCGAATTTCAGCATGAGAGTTACAGCATAACAAATATCAGATTGTTTCAAAATGTGAACCACCCAAGAATTTCAAACTGCCATATCTCAGCCATTTGTAAGATAAAGCCAAAACAAAAAAATGTTCCGGAATCCTTGTATCACGATCTAACACTTAAAGGAAACAACTTTTTCGATTTATAAATTTTTTTTCATATTTTTGAATTTTAAAAAAAATCTTAACTGGCCACTATTTTTAAACATGATGCTGCATGAAGCTGGCCAACGAACTCGGTCGAGACCTTGGTATGTACACATGATCAGTCACATTCATATCGGTCCATAAATACGAGAGTTACAGCCTAACAAATGTTTCAAAATCTCAGCCATCCTACAATTTCAAACTGCCATATCTCAGCCATTTTTTAAGATATAGCCAAAACAAAAAATGTACCAGAATGTATTACGTTCTAACACTTAATGGAAACATTTTTTTTCAATTTATAATTTTTTGTAAATCTTTCTGAATTTTAAATTTTTTAAATTTTTTAATTGGCCGCCATTTTGAGACAAAATGGCGGGTGAAGGTGTCAAACGAACTCGGTCGAGATCTTGGTATGTCCTATACACATACTCAGTCGCATCCAAATCGGTTCATAAATAAGAAAGTTGCAGCATGACAAATGTCGTGAATGAAACATTACCGTAACACCAACATAAACTATGAAATTATGATTTAGTATGTAATAGTTAATTGACAACGATAGTGTTCCCCAACACTCTGAATATAGATATAAAATATTTATTTAAAAGAAGAAGAAATTAAATTAAAAATTGAATGAATGAAATTGAATGAATGAAATTTGTGGAATTTAGACAGAATTATCAAGTCCCAAATGCCTAAATACCACAAATAAAATGAGTGGTTTCATCATCATATTAGCCATAACATTGCTAAAGAATATGATTTTGGGACTACTACTCATAAACAAAAAATAAAACCTGTGAAAAAAATCTTAAAGTTCAAAGTCATTTATGATGTCTTTATATTATGATATATTTTCATTTTGAATTTCAACAATTCATCTTGATATATTTTCTTATGCATTCTGGTATCGTATATATATTTTTAAATATATAAATAATGGTGCTAATTGATTTCAGCAATCTTTTAAATATATATATATATATATATATATATATACACTTTATGTAGAAAATTACAAATATAACATACATAATTACAATTATAACATATTAGGAAATTTAATATTTGATTGAACATTATTTATACTTTGTATAGTTGTGATTGTACGTTGCCGATCACCTCTGTTTAAGGTATTATTGATGTGCAGTTTTCATACATTTATAAATTAACTTATACAATAACAAATTAAATTATACAATGATAACATTGGTGATTATAACTCATATATATATATCTATTTGCAATATATATAAAAATAAATATATATAGTTTTTATTTTTGTCTATGAATAATTAAAATTAACAAGTATTTTAATTACTGTATTGCATTAATTTGATTGAAAAACAGTAGTAATACTATTAATTATCAACATTATAAATTTTGAGATATTTTGAATTGTTTATGAATTATTTAATTAGATATTTAAATTAATCTATAAATATAAAATATATTTACAATGTAGTATAAATTAAACATTAATTATTTAAAAACAAGTCTAATATATATTTAAGTAGTAGTAAAAATAAAACATTAATTATTTAATAAATGTCTATAATATCAGTGGATTAACACAGCTGGCAGCAAAAAATAATTTGAATTAAAATAATATCTCTTTTACATAATATATTCTTGTTAAGAATATCTGAAATGCTGTGCAAGTTGAATTAATTCTGTGTAGATTTATTCATATAGTAGTATTATATTTTATTTGAATTTTAAGTAAAACTACAAGTTAGTATTGTTTTTTAAAGTTTATTTATATAAATAAATCTAATGAAGTGAGTATGTAACTAATAAAGTGGATATTTAACTAAATATTAATTATGAACTATTATAATACCAATAGATGGCGACACTTTACCTTTCAGGTAGTTGTAGATGATATTGTTAATATTATATTTAATTTAACTATAGAGGGAGCTATTGATTGTATATTAATTTTACTTTCAGGAATTAAAATTGGATGGAGTAATATATATTCACGGATATAAATTTGTTATAAGTGTATTAAAACCAGAATTATTTTGAGTGTTTTTGAATCATTTTGTGATTGGGTGTCATTTATGGGGTTGTGTTTTAAAAAAAGTGTGCTCTCAACTTGTCTTACAAATCATTTCTCTCAACTCGACTTAGTTAACATGTATGATGCATTGCCATGTGGATGTGAATATTATGTAGACGTTGTGACATTTTAAGGATTATGTATAATTATTGTGAGTAATATATTTTATCTACACTTTACGCGTTCATATTTCCAATTTTATTATTTCAAAACTGTTATCTCGTGGTAATTTAGTGAGGTGTTAATTACAGTTTTTTGGATAATCGATGTGAGTGAAATATATTGTATTTTCTCAATGGTTTTTTATTTCCTATTTAAATATTTCCAAATTTTAATATTTCCAATTGTTGTCTGGTAATAATTCAGTGTACCTGGATGATTCTACTGATCTTAGCATTATGCCAGTAGAATTATGAAACACTGAATTATTATTTAAAACACATGTGGGTGCATCCAGGCTGATGAGTACATGTGCATGTGTTTTTCCATGTCCAATTCATATTTAATTCTCATGTGGTCCAATTTTCCATTGTGTATGGTTCATATTTAATTTGTTAATCCATTTGTGTTTACTTAATTGCAACTCCAATTTATAATTTTTTTTTTTCCCCTTTCTCTCTATTTCTTTTTTCAATATTCTTTTGGTATGAGTAAAATTTGGCCAATTACCATTGAAGCATCAGCTATGGTAATATTATGTTTGCACATGTTAATTATTAGCTATGTGGTATTCTGTATACACAGTATCATTGATTATCTCTTTGGAGATTTAAGTAGAATAGAACTTGATATGTTTTTTTGAAATTCATAGATATTATAATTATATATATATATATATACACATATATATAAAACCACATTATATATAAATCAACTTCTTTTAAGCTCATATTGATATTAATTAGAGACAATCAGTTTTTTTTTCATGATGTTATCCCCCCCTTCCCCCCCCCATTTAAAGCAAAAAGACCAATTTTAGTAGGCTAGACTATTTAAAACTAATCTAATACTGGTTCACGCATGTCTTTCTTTACATCTCAGTTTCATTACCCGGTTTAAAAAAAAGGGGAGACTAGGAGATTAAACGCTTTTTTAATCTATTCATTTTGTAATTATATTGTCTATCCCACTTCTCTCTAAGTGTCCCATACACCCTCTTAAATCCCAGCCACTCCAAATCCATCCCCTCTTTATAAGCGAAAGTTAATCCCGGTTATCGTATCTAACAAATCCCGTCGCTGAGCTTATATGTGTATTTAGACAGAACACAATGCTCTCTCTTCCATACATGTACCCTCTCTTGAACACATACACACTCAGTACATCCGTACTAAGGAAGGGAGTCAAATTAAATGTTGGCCAACAATGCTCAGCCGTAACAATGCATCCACGATTGCCCTGGACCGGAGAGAGAGAAAGGGGATTTTGAATATCCTGTGATGGAGCTCGTAAATCCGAGAAACAGGCGATTGTCTCCATCTGCGGGGTTTATCACAGATTCCCAGTGATCTGTGTATTGTAGAAATCATTTCTAGTTAAATCAAAATCTCCTATAACGAGGACGAAGAAATGGTAGCATTTACTCCTTACAACCAAGTTCTTGAAATAACACGGTTAATCTTAAGATACGAATGTTTTGGTAAAATTTACCCAAGAACTTTTTCTACTTTACCTGCTTAACCAAGGTTAAATGAGATTTTTTTTTTTATATATAAACACATTTTACTATCAAAGTCGGTTTTAACTAATTGATTATCTTTGTTAAATGTTTATACCCTTGGTTATATCGCGCTTTTTTCATGTTCCTTCACTGCAAGTCTTTATATTCAGAACACTTTTTAGAACACTTATTTTGTCACTTTTTTTAGAACACTTTGAAGCGCATTTTTTGGAACAGTTTTTAGAATACTTCTGACAACACTTCTTTTGTCCAGCGCACTTTTTGAAAGTGATGATTTCACATGTGTGCCTAAATGCGCTCCCAATCCGTTCTCAAATGTGTTCCCAAATTTAGATTTAACAGATATCCTGAGCAGAACACTTTCGATACACTTTCAGTACACTTTCAGAACACTTTCTTTATAGCATACCATATTCGGAACACATTAAGGGAACACATTCCGTACACATTAAGGTAATTGGAACAGTTTTTTTTATTTAAAGAATTCCAAACGTGTTCCCAATGTGTGCTGGGAATTTGCAGTGTTGCCAGTGCGATGTAACAAGGGAATACTATAGTAAGTAAAAGTTCAAACAAGTTATTTAAAATAACTGAATAAATTATAATTTACATTTCTAATTAGTAGCAAAATATGCAACTTCCAATTATCTCGAGAGGTAATTTATGTTGCTAAGTGAAAAGGAATTTTGAATACTTTGCAATGGGGCCCGTGAATCCGAGTAGCAGACAATAGTTTACAGCTGCGGGAGTTTATCATTAATTCCAAATTATCTGTTTATTGTAGAAATCATATCTAGTTACAAAGGATCTTGGTTTTAACGACAGCGAAGAAATCAAAACATTTGTTCGTTATGAAATATTTCTCACAACAATAAATTACGAATTTGATATTATGAAAATAAAATAATAAGTATAAGTTGAATAAAGTTATTTAAAATAAATATATGAAGAATAATTTATATTGCTAAACTACTAGGAACAAAATAAATGACTCTAACGAGCAGTACAAGTATATATATACTTAATACAGTTTTTTCTTACCACTAAAATTTAATAGTAAATATTGCCTTTTTAATGGCAAAAATCAAACGATTAAATAAGGCAAAAATGTCTATTAAATTTTTGTGATAACACAAAAAATCGTACAAGTTGGTAGCTTTGTATATATATATATATATATATATATATATATATATATATATATATGATATCTAGTGGTAATTTAGTGAGGTGATTTATAATGTTTTTGGATAATCGATGTAAGTGATTTATATTATATATTCTTAATGGTTTTTTATTTCCAATTTAAATATTTCCAATCTTACTTTTTTCCAATTGTTATCTGGTAATAATTCAGTATACTTGGTTGATTCTACTGTTCTTAGCATCATGCCAGTAGAATTATGTAATACTGAATTATTTTTAAAACACATGTGGGTGCAACCAAGCTGACGAGTACATCTACATGTGTTTTTTCATATCCAATTCTTGTTTGTTCTCTTGTGGTCTAGTTTTCCATTGTATAATGTTCATATTTGATTTATTAATCCATTTGTGTTTACTTAATAGCAACTCCAATCTATAAACTTTTTTTTTTTTCCTTTCTCTCTCTTTCTTTTTTAAATATTATTCAGGTATGAGTAAATTTGGCCAATTACCATTGAAGCACATGCTATGGTAAAATTATGATTGCACATGTTAATTATTAGATATGTGGTATTCTGTTTACACAATATCATTATTTATCTCTTTGTAGATTAAAGTAGAATGATATTAGAACTTGATATGTATTTTGAAATTCAATAATATTATAATTATATATATATATATATATACACTGTAAAAAAAAAAACGAGGAAAAATACTGCTGATTTTGCAATGAATCGCTTCACTAGCATTAAAAAACAGCATTTTTGTAATTTCAATACCGATTTACAGCAACCGCCGTATTTTTAAGATCAACGAAAGCACCCAGACCGCATTCCTAATGAGATACGCACAGGTGTGTGTGAAGTTGGGACCAGAGCAGGGTATTATTAGCTTTAGTGTAGTGCGATGTTAGCGTCGTTCTTCATATGTGCTTATTATTGCAATTCACAATGTCGTTTTTGGATACACAAACTAGAGTATAGAGACTGGATAAATATTTTAAAAATTAAGGGTAAGTTTTATTTGTGTCATTGATTTAAAAACAATAAAATAGTCAGTTCTCATGTAATGTAAGATACAAATTTTGTTTTTGACCACGTGTATGTAAATATTCACGTCGAACGTTGTATAAAGATTAAATATTTTGGCTTCAACTGTAACAAAACATTATTTTAGCATTTTATCTAATTTTTAAGTAATTTATTTAGCATTTTCTCATAGGACTTTATTATTATTTACTTAGTATCAGATTAAAAGAAAAATAAAACGAAGATCCCTATTCTTTAGCTATGCTATATCGTTTTTATCGTTTTAATATATTTTTAAAAACTTCATTTTATCCGATTGTATTTCAATATAGTTACTAAACTAAATCACATAATTATTTTATTCCCCAAAAGTTTAGACTCATTTTCTGTGCTTATTTTAATAGTGTTATTTATTTAATGTATTATTGTAGTTGACTAAATTTTCAATAGCAGTCTTATTACAATTAAAGTTGATTTTCGGCCAGTGATATTCAGATTTTATCGCTTATTTTTTACGTGCATTTATTTTTAAAAAATTATAGGCAATTTTCAATTTATTTATTATGAGCAATCTGGATACACTATTTTATTAATTTATTAAATATTCCAAGAGTTTGTTTACTGTTATCGCATCGTTAAATAGCAGCAGATAGTATTTTGTTTTTGTCCATTATCTAAAAATAAAAAATAATTCGCATCCGGAGATATTTTGAATGTTCTCGATGTATATTGTACAGTATTCTACTTGAATTTGGTATATAAAACACTCTTTACGATGAGTTATAATACTTTGAAATTTTCTATTTATTACTTATTTGGTGTATTTTATTTATTATTTTGCTTTATGTTGCTAAATTTGTATCTTACATACGTATAATAGAATTGATTATATATGAATGTTATTACAGCAATGATATAAGTAAGCATAAAGATAACACTTAGTGCCCTTAGTCTTTTGAATATGTCTCAGTATCATTAGAAAAATTCAAAATAAATATAAACAATACACAAATATATATCTACGGGGGTACAAATATACATCTACGAAAAAAAAATTCTAAAAATTTTACTGCTATGCTGTTAAGAGTGTAGTAAAATTAACAGCAAAAATGCTCTAAAATTTACAAATTTACTGTAAAATCTAAAAAACAAAATTACTGTAAAATTAACTGCAAAAAATACTGTATAATTACAAATTTGCTGTTTACCGATAAAAAACAAAATTGCTGTAAATTTACAGCAAAATATGCTGGCACCCATATTTCCAGCATTTTTTGCTGTAAAACTACAGCGTTTTTTTTTTTTTTTTTTACAGTATATATATATATATAAGAAGGAGCAAAATTTTTGAAAACTCAAAGAATATTACGATTTTATCCTATTTTAAAATTTTGTCGAAGCTAGGTGAAACATTTCGTATGTTTTATTATTCTTTACAATCCTTCTTCTTATTCAGTTAATTCATTTTAAATAAAATAAGCATGTTTTTTATTGTTTATTTATTTCATTTCATTTATTTATTTATATTTCCAGCATTGGATAAATTAGAATAAAAAAAAATATGATATGAAAATGGCAATAAAAATGTTTAAAGAAAAATTACTTCTTTTTAAAACTTCTTAACCCTTAACTGATGTAACAGACATTGTCGCATAGCTTCAGTAAGAAGTTTCTGAGACCGCTAGATCGAAAGATGTATAAACGACTTGATTAATTGATAAAATATTGCTTCTGTACTACACTTCTTTTACAAGACTACTGTAATTAAAATTCATCTATTCAAAAATCTCTACTCCAGTAGTGATAGTGCTAAGGCTCCTAAAGAAACAAAATTTCACAGGTATCTAAAGTTAAACTGAAAATTACAAATTAAACTGTGAAAATTACATTTAAAAAAAATCCCTGACGGCTCGGCCTACAGGCACTGGTAGATTTCGAAGACGCAGACCCTGAGGAGGCGCCTATTTGTTGGTAATTGAGGAAGAAATTACCTTTTTGCAATGATGCTGCAGTTGAGACCGCCCACTTCGAAATCTAACTTGTCTGCAAGTGGAGCCGGCAGGGTTTTTTTTTTTTTTTTTTTTTTTTTGGTCCTATAAAAAAAAGGTTTGGTCCTATAAAAAAAACTTGTCAATATAAAAGATGTAAATAATATTAAGAGGATTTATAATAAATTTAAGCGGATTTGATATCTTGTGAATTGACGAAGTTATGAATTTTTTTCTTCTAAAACCCCCCTTGGGGCCATTTTTAATGATATCAAAAATCTGTAACACATAAATTTTCGGCCCTTTTCTTAGAAGTTTTCACAAAAAGCCCCCCCCCCCTGGTTCGATTTTGCCCATTAACGAACTTGACCGAGATTTTATGCCCCTTGATTTCATGCATCAGTTTGGAAGAGATTTGTGCAGAATTATTGAAGTTATCGTGTCCATAAAAAAGTGACATAGATAGATAGATAGATAAAGTTTTGAATTGGGGGTGGGGTGGTTTTGGGTTCTGGGAGTCATGATCGGCGTAGATCTGCAAAATTTTTCAAAAATTGCATCTTAGGTGAGAATGTAATAGGTAGTATTTCTTACGAAATCTACCTAAAAAACAGTGGTCTGTAATACCAGTAACAGCAGTTAAAGGTTAATAGATAAATGACAGGTAGAATTTCTTTAATTACTCTGTTGTAAACTCATTCTTCTACATCAGAATGGAAAACAATTAGAAATGGTCAGAGAGGAAAACGATGATATTCAAAAACTAGTTATTCATAGTTCTTTTCCCTTACGTGTGTGAAAGACCTATTTTCACCAGTGTATTGAACTATCTTCAATTGTCTTTAGGATCGTCTTCACTTTTGCCTTCGAGGTTACCAAAAGATTGTATGCCTCTGAAGTGACCTTCACTTAACTTCTCACATAAAGTGGACTATCAACACCCCCCCCCCCCTCCTCCCCCACAACCACCCGACTCTTTACATGTTAACCCTTAGCTGCTGTTAGCTGTCTCACAGACCGCTGTTTTTTCAATAAACTGGTATGTAAACTGGTGGGAATTAATTTCTAAATAGAAGGCACCTTCACCTAAATTCTCACATAAAGTGGACTATCACACCCACCCCCTGACTCTTTAAATATTAACACTTAACTGCTGTTAGCCGCAGAGGCGGATCAACTACCACCCGAGCCCCTAGGTTTGATCTTTTTTTTCCTCCCTCCTACAAAGCAATATATACAGGGTGATTCAAAATATATGTTTGCTCATTTATCTCTTAGACCTCTGATGATAGAACCATAATTCCAATTACAACAAGTACAGATTTTAGGCATGGCATTTGTTTTACAAGGGGCTTTATACATATTAAAATGCAAAATTTAATTTTTATACGGCTCCTGGGTTCTATATGTTATAACATAGTTGTTATACATTCTATATTTAGAAAAATGTCTTTCGTTTGCGAAGAACATAAAAAAAATTCCAATTCTTTTATGACCAAAACTTACTAAATTATTATACTTCGTATTTTACGAAAATTTCAGTGTTTCCTGACACTAAAAACCGAAAGAAGCACTGTTAGTGCAGGTAAACGTTAAAATTCCATTAACTTCAAAGTGTCATAATTCGGTACAAACTGGAATTCGAAAATTTTCATGAATCCAGTACTTTCTTCTTATGAATATAGAAGAAATTAAAAGGGTAATAGCATTTGGAATACCATGTATATGTTAATAACCTGAAAGATTCAATAAATGAATGAAACAAAGAATATTGTACATCATTTCTCTTTTGCATAAAATATCAGCCCAATATGAAGAAAAAACCCAAAAGAAAATCTTACCACAGGGGCCCTTTTCTTCCGGGCCCCTATAGGCATCAGCCTACTCAGCCTAATGGGTAATCCGGCTCTGTGTTAGCGGTCTGACAGACCGCTGCTTTTTCAATAAACTGGAGTGTAAACTGGTGGGAGTAGAATTTTTTGTTTGTATTACGAAAATAGCCAATATCCGTGCATGGAATAAACGGACTTTCGGGAAGAATTCGCGGAAAAGGCATATTTTCTAGGGGTACGGGAATTATTTGTTGAAAAATTATGAATAATTTAGTGTATAAAGAGGAGTTTTTCTGAAACTGTATAGATACTGGTGAACTTTTGTTTCGTTTGCATATCCCTATTACTATTGCTAGAGACCATCTGAATAGGTGAATTTTAATTATAATAATCCTGTACCACCCTATTTGTTAATCAAGTCTAGTATGATGGGTACGTCTTGTAATCATTTTGAAAGTCATATAGGGTAAGTCTTGTAATCATTTTGAAAATCGAAAAAAAGATTTTTTTTTGACGGATTTACACGTTTCAGACACTGGAGATTCCGAAAAACATATTTTTAGAAAAAAAAAATTGCCGTCTGTCTGTGTGTCTGTGTGTCTAAACGCTCTATCTCCCGAACAAATTGAGATGGAGACTTGAAATTTGGTATGTACTTAGTATGTAATAATGGGAAGAAGCTTATTGAATTTCAGTAACCTCGATTATCAAAAACTATTTTTTTCGGACTCTCGAAATATTCGTTCTGATAAAAGGTCTATAAAAATTTTCTAAATTATTTATTTTAAGGAGTGAATATAAAATACAATAAAAAAACATAAATGTTGCATAGAAAATGAAGTCGATCATCGGATAATGAGTTGCCGAGATATTTGTAATCCTATTTTCCACACTCTTCGATTTTTCATGCCCCTGTATTTCATTCAAATTTGAATTCAAAGATATATTTTAATTAGTAAAGAGACTCTTAATTCGACAAAGTAATCTGTTAGTTAATAGGATTGTAATTTTTGGAGTTATAAGGATGTTTCTTTTACGCAATTCAGTAATAGAGCCTTTAAAGTTTATGACGTCATCAAGCCACGATTTTATTCGAATTGCAATGCATTTTATAAATAGTTTACATATGTTTTATTTTCATATTTTGTATTATCCGTATCCATGATGGGTAAGTATTAAGGTGGCCCCCAACGACTAGTTTATCTTTGGATCAAGCAGTCTCAGAGACCGCTCACAGTAGCTATGCGACAATTTCTGTCACAGCAGTTAAGAGTTAAATTACAATTGGTAATTTCATTTAATTCTGCTAATTTATCCGTACAAAATTTCTCCTTTAAAAAGGATTTCGCATTTATTAATTATTTACTTGAATTTTTACATGATTTCTTACATTTTGTAATGACAGACCGCTGCTTTTTCAATAAACTGATGTGTAAACTGTTGGGAGTCAGAATTTTTTGTTTGTACGAAAATAGTCAATATAAGTGCATGGATCTGAACTGTTAAAACTCTCCCGTAGGCTTGCAGCACAGAGACATACTGTTTACAAGAATGTGATCTGGACGTTTGTGTTTTAACACCTGTTTTTATAAATAGTGATGAAGGCTGGGTTCACAGCCGAAAGGCTCGATTTTAATGTTTAAAATCTAATTAAAGTTTTAATCATCTTTTAGGTAATGGAATCACATGTTTTGTGTGCACTTTTTATTTTAATTTGACAAAGATGAATTTAAGCATTCCGGACTTGTTTTATATATATTTTGTAATGTATCCCACACTTGGTTATATTGTAAGATCTCAGTTTAGAAAGAGCAGGTGATCTGTTTCTTTCATTCTCGTTTTAACCGAGTTTGAATGTATTTAGAAAAAAATAAGCATAAGAAAATATTAAAAAGGAAATTTATTCTTTATATATATATATATATACAATCCAGAAACTTTTACTTTTTTTTAAATTCTTAGTCACAGAATGATTTTTTTTAAAATCTTTCCAGGTCGTTGCCATTTCTTAAAACAAAAGTTTTTCGGCATTATGGAAAAGCACAAAAGTAAAACCTTAGGGGTGTTGTAATACTTTAAGGTCTATTAGTCAATAGTGCATCCGAAAATCTTTCCGATGCTCTAAGCATTTTTGGAACATTATCTGTTTTAAATATTTCCTCTTTCAAGAAAAAAAAATTGCATAAGAGGATAGGGAAAAGAAATATCTGTTTTTTACTTCCACCCTTTTCTTTTTTATCGATTATGAAAACGTTTATATCGATTTCACATTATCAGATCACAAAATACTCAGATACATACAGCTAGACAGCGAGCAAGTAATAAAACGATTAAAGGGTATAGAGAAAGGGGAAACTACATCTCGCAATCTTCCATCTTAAAATGTATATTTTAAAACTTAAGAGCCATCTATTTCTTTAGATTTGTGTTTTAATGCTAAATATTGCTTAAAAAGTATTTTTGTTAACATTTTTTTCAATGAGGAAAGATAAATTAGTTTGTGTCACGCCTGCTAAAAATGAGAAAAATATTGATTTGACAAGCATAGTTTTTTTTTTTTTTTTTTTTTTTTTTGTAGCTAATGTCTGAAGTATAACATTAAAAATGCATTACTGTTGTAAGTCGTTGTTTCAATTGTGTTTGAATTAATAGTACTTATGTAAACCTCTCTCCAAATTTCTCTTAAAAAAATGCGTAATTTAAAAACTCAACAGGCATCTATTTTTTCTGAATTTTTCTTTCAATTGATAAATATTGTTTAAAAATATTATTTAAATCTCTCTCTCTCTCTATATATATATTATATTATGAATATTTTAAAGACATTTTTCATAACTGGTTTGAGATTCATTTTTCATTTTTGGATTGTTATTTTTTCCCCATTCATTATGAATTATAGGTTGTCTTTATTATGGTTATAGGCATAATACTGACAATATTTGATGAAATAACATATACTTACTATGAATATTCTTATAAAGCCCTTCTGAAGATTCTATAAGATATTCATAGTTTTCCAATTTTTGCTTTTTCATGTTATTAAAATTCAATTCCTGCAGTGTCCATTCTATTGCTTTTTACAATGTCGCATCCTTTGTTTTTTACATGTGTTTTCATTTCTAAATGTGTGTGTGTGTGTGTGTGTGTGTGTGTGTGTGTGTGTGTGTGTGTGTGTGTGTGTGTGTGTGTATGTGTGTGTGTTTATGTTTGTGTGTGTGTGTGTGTGTGTGTGTGTGTGTGTGTGTGTGTGTGTGTGTGTGTGTGTGTGTGTGTGTTTCATTAAGTAGGGGAAAATTAGTTTATATGTCACGCCTTCTAAAAATGAGAAAAATATTATTTGACAAGCAGCGTTTTTAATTTATAGCTAATGGCTCAAGTATAACAATAAAAATACATTAGTTATATGCAAGTCTTTGTTTCAAGTATTTGAATTAATAATGTGAAAGTAAAACGCTCCAAATTTCCCCTAAATAGTATAATCTTTTTAATTAACTGGCAACATTATCTTCAGATTTCCTCTATAAAAATAAACATCACTCAAAAGTAGGTTTTACTAAAAAAAATATATATATAAAGTATTTACGTTTACATGTTATGCCTGCTAAAAATAAGAAAATTATTGATTTGACGTAGGTCGTTTTTTAATTTAGTTTATCTTTGTAGCATAACACTGAAAATGAGTTAGAGGTGAATGTCTTTGTTTCGGTTATGTTTGGATTAATAATTCAAAGGTAAATCTCTTCAAATCCATTTAATTAAATTGTGTAATTTAAAAAAAAATAAAAAGCATACTATTTAATACGTATTCTGTCTCTTAATTTTAAATAATGCTGAATAATTTTTTTATTATTATTTCAGTTTCAACTGGAAAGGAAAATTAATTTGCATCTCACGCCTACTAAAAATGAGAAAATTATTGATTTAAGAAGTACAGTGTTTTATTTTAGCTTATCTTTCAATTATAAATATTAAAAGCATTAGAGGTGTATAGGTCATTGTTAAGTTGTGTTTAGATTAATAGTGTTTTAAGTAAGTCTCTTTAAATTTCTCTCATTACATTGTCTAAGTTTACGGCTTAAAGGCATCTGATTTTTTATATTATATTTCTTAATTTTAAATATTGTTCAATAACATTCTTTACTGGTTTCAGTTTAAAAATAAAAGGAGAAATTTATGTAATTCTACCACCTTCTAAAAGTGAGAAAATTATTGATTTCACAAACGTTGTTTATTAACACATTCTAACATGCACCATATTAAAAATTAATCACCAAATTCTAACATTTTTTTAAATTATTTACAAGTATCCACATTGGATCCGGGTACCTTAGGCCTTATCTTCCCTTTCTTGACAATATTTGAAAGCATTAATTTTCGTATATATATGGTTTCCTATGCCTTGATTCCCGTATTGTGCTTTAATATATTATGTACTTCCCATTTTATGCTCATAGTGGGATACTCTCGACCAGCTAAGACTGTTGCACACCTGTTTTTAATGAATTCGATGAGGTTATTGAGGAGGCTTAGGTATTCTATTCTACTCATCAAGCAGTGAAATCTTCAAGTCGCAGTCAAACAATAAAGGCATAATTCTAGTTGCAATTTGTCCGAGTTTGCCCCAAACGTGGTCGATACGATTAAAATCAAAAGAGCATACTAGCCACTCCATAAGCTGCATTGTCCCCGTTTCAAAACCCTTCTCTGCTATTCCAAATTTATGAGCTCTTGCATTATCGTGCGTTAAAATAAAAGAATTGATTATGTTTGAAGAGTAAAATACGCCATGAGGCTTAGAGTATCTTCTTTGTGTAGTAACTTTGGACCGTCGAGCTGCCGTTTCTGATAATATGCAGATCCACCAATATTGATTATAGCATAGACCATCAATTCACCACATTACTAAGATCTTTTCTGTACGAATGCAGCGTTATTTCGAATACTCCCTTTTCTCTATTTCAAAGCACGTCGGTTGTCCCACTTCCGGCTGAATTGGGACTCATCAGTGAAAAATATTTGACTCTTTTCTCGTCTCTTTTCATGTTGCTAACCGACGTAAGAATATCAGCGTTTATTGCTGCTACAGCATGGCTGAATTTCGTCAGCTCACAAGTAATTTTAGCTAATGCAAATTGGGCTTCAAGCCGAAAAACACAATGTGGGATTCGTTTTCCAGAATGACGGGGAATTAACTCCCACATGATAAATATAAAGCCCGCCATAATATAAAGTATAAATAGGGTAAATCAATAGAGATAAAACAGATAAACAATAAGTAAACCAAAAAAACTAATGCACAATATTAATTACATTGCATTTAAAAGAGAAGATATTGTTGCACGTTAACGTGATTCACTATAATGAGCTGAATGATGAAATAACACTTGACAGAGAGAAAAAAAATCATCTCAATAGCAATGGCTGAAAGAAAATGTTTAAAAAAAGAATGTACTTGTCGAGCATAAAAAGGATAGCTCGAACACCTTAATTATTCACATCTGCTAATATCGGGCACACGGCACCATACACTGCAAAAAAAAGTGTTGATTTTACAGTATAATACTAGCATCCCAGCTGCCAGTATTATATTGTAAAATCAACACTTTTTCTTTTGCAGTGTACACACGTTTGTTGATGATGAAAATTAGATGTTACGTACCCGGTCCCGCACACACGTGTAGTAAACTTTTCAGAAAATAACACCACAGGCTGTTTCTGGAACATCCTCCATGCTGATCCAAATAAGGTTTTTAAAGTCATCACTAGCGATTTTCTGGATGGAGGCGGATTGCAACAAGGTGTGTTCACTTCAATCTTTTGGTCACCACTCTGGTGCTGTATTACAAGCCAACCACAAACAATAATAATTCCCTACTGTGAACAAAATAGAGGACTGTAGAATGTATTAAGACATAATGAAAATGACTAAAGTAATTTTAGTAACAAATAATAAAAACAAATTATGTTTTAAATAAAAATACAAGTGGCGTGCATGTTCATGCTACACGCATAACAGCGGCAATCAGACTGCTCGATGCAGGTAGGGTTACAAATCTGATCTTCTGCACATAAGTTGAATTGCATGTTTTTAAAACAACGAGTTGCGTGACAACTAAATTTTAGAAAATTAGTTAAAATTGTAGTTTTACAGTTTAGAGTATATATTACGGTTGAAACGGTCACAGTAACGTTGCAGTGAAACCGCCACATTGTGTTAAAATAACATGGCGAAGTCATACTGGAAATAAATAAGCAATGGCGCTACCGCGCCATACTTAAATTAGACTAGGATTAAAAAAGTATTTTTATTCAACTTTCAAACTAGGTTTCGTTTAACAATGTCTTGAACACATTTTAGCTAATCTTATTTGAGGTGTTTTAAAAAATATGATTTTTAAAATTTATATTTAATGTAAATAAAGTATCTAAATCTAATGAAAGAATTAAAAAAATGGAGTTTGTATTAAAAACTGCAAAAGTTTGAACAAAAATAAATGTATAAAAAAAAATCTCTTATAGCAATTTCAAAATATACTAAAGAATAAAGAATAAGCGTTGCTTCAAAAGCTTTACTTTTGCGAATTTTAGAATTGGAGCTGTGGCTTTAGGTTCAGATTTTCAATTTAGAATTTTATTTATTTATCTGTTTGGTTGTTTATTTTTTACTTATTGTGCGTACGTAGATACGAACATAAAAAGCAAAGATTGAAGGATAAAAAATTTAGTTTAATATTGAAACTTCTTTCGTGCCAAACTAAAATTTGAATTTCTAGTCACAAACTAAATTTTCCTTATTAAGGAAATGAAAATTAGGTAACAAAAACGACTTTATATTTACAAACAACATTATTTTTTTTTTTACAATATATACATCACGGATTTTATGTAAACCTCTTTTCGATACAAAAAGTAATAAATTAGAACAAACATTTTTTTTTCCTTTATAACACTTCATTGATACTTTAACTCCTATACTTAAAAAGACAAGATAAGAAAGTTTTCTTCAGAAAAAAAATACTTGATTGATAGCATGGGAACAATCCATTATTTTCTATCTTAGACAGTAAAAGAAGAAAGAAAAACAATAAATAAACAAGTGTATCCTTTTATGGGCATACGACATTAATATAGCCGGGGAAAAAATTGAGTCATTGATAACAATTTTTTTTCTTTGTATGCAATTTTTTGTCCCTGTTTTTAGATCTTATCTTAAAAATAAATCATTTTAAAGTCGGAGAAAATAAAAGTGTATTTTTATTTCAAATATATTTTTCTATTTTTTGTTGTTGTGGATGTTTTTTTATTCCCCTGTTTTAATAAAAATGAAGAGGAATGGTTGAAATTTGATGATATTCCAATCTGAATTAAGGGAGGAGGGGAGGGGGTATTGAGTTAGAATTGTGGGGAAGCGCGAGCAAAAAATAATTTTATTCATTTGACAAAGGATCATTAATATGCGTTATTTGGAGATGTTAAACTTCCCCAGTGTGTATTTTTGAACAGGATAATAAATAAATGAATTAGCTAGCAAAAATGGTAAACCGTTTTTTTTTTTTTTTTTTTTTTGTGGTAATGTAAGAAAATGGTATTGGTTAAATTTGCTCAAGTTTTTGTTATGTTTCAACTGTCATTAATTATTTTAGTTAAAGTCTTTACAATTTTATTTAAATATGTATTGAAGAGACAAAACGTGAATCACATGTTGTGGAGAAGCGTCATTTAGCAAAAGATCATTAACTTTTTGAGGAGTTAAGCCGTACACATATACGTGATATGTCAGATATAGTACTCTGAAACTCATTCTTCAAATGGTTAATATGCGTTATTCGGAAAGGATAAAATTTCCCAAATAAAGTTTCTGAACAGGACAAGTAAATAAGTTAACTAGAAAAAAATAGAAAAAGTTATCTTGGTGGAGGTGTTTAGAATAATGGTAATGTAAGAAATTGTTTGGTTAAAATTATAATTAAGTTATGGTGTGTTTTGTTTCAAAATTCGTTACCTTTTTAAGTAAAATTTTTAAAAATAAAATTTATATATGGATTTAAGAGAAAAGAAATTGAATTTTAATTGTAAGGAAACGCATGCAAAAAATAATTCCGTTCGCTTCATTTGCCAAAGGATCATTAATATGCGTTATTCGAAGATGTTAAATTTTTTTTCAGTGTGTCTAAACAGCACAATAAATAAATGAATTAGCTAGGAAAAACGAGTAGCAGTTTTCTTAGAGGTTATTATAATAATGCTAATGTAAGAAACTCTCTTAAATAAATCTATACAGGTTGTCCTAAAGGAACTGAAGGTATTTTAAATGGAATTAAAAGCAAACTGTTAGCTATAAGTTATTCTTGTGCAGAATAATGTGTGAAGTCAGGAATTCCTTTCGAGTTTTTGTACCAGATGTCACCAACAGATGACGCTGCACTTTCTCAAACTTTAGAATGCTCTCAACAAACCTACAATTTATAAATACAAACCCCTTTTCTTTTTCTCGTAATTCAAGATAAATTGTAAAAATGACAAAAAATGAGTGAACTTAGAAAATTTGTTATACGTTAATTTGAGTATTATTAAAGTTTAAGATAGTGCAATGCCATCTGTCGGTGATATTTGGTACTAAAAAAAGAAGAATAGAGTGAAACCCCGGTTATCCGGAAAGCATGGGACCAAAGGATTTTCGGTTGACCGGAGTTCCATAGGAATTTTCGGATAACCGGGAGGCATCCTAATTTTGTTCTACCTTATGACACTACTCACCCTTCTCACTTCCCCACAGTCAGGTAAAGTGCTTGTGCTTGCAGGTGCAGCAAGTGTCCGTATTCTGTTCAATTACCCCTTCCTGTTTACACGTGTTTTTTTATTTCCTCTAAACTTTATTTATGATGAGTTATACTTTAAAGCACAAACGTGTTTTTATAAGCATGAAGAGCTTAATGAGTTGAAAAAGTTGATACTGGCACCTCAATATATTGAAGTGCAGGAAGATGCAACAGCGTCAGATGTGTTGTTGTTTGAAAGGTGGCATGATAAGGCAGTATTAAAGCAATGTAAATTTGAAAAAAAAATTACAATATATTTTGTGAAGAAATGAAGTGTTGTATGTGTCTATGCAATAAGATGCCTGCATTTACGCAATGGTCTAAATAAATAAGTTGATGCCGTTTATTTATTTCATAAACAGCATGCTTGTTTAAAAATACATTTTTCATAAATAAAAAAAAAAGAGTTTTAAGGTCTTTCGATTAAGCCGATTTTCGGATAACCAGGATTCGAATAATCGGGGTTCTACTATACTAAAAGAAATCCCGACTTTCACACATTATTCTTCTGCAAGAATAATTTCAATAGTTGTCACTATTTGCTTTTTATTCAATTTTAGAATACTCTGTCTGATTAAGACTTGGGACATTTTGTTTCAATTGCCATTACAGGGACCAGAAAGGTTTGAAATGACAAAAAATGTAATTTTCGTTATTATTATTTTTCTAATGTTGTAACTATTGAGTATGTTATACGGTTGGTCCAATAGAAAAAGTCCTAAAATGACGATCCTATGAGACGTAAAAGCTGAGCTGCGAATCGGCGATGCCTGCGAAGGGCAAAACTTTAAACTCATTTTCCTCGAAACACTGTTTTTCAACGGTTTTGCTACGATAACTTTAAACAAATGAATGGATTTACATGTTTCCTTTTTAAAATAAAGAAAATTCAATTCTCTGTAAACTATACTTGAAAAACAAACCAAAAAAATTTTATTTTTTCAAGTTATAAAATATATATATATATATATGATAAATTTTTATAGATTTCAATTTTTTTTTTTTTTTTGTATTTTTTAAATTTGTTTACTGTTTTTTTTTTTTTTTTTTTTTTTTTTTTTGGTTTAGGTGTAATCTAGAAACATTGTAGTAAACAGCATAAAAAAAGAATAATGACTCAAAAATATGTACGACTTCAAATTCGTGGTAAACTAGTTTTGAAATATTAAATTTGCAATACAATATTTAAATTTTAGTTATTATTATTTTTTTCAATTTAACAACTATTTTTTATTTCTATAAAACACAGATAAATAAATTTCAAAAGAAGTAATAGTCTAAATTAGAGGCTTCGTACTCCTCGATCAAACTTCAGAAATTTTTTGCCATTTCAAATATTTCTGGTACTCTTGTTTGTTTTAGTTAAATTATTTAAAATGACATTTTAATCTAAACTGAAGATATAGCAAAATTGTATCAAAGTACTGAGAAAGAACTGAATGCATTGATATGCATTATTTTGGTGATATTAATATGCATTTTTTGTAATGTTAAAATCCTTCAATACGGGTTTTTTCTGGAAATGTATTTTAATAAAAGACAGATGTTTCTCTCTGCGTGTTTCTGTCTGTTAATCTGTATGTCTTAATTTGTCTGCTAAGGAAATTTATTGCGCGTTACCAAACTAAAAGTTGGGATAAGGATAAACGAAGTCTGGTCCCAGAGCACCTGAGACTCAGATTTTTTTATATTTTGATAATTAGCTCAGGTATTAACTAAAAACCCTCATCAAATGTTAATGACGGAGGCCAGGTTGTCAAAAACTTCTCGAAATTGCCCGATCATCTCCAAAGTGGGCACGAAGCAGTGCCGTCACTGCTCGGGCTGTGTGAGGTGGTGCACCATCTTGCATGAATACGGTTAGTCTCTAAACACCACCTTTTAGGACCCTGAGAAGTGTCCTCCTCAAAAAAAAGGGACCAAGAATGAAATAAGCCGTAAAGCCTCACCATACAGTAATGTAATCAGGGTGCAAAGACTGTTCATGCACAATATTAGGACTTGCAGTACCCCATACGCGACAGTTCTGAGTATTCACTGCTCCATCTAAGGTAAAATGCGCCTCGTCCGACTACAAAATGTTCCAAGGCCATGCGTTGTCAACGGCTATTCTGGCCAAAAACATCCTCGCAAATTGAGTTCGTGTGTCTGGGTCTGCAGGGTTCAGCGCTTGCACAACGTGAATATTGTATGGATACCAGGTTATAATAGATCGAAGAACCTTTCGTACTGTAGACACAAATCACGTGACACCTCTCGAGTACTTGACGAAGAATATTGGGAACCGGACGCTCTTTCGACCACGGCAAGAGCGACTTCTTCGGCAGTTTCATTTGAAATCCGTTTCCGTCCTCTTTCTTGCAGCACACCCAGCTCCCCAGTCTATTCAAATTTAGACATAATCTTTTCCAAAGCCTGCCTCAACATTGGTCTTTTTCGTAAGAATTTCAAGCGTCGATATTCTCGCAGTGCAATTGACAAATTACTGCCGTTCTGATGAACCAACTTCACCAGTAACGCTCGTTCCTTCTTCTCTAACGGCATGGTGCAGAATGACTTTAAGGCAGCGAGTACTGGCTTTTTAAACCGCTCCAAATTTGCATAATGTCCTTTCTCGTAGATGAAAACCGCCATCTTTCGGTCCAAATTTGAACTATTTTTTTATTGCAGTTTTCATTTCCCCATGGTCCATATAACTTATATTCCAAGTTTCATCGATATCTGTCTACCAGAGCGAACTCTACGTAGGTCTAAACAGGTAACGTAGTGCTTTAATTATAACCACCTTGTATAAGGATTTTTAAATATCGTGACACCAGTATCGGACGTCTACATTCTGATGCGGAAAACACATTTTTTATAACTATGTTAGGTAATGCGTAATGCTGCGTATAAATATATCCATAGGTTAACATGGAGTTAAGCAATCGACAAAAATTACTGAATCGTACTTGAACATAAGCTATTTTAAACCAATGGAGGCGTCTTTCCAAACTTCTCTTTTACATTTCAATATTTTAAATGATTTTCTTTGCATAGGATATCTGAGGTTAAAGTCTAAACAATGTATTTTTCCACTTTTTTTTTTTCATTTAATGTTGCAGTTTTATTTTGAGGACACTTTTAATTTCAGAAAAAAAATTGGTTGGTTGGTTCAGAAATGAGTGTTCTATAAAAAAAAAAGGAAAATACAATGTTAGACACCATGTTCAGATATCCTATGCAAAATGAATCATTTAAAAATACTGAAATACAAACGAGAAATTTGCAAAAAACCGCCACCATTGGTTAAACATTAGCTTGCGTATATCGTCACATGACTAATACAAGGCTCTTGACCCTTAACTTGTATCGTGAAATTTTTAAGTGCAACTGCCATTATGGTGTCATTCATCCCCATTTAATATTATAAATTAAAAAAAAATGATTTTTTATAAAAACAATGTTATTTTTACATGACTGTTTATATGACTTTATATTTCTTAGTTGAATTAATCAATAAGTATACCAGTTATATATTTATATATATAGGGTGGTAATATGCGAATCTTTGCCTGTATATGAGCCTTTCAGCGAATGTATCGCTCAAGGAAACGGGATAACATTTGGTAAGTTTGTATTTGGCATGGTCTCGAGAATGAGGTAAAACTATTAGGTACTGCATACGTACACTGCTGGACATCACAAGTTAAAACCTGATGTTGGCCCTTTTGCAAATCAAACCATACCTGGCACTTGTCTGCCACTGCCATGCCTCCTTGATCTAGCTAGTTCTGCTTTAAAGAAACTGAGAAAACATTCCCCTTCAGGAAGACCTGCCTATCCCACCGACACCTCCCACGAATTCGGCCTATGCCCTTTATTCCAAGTTCTTACATCATTGAATACAGACATCTATCATAGAGCGTCATCTAGAAATTGATCTACATACACTTGAAATGGGGAGGTTATTTACATGTTAGACTAAACAATATTACAACTTCAATCCCTCACATTAACAACAACAATTACTTACTAAACAGCATCACAACTACCAACACATTATCACAATGACGAAAACTTTCATTAACAACTACAATTACTTACTAAACATCAACACAACTATCATAACATAATTACAACGACAAACACTCACATTAACAACTACATTACTACCAAACACACAATATGCATCTTGGCTCTACAACAGGTCACTAGCTGTTGCGTGAACCTCAGAGAAGTGACCTCAGACCGTGAAAACCAGCCTGTTAGTCACGAGCTTGTACAGCACCTTACTCCATGCCGGCAAGAGACATGTTGGATGATAGGAGCTTGCGTCCGAACGATCCTTACCAACTTTGTTAAAAAGTACCAGATCTGCTCTTTTCCAAGAAGAGGGAAATACCCCTTCTTTTAAACATTTATTCATTAGTCCCAAGATTAAAGGTTTATTTGCCCTGTAGAGAAGTTATACAATTTACATCAGAATGTCGTCAGATTTGATGCCTTCCCTCGGTTCACAGACCTAAAAATTATCCTGACCATCCTTTGGAAAGTGGTAGGTCATAAACTTTTCAATATTGGACATGAAATCCATGGTTTCTACTCCGTCTCCTCTTTTCACCATGTTTAGCTTCAAGGATTTACTACTTAACCAGTCGAAATGCGGGCCAAAGGGTCTCCCGTCTCAATCTCTTCTATGATTTTCTGGTAGTGTTCCCTTTCTGCCCTGCGGACCGATCCCCTGAATTTGGAATGCATTTTACGAAATAATATTTCGTATTCTTTCTTTTGTTCTCCATCCTCACAGCGCATGTACCGTCTTCTGGCAGCCAGAACTTGCTTAAGTTCTATGAGAGGCTGGGGCACCCACCACGGTTCTGCCCTTCTACGCACTTTCTGTACTCGTGTATGTTCGCTACATATATTTTGCAGCTTTTCAGTCAGGGTCGAGACGCATTCATCGATCGGCATGCATTAGCATGTTTAGGTCTTTGTACCGAACCCTGTATTTGGGTTTAGGGGACGGCCTATCCGTAGATAAAACCGTGACTAAGCGTCCATGATCCGTGGCTGTCTCTCCTACCTCAACTTCCCAACCAACGAGAACTTCCTAGAGCGAGGTCGATCCAGCTGTCGCGCCTCACAGTCTGCAATGTGGCCTCACTGATTGCGTCGTTCGTTCATGATGATATGATCATGTTGCACACAGGATTCTAATAAGTCGTCACCACAGGCAACGGTCTTATGCAACGGATTACCTCACACCCAGCTCTTAGCATTAAAATCACCCAAAATAATAACGTCTGTGACTACATTTTTTTGTTACGAACTCCTGCAGCAGACTCACGTGCGAGTCAACCGAGTCCACCGGCGGCAAATACACCGAAGTCACCACCCCCTGTCTCCCGTCCAGGTCGAGTTTTACAGCTACTATATCCCTTGTCGCAAGTAATTCTACCACGGGGAAATCCTTGTTGATGACAACAACCACAGCTCTATATCTCAAAGTAGCTGTGGTCTTTGAGTAGTAGCTACGCCCTTAGGTAGACATCCGACTTTGCTGTTTGACAGCACGTAGGGCTCATGGATTCACATGGCATCGTAGTCCTCAAGGTCAACCTTCAACACTATTGCCGCTGCAAGCGCCTTTACATTGTTTTGTTGTCCAAATCGTAAGTTAACCATAATATAATTAATCTTACGTTTGAGCTTACAAACCTCTAAGAGTCTCGTTGGGCAAGTGGGGTTTAAAGACGAATGATTTACATTAGATACTGGGTAGAACTGGTTCACATGAACGCAATTTCTACACCGTGTTTCATTGCATTC
The DNA here is from genome assembly GCA_963931845.1 of Maratus michaelseni. Taxonomy (NCBI): domain Eukaryota; kingdom Metazoa; phylum Arthropoda; class Arachnida; order Araneae; family Salticidae; genus Maratus; species Maratus michaelseni. The sequence goes on from OZ007596.1 coordinate 140,007,840, forward strand.
ACGTTGACGCTTATTCTTAGCGCAATCAAGGCAAATCTCTCTACTTTTGCTGACATGCCCGTATTGACCGCACATATAGCACTGTGTGGCACACATGTGTTCTGCCAGCTTAACCTTGTTCAAGCCTACGACCAGCCGTCATAGTCCCATCAAATTGTGGAAGGTACTTGGGTTGGCTTCTAACACCCAGTGGGTGGTCTCCTTTCCCTTTATGGAAACTTGACATTCACCGAACCCGCCTCCAACTTAGTCTGCTTGCAGGCAGCTTTAAAGACCTGTGTCCCTGGGACATCATTTGGTACGTCGCCGTCGTACGCAATCACCTTTGGGTTCCGCAATTTCCGATTTTGAGATGCTTGGGAGAGATCGTCTGAATCAGCCAAGTATCCACTGACCGGCTGTTCTCCTTTTTATCCCATGGGTAAACAAGGAGTACATGATCTGTGGCGAAAGTAGCTGTACGGATCTTCCCTTTGCGACCTTTCTGACCCTTCGACTCATGCCCATCTTCGGTTCCATCTTCTGGAATGGGAGTTCGTCTAACTGCTGCGTATGACTTAGACTGCTTCCCTAGTTGCTCTTTGCACTCATGAAGTTACAAAATGAGGTTTTCAATGTCCCTCTTAGCCTCCGAAAACTCAAGGGCTTGCTGAACGAAAAGTTCATAGACCTCTCCAAGATGCTCGTCAGCCACTTTGAGCTCTACCTCCCTTGTATACACACGCACTTGTATAAACCCTTGTAAAAAACAACAATCAAGATCTCACAATTACGGTTACAGTGCCAAAATTTCAAAATTTTGAAGCAGCAACACCCAATTTTTTCATCGCAAAATGATCTTCACAATGAAAAAACATAAATGGTATTTAAAAACTAAGTTTAGCTGTAAAAATGGCGACATAAAACAAACGCAAAGAAAACCATTTCGTGTTCGACATGTACTGCAGGAATAATTGGTGACATTGTTATCTAGTACCATTTCGCGTTCCCGAGGTCTGCAGTTTACCTGAACACACCTCAATCGGCTTTTGTCGCTTGGGGTCTGTAAAATTCTAGATATACACATCAAATCCGCTAAGTGAGTCTGACATGAAAAACTTCATCAAATGTGACATTCTTTATTGTCTTCATGCAGTAATTTATTACTGCCTATAGTGCCTCTATTGTACCTATATTACCTATAGTGCCTATACTGCCTCCCGTATGCAATGTGTCATCGTCTGTGAACTCAAGAACTTAAATCTTTTGTAATCCGAGTAAAATCATTTGTCTCTGTATTGATGCATTTGTTATTCTCACTGATTTTTTTTCATGTCTCTATTATGTCTTCATTTCCACCGCTAAACTTAATTTTTTAATACCATGTATGTTTTTTTCACCGTGAAAATTATTTTGCGATGAAAAAAAAAATAAGTGTTGCCATTTGAAATTTTTGAAATTTTGTTACTGTAGCCGTAATTGTGCGAGCTCGATTTTTGTTCGTTACTTTACAGTCTCAAGCCCATTTAACCAAATAAGCACATCCCAAATGCAATCCCGTTCACTTGAACGGACGTTAGAGGCCTTATATGTCGGCTATATAAGTTTTTTCATGACCACCTTGTATATATATTCTTCCCAATCTTACTGATTGATGAAGAAATTGCACGAGTAGAAAAATACGTCAGAATTAAGCGGCACCACAAACCCAATTGAAACTGCTCGTCAGTGAACTTCCCGATGCCCCTCGCTAATGTTAAACCTATGAACGTAGGATACATTCGTATATTTAAAATATCTTCTCAGAAAATTAATGTTTTTAACTTCTGTTTCTGTGTACACTTCTTAAAGGATGTCTCTCTTTTCCTTAGTTATAAAAATATTTCTAAAATATGTACTTAATTTATATTTTTATGTGTTAAAATCTTAGCGAAACTGAATAAGATTTTAACACTTCACATAAAATTAAGCACACTTTTTGAAAAATTTTGGTGAAGATGTCATTTGGGTATCACAATGGATCAATAAAGCCATTTTGTTTTATGCTTTAATATTCAAATGAAATACTTGCAAGTAAAATATAATCATATATATTACTTATGTTGTCAACATCCCTTTTTCTATGTATTTACAAAACGCACAACGATGATTGAGGCATTATTCGAAAGGCTTCTGACATTGTCCACTCACATTTCGTTAAAACAAAAAAATTTATTAAAATTTATAGTTAATTAAAAATTAAATCAGAATTGTTTTCATAAATAAAATTAAATATTTTCTTCAAATCAATATTGCAACGAAAACAAAATATCACATTATATCGTGATCAACAATGTTTATAAAAAAAAAAAAAAAAATAGTACAAAAAAAGATACAGTGGGACATTGTTGTTGCACGGTTTTATTTTATATTTACGATTTAAAAGCAAAATTCAAATTCATCAAATTCATAGAAGAAAAAGACTCCATCGATCTATCGAAGCATATGTATTTCACATGTAACCTAAAATGTATGCTTTGTTATATTAAATTAAATTCTATTTTATATCCATTCAATTTATTTTTCTTTGCCCCGTGTTTTTCACGAAGCAGATGATGCCATCCTCTAATGCAGTTAAATACGATTGTTAATTATTTATTTTTTCTCACTCATGCCTTTTGCTATTGTAGTAACTCCTCTATAACGACCCGATAAAAGATGGTGAGTGGTAGCGAGATCGGATCGTTGGCACAGAGAATTTCTTGCATAAATTAGAAAATAGAATTTTATTGTATAACAATGTTAATTCTAATGAAAAAATATATACAAGACGTCAATACAGCATTTAATTATTTTTCGTGAGTCAATCGCTTATAAATTAATGACCTCTTGACTCCAAGTGTAACTGAAACAAACAAAAGTCTCTAAACATTACAGTCAGTCGTGACTACAAAATAAAGTTCATTCGGACCAAGGCTCGTCCGTTCCTTCTCTTCGGAGGATCTACTAATACTCGTTAATTCTGAGTCTAAGAACTCTCACTCTCGCACTTGGTGTGCTTTTTCACTTCGCTGGGATTTTCACCGGATACCTGCTGTATCAATTCTCGAGGTCGGGCCTCACTAGCGCTTACACCACGCTGAGTTCGAAACTGACGTTTCCTTTTCCCTTCTCCAGAGAGTCAACACTCTCCTTTTCGATCTCTCCAAAAACTGTCCTCTCTCCCTTTTTCATCCTCGCAGGAGAACTTCTTCTAGGGGCGGGGGCTTTGTCGAGGCGGGCCCCTCGAAACTCTCCAGCCTCTTAGCAGCCTTGAGATCCCTCTGTTTCGTTTTCACTAAGTCCGTCATTGGACGTTCTAAGACAAAGGGCAAAGTTTCGGGCGCAAACCTAAAAATCGTGTGCAGAGATCGCTGAACTCTTTCCCACGAACTCGGCAAGGATCAAAGCATAAGACCCCTTTTTGGGTAACGCCTTACCACTTCATCACTGTCCGAACTTTCCGCTCACAGTACAATAGAATTCGGCGTCTGCTAGTCTTCAAGGCAAAAATAGCGAGGGAAGGTATGCAGTTAAGTGTACTCACAGGAAATGCTAGAATGACACATAGTGCAGCTGGATGTCAAAGCTCAATTCTTTACAGCACCTCCTCCTCAAACGATTCTTAAGGGTGAAACACTAAGAATCTCTAAGAGTCGGATAAAGAATTGCAAGCTCAAATTACATCAGAGTGACAAGTAATAAAACATACATGAATAAGATAATACTACCTTCCTTTTTTTCCGCGCTCTGATAAGAAATCATGAACATATAATGAAATAAAACACAGTGAAATAAAAAATAAAAAATCTTAAAATAATTATATACAAAAGTTTATCAAGAAATCTCCTTAAACTCGACTCAGACAATCAACATGCGGAATGTCTTTGCCTGCGCGATGAGAAATGGCATAATTATAAGGTTGCAGAGCCAAGGACCACCTTAATAACCTGGGATTATTTCCAGAATTTCTTTTTTTATTTTTGCCTTTAAGCACCCTCGTTAATGGTTCTACAATCACTGCATAATCTTTTATGTACCGGGAATAATATCCAGCCATTCCCAAACATCTACGAATTTCAGTTTTCGATTTCGGAACCGGTAATTCCTTAATTGCCCTTACTTTCGCCTCAGCTGGCCTCCGTCTACCCTCACCTACAATATGCCCAAGATATTTTACGGTTTTCTGAGCGAACTTGCATTTCGCCAATTTGATTTTTAGTTTCGCGTCATTAACACTTTTTAATACTATTTCTAGATGACGCATATTGTCCTCCCAACTATCTGAAAAAATCGCCATATCATCTAGATACGGTAAACAGAAATTCTTAAGTGCGTTTATTTCCCGCGTTAAGATATCTGCTAACTCCACCCGTTTTCTGTAAGGCTTTACTAAACTCACGTGAGAAGTCTGAGATTTTTGTCGCCTCCCAGGAACATTCACAATATAATTTGTTTCCGTAATTATTGACTCCTTTCTTCCCGGCCCTATCCAACTATCTGACATTTTATTTGGCTTACTGTTAGTTAAAACTAAAACCTCATCTTTCACATTAAGCTTCCGTTTCACCGCCTTTCTGTCAAACCAAAATTTCCTCTTTTCTCGTTTTTCTGACACATTTTCAACGGCTAAAACTTGACCTCTTTTTAACCTGTTCGTGAGATTAAACACACATCCCTTCACGAATTTATTTTCCTCCGTTTTTCTTATCCATTCTCCAAATACAAACGCTTTCAAAAGCTTTCTAACTTTTCGATGCCAACATGCAATACTATCGCTTATTGTGCGACACACTCTCGGATTTTTCAACTTAACACCGAACCTTTTTAGAAATGCGGTAGTTAAATCGCTTATCAATCTTTTCCCAAGGTCCAGGTATTTTGACACATTTCCTTTAACTTTCCCTTTCCCTAAGTGTGATGACACTTTTTCTAGGCACGCGCCAAAAATATCTATCTGATAAGGCAATGGGACAAGCACCTGCTTCCCCCCACTCACGCGATTTTCTCTGGCTTTTGCCACTATCAAAGAATTTCCCGCATTACAATGCGTTTCTTCAATTTCCCCTTTCCCTCTAATCTCTTCGAGAGATGGATACCTGTCATTTTCCATTTTACCAACCCCTCTTTCAATGTTTGCTAAGATCGAAGATTCCTCACATATCGGCAAAGGCGATAATCCCTTATCCACACTGACCAGTTCAATAGGGTTTTCTAGATTTTCACCCTCTAGTTTTGAATTCAACGCTTCCGTTTCACCGTATTCGCGAAAATTTGCTTCTGCTTCTTCTTTCTCTTTCACCGAATTCAAAGTTTCCGCTTCATCGCGTCGGTGAACATTCTCCCCTTCCTTATCGGAAAGCATAATCCCCTTATCTTCCAACTTTGGAGTATGGTCAATTTTTTTCTTTTGAGCGCGCGTCAGAACTGCATTTACTAACTCGGGTTTCATGTTCGCCTGCTCTAATAACTTTTGAGATTGATTACCCAACAAATAATAATTCATATCTGAACCTCTATTATTTACTCCCGCTTTCGTTTCAATAACCCCCACGCCTTCAATTTCTAAAGTGACCTCTGCTATGGGTAAACAGTATAATTTACTGTCCAGCGGAGTCTTAATCCAAACGTGATCTCCATTCAATTTATCTTGACTGACTAAATCGTATGCAACCAAATCAACATCACTCCCAGTGTCAGTTAAAGCAGTTGTCTGAATTCCATTCACTAACACTTTACTCAAATAAGGGGAGAAGGTTCCTTCAAGTGTCGGTTTACTTATTAAGTGACCGACCCGCGCAACATCTCTCTTTTTAATTTCCGGACAATCTACTTTGTAGTGACCGCTTTGAAAACACGCGTGACACTTGATTTCTCACCTTTTTTCGTAAACTCTTTCCCTTTCTTTATGATCATCGCGATCCCTCCAGTTAAAGTTAGTATCCGAATTTCTGTTACCGTTTCGCCCATTTTCAAAAGTCCTGGGTCTTTCAAAATTCTTCTCTAAAGGGAATTTCGGATTCCACGTCTTTTTAGAGGGGCGCTTGATTGCCTCGTACGCATCTAAAAGCTTTACTAATTCTTCCGGGTTTTTAATCTCTGCCCAGTTATCTATAAAATGTTCGCGCATTTCTGGAGACGCTCTCCGTTTGATTCGGTCCGTGACAAGCAAATTTTTCAAACCCTCAAAATCCGAAACTTGTAAGCATGACAGCCAACCTTCTAAAAAACTATTAAGTTCAAAAATCAGATCCTTCCAAACTGAATTAGGATTTCGTGGATGTTGACTAAATTTTTGTCGGTATGTCTCTGCATTCAAACGATAGCGTTCTAACAGTTTTTCTTTCACATATTGAAAATCATCAATTTTGTCTTCGGGTTCTCTTAAAATTAACTCGGCCATTCCCACAGGTAATAATGATAGTAAATTCGTCACCAACTCATCCGAATTTAGATTACATTTTTTTGCCTGTCTCTCGAATAAATTCAAAAACAACGAAATATCCGAATTCTTTTCATCAAAGCGATGCATAATTGTTTTTAGGGGTAAATTACTCGTTCTCACTGAGACACTACTGGATGCTGTACTTCGGTCATCTGACTCTTGTGTTGCTTTTAATCTAGCCAACTCATGTTCCCGCTCCACTGTATTTTCCCTATCTTTTTCTATAAGTTTAATTTGTGCTAAAGCTAGCTCTTTCTCAAAACCCTCTGACGACTCTATTTTTTTTATAATTTTCGGTACAGTATCATTTTCCTCTAAAATGACCTCAAATTCGTAAGCTAACGTTTGCAAATCAGCTTTCCTAAAATATTTAAGCTCCGACATTTTTAAAGTATAAAATTAGAAATTATCTTTCCCACAAATATAAAACAATACAATAAGATTAAATCAAATCCTACCAAGTGCGTCAAAATATTACCAAAATATACGCTCATAAAAAAGTACGCTTAGCAATAATATAGGAAATATGCAACATATAAAGATAAGCAACTCTATCCTAACGTCTACATTCACCTTGGTATTTGGTTATAAAATACATACGGGATCAATTTTACACAAAACAACAATTTCAATTTCAAAAAGCACAGTAAAAATATTTTAAATTGCAAAAGTCTCATTCAATTCCTTTATTTTTTTATTTTTTTAAATCAATGGTGGTCTTAATCTCTGCATCCACTCTTAAAAAAATTTAGAATAATTCACAAAAAAACATATAAAATCAACTCTGTTATCGTAAAATATGAAATGCGTTCGATACTTTTTTTTTTTTTCAATGAACTCTCATTTATAGATTCAGCTAAAATTTGTAACACTGCACAACTCTCAGTTTGCATTAAATTAATTCAACAATAATTTAATTTTAACTACAAAATTTGTCTATTAAATAAGTTACAGTTATATCGGAAATATCTCATAATACTTTTTTTCTACCGGAAAAATTTCTCAAAATATTTACTCTCACAAAAATAAACATACAACTTTTTTTTTTTTTTGAAGCCTACAACACCTATACAAACACTAATAACAATTAAAGCCACTCTGAGTATAAAAAGAGCTTACCTCCATTACTAAGAGTCTTTCAGGGCGTCAGAAGCACAGACTTCAGAGATTCTCGGGAGCACAGACGGGGTTCTCTGTCACACTTTTCGGATGGGGACTCTTCCGGATGGGGGAACACTCTCCAGAATTCTTGGTAGATTTCTCTTTCTAATGGGGGAACACTCCAGAATTCTTGGTAGATTTCTCTTTCTGATGGGGGAACACTCTCCAGAATTCTTGGTAGATTTCTCTTTCTGATGCTGTGTTGATCCACAGGGGCGTCTAAGGAGACTCAGGTCACAAGTCACAAGGAGACTCTTTCTTGGAGCACTTTGATGATTTAAATTTCAGAGTCCACTCTTTGTCTTTAGAGAAAGTCATTAATTTCTGCTAATTAATCCATCACCGCAGGCCACCAGTTGTAGTAACTCCTCTATAACGACCCGATAAAAGATGGTGAGTGGTAGCGAGATCGGATTGTTGGCACAGAGAATTTCTCGCATAAATTAGAAAATAGAATTTTATTGTATAACAATGTTAATTCTAATGAAAAAATATATACAAGACGTCAATACAGCATTTAATTATTTTTCGTGAGTCAATCGCTTATAAATTAATGACCTCTTGACTCCAAGTGTAACTGAAACAAACAAAAGTCTCTAAACATTACAGTCAGTCGTGACTACAAAATAAAGTTCATTCGGACCAAGGCTCGTCCGTTCCTTCTCTTCGGAAGATCTACTAATACTCGTTAATTCTGAGTCTAAGAACTCTCACTCTCGCACTTGGTGTGCTTTTTCACTTCGCTGGGATTTTCACCGGATACCTGCTGTATCAATTCTCGAGGTCGGGCCTCACTAGCGCTTACACCACGCTGAGTTCGAAACTGACGTTTCCTTTTCCCTTCTCCAGAGAGTCAACACTCTCCTTTTCGATCTCTCCAAAAACTGTCCTCTCTCCCTTTTTCATCCTCGCATGAGAACTTCTTCTAGGGGCGGGGGCTTTGTCGAGGCGGGCCCCTCGAAACTCTCCAGCCTCTTAGCAGCCTTGAGATCCCTCTGTTTCGTTTTCACTAAGTCCGTCATTGGACGTTCTAAGACAAAGGGCAAAGTTTCGGGCGCAAACCTAAAAATCGTGTGCAGAGATCGCTGAACTCTTTCCCACGAACTCGGCAAGGATCAAAGCATAAGACCCCTTTTTGGGTAACGCCTTACCACTTCATCACTGTCCGAACTTTCCGCTCACAGTACAATAGAATTCGGCGTCTGCTAGTCTTCAAGGCAAAAATAGCGAGGGAAGGTATGCAGTTAAGTGTACTCACAGGAAATGCTAGAATGACACATAGTGCAGCTGGATGTCGAAGCTCAATTCTTTACACTATCTTCGATACAATTTACTGTAACTTTGATGGAATAAATAAGATGATATTCTGGCTTGACTAAACGTTGGTTGCAGATATTTTTGTCCTTATTTTTCTTTAGAAGTCTAAAACTGAATCTAAAAAATATTAGACAGCGGTGTGAAATTCTCGCATGGGTCCACTGGTATAAGAAAAATTGCGAATGAATAAATTTATGTATTGTTAAATCAATAAGCTATGGTGTTCTTCCTTCAAGCAGTATTAAAAAAAAGAAAAAAAAACCCTTTCTATAAATATTTGTAATAATTTTTTTAAGCTTTTACTTACATTTTGTTCTATTTTTACACTCTTCTACACTATAAAAAAAAAATAATCTCAAATTGACCGAAAAAAAAATGTGAATTTTGACGTCAGTGGAAAATTGTTTAATTTACAGAAAATATCTGTATACTTTCATTAAAACAGTTTTTTCTGGGAAAAAAAAAAAAGATATTTTTGTAAAAATTTAAATCTACATTTTTTTACAGGAAAAACAGTTTTTCCCCGTAAAAAATACAATATTTTTCTGTCAAAATTACAGATTTGTTTTACAGTGTATTTAGGTTAACTTGTTTTTTGTATGTAAAAATGGAATTTTGTAATCGATTTTTCCACTCGCTTCCTGATAGGCTAGAATTATAAAAATTGTGTACACAGGAATGTTTTCGATAACAACACAATATTTAAATATTTTTAAAAATTAATTCTAAATTCATTAATAAATTTTGGGATATTTTCCCGTTAGCCGGACTCAGGTCATAAATTGTCAATTAATCTTTATGGTTACAACTGTGCGTTTACGAGTTACAAAAGCAATGGAGTGAAAAATGCGCCAAACTACTCTCGTCAAAGTTTGCCAATGGGCTGTGAAAGGGCAACAGTGAAGTATTTTAAACACGAAAAAGTAGAAAATATAAATAACAGAATAAAAAAAGTGTAATATTTTTAAATATATATACTCTTTCATCATTTAATAGTTTAATATTAAAAAATATAATTATGCGTCGAGAAAAAAATTTTAAAATCCTGAATAGATAGTTTAAATAATGCTTTTTTAATTTCCTATTGCCATATCTTAATGCATAAACAAAGCAAAAATCATACATTTTTTAAATAAATTAACTAAGTGACCGCTTTCTATTATTAAGCGTAAATCAAACCAATGAATATTCAACAATCAAGGCCAACGCACATGAAATGAAATGAGGCGTGATTTTTAAGTTAAACACTAAATGCTTATAAAAGAAAGTTTTCTTTTTTCTTTTAAACTTTTTTTACAATTATTCTAAATTTAAGTGAAATATCAAATGAAATTTTTAAAAAAATTAAATTCAAAGAAGGAATAAAAATTTAATAATTTGAAAGTATTGGCAGTACACGATGCGGTTTTCAAAGTGCGGTTTTTTTTAATAACGAAAACACTTTATTGCCAAAATAATTTTATTTCCCCCTAACAAGTGGCATTTCAGTTATGTGTATAGGTAGTTTGTATAGTAGCGCAGCACAGTTAACAACAAAATTATTATTACAATTATTTAATTTGGCGGATAACAGAATAGCTGTCAGATGTATCAAGGTATTCAGTAAAACATCGGAAAAAGTTTTTGCTGTAATTCCTATGTCATTATGGCTTAAGGTATCTGTATATGCTTTCGGAACATTGCTTTTGAATTTGTGTAAAATTGCTAATTATTTTTTAAAATATCATAAAAAATGTGACAAACATACAAATAAGTAATTTAATTTAAAAATAATATAATATTAAAATAATAGTATAACATTAACTGAAAAATTTTTATTATCTTAAAACTATTTAAATTTAAAACTATTACATATAAATACATTTTATGAATTCCATAATAAATGCAAGAATGTAATACAGGAACTAGACAAGTTTTATGACAATAACGTGAATATTTTAAAAGTTATAGTTATAAAAAGATAAACAACGCTGAAAATTCCTGAAAAAAGTTAATAATTCATAATTTAAAATTGTGTAACTCTCAAACTTTTCAATAAACCACCATAAAAGTATTTTACTTCCTTTTTATATATATTTAAAACATAATTTAAAAATTTTCTGGTAATTGAACTATAATTTTTTGAGTTATGACAATTTTTCCAAAACAATTTTACATTCTTCCGTTCTTCAAAATTTATCTTATGAGCATTCTTTAAAAAGCTGTAACTATTTTTCTAAATAAGATAAAAGACAAAATTTCAACGAAACTCGAAAGAAAAATACTAAAATTTTATATTAATTTAAATAACCGAAAATTTAAATTTTGATCGAAATTGTCGTTTTAAAGGCATATTACATATTAAACAACGACAGATGGCAGCTTCGCGATTACTAACTACTGTCGGTAAAAAATACAGTTATTTTGTCAATAGTTTTATTTGCTGTTAGACAATCTTATATGTTTCTATGTATATTTATGTTAAATCCGAAACACGTTACTGTCTATACTTTTCGAACTATTTAATTTTTAACACTTTCTGAAATAGTTGAAAAGTGTTCATGAGTTCGGTTTGTCCGTCTTGTCCGTGCTCTAACACTTGTAAATATACTCGCATTGTCATATGATTTTTATATGTTATTGAAATTTGCATTCTATATATAGAATGGGCGGCACTGAAAATGAAGTGTACAATATTTGTAATTCGTTTACAGGGACACACAAAAAATTTCCATTACATTATGGCCTGCGAGGAAAAATTATTTGTGGTGCATTTTATTAATGTTACGCTATTTCAAACAAAATAAGATTGATATGTGGTGGACTACAACATGCTTTATCAGGAGCATAAAATTAGTAACATTTATAGATCATTTACAGGGATGCACAAAAGAATTTTATTAGATTACGATCTATGGAGAAAATCATTTGATTTTTTATAGATGTTGTGATACTTCAAACATAAAGAAATTTTAAAATATCACTAATGTGCATTAAGTTTTGTTTTCTTTTTTCTGACATGTTTATTCTGGCGTGCGTAGCATTTATCGTTCATTTACAGAGGCGCTCAAAATAATTCGGATTCTGCTTAGTGTTGGAAAGTGCTCGATTCACGATTTTCGTTCTTTTTACTTTTTAGGTGACTTTTGGATCACCTATACTTTCTAGTATCAAATGGGACTGGAAAAACAGATTGATGAATTAGAAAGAATGCATAGTTAAGAAAATGAAAAACTATGACGCTTTCCTTTTATTTAATATGCATACTAATGATTTTTTAAGATGTCTTACATAATCATTCAATTACTTTATCTAGACGAAAAAAAAAATGATGAAAAATGCTTGAATATTTTTCGATACACTCTGAAGTTTATCACTGCAAACGTCTGAAATTTTTAACAAACGTACACGCAGAAGTTTCAGGGGGAAAAAAACTTACACCGCAAAGCTATAATTGTATTAAAAAAATTTCATCACCAACGAAAAAAAGATGTTCTCTGTATAACAATAATAATAATAATAAATAAAAAGAAATCCAGTGGGGAATCAAAACCGAAAGTTACACGATCATCTGCCTGCTCTTTTACCCCCACACTCTCGTTTCAAGGGAAATAAATAAATAAATTGAAAAAAAAAATCAAAAGAATGTCATAGAATAAAACGAAGGGATGAAGCGATAGAGAAGTGAACCCCAAATCGAATCCACCCATCATCAATTATTCGATTTTTGCCACTTGGCTGAGGACGTTTCTGGTCTGCTTTGCGTCACCGACGACTTTATATCATATTTTTTTATGGGTTTTTCTTCAGGGGGGTGGTTGAAAACCCCCTTGTAGTTCTTTTCCACTGGCAAAGGTTCAAGAGCAGAACAGGGGATATGTGTGCGGAAAATGAATCTTTGCCACTGAATAAAAAATGGGGGTAGAAAAGTAATCTTTAAAAAAATATAAACAAAAAAAATTAAAGGAAAGTAAAATTTAACTGCTTTTTTTTTTTAAGCGTTGTGTGGGTCTGAACTTATTGGTGTTTTAGAAGAGAAAGTACCCACGAAGCATTTCATTAATTTTTTAGAACCAAATTGCTATGTTCAAATATCATTTTTAGCAAAGACATCTTCAAGGTATGACCCCATTGAACTTTTAATACGTTTATTTTATAACGTTATAGAATTTGTTTTTTTAAATTAAAACTCCCATTGTCACGGTAGGAGAATTCCTTTTCTAAAAAAAATAATAATAATAATAATAATAAGGTAATTAAAAAAACAGCAACATGGAAAACAAATTCACCAAATTTAAAAGAAAGGTTACTGAAATTGCTAAATGCTAAGGGAAGGTGTAAAGGGAAAAGCAAAAGGGAAAAGGGAATTGTGGATTATGTGATTGGGCAGAGCAAATGCTCGGGGCAAAATCTCGCAGATATGAAGTTAGAGAAAACCCGTAACTGCATTCAATAAAACTTATACTGGTAAAGCACCCTTTATATGTTTTTCAACGAACCGTTAAAAATCGACCTATAGCTTTAACGTATAATACATTACATATATTATATTTAGGTGGCTACCATTACAAAAAGTAAGAAGTTACATATAACAGCCGTCCGGAGGACGTTTTCACCGATCATGATCCCTGAAGCCAAAAACTACCCTCCGTTCAAATGTTGATATACTATTAATATATATATATATATATATATATATATATATATATATATATATATATATATATATATATATATATATATATAATTATAATATCTATGAATTTCAAAAAACATATCAAGTTCTATTATTATTCTACTTAAATCTCCAAAGAGATAATTAATGATATTGTGTATACAGAATACCACATAGCTAATAATTAACATGTGCAAACATAATATTACCATAGCTTGTGCTTCAATGGTAATTGGCCAAATTTTACTCATACCTAAAGAATATTGAAAAAAGAAAAAAGAAATAGAGAGAAAGGGAAAAAAAAAATTATAAATTGGAGTTGCAATTAAGTAAATACAAATGGATTAATAAATTAAATATGAACCATATACAATGGAAAATTGGACCACATGAGAATTAAATATGAATTGGATATGAAAAAACACATGCACATGTACTCATCAGCCTGGATGCACCCACATGTGTTTTAAATAATAATTCAGTGTTTCATAATTCTACTGGCATAATGCTAAGATCAGTAGAATCATCCAGGTACACTGAATTATTACCAGACAACAATTGGAAATATTAAAATTTGGAAATATTTAAATAGGAAATAAAAACCATTAAGAATATACAATATATTTCACTCACATCGATTATCCCAAAAACTGTATTTAACACCTCACGAAATTACCACGAGATAACAGTTTTGAAATAATAAAATTGGAAATATGAACGCGTAAAGTGTAGATAAAATATTTTACTCACAATAATTATACAGAATCCTTAAAATGTCACAACTTCTGCATAATATTCACATCCACATGGCAATGCATCATACATGTTGACTAAGTCGAGTTGAGAGAAATGATTTGAAAGACAAGTTGAGAGCACACTTTTTTTTAAAACACAACCCCATCGATGACACCCAAACACAAAATGATTCAAAAACACACAAAATAATTCTGGTTTTAATACACTTATAACAAAATTATATCCGTGAATATATATTACTCCATCCAATTTTATTCCTGAAAGTAAAATTAATATACAATCAATAGCTCCCTCTATAGTTAAATTAAATATAATATTAACAATATTATCAACAACTACCTGAAAGGTAAAGTGTCGCCATCTATTGGTATTATAATAATTCATAATTAATATTTAGTTAGATATCCACTTTATTAGTTACATACTCACTTCATTAGATTTAATTATATAAATAAACTTTAAAAAACAATACTAACTTGTAGTTTTACTTTAAATTCAAATAAAATATAATACTACTATATGAATAAATCTACACAGAATTAATTCAACTTGCACAGCATTTCAGATATTCTTAACAAGAATATATTATGTAAAAGAGATATTATTTTAATTCAAATTGTTTTTGCTGCCAGCTGTGTTAATCCACTGATATTATAGACATATTATTAAATAATTAATGTTTTATTTTTACTACTACTTAAATATATATTAGACTTGTTATTAAATAATTAATGTTTAATTTATACTACATTGTAAATATATTTTATATTTCATAGATTAATTTAAATATCTAATTAAATAATTCATAAACAATTCAAAATATCTCAAAATTTATAAAATTGATAATTAATAGTATTACTACTGTTTTCAATCAAATTAATGCAATGCAGTAATTAAAATACTTGTTAAATTTAATTATTCATAGACAAAAATAAAAACTATATATATTTATATTTATATATATTGCAAATAGATATGTTTATGAGTTATAATCACCAATGTTATCCATGTATAATTTAATTTGTTATTGTATAAGTTAATTTATAAATGTATGAAAACTGCACATCAATAACATCTTAAACAGAGGTGATCGGCAACGCACAATCACAACTATACAAAGTATATATAATGTTCAATCAAATATTAAATTTCCTAATATGTTATAATTGTAATTATGTATGTTATAATTGTAATTTTCTATATAAAGTGTATATAATGTTCAAACAAATATTAAATATTAAATTTCCTAATATGTTATAATTGTAATAATGTATGTTATAATTATTATTTTCTATATCTTTTGTTATATGTTATCGCACACTAAAACAATAATTTATTACATACCATGTTTATATTTAAATTATATAATAAATGTTATTTAAAAGAGTTGATGATTGAATTTATCATAAAAATTGGATAACCATATATTTTTGCTTGATCTCGAATATATCTAATATTTTTGTTTTTATTTATATCTGAGCATAAGTATTTTATACGATGTAGATAATTGATAATTATATTTTTATAAACAGATTTATGTAAACATGAAGCAAAATTGGTAAAAATATTTACTTTAAATGGGAAGTCAAATCTCTTATCATAAATATCAAAAATTAATTTATAATTATTAGTAATATTAATTTTTAAGTCAAGAAAGTTTATATTATTATTAATTAAATCATTTTCGCTTAATTTAAGCTGAGTAGGATAAAAATTGAGTGGTGATGTGCAATTTTTTTCATTGAAATAAAATATGATAATGTCATCAATATAGCGATAAAATACATAATCATTGTTCGGACATATATTTCTTTCATAATAATATAAGTAAAGGTCAGAGAGAATACTAGATGCGGTTCCGCCCTGCGGAATTCCCTGGCATTGTTTATAGATAATATTGTCATATATAATGTAATTATTATGCAATGTAAAATTTAGTAAAGTTTTAAAAAAATTTACTGAAATATGTTCTTTTAATTTTAATTGAGATTTAAATTCTTTAAATAATATACACATTGTTTTATGTAAGTCTTTTATATCAATGTTATTAAATAAATCATTAAAATCCAATGTTTTTATGAATTTTACCGGATTGATATTATGTATTTTATTAATGAGTTGAAAACTATTTTTTAGGCAATGTTGGTTATTATGTTTTAACGTTATATCATATATCTGCTTTAAAATATTAAGTAGTAAATTGCTTGCATTTTTATTATATGTGTTACAACCGATGGTAACAGTGCGAAATTGAATAGGATTTTTATAAATTTTGGAATTATAACAAGATAAGGATAATTAAAATTATTACATTTGATTTTTAGTAATTTGTGATAATTTAATAATTTTCTGTTATTTATTTCAATATTTAATTTAGTTTTATTAAAAATATTACTTGTGTTGATTGCATTGTGAATTAACACTTTATAGTATTCTTTACAAATGATAGCATAATTATTTGGAGATTTATCTACATAAGTAATTATAAATTTGTTTTGTAATTCTAATATATGTTTATTTATGTTTTTAAAAGCTGCATGTGTAATATGATGATAATTTTTTATAATTTCATTTTTTAATTTATCAATTACGGAAAATCTCCATTCACTGAAATATTCGATTGGTTTATTGTAATCAACAGTAATTTTATATATAAGCAAATCAATATCTTGAATAAACTGCAATATTATGGATTTGATATTACACTCATATGGAAGACGAAATTTTGTGCCATTATGCATTAAGTTTTGTAAAATAGGTTGTTCTACAATATTAAGATCACCAGTAATGATATGACCATGTGTTGTATTTATATACTTTTGATATTTTGGGTCATTACAATAACATGGGTAATTCTTTGAAGAGACCAAATTTTTTGCAAAAGAATTGTAATTAAAAATTTTACGTCCAAGTGTGCGATATATATATATATATATATATATATATATATAATTTTTGTCATGCGTAGCAGCCGTAGCTGTAAACCGATTTGGATGTGACTAAGCACGAGTAAAGAGCTTACCAAGATCTCGATCGAGTTCATTGGCAAGCTTAATTCACAATTTTGTTTCAAAATGGGAGCCTCTTACAGGTTTCAAACTCAAAAAAATATATCAAGAAATTAGAAATTCAAAAATGTTTTTTCTTTAAGTTTTAGGCCTTGATACAAGGATTCCAGAGCATTTTTATTTCGATTACTCTTTTTAGAGGATGATCTAACATGATGTGTACAATGTAGTGGAGATACATCAAGTTGTCTGATAAATGAAGACGATGAACTTGAAGATGCTGCCAGTTCAAAAGATACACACGTCTTCGGAGTATCGGAAATAAATATAGTCAGCGCTGGAATTGGAGGAGGTGACATTGAAACTGGGAAAAATAACGGATTAAGTCTAGATAAGGCTTTTATCTGTAGAACTTGTGATGCTGTAAGTTGCTTTCCTTATTTTACAGTGGACTTTCTGTCGCAACTGAAACACAGAAAACATGATCAGGAAAGATGTCTGGTGGTATGTCATTTTACCTACACTCACCATATTATATATACAGAGGCAGTGTTCGAGAATACATGCATTTATAAATTTTCACATATGCAGAAAATAATATAAAAGGAAATAAGTACTCACCTTATACCTCAGATATGTAATCACTGAAATAAAACAGACGTGAATTAGCACCAAAAAATAGTCCTATTAAGACATTTCTGACGAAGATGTAAACAGTTTCTTTGTAAACAATG
The DNA here is from genome assembly GCA_963931845.1 of Maratus michaelseni. NCBI lineage: Eukaryota > Metazoa > Arthropoda > Arachnida > Araneae > Salticidae > Maratus > Maratus michaelseni. Next base: position 140,025,912 of record OZ007596.1, read on the forward strand.
AAAAATACAAACTTGAAAACTTCGTCATTAAATGCTTATCGTTGCCGATCGATTCCACAACATAACTGCGTATCGTTTAGTGCCGGCCTCGAGCGATAATATTAAGAAACATAAGATATGTCATTTTACCTAAGTAAGACATTTTGGGACAGTTTCCCTTATAAACAAAATTTTTAATCGAATAAATGAAATAATTTCTCAACAAAATGGAATAGGAATCAATCGAGACTACAATAACATGAAGCATAATTATGAAAGTCGTATTAATGCCTAAGAAACCTATAAATCTATTCTATTGTATTTCTTAAGAATTTTGACAACAGTCCATTCTCGACTTGAAGTATTACGAGTAATGCAGTTGTTTATTTAGAAACAGTTAACTATTTAAAAAACAGAAAACTAATTTCAAATACCTTTTTTATTGACAACACGCTTTTTATTCGAAATTTTAACTTTGAACTTTGAAATCTAACCATCATCTGATAGAGTATAACTGTTTGTCATTAGTACATTCTGACATAATAGGAATGCTAGTTGTGTCAGTTAAATCTTTGAGTTTCAATATTGAATTTTATATTATTTATTCAAACATTAATCTCTATTTCAGTAGAAAGACTGAATCTCTTGCATGCAGAAAATTTAAGTTTTCCAAGGCCAAGTTTTTTAGGTTTATCAAATCTAAACTGGCGCATTCTGACACATTTTCTAATTAATTTTTGTTCGCAAATTTATAAAATTGGTAGGTTCTCTTGTTTAAGAAACTATGTAATCGAACTGTTTTTCTGTAAAGGTAGAAGATTTTTTAGAAAATACTGTCAAAGTTGGCGTTTTGAACCGAATTTCCGAGTACTACAGTGCAGTAAAGGGAAAAAAACTGATGTCCTGAGACAGCAATTGCATATAACTCAAGATGCAATTCATTTATCGGAAAACGAAAAAAAACCTGTTCTATTGCAAATCACTTCAATAATCCTGCATGCAAGTATCATGCTTTTGAGTCAGAAAATATGTTAGAAAATTTCGTCTTGTTGAGCGGGAAAAATAATTTTTTAAACCCCTTAACAGTTCTCTTTTCCTTACACTTATAGGAATCACAAGATCCCCCTTGAAGTAAAAGTTGAGAACTATTTATTTATTTATCTAATTTGAATGAACAATTTTTGAATACACAATTGATAAATATGGTTAAAAGCTCTTTTTATTAAATGATCCTTCCTGGTTTTATGTACATTGTTAATTTAAGATTCATTCCGGCACCGATGAATAGAAGCGATCACAGCAGGATGGAAAATACACAAATCGCGAGTCATCTGCATATCACAAGAATACTCCCATAACATGAGACTCTCTATATTCCTGACATGTATAGAGAAAGTTGCTGTCACAGTCATGACATGTGGCACTATTCCCAAGGATCCCTTCATCAAAACTGTGGCTGACGTAAAACTCAATGAAACCTCTCTTTCAAATCCATTGTGTACGGAATACAGGCTTTTGTTGCAACACCCCAGTCCCTGATACAGTGTAGCGAAAATTTTTACCACATTTTAGAGCACCAAAAGCAAAAATAAGCTAGAGCTTGTAAAGTCTATTTCAGTGCAATCAGCACTACAGATTTTGGAACTCCTCTGAAAATATTTGTGTAAATTGAATAACATGTTACTGTTGGCCATGAGCCAAAAGTGTTACAGGATGTTTCACAAAGAACTGCAAACAAACAGGCTTATTATTCTAACTTTAAAATTCAATAATTCATTAACTATAAAAAATATGAAATAAGTGACATGCTTAGTAGATAACTCATGAATTTTGTATATAGTAGGCATAAGCTTAGTTCCATTTTTGGAAATAGATGGCTGCACTGTCTCAAAGTGTAAAATTCTTCAAATTAACTTCAAAATTTTAAAATGCAAACATTTTTTTGTTGTTGTTGTTTGGGTTTAAATAGTTAAATGGAATACAAAGTAAACACTGAGAAATCTTTGATACAATTCTACACGTTTGTTTAAGCATTCCTATACTTTGAGGCATCGCAGCGCCCTCTGTTGTCGACAATGTGAGCTACATTTAATATATAATGAGGTTTCACTGTTGACGTATACAAAAATGGTATTTCATTATTGACATACACAAAAATGACCGTTTACTTATTTCATCTTTATATTTATTATAATTATTAAATCATTGAATTTTAAAATTATTGAGTTCTATATGAAACACCCTATACTATTAATATTTCATTTTATAAATTGATTTGATACATATGTTTTTGATTATCATTCTACACCTTGAATACAGTGTCATTAAAACTTTCATCACGTTTTAATGTATCAAAAAGAAAAGTAAGCTACCACTTATAAAACCTAGAGCAAAAAGTAATACAAAAGTCTTCAATACAATCTGATGATCAGCCGGTAAGATACAGATTTTGAAACTATTCTGAAAAAATTGGGTAAATTATATGAATCATTAATACTTTTGATGAGCCACCGAAAATATGAAGATCTCATTTAAGAAATGGATTTATGGTTGTTATTTTACACGTTTAAAACAGCACAACGAAAACTTCCATCATATTCTTGATGAAAATTCATTCATCTCTCAAGTTAATCATAAATATTTCACCATTTAAACTCAAACCCAAAACTCATTAACCAAAAAAATCCTTTTTAACCCAAACTCATAAACAAGAGTTGCAGTGAGAAGATGAAAGACAGTTCAAACTACGTAACAGTTTTTTCCAGTGTATTACGTAGCAGCAATAACTCTTACTGCTTTTCATGTAATAGTAGTAATAAAAGACAGGTTTTGGCTCACCTCGGATCACCCGGATCATACGGATCATCCAATGGTAAGTCTGTGTAGCTCACCTCGGATCACGGAGAGAGTTTTATCAGAATTGTCACGATAAGGGATTGAGATACAGATTTCTGTTTGAGGGCAAATATTTTTTTTCTGGATATTTACTAGATAATGAGTCATTAACAAGACTTAGAATTTTATTTTATGGGTATTTTGTATTGGAGAAATTACCGTGTTACATACTGCATAACAGTGTTATGGGTACATGATGGGGTATTTTTGCGTGACATAATTTTTAGAAGTTAGGTTTGCGAGATGTAGTTAGAAGTCAATGAAAAATATTAATTATAAATATTAATTAATTAATAATTAATTATGATAGCTACTTAAGAAATTTTACGATATTTTTTTTCAGTGAATTATAGTATGAGATGGAATTTTAGATGTAAGATGAAAAATAGTATTTAAAAATAGCAATGAATGAAATAATTAAGAAATAAATTTAAAATTTTAATTATAAATATTTATTAAAATAATCTTGTTAATGATGGGTCAAAAAAAAGTTGAGGGAGGATTTTAATATTTTAAGAGGAGTTAGATTTAGCGGGAGATATTGAGTACCTATTGAGAAATCTTATCTAAAAATATTAATTATAAATATTAATTAAGATATGATGATGAGACTATGCTGACGTTGTCAAAGTTATTGTGACGTTCGACTAGCTACATAAATATTAAGTCCAAAATACCACAGTTTATGCCGCTGTGAGTTCTTTATTAGAACAGTTTAAAATGAAATAAAATAATAAAAATGAAATACGAGAATGCATCTCATGTTGAATCAAGACTCTTCAAAGTATAAGCCTTACAGTCACATCTGATCGTAACTTAAGTTCAACAAAATAGTCTCCTTGCACGTCCGAACTCTGGCTTCTTCAAACGTTGAACTCCTAGATCTCTCTCTTTCCAAACCCCTGTACAGTCAGCAGGTTGCACGATCATCTTTATTCCCATTGGTTGCTGAAGACATCGGGAATTTTAAGTATTTACATGGTTCTAGAAGACTCTCGAAATCCAAGTCTTGCTTCTGGTAGGGAAACAGCCATTTTCCATTCATGAATACCTTCCAGATGATATATTTGAGAAATGTGATATCAGGAGGATTTTACCACCTATTCATAACAAAAGAGTTCCTTTACTCTGTATAGTTTACTACACGTTTGTTCTCAAAGCTGACAAAAGCACCCGGGATTGGAATGTATCAAACAAAAGGACCCCTTTTCTATCAAAGATCAATTATTGTACATTTTTAAAGAATAGTGGAACTCAAGATACCACAACGCCTTCCCCCTAAAAAGAAATTTCTGCAGGGAATTTGTCATGTACCAGCTATGCACAATAAACCCTTTAATAAACTTCCAGAGAGGTCACTGTGCATAAATCCTAACATAAATTTTCTTATTGCACAGGAAATCCCATAAGAACCCGAATATTTCCCCATACTTAGCATTGAAAGGACACACTATCAACAGACGTTATCAGAGCATTTCCTAACAAAAGTTAAGTACGATTCCAGAGCTAATTAATAATTTTGATACCAGAAGAAATAATTTTAAAATAGATTACACTTATATAATTCTAAACACAATTTACAAAATTACATCATAATAACACAAAAAAATTAAAAAATCTATATACAACACAATGTCTTACATAATTTTCCTAAATTCATTTTATTTGAAAATCTTAATTTTGAATACACCAGACAGAAAGAATGCATATGAAACTATGTCTGTCTACTTAATCCATCTGCGTTCCCGTGTAAATTCCCTGGCTTATGTTTGACCTCAAAATTTAATGACTGCAGAAATAAGGCCCAGCGTGTCAAACGAGAATTAGTTCCAACCATTTTTTAATGCACCAAAGGATTAGGATTAGTTTGCAATTCAAATTTCAACCCAACTAAGTAATAATTTAACTTTTTAAAACCATAAACTATTGTTGCCAATTCCCTTTCTATTGTACTATAATTTTGGTCAGCCCGCGAGAATTTTTTACTTAGACATAAAATAGGGTGCTCCTCGTCCTCGATTATTTGAGATTCCCACCCCACATAAACTCCCATCAGTTTGCACTATAAATTCTAGCGCAAAATCAGGTGCATATAATATGGGGCTCTCCATTAATTTTGCCTTTAACTCGTTGAACTATTCGTTACAAATATCATCCCATTATTTTTTTTATTTTTTTTTTCCTTTTAACGCATCCGTTTACTACACTGCTATTGTAGCATAGTTTCTAATATACCTTGTGTAATAACCAACCATCCGAAGATATGCCCTTAATTGAGTTTTATTCGTGGGTAATGGGAAATCCTTAATTGCTTGAATTTTAGCCTCCCTAGGAGATCTCTTTCCTGACCCCATTTCGTGATCCAAAAATTTTACGTGATCTTGTTAAAATTTACATTTTGACGGTTTTACAGTTAAGTTAGCCTCCCTTAATCGTTTAAGCACTGTCTCCAGATCCTTCAAATGTTGTTCCCAAGTCGAAGAACATATAGCTATGTCATCAATATACAGTACCGCAAAAGTCTCCAATCCATTTAAAACTATTGCAATTCGCCTTTGAAAATAATATGTTGAATTAAGGAACCCAAACATCATAATTTTCGGAATAAAAGTGCCAAATGGTGTAACGAAAGCCTCATAACTTTGCGCTCTCCCTGTTAAAGGAATTTGAAAGTACCTCTTTGTCAAATCCATAATTGAGATGTAAGGTGCTGCACTTACTTTCTCAATCATCTCCTCTATATTAGGAAGAGGAAAAAATCCATTCTAGTTTTTTTATTAAGCTTTCTATAGTGAACACATGGACGAGGTTCTTTGCCCGCACATTCAAATAAAATCATCGGTGAAACATAGTCAGACAGTCCTACTTTTATCATTCCCTGATCTAATAGTGTCCGAATTTCGCCACGTAGGATTCCCATTTGTCTTGACGACATGCGATACGGATTAGATCTCACGGGTATATCATCAGTCAAGATAATATCCATCTCAACTAGAGGTGAACTTCCGGGATCAGTAGAAAATACTTTTTATGACGTTCTATCATCGCCTGGAAATCACTAAGTAACCCCCCCCCCCCCTTTTACTAATTCCCAGAAATCTAATTGAGTGGGAATCGCCATTGGGTAAGGTATGATCGCACCATCTTCAATAGGCTGGCTTCCCTCATCTACCAATAAATTAATGAATTCTTGTCTACTATAATAAGGTTTAATTAAGTTGACATGGTGAATGGTTGACTTGTTTCGTTTCTCAGGAATGTCAATTGTGTAATTCGTTTGAGAGATAACCCCAGTGATGGTACCTGGTCCAATCCAATTTACCGCCATTTTATTTGCCTTAGACGTGGTCAACACTAACACATTATCACCCACGTTAAACTTTCTAACTTTCTGTACGCAGCATTCTTGTCATACCATTGTTTATGTTTTACTTGACATTCCGTAATTGTTTCACACGCCAAATCTTGGCAATGTTTCAATCTGTTACTTACATTCAAAATATAATCTACTACGTTTTGATCTATGTCTTCCTTTTCCATCCAGTTTTCATAAACAAGTGTATGTGGCATCCTCAATTTTTTTCCGTGCACTAGTTCCGCAGGGCCAAAACCCGTGCTCTCGTGAGTCACAGTACGCAATGCAAATAAAGCCATCGGCAAAACCCATTCCCAATCCTTTCCCGATTCTACACGCAAAGCTTTTAACACTTTCTTCAAACTACCGTGCACACTGTAAAAAAAAATCACAGTATTTTTACAGCAAAAAATGCTGGCAATATGGGTGCCAGCATATTTTGCTGTGAATTTACAGCAGTTTTATTTTTCATGGATAAACAGCACTTTTGTAAATTCACAGCATTTTTTGCGGTTAATTTTACAGCAGTTCAGTTTTTTTTATTTTACAGCAGATTTGTTAATTTTACAGCCGTTTTTGCTGTTAATTTTAATGCAATTTTAACAGAATCACTGTAAAACTTATAGCATTTGTTGTTGATATTTTGCCCCCCCCCCTCCCTCTCCGTGTATTGTTTTTTTTTCTTATTTTAACCTGAGACATATTTCAAAGACTTTGGGCACTAAGTATTACCTTTTTGTTTACTTATATCATTATTTTAATATCATTATTATATAATAGATTCTGTTATACATATATACGATACAAATTTCGGTTTTTGGTCAAGTATATCACCCACAAAAATAATAATTTTACCATAATTTTAGTCATTTGCCTATAGAGATAAAATGTTTTTTCAATAAATCATAACAAAGGAAGATTTTACTTTATCTAGCTTTTAATTAATTATTCAGTATTTCTTTACAGGACTTTGTTTGACCGTTTGTTTGTATTTGAAAATACCCACTAATTTAAATCATGCATATATATATATATATATTCCTCCAACAAATTTAGGGTTATTTTTTGTATCTATTTAAATATTTTTGTTTATTCAATGTAGCCATTATTTCCTCCACCCCTCAACACGAACATGCAAAACTTTCTGATATTTAAACTATCATTCATATATAATTAATAACAAGACCTTATTGTACGCAACTTGCTGATATGGAAACTTTATATTGATAAAAAACTTATTTTATGCTAAGATAATTTTATAAGTTTACATTTAATTCCATAAATATCAGGTCTGATTGAAAAATGAACACGGGGAGAAAAAAAAACACTTATGAGTTCAAGAAACGTAGAATAAAATAATAATAAAAAAAATCTGTTCACATAAAAACTTTAAAATTAAGCGTAAAAAATAAATAGATAATGGACAAAAACATTAAACGAGTTGCTGCAAAATACTGCTGCGACAGTAAACAAACAAGGAATGTTTTAGGAATTGATAAAATAGTGCATCCAGATTACTCATAATAAATGATTTGAAAATGGAAAATAAATCATTGTTCGAAATATCGGCTAAATATATTAAATAAATAAAAATACTTAAATTACTGTCCAAAGTGAACCGAAAACTGTAGCTGGTAAAATATTTATAGGATTTAGAAAGTCTATTCGAATGCGAACGTATGAACTGGAGTTTTGAAAAATATATAATAGCGTAATAAGGCATAGCTAAAAACAGGGATCTTGTTTAAAAAAAAAAAAAAAAAATGCTTGCATAAAGTTTCCCTGTGATACTTAAACTCAAATTATACGTAATAATAACAAAGTTCTAGAAGAACATACTGAGGTAAAGTAAAAAACAACATAACTAAATCAACATCCCCAACATCCCCCCCAACAAAACAACTTCCCCTAAGCAAAATCATCTATTTTTACGATTTAAAACAAAATATTTATTTTAGACAAATGACGTGAAAGTTCCTGCCGTGATATACACGTGGTTTAAAAACAAAATTAGTATCGTATAAATATATAACAGAATTTATATGATATTATTAAAACAATAATATAAGAAAACAAATATAAAACTTACTTTTACTCTTTGAAATATGTTTGTAATCCATTATCAGGTGTAATTGTTACAACTTTCTAGGCTCGCTCCTAATGGCGGCCATTTCTCGTAGAATCGAAGCGTCACTTCATTATTGGACTGCACCTGCCGCAGACCTAAATGTGTTTATTCCCCTCGTTTGAGATAATGACAACAACGCCGACAGATGTCGCTATCTATACAGCTGTAATCACTGTAAATTAACGAAAGAGCTGTGTTTGATTGCTAGGTGAAATATTAACAGCCTTTTTTGCAGTTTTTTCTTCCGTTTTTTTTTACAGTGCATCCTCTCCACGCTGTTCGTTTCTGGATGACATACAGAACTATGTACAGCCTTTATTCCAAATTTATGAAAGAATTCTGATGTGAATTCACTTGTGAAATATTTTCCCATATTACTCTGGACTTCTCTTGGATATCCTGTTCTGAAAAATATTTGTAACAACCCATCTATTACTGAAGCAGAAATTAAATTTTCCACCCGTATAACTTCCGGATACTTAATAGGGAAGGTCCCTAACTGCGAGATCGGGATTTTGTTGGAAAGCTCTTATCATGTGGATCAAGGAAATGTATACAACTAACCGTCCGAATGCAACTGGTCAAGAGTTATAGGCTGATGTATTACTGTCATTTATTGATTTCTCCAGGTATGCAGGAAAGACACTCTGTGTGGTAGAAAAGAGAGTTGACGGATTACAGAGATTACATAGAAGACAGTTTATGCTTCGTGGAAAAAGTAACTTCACGGATGGTAGTGCATTTCTGAGTAGAAATGGCTGAAGCACGAGTGCTTCCAACACCAGGTACACACAATGAAAGGGGGTGTTTCGCAGTTGTCACAGGTGTTATTAATTAAGTTAAAGTATGCCTGTTTAACTGATCGGAAGACGGTTTCCGTGTCTCTTATTAAAGCCTTTTGAAAGACACACCGACGAAAGCCATCGAAGGTGGGCGAGGAGAATTGGTTATAGGCCAACATATTCAATTTTATTATGCTTTCGATAGTGGTCATGTCAACATCTTCACAAGCACTCTGATGAGTTTTTGAATAATATTCCACTATTCTCTTTATTAAGTACTTGTATTGTTGAAAGAAATAAACGTCTAACTGCTGAAGAAATTTTGTCGTTCCCGGTGGGAGAAAAACAGGCTCCACATTGAATCCAAATTTCTCAATGCATAAACGCAGATCCGTTTGCCCACTCCAACTATCCAGCACCATGATTGTTTCTTGATCACCAATCGATTCTTTTAGTTTATCGAAGTATGCCGCAGTTATCTGTTTTGTGCTCTTTCATGACTTGGAGCACGTAATGAGCAAATTTGAGGATGATATTCATTGCACATTTTCCATAAGTTTGGGACCAAATTCCCCCAGACATTCCTGTGTTACAAGTAGTAAAAGTCCCACAAATTTTTCAGCGGCGTTAATACACATATGCACGGTATAGGAATGAGTCATTTTGTTTTTACTGATTGCCAATGTACCCACGTTTTTAGATCCCTTCATATAGACAGTTTTGATAGATACAATCTCGTATTGGAAGCCACTTTGATCGGTGTTCAGGACTTGGACAGTGGACACTTTCGTTGCTCAATCATTTTTTCCCGTTTTCCCGGAATTCGTCAATCACAAGTTCTGAAGACTCTTCCGGAAGCAAATCTCTTTTTGTTACGATTTGTGTCACCTTTCGACTTGTTATTTATGTGCCTGTTTGAAATTCTTGAGGAAGTGCGAGCTTGTTGTGAATCCGGGAATTCCATGCTCCAATGATTTGTCAATGGCCCACATTTTGAGACCCCTGTCATGAACTGTGGCTTTTAACTGTCTGCGATGATGATAAAATTGCGACCACACGTGTTTGGAAATTAATTTCATTTTGCTCTGCATGTTCCCACCTTTCTATACGTATTGTGCCCACCGTTGAATCATCTTGTGGTCTTTTACCTGCCTACATATATGTTTCACAGCCTTTAGTTTATTTTTCTTATACGTTTCTACTGCTTTTGTCATTATTTCTACGGATACTACTTCCCTTCCTGTCCGCTTTTTTTTCGCAGGTTCTTCATATTCGAAAGTGGGGTCCGTATTTATTTCCAAATTACTTGTCAGTTCATTTTCGTCGATGCTGCTCTCATACAGAATATCGAGCGACCGGAAAAATTCGTTTTCGATCATCCCCTTCACTGTCTTGAATAGTCGTTGACTAATGACCTTATCTTCTGTCGTTACCACCTTTTCCTCGGATTCCCCAAAATATTCTAGCAGATGCAAACTAAGGAGTTTTGCAATCTTCGTTTTGTCGGCGATACCATTACAGTCTGTAGACTCGCCGATGACATCTTCAGAACTGTGCCCGACTTCGCATGTCACAGGGGTGCGTGCCACCTACCCTGAACCAGCGCGTCTGGAACGCGAGCCACAGCTACTACTAAAATTCTCCATGGTTGAGTGCCTCGGGAACTGCCCCCATAGGCCCTGCCCGTGTCCTCTTTTCATCCCGTAGGATCAGGCGAGGAGTTCATTCCTGATGTTCTTTAAAGCATATTTCAAGTCAGTGCAGTCCAATTAGTTATATATGATTGTGAAAATGTGATCACAACCTTTTGTTTCTTACTAGAGAGAACATGGAACCTTCACTAACTTGACACTGGCAACAACAGGTTACATAACTGTACTGTCTTTTCTACCACACAGAGTGTCTTTCCTGCATAGCTAACGACCTGGAGAAATCAATAAATGAAAGAAATACATCGACCTACAACTCTTGCATTCGGACAGGTAGTTGTATACATTTCATTGATCCCCGTGGTAAGAGCTTTCTAACGACACCACTCTCGACATAATACCGATATGGCAATAGGGGACCTTCTCCAGGGGATAGTTAGAAGAATAACAAATTGAAGTAATCAAATTATTATTTTTCTCACTTAGACTTAAGGGCCCCACAACATCAATATTAATCCTCGAGAAAACTTCAGAGATTATCGGCACAAGTTTCAATGACGCCTTCTTCCTATCCCTATTTTTCCTAACTTTCTGACAAGGGTCACATGTCCTCACAAAGTCTTCTATTTCTTTATAGCAATTTGGCCAAAAATAACATTTTATTACTCTATCCTTTGTTTTCGTTCACCCTAAGTGACCCGAAACTTTTTCATGACACATTTTTAATATCTCATTATGAAACTCTAACGGTAAAACTAATTGTAATTTCTCATCACCACTATTAGATTTCCAAATTCTCACAAGTTTGTCCCTCATTACTCATTTTCCACCGTACATGATTTTATTTTTCCCATAATATTTTTAAGGTAGAATATTTTTTTGAGCCAAACTGAAGTATTTCGCCGTAATTTTATTTAATCCAACATCTGTTTTATTATCCCATTCCGGCAAAACTGCAAGATCTTCACTTAAAACCTCATCTTGCCCAGTTTCTTCCGTTTGCTCACATTGACCTTCCCCATCTACCTGCTCAGAAACCAAAACTTCTTTTTCTACCTTTTTTACTTCTATTTTTTTTCAAAGACTCATTTTTACTCCTATTAATTACAATATTTAATGGAATCTTGCTTTCGCAATTTTTTTTTTCGAAGAGCTCGACTGTCTTGTCACCTAACAGATAATAACATTGTTCTAAATCCGCAAGTTTAACAGCTTCCTTGGCTCCTAACAGCACCCAAGCTAAAGGTAAACATTTGCACTCTTTATCTAAAGGTTGTCTTACCGAAATAGCTTCACCAACTAAATCTTCAGTTTTAACCCAGTTCTTATCACATAAATCTATTCCTGCTCCCGTATCTGCTCTCCATACCATTTAGCAACCCTTTTTAGATAAGGCTTAAAACAATCACCCAAATTAATGTCATCTCCGAAATGATTTATTCGGAGATGATAAATGATTTACTCTCCCGCTCGCTCCTCCGGTCGATCCTGAATCGGCCCATTGAGTTGGGAAGAAGACCGGGAGCCCGGCATTGCGCGCAGTAGCGTCGACACGACGGGAGCCGGTGACTGACGAATCCCCACCTCAGTGTGGTGAGCGGGTGGTAAAGTGGCGACCGATTAGCCGACTCCACAGAGGGCTGGGTATAGACCGACCCACACTCCTCGGGTTGTCCCCCCCTTTTGGGCCGATTCTCGGCTGCAGGGGGCTTGAGGTCTTGGTTGTCCTTTGAGATCCCAGGTGCAGAGCTTCGGCTCCATGGGGTCTGGGGCAGCCGGGTGGCAAAAGGCGTCACGTAGGCTGAACCCTCGCACCTAGGCGGTTGGCTGTGTGTTGCCGCTAAGGATGGCGATGTGAGGGCAAAGGCTAGCGAACGGGGATAGGACAGTCACCACCTTTGTCTAAGGCAAGATGAAGGGAGGTCGCACTCTGTGTGACAAGGACCGCAAGGGTTCTATTGTGACGCCTGTCGTTGGGAGTGGCGCATGCAGTAACCCACTGCAACGTGCTGGCGGTAGAACGTAGATGAGACGGAGAGGAGGAAGGTGCCTTTCCCGAACGTCCCTTGCGAGTCTCTCTGTAACTGGAGTAGTTGGGAGCCGCCCTCAGGGTCGTTCAGGGAAGAGACTGGCCGCTGGTACCAAGAGCGCTTCGAGTCACCGAGGACCCTCAGGTCCAAGGTGGCTCGGGTCGCCTTCTCTGGGAGGGGTTCGAAACTTTCTCGGAACTGTTCGACTGCGAGGAACCGGGCCGGAGGCTCGTCTTAAGACGGCGACCAAACCTTCTTTCAACCTTCTTTCGAACCTGGGGCCGAAACCAGTCCAGCGCGTCTTTGCGTAGTCAGAGCTTTCTGCGCCTGACAAGGTTGGGACTAGCAGACTTCTTCTAACAATAACTTCCTTTTACTGATCTCGACCGGGTCCGCTCCTTTAGCGTGCTTGAGGGGAGTTTCCACGTCCCTCAGAGTCCGGTGGTGGTTCTTCATTCTTCCGTTGTAGTGCATATATATGAGCGTGATCTCGTTGAAGGGGGTCGTTGGGCTACAGCCTAGGCTCGCCTAGGGGGTTTTAGCTTCGCGGGAATACCTTCGGTGAGTGACTATGCGCTTGGGACCAAGTTTCTTCGAGGTCCCGGGTTGGCGGGAAGCACCTCCTGCTCTTTTGTAGTGATATGATATGTGCATGACCCGTTGAATAGAGAATACCATTTGATGGGGACAACCCAGCCAGGCGTGACTATGCGCTTGGGACCAAGTTTCTTCGAGGTCCCGGGTTGGCGAGAAGCACCTCCTGCTCGCCACAACAAATGAACTAGTCGCTTCCTCCTTCCCTTGGATTTGATATTCGGAAGGTGTGGTACATTAATGGGAAGTGCGAGTGTTCAACATGGGCTTAGGAACCGGTTTCCTTTATGGGATTCCGGCTATGAGACTGTAGTTCACTCCCACGTTCCGCCCAGGTGTGAAATAGTGGTGTCCTCTAATTAGGGCTCCACCGTATCGTGGCGACCATTGTCGTCAATTCATTTGGGAAAGGGTGACGAAGTGCAGGTAGGCTCACGCCACCGCTTCTCCCCCGGCTGCAGAGCACCACCTTCGGGGTGCCCGGGTAAACCGGCTCCTTCTTGGTCGTGTCTCGTATGGGCTCACGAGGGCCTGGAATCGGCGGTGATGTGGGGCTGCCTTCGGCAGCCGTAGCTTCCATTTTTTACTACCTCACTCTGATTTTTATTTTTTATCCATTCCGGACATTTCGGTTTAATGTGTCTAGGTTTAAGACAGAAGTAGCAATGAATTTGCCTCTTTTTCAAAAGCATGGTTTTTCTTAAATTAATCAGTTTTCACAATTTCTTTTTTATTTTCAAAATCTGATTTAGGTTTAATTTCACTCTTAATTTTAGAATTAAAGTTACTCTTTGGATTTTCCTGAAAATATTTATTTTCCCATTTTTTTTTTCTGATCTCTTAATTTCTCCCTTGATACTACCATATTTATCAGACTTTTCCGTGAGTGTCAACGCTATCTTCATTTCCTCCCATTCGTCCATAAATTTCTCTTTTATTTCAAAAGGGACACGTTTTTTTAACTGCTCCGTGAGCATCAATTCTTTTAAAAATTAGAAATCTCCCACTTCTAAAGATTCCAACTTTTTATCCAGATAACCTCTTAACTCATAAATTAAATTGACCCATAATTCACCCGGTTTTCTTTGATGATTTTCAAACTTTTGTTTTAACGCGCCTGTACTCAAACTAAACCTTATTGAAGAAAACTTTTTTTGTATATGCTGAAAATCATCGCACTTATTTGCTGGTTGTTTCCCATTAATTTCGGCAATATCTGAAAGCAATAACGGTTAACTAAATCCTCTTGAGAAATTTTGGCTTTTTCGGTTTGTCTCTCAAATATCATGAAAATAAAAGTAATGTCAATCAATTTTGAATCAAAACGCGGAACTAAATATTTTAAGTTTATTTTCGGAGCTCTATTCACATCTAAATTCGACTCATATGACGAAACGATAACAGTATCCATAGAATTTTGAATAAGTAATTTTTCTAATTCAAACTGTTGCTGTTTCTCAAGTTTATCTAATTCAAGTTGCTTCTCAAATTTATCAAATTCAAGTTGGCTAAGTTTTTCTTCTTGCGCTGCTCGTTCTAATTCAATTTGTCTATTACATTCTTTACGTTCCGCATCCTCATTAAAAATACTTTCCACACGTATTTTAGCATAATTTTCATCATAATCTGATGCCTCAACAATAGCCTTAATTATAGCTTAATTTTTATCCGTTTTTGACACACTGGTCTCAAATTCGTCTGTTAATAACAGCAAGACGTTTTTAGTATATTTTGCTAAATACTCTGTTATATTTTTCCCCGAAATACACTAAATTTTCAAAATATGAAATATATTCAATTTAAAATAATACAATAAATATAGAAATAGAATTTTATTCACTAAAAGTATACTAATATATGTAAAACGGACGCAATTTTTTTTTTACCGCAAATTATCATGCAAGAGTGACGTCTTTTAAAATTTGCTATATCTCCAAAATAAATTTTTATACCCAGCAGTACAGTATATCATAAAGTTATTTTTAAACATTAATCATAATCCTCCACAGTCTACCCATAAAATTTAAAATATAATTTTATTGCTGCAATAAACGAAAAATGCATATAACTCAAACTTTAATTACAAAAGTTTCATTCACAAATATGATTAAAATTTCCCGAGTAATAATCCCAATTAATCAATAACAATTTACTATGCCCCAAGTAAATTTTAAAATGCATAAATATTCATTTATCATAACCCAGAAAAATAACCAGAAAAATAACTAAACATACAAATTCTATCTAAAAACATAAGTACCAAAATGATAGTTTCCTTAGAATTTTTACTTTTCCCAATTAGTTTCCTCCCGAAAACAAAAAGTTACACAACATTAAATTCAAAACAGACCACTCTAGAAATTACATAAAAAGCTTACCTGCAAATGTAGATGTATTCTTCACACTGTTCCAAGATTATCTTGCACTTTTAAACACTAGCACTGACTTCGCTTGAATTTAATTATTAACACAACGATGCAAGCTGGCTCTGTAATCAAAAGCACTTCAGTAACAATCAAAACTTCTATCCTCTGTGCCGAATATTTCCCGAAGAAATGCCACACGACGTATCACTTGTGTCTTTATTACTCTCAGCTTTTCATTAGATGACCCACCAATACATCCCTGATTTTTTTTTCACTTGAGGGCTCCTCTTGATTTCCATCTAAAAATAAACACCGTCTTCTTTGTTTTCCTTCCTGGTCATAACAACTTCAGAATTTTCAGGTTACGTAGGTTCCGAGTCGATTTTACTCTAGACCACATTACCTCATCGCTGCCACCAATTATCATAATATTAATATAGCTGTGCTGACGTGGCCGAAGTTATGGTAATGTTCGTGTAGCTACATAAAAATTAAGTTCAAAATAACACAATTTATGCCGATGTAAGTTCTTTATTAGAACAGTTTAAAATGAAATAAAATAATAAAAATGAACTACGAGAATGCATCTCACGTTGAATCAACACTCTTTAAAGTATAAGCCTTACGGTCACATCCGATCGTAGCTTAAGTTCAACAAGATAGTCTCCTTGCACGTCCGAACTCTGCCTTCTTCAAAAGTTGGATATATCTCTTTCCAAACCCCTCTATAGTCATCAGGTTCCACGATTATTCCCATTGGTTGCTGATGACATCATGCATTTTAAGTATTTACATGCTTCTAGACGACTCTCAAAATCCAAGTCTTGCCTCTGGTAGGAAAACAGCCATTCTCCATTCATGAATTCCTTCCAGATGATATATTTTAGAAACATGAAATCAGGATGATTTTACCACCTATTCATAACAAAATAGTTCCTTTACTCTGCATAGTTTACTACATTTTTTCTCAAAACTAACAAAAGCACTCTGGATTGGAATGTATCAAACAAAAGGACCCCTTTTCTGTCAATGATCAACTATTTTACATTTTTAAAGAATACTGGAACTCGAGATATCACAGGACTTATGAATTTTCACGAGATTTTTGTTTTCTGAACTGGTGAAAGATGTAGCGGGAGATATTAAGTGCTTGTTGCAAGAAATTATGTAAAAAAAATAATTATAAATATTAATTAAGAAAAATAATTAATTATGATAGAGACTTAAGAAATATTACGCGTTTTTTTATGCGGGAATATTTTCAGAATTGCTTGAATTAGTTAAACACTTTCCAACACTATCAGAATGTTACATAAAATAAGTTAATTAATTAAATAAAATATTTTTTTAGTTCAGTTTACCATCTTGTGCAAAAATGACAGTCAGATTACTTTCAAATGATTAATTTGTGAATGGTTCAGTTCGGAGAGGAAACATTTTTGTGAAAGTTATATTTTTAAGACAAAAAATTATGTGAAAAGTCTATTTTTAAAACGAAAAATTTTGTGAAAGGTCCATTTTTCGGACGAAAAATTTTGTGAAGGGTCTTTTTTGAAATGAAAAGCGACTTTCATGAGATTTTCTTTTCTGCTTCCACACAACAGAGCTTCAGGGACCATTTTTCTAAAGGATCCTCCGGCAAAAGCTATGCTCAAAATACAGATTCCTTCACAATTAACACAAACATGTTTTGCACTTAATGTTTTTTATTATTATTATTTTGTTTATTATTATTATTATTATTATTATTATTATTATTATTATTATTAGATGAAAATTTTGTGAATTGTCTTTTTTGAAATGAAAAGCGACTTTCATGAGATTTTCTTTTTTGTGTATTATTATTATTTTGTTTATTATTATTATTATTTTTATTTATTTATTTATTTATTTATTTATTTATTTATTTATTTATTTATTTATTTATTTATTTTGAGATGAAAATTTCGTGAATGCTCTTTTTTGAAATGAAAAGCGACTTTCATGAGATTTTCTTTTTTGCGTGCACACAACAGTGCTTCCGGGACTATTTTTCTAAGGGATCTTTCGGCAAAAGCTATGATCAAAATACAGACCCCTTCACAATTAACACAAACAAATTTTACACTTAATGCTTTTATTATTATTATTAGTATTTTATTTATTATTATTTTTTTATTATTTTTTTTTAGATGAAAATTTTTTGAATTTTCTTTTTCTGAAATGAAAAGCGACTTTCATGAGATTTTCTTTTTTGCGTGCACACAACAGTGCTTCAGGGACTATTTTTCTAAAGAATCCTTCGGTAAAAGCTTATGCTCAAAATACAGACCCCTTCACAACTAACATAAACATGTTTTACACCTAATGCTTTATTATTAATATTATTATTTTGTTTATTATTATTATTATTATTATTATTATTATTATTATTATTATTATTAGATGAAATTTTTGTGAATTGTCTTTTTTGAAATGAAAAGTGACTTTCATGAGATTTTCTTTTTTGCGTATTATTATTATTTTGTTTATTATTATTATTATTTTTATTTTATTTTATTTTATTTTATTTTATTTTACTTATTTATTTTATTTTATTTTATTTATTTATTTATTTATTTATTTATTTATTTATTTATTTTTAGATGAAAATTTTGTGAATTGTCTTTTTTGAAATGAAAAGCGACTTTCATGAGATTTTCTTTTTTGCGTATTATTATTATTTTGTTTATTATTATTATTATTTTTATTTATTTATTTTATTTTATTTTATTTTACTTATTTATTTTTTTTTATTATTATTTTATTTATTTATTCATTTTTTTTAATTTTTTTAGATGAAAATTTTGTGAATGGTCTTTTTTGAAATGAAAAGCGACTTTCAAGAGATTTTCTTTTTTGCGTGCACACAACAGTGCTTCAGGGATTATTTTTCTAAAGGATCCTTCGACATAAGCTATGCTAAAAATACAGACCCTTTCACAATTTATACAGCGTGCCCTACTAGATGATTAAACATACTGCATTACACTTTATCTCCCAAATGGAAAATTAATGAGTTTTATTTTATGCATAAAATCAAGTTCAATATAAATAATATGTTTAATTTTTTATAATTCTGCAAAGGTATGAATATAGCAAACATGTTTTTTACACTTAATGCTTTTTTTTTTTCTTCTTCTTCTTCTTCTTTTGGTATAGTATTAGCTAAAATTTATGAACTGTTCGATTTTTTTTTTTTTTTTTTTTTTTTTTTTTTTTTTACCAGTGGATCATTAACACTTTTTTTAATTAGAAAAGCATAAATTCTTGAGAAAATATAAACATAAAATTGAATCTTTTACTTAAATTGTTTTCATAAATATTTGTGTTTTACTGAATAAAGCTATTGTCAATCTAAAAGTAAACCGTATATATTTCGCACAAAATTTTAAACTACATTTCAATTCTATAATAATATTTGAATTCTAATTTAAAAAACGTGTTAATTTCTAGAAAATAAAAACAAAATCTCAGTCATGCAATTATTTCCCATTTGTTAGAAGCATTTCAAAGTCAAGGAAAGGTCTATTTTTAAGACGAAAACTTTTGTGCATGGCCCTGTTTTAGGTAAATTTCGTAAGAAATACTACATATTACATTCTCACCTAAGTTGGAAATTTTGAAAAAATTTTGCAGATCTGCGCCGATCATGACTCCCAGAACCCCAAAACACCCCCAGTTCAAAACTTTATATATCTATTTATCTATCTATCTATCTATCTATGTCACTTTTTTATGACCACGATAACTGGAAAAATTCTGCATAAATCTCTTCCAAACTGATACATAAAATCAAGGGGCAAAAAATCTCGGTCAAGTTCGTTAATGGGCAAAATCGAACCAAGGGCGGGGGGGGGGAAATGGGGGGGGGCTTTTTGTGAAAACAGAAAAAAACCCATAATTTCTTAATTATTATACGTATCGAATCCGTTTAAAGTTATTATTACTTCTAGGAGAAGGCCCGAAAATTTATGTATGACAGATTTTTGATATAATTAAAAATGACCCCAATGGGGGGGGGGGGGAAAGGGGGTTTTAGAAGAAAAAAATCATAGCAAGATATCAAATCCGCGTAAATTTATTATTAATCCTCTTATTAGTATCTAAAATCTTTATATTAACAAGTTTTTTATAGGACCAACCGTTATAGCAAAAAAAAATTTAAAAACAAAAAAATCCCTGCCGGCTCCGCCTGCACACAAGTTATTTTTCGAAGTAGGCGGTTCCAACTCCCGCATCTTTTCGAAACTGATACATACAATCAAGGGCATAAAATCTCGGTCAAGTTCGTTAATGGGCAAAATCGAACCAAGGGGGGGGGGGGGGCTTTTTGTGAAAACAGAAAACCCCCATAATTTCTTAATTATGATACGCATCGAATCCGTTTGAAGTTATTATTACTTCTAGGAGAAGGGCCGAAAATTTATGTGTGACAGATTTTTGATATAATTAAGAATTGCTGTAAGGGGGGGGGGGGGGAGGGGGGTTTTAGAAGAAAAAAATTCATAACTTCGTCAATTCCCAAGATTTCAAATCCGCTTAAATTTATTATAAATCCTCTTAATATTATCTAAAACTTTTATATTGACAAGTTTTTTGTAGGACCAACTCTTATAGCTTAAAAAAAAAAAAAAAAAAAAAAAAAAAATCCCTGCTGTCTCCGCCTGCAAACAAGTTAGGTTTCGAAGTAGACGGTTCCAACTGCCGCATCATGGCAAAAAGGTCATTTCTTCCGCAATTCCCAACAAACAGGCGCCCCACGGTCTGCGTCTTCGAAATCTACCTGTGCCTGTAGGCCGAGCCATCAGGGATTTTTTTAGATGAAAAGTGCCTATTTTTCTAAAGGACCCTTCGGCAAAAGTTATGTTCAAAATTCAGGCCCCATTCACAAATTATACAGCATGCTCTACTAATATGATTAAACATACTGTATTACAATGTTATCCCCCAAGTGAAAAATTGATGGGTTTTATTTTATTTTATGCATGAAATCTTGTTATGTTTAATTATCTAGTAGGGCACGCTGTATAAATTGTGAAGGGGTCTGTATTTGGAACATAACTTTTGCCGAAGGATCCTTTAGAAAAATAGGCCCTGAAGCATTGTTGTGTGCACGAAAAAAAAAAAACTTTTTTATTTCAAAACGGGATTTTTTAGAAAATTTTTCATCTCAACATATAACCCTTCACAAAATTTCCATCTCAAAAACAGGACCCTTTACAAAATATTTTGTCTTAAAAATATACACCTTTCACAAAGTTTTTCTTCTTAAAAATAGGCCTCTCACATAATTTTTTGTCTTAAAAATAGACCTTTCACAAAAATTTTCCCTCTCCGAACAGAACCGCGTTCACAAATTTTATCATTTGAAAGTAAAATTTGATTATCACTTTTGCACAAAATGATAAACTGAACTAAAAAATTTTATTTTATTTTATTAATTAACTTATTTTATGTAACATTCTGAGAGTGTTGGAAAGTGTTAAATTAATTCAAACAATTCTGACAATATTCCCGCATTAAAAAAATCCCGTAATATTTCTTAAGTCACTATCATAATTAGTTATTTTTCTTAATTAATATTTATAATTACTTTTTTTTTAGATTTTTCTTTTCAATGAGCACTTAATATCTCCCGCTAAATCTAAAACCTTTCACCAGTTCAGAAAAAAAAAATCTCGTGAAAATTTTTAAGTCTCATCGTCATTTCTTAATTAATATTTATAATTAATGATTTTAGATAAGATTTCTCAAAAAGTACTCAATATCTCCCGATAAATCTGACACCTCATATTCCTCTTAAAATATTAAAATCTTTCCTCAAAATTTTCTTGCACCATCATTAATAAAATTATTTTTTAATAAATATTTATAATTAAAATTTCACATTTATTTCTTAATTATTTCATTCATTGCTATGTCTAAATACTATTTTTCATTTATATCTAATATTCCATCTCATCCTATACGAAAAAAAAAAATCGCAAAATTTCTTAAGTCACTATCATAATTAATTACTTCTAATCTATAATTAATATTTTTCATTGACTTCTAAATAAATCTCGCAAACCTAACTTCCAAAAAAGTATTTCCCTCGAAAATATCCCACCATACTCTAACACGGTAATTTATGCAATACAAAATTCCCATAAAATAAATTCTAAGTCTTGTTAATTAACTCATTAACTTAAAAGACTTAAGTCATTAAACTTAATTGACTCATTAACTAGAAAAAATCTCGAAAAAAATCTTCCCCCTCAAATAGAAATCTGTATCTCAATCCCTTATCATCATGATCCGTGACAACTCTGATAAAACTCTCTCCGTAATCCGTGTGATCCGTTGTGATCCAAAACCGGCCTTTTATTACTACTGACTCTCTGCTTGGTATCGGAACATAAAATTTATCGAAGAATCCAAATATGATGTCAAAATTAGGTGTTAGTATTGAAAATTTCAAAGTTTGCTACATTTTCTATACCTAGACGACCCCCTAAACAAAAATGATCTATAACATTAGTTAGTGGACGTTTTTACTAATAAACTGGTACTTGTCTCCTTTTAAAACAATTATTTTCGGCAGAGTTAATAGAGTTAATATTTTTTTTTTTTTTTTTTTTTTTTTTTTTTTACCTGAAAGGAAAAGAATCTCTGAAACGAAATTTAGAGAATAAGTTTTTGAAATCATTAATGTCAGTTTAAAATTTGTTTCAGTTTTCTAAAACTGCGTAAAAGAATGTTTTTTTTCTTGGGGGGGGGGGGGGAGAGGACAAGAAAAGGGTTTTTTATCTACAGCCACAACGGAGGGGTCAACATTTCTATTTTGCATCCAGATTTTTGTTCCCTGAAAAAAGATGCATGTGAGCAGGTAAGATGCATTTGCATGTAAATATATAAGTAGGGCAATGATAAATATATATTATACTTGCATTATGGGGAAAATATAGTAATTATTGAATATTCAGCATGAAGCTGATTTAATTATTATTATTACTTTATTATTATTATTATTATTATTATTATTATTATTATTATTATTATTATTATTATTATTATTATTATTATTATTTTACAATCTTTACCATTTTGATTTACTCAACTAAAATCTGAAAAAAAAGCCAGTTTTTGTTTTAGTTTAGTTTAATTTACTTTAGTACTATTTTATGTAGGCAAAATACACAAATGTGTGTACAAATGACCACTCATATCATCAATGTTATTTTAATTGATGGAAATGTTTTTCTTATGTATTACTCAAAGAAAGAAAGAAATAATAATAATAAAAAAAAAAAAAAAACCCTACACGTTTCGAGTTGTGTCTGTTTCCGCGTACAAACTGCAAAAACATCTTCCCTGTGTATATAAAAATGTTTTTTTCCTCTCTACTCTTTTCGTACGCTTTCGTACATTGAACAGGGAGGAACCGCGCATCTCCATAGCAACGATTGAAGCGCGGGCATTTGCTCACTGAACCGGAAGGCGGTGCTAGAGCGCCGGACAGCGAACCATTCGGGTGTGAAATAAGGCCTACCGCCCCACCCCTTCAAAAAGCTACGTTTCCTCCCCCAGCTACAGAGACTTACGTTATTAAAAAAAAAAAAAAAAAGAAAAAAAATACAGTCGGCGACTTTCAATTTGCCTCCTAAGGTACAGGAGAATATATATATATATTTCAATCTGAAACCTTTGACGAAAATGTTTTTTCTACATTCATATTTTCTTTTGGGTGTATTGCCGAAAGGCTAGTTTTATAGGTATTGCTTTGGTCCGTTGTTTTTATTCATTTTTTTCCCCTTTAAGAGAGGGTGGGGGATGATGATAGACAGACAAAATAGATGGGGTGTTGGGGAGTGGGGTGGAGTGTCCAGATTTTATATTAACGGTCACGTACGGGTGAGGAAGTTCTATTTCAGTGTTCGATTTGGGGATCACGTCAGTGTTTTGATATTTTTCGAATATAGATGGAAATATGTTTTGATCGCGAAATGGTGTATTTATTTGCACGTGTTCTTTAATTAGATTTTTTTTTTTTTTTTTTTTAAAGAAATGATTCTTAAAAAAAAAAGATCGACCGCTCGATTAACCGCGTCGTGACAAGCGGCATGTATACGTGGCGTTTCTTTAAGATGCTCAATTTCGCTGGATTTAAATAACATTGTTTTCGAATTCAATGATTAAATATGGCGAAAATTGCTATTCGGAAGTAGTGGTCCTAAAAATAAAAAGAGGTGTACGTTGCAAAAGGGTTAGGAGTTCAAATGGGACAGGTCCCACTGAAACTTTTGATGTAAAATTGAAGGAGGAGGTCGAACGAGCGCGGATGGTGTCTCACGAAGATTAAAAAGGATAAGATATAATTTTCTTACCTTTTCTGAAGGTGCATCTTACTTCTGATTAGTAATAGTAATCCACAGTTAAATAATCCAAGGTATAAGTATAATCCAGTGGCTCTGAACGCACAATAGGTTTATGCTGAAAAACTAATTATTTAATTAGTATAAGGCTGAATAAATTCACATATTTCACGATCTTGATTATTTATATATTCACTAAATTACAGCACATGGACATTACAAGTATTAATATTTAACAATTAAATTTAGATTATATTAGATGACATCTTAGAGCTTATTCGCTTTAGTTCTTTTCGCGTTTACATTTTGTAGAGAACTGACGAAATTAAAGTCAAAAGTAATAAGTTCAGAGTTTATGATTGCATCATTGGAAATTTCGCATACGTCAGTGGAAAATTACACATTGCAAAGTCTGAGCGTAAGAACGCAATTGAAATAATAATGTTTATAATTAATATTCTAAAGTTTTTAGTCTATTACACATAATAACAGTTTATCAATTTTGATGAGTTCTTGAACATTTATCTGAAGTTGAGTAGTCATAAATTTCACTTTTCAGATCATTATGCGTTGAAAGAAATGTTGATTACTTTGAAGCTTACTTTTCAAGGTCTTTCTTTCTTTCCCTTTTCAAGAGGAAATGAAAGAGCGGTTTTTCTGTAAATAAATTGCTCGGATGAGGTTAATATTTCTAATAAAAATTGATTAGTAACTCAAAATAAATAACTAAGTAAATGTCTCTTACCTTCGTTTTCCAGGCAATACAGGATTTATCTATTTGAAATATCCGTTTTAGGAGGTGTTTTTTAATATCCGAGTTAAAGAGAGAAGTTTTTTCCATGCTGTTGTATTTATTCAACTTGATCATATATTACACTAGTTGGTTTGAAGAAAAAATAGTTTCATCGTTAACTAAAGGTTAAATGATTCTACTCAGTCATCTTATACTGAATTAACGTTAATTACACGTTTAACAATTAAAAAATACATTTAATTTATATTTACTAGGCTGTAGTTAGTATTTATTTAAATTTAACATTATATGGAGAGCACATATTTGCTCCTTCCTGTGTGAAACATATTCTAGATTTAAAAAAAAATTACGTTAAAACAGTTTATCAGTTCATACAAAGTCATTACGTAATAAGAAAATCCTTGATTACACAGTTATTGGATCTTTAGAGAGAAACAAACACGGATGTTTATGATCCGTGATTTTCACTCATTCGATTTAATTATGAGTTCAAGGTCTCTCTGTTCTTTCATTCTTTATGCCGGAATTATCTATCTGAAGGAGATTAGATTTTTTTTTTCTAACAAATTTTATATTTAACTAGTATATAACCCCCGTCAAAAATGACGGATTGTTGATCTGCGTTCCATTTTCATAAGATTTCATACAAATAAACAGCATGAAGATTTTATTATTGAAAGGCTTGTATTGAAGAAAAGTACATTTTAAAGCCGGTAAATGGCGCCAAACAATGTTGTTCGCAACAGTTTGTTTATATCCGTTTGTTTATATCTGGGATTCTGATGTTTAATCTGGATTTTTAATTAAGAACTTAAAACACTATAATAGGAATAATATACATGTTTTATAGGGAAAATATGCTGAACAGGCATGATTTCAAGTAGAAAATATTATCATTTAGCTGTGCCGTAATATGTTAGCAGAGGTTTTTCATTAAGCTTAACATGTCATTTAACTACGGTGAATTCGAGACCATAGTGGTCCCGCCCGGAATGATTACAGACACTTTCTTGCCTTCGGATTTTATTATAAGTAGATATTATTGAAATCCACTTTGATAGCTGAAGTTAACTAAAGTCAAAACTAAAATTTATGAGCAAAATCATTTTTGTTAACTTGGAAAATATATATATATTTAATAGGATTCTCCGTTTTAGATGAAAAAATAGTCTTTGCGTGTACGTGCAGTAAATTACGAGAGAAAACATCAGAACACACAATGTCGTAAAGAAGATCATTTGCTTATTGCGTGTTTGACTTACATCTGGCGAAAAAAATATGGTTTTATATTTCGTTCTGAAACACATTTGTCGGTTCATTTATAATTTTATGATGTGTCATAAATTTAATTATCTTACGCCAGTTTCTGGATGCTTTCTTACTTATTTTGTCTCATATTTGTCACATTTTTCAATTACAAAATACTAATTATAATCAGTAACTGCAGGATCAAAAACGGATTAAGAAGTTCCTTACTGAAGACTCATAATAGAAGATGGAGCAAAATACTAATACTTGGCGTGAAAAAATATATTTCACTTAACAATGATATAATTGATATCATTTCAGCATATTATTAGGGAAAAAATAAAATAAAATACATATTTACTGTCTGAATTTTTTTTTTCAATTTACTTTCAGAAGTAAAATATACATACATGTGTATGTGCGTGCGTGTGTGGTGGGGTAGGTGGGGAGTTTTACTGAAATTATTTAAACTTTTAAAAATGCATTTAAATTGCATATAGATCAGGGGAGATAGAGTCACGATTCCATTGGCCCATTTTTTAATCAGATATTATTCATAGACATACAGATCCCAAAATTTATGAGGTATCCTTTAATTAGCATATTTTTACAGAAAAATACAAAAAAAGAAAAAATAATAAAATCAGTGCAGCCATCCCAAAATTAAAAAAAAAAAAAAAATGTGTAAAGATTATAAAATAATTCAAATCCTATGTCTACGGCTAATGCATTTTCAACAATAGTTATAAATTTACCTTCCTTAAACAACCAGACATTTTATGATTTTTTTAACTGGATGAATAAAAAATCCTTTAAAGTGCTTTTTTCACACTGCGAGTTATTCCAACACATTCCTGTCGGACAAACCAAAATATTTAATCTCATTAGTGGAAAATGAACTCATAAACATTATCGTAATTACAGGAGAGAAAGGGAATCTCATAATCTTCAAAGTACTGCAACGGGATAAACATCAGTGAAAACCCAAGAGAAAAAAACATTATGCAACAACATGTGTAACGCTTTGACGTCACGGGATGTTTTACTTGTGACGTTGACCTAATGAACTTCTTTCTCTTTCTCTAACACTCATATAACTTTTCTCTACTCGCTTCTATAAAATTTTATCTCGAAAGGAGAGCTATATGGGCAAAGCTCTCTGTAAATTGTAACATGATAGTCATAAACGTTATATAAAATAATTAATCTAGAAAATGAATGGTCTGATATTAAAGTTAATTTATTCATTTTATTAATAGAAAAAAAACACAGTTTTCTTTTATAGCATTCAAAGAACCAAGGGATAAACATTAAAATCAGTGAACCACATGGAATCAGTGAATCAGATGCTATTTGGGATAAATCATAATACAGGATGTAAGCTCCATCAAGATTCTGAAGAGCTCGAGTGAAGATATTATCAGGTAAGATGCTTGCTTGCTTACCTGTTTCCAACTGTATTTGTTTTCAAGAAACTGAATAACTGAGAATTTAAACTAATTAAAAAACTGCGCCACTGACAATTCCACAGCCCCCATCACCTCACGGCAATACTACGGCTGCCCAATTAGAGGTCTTTTGGCTAAAAAAGATTAAGTAAAAAAGATGGCGCGTGTATTATTACTTGGATGCATTAAGGGAGCATTCGAGCATTAGCTTCCTCAGGAAACGAATAGCGTTTCTGTCTGTCTGTCTGTCGTCTGTCCGTCCTCTAACTCGCGTAAATATACCCAGATTGCCTTGAAATTGATATATGTTATTGGGGTATACTATGGCATGTTTGGTGTTGAAAATGAAGTACGTAGCGTTTATAGTTTTTTTACAGGGACACTCAAAAGAATTCCGTTACATTACGTCTATGGGGAAAAATCGCTTGCGGCGTATTTCAATGATGTTGCACTATTTTAAACATTTCAAATTGATACATGTCAGTGAGGTGCACTACGAGGCGCTTCCTGTAGAATATGGTACGCATAGCATGCATCGTTCATTTACAGGACACTCAAAAGAATTCGGCTACAGCATTATTAACAATAATTGCTGGTAGCTCGTTTTCAGTTGTGGTACGCGTTTTTAAATGTAACTAATTTTTTGCATGTATATAAATTTTATAGATCATATATAGTGCTTCTCAAAAGTTCTCATATACATTCCGTTTATTGACGGAAATTGCTGAAGGGGGAATTTTCAATTGTGCTATGTATTTCCTAACTGAAGTAAATTTTACCATACTGTGTAGCATACATACAAATCTATAGATTATATACAGCACTTCACAAAAGAAATCGAATATTTTGTTTGATTATTGGTAGTAATTTCTGAAATTGGAATTTCAAATGTGTTATGCGTTTTCTAAATTGTTTACTTAGTAAACGATGAAGTTTTGTTGCAGTTTTCTGAATGTGTTGGAAAGTGTTTCATAATCTATACTTAAATCATAATTTTTTTTTTTTTTTTTTTTTTTTTTTTTTTTTTTTTTTTTTTTTTTTTGCATTTATTTTTATTTTATTTTATTTATTTTTTTTTTGCATTTATTTTTTTGCATTTATTTTTATTTTATTTTATTTATTTTTTTTTTGCATTTATTTATGCCACAGCTAATAATTACTATGAGTGTTTGTTCAAATGCTCTTTCCCCCCACAAATTTTGTACTTTAAACGATATCACTAAACATTCGCACAATTTATTTCTACTATGTTATGTATGAATGAACGGTATTCATTTTGCTAAAATTCGCGCTCAAAATTATAATTACAAAATTACAATGAAATATACCTTATTCAAAACTTAAATTATTTAAATTTTTAAAAATGTGTACTGCATGCACTTGTCCAAAATTAGAGGACCAAGGAGCCACGACCTTGTCAGCTAATGTTTTTATCAGACCCTTGTGCATAGGCTTAAAAAATGGCAAAAAATGGCATAGGCAAAAAATGGATTTGATATCCTTTAGAGTGTATATATCCTTTCATAACAATAGATAAATGATAATGATGATAATGATAATAATTGCAGCCATCCCAAAATGAAACGTAAATAAATAAAATGAAGTGAAAAGAAATTAAATACATATACATACATATATGTGTGGTTTATAAAGTAATTCTAATCCTTTATCTATGGCATTATTTACAACAGTCATAAATTAACCTTCCATAAACAACCAAAAATTTCACATTTTCTAAACTCCAAAAATAATTTTTAAACTCCCTTTAAAGTGCTTTTTCACAATGCGAGCTTACTGTCACATATTCCACAACCCCATCACCTCACGGTAATACCATGGCTGTCCAATTAGAGTTTTTTCTTTTTCTTTTTGCCTTGTCGTAAATTTACGGAAGTAAAAGGGGTGGCGTGGATATTATTCGGCACATTACGGAAGCATCCGAGCATTAACTTCCTCTGGAAGAATTCTGCAACAAAGATAACGAGGGGTGGTCCAGAAGCTAGAGGAACTCATTATAGGGTTTAGAAGATAATTTATCTTGTTCTTGCAACATTGGAAGGATTGTTTTTAGTTCGCTTAAACACTCTAAGCAACAAAATGTCTCTGTAACGCTATTGCGTGACATAGTATTATCATTTTAGGATAATTTTAATAAAAATTTTAGTGATAAATGAAACTTTACTGGCATTTTGTATACTTTATTACAGTAATAAAACGGAAAAAAAAAACCTTAAACTTATTTGAAACTTTAAAAGAAAAAAATAAGTGGTTGTGAATGTCATAATATTTTACATAAACAATTATAATTTAAAGCTATAGTTCTAAATGTACCTGTTTAAAGGCCGTTTCCAAATCCAATCCCGCTGTTTTCTGACACATTCAATAAATCATATTAATTCTTTTAAATACAGGGCACTCACAAGTAATTCTATTTCGATTCTTAAAAATCAAATAGCGTTTCTTTGTTTTCTATAAACAGAAAGGATCTTTCAAAAAGGTTGTCGAAATTGGCATTTTGAATCTATTTCAGAAACACCAGGAAAGATTGTCAAGGAAATGTCGATTATAAATGAAATGCATTTTTGCTTAAATTTTAACCATCAATATGTAACAGAATATTCGAAAACAATGACAAGATATAAAATAATAACAAATTAATAAAATATATATATATAATAAAATATAAAAGAAAAAATAGTGTCCGAAGTATAAATATGTTTAGCTGCCACGAGAACCTCTGAAGCTAGGGGGAGGAAGGGGAGGAGGCATAAAAATTATTTTGTCACTGCTGATGATTTATTAGTAAATGGGAAAAAAAATAAAGACTTTTTTTTCTTAACATTGTGTAATAACAATAAAATACACATTTTATTCGATACGACTCAAGTTCTGGCTTTTATGTTTGTTTAATTCAAAGTTATTTCAATTAAAAAAAGTTTTAAATTTAATAGAAGTTGCTCGAATATACTTTTTTTAAATTTTATTTAAAACAGGGGCAAGCCATGGGCACCGATAATTTGTACTGGCTCTAACCACGGATGTCTTCAGTACCGGCCGAGGAAGCCTCTTGTTTGTTTTCCCGCTTTAGGATGCAATTTATCACATCAGATTACGTGATCCCCAACCGACCCAGTCGGCCTAGAAATCTCTTGTTTGTTTATCCTCTCTAGGATAGCTTTCTCGGCCGGACGTAGATAAAAACAGATTTCAATTGAAAACTCTAATAAACTTTCTATAATTAGTACACTGTAAAAAATTCCGTAACATCACGCATTATTTCTAACAAAGTTCCGGGTTTTCACAGGTTTCTATCAGATTCCTGCGTAAAACAAGTTTCTTTGCGAATAGTTTCCTGAATTCAGGGATTAAGCTTTTCTTCGCGTGGCAACGTCTCTGCTCTTAGCTTTGGCGTTTCTCCATCTTGGCTTCTTGACGTATATCCAGGGTCCGATTTACAAATTTAAAGGCCCTGGGCACAAATGCTTATAGGGGCCCCCTTGCACCTATATGCTTACAGCGGCCTTGAGTTAAAAAATATATTATTGAAAGCGGTACTTATTAAGATTTCTTAGGAAATGAAAACTTTCTTGAAAGTGTATTGCAATATGTAATCATCTGCGGAAGACAAACAATGAATAAATATCAGCTGCCACTGGACAGTAACAAAAACCTGTCATTTTATTCTTTCAACGTTTCAACAGCAAGGTGGAAGGCATTCTGGACAGAAGGTTCTCTATAGGAAGACAGAGGCAAACTATTTCAAAATTTTATTTTAATCCAATTGCACGTAATAATAGTCAAATGGTACTGGGTAACTTTGCGAAGTGCGCAAATTATAATTCCATCATTGTTACCTAAGTACTTTTTAGCTTTATTTAATTAATTGTTCTTAATGTTTGGATTATATTCTTTTTACGATTCCCCAGAAATACAGTTGGATAACCAAAAGAAAGGTATGTACGTAATTTAATATAATTAAAAATATTTTAAATCAATAATTGATGGACATTTTTTTCACAATACTGTGTTTTTTATCCCTTTAAGCTACAAGCTTTTAACTTCTACAATCTAAAATTAATAAACTTTACATACTGTTTAAAAGTATTATTTTTTTATGCTTCTGACTTTTAAAGTTGTATATATAACTTTTTGTACCAAATAAAATCCATAAATGGGAGTGTAAAATAATAATAATAATAATAATAATTATTATTATTATTATTATTATTATTATTATTATTATTATTATTATTATTATTATTACTTTTATAATTTGATGCATACATTGAGAGCAACTGAATGTAAGTGTATAAAATACTTTTTCTGTCCTATTAAAAATCATCATATTAAACAAAAAAAAAAAAAAGAGTCCATTGATTTGCAGAAAAAAAAGCAAAAATTTTCTACATTTAATATCGGGTGATCATTACATGGATAAAAACTAAATTATAATTCTTTATAATCCAAAATGTAACATTTTATAGTAATTGACTGCTCAGTCAATTACTGATAAAAGTATTAAAATTTTCAGAATTTTCAATTACTCATAAATATATAATATTTTTATGAGTAATTGATTGCTCTTATGCCAGATTAGCAATCGATTAGCTTTAAAGTTTTGCCAACTAATTTTTAATGCATTTCATGAATTTTCAAAATATTTAACTTAGAAAAGAAAACATTATACAATTATAAAATGTAACAACATATATTTATCTTAAAAACAAGATTATTTTTAACATCAAACTATATTTTGTAAGAAAAAATTTAAATACATTGACATTTACAAAAATTTTTACACACAAATTTTATGTTACAATTAAAAGATAAATATTAAATTAAAAAAACTATTTTTTTATAAGTTAAATATTTTAAAATGTTCTTAAAACATACAAAAATTACTTTGCAACACTTTTAAGCTAATTAAATTGTGAGCTACATATCAACAAAAATCATATTGATGTATGAGAAAGATCCCTGAAATATATAGGATGTTTCCATATATTTTCAAGCACTATTACTGGCTTTCTGTGGAACTTTTCTAAATTCTTAAAGAATGTTCTTGGTCTTTACCAGGAAGATGACAGGATGTGAACATATCTAATTTTTTTTTTGGAAGATTGCTAATTTATTCTCGGAAGGTTACTGGCTTTTACTGGGAAGATTTCGGTATGTTCATGTTTTTTTCCAGGAAGGTTACCGACTTAAACCTGGAACCTTTCTGAAAAAATGAGAAACTTTACCACTATAATTCCAGGAAAGTTACTGACTTTTTTTCTGAATTCTTAAAAAAGTTTTCTATTTTTTGCCAAAAATATTACTGGTATAAATTAGGCCCATTAGCTGCCCATTATTTTCCAGGAACATTTATGTTTTTTTACAGTGTATGTCAGGCTTTCACTGATAGCTGCGGTTTAAAACTATTGTTATGTGATACTATCCTTGTGTGTGCTTATCTACTGTGTACTGTAAGCTTTAAACTAACGTTCCTTTCCTAACTGGAATTTGGGGAGTGACCTGATATGAGTGGAAAGAATGTTTAGTATAGTGAAGGGAGTTTCTCTATTATCATTGCAAGTCCATATAGATAAGACAGACTTCACCCATTCTCTAAGAAGACAGATACATCATAAGGGGATTACGTTCTGTCAAGTGGACAAAACCCTTGCGAACAGGGGAACCAGCCCCGTTTACGAAGAGTGCTCTCGTGGTGACAAGGGAGAGAGATTGGTTTTAAGGCTGATCGTCACTCATTTTTAAAATCCTGTTTCGCTCAGATAGCAGATCAGTGCTTACCCACCCGTGCTGTCAAA
Source organism: Maratus michaelseni (assembly GCA_963931845.1). Lineage (NCBI taxonomy): Eukaryota > Metazoa > Arthropoda > Arachnida > Araneae > Salticidae > Maratus > Maratus michaelseni. Next base: position 140,059,328 of record OZ007596.1, read on the forward strand.
GAGGCGTTACCGTTAAATGCCCTGAAGTACAACAACCTGTATCGGCAGTCTGTTGACAGAATTTTTGACTCTGTGGTCAGGGGAAAGTGACCTGTAGCTCTCTCCCCCTTTAGAGGAAGGTGGTCTATTTTCGTTATTAGGGTGAGAAGGATTTCGCAGAGAATTTTGAACTCTGAGTATTGTTATGTGTGCAACTTGGACTTTCAACAGGCAGTTTGAAACATTCAGAATAATTTCGACTTTTATACCGGCATAAATTTATTAAATACCAGCTCTTTAGCAAATACTTGATGAAATAAAATTTGGCAATAAAAAATGATTCAATGTAGTTTTTCTGGCTAAAATTATTTAGATGTACTTCTTGCTAAAAGACGTAAAATAAAAACATTATAAACAGTAAAATAAGTTTTATTAGATTGTTGACATGTTTCATGATTTAGATTACTCTATATTATCTTTATTGTATGTTAACCTTTATCTTCAAATTTTAAAATACATATACATTAAACCAAATTGTTTCTGAACATTTTCCAAATTTTAATAGATAATGTGAAATATTTTTTTTAATTTTTCTTTAGATTGCGTAAAGCAACATTAATTTACTACTGAAAAACCAATACACATTTGATTGTATAATTACTGCATTCTGTATTTTAAACAAACAAACACAAAGTACTGTTATAGATAAAAATGTTTAGACATCATCATGTAAATGAAATGGAGGGAGAGTGAAGATTTTAGTAAGTCTGTGAGTTGCATATTCTTTTTTCAATATAAAATATCTAAACATGTTCCATAAATTTATCAAAAACGTTAAAATTCGATATTTTCATGGGATTTTGTGCCCATTTTATAAACGATAATATATAGCCATTAGTATTTCGCATGGGATAAAACAATGAAAATCTTTTGTGAAATTGTGAATGTAGTAACTGCCGCTCTTAAAAAAAAGAACCAAAAAACAGAAAAAAAAAAAGAAAGGAAAAGACGTCAAAGAATTTTAACAAAATATCTTTGATTATTGAAATTATTTCATGCATTGGCATTTATTTTAGCATTTTCATAATGAAATTAAACTAGAGTGCAAAATGAATATAAATTATACCAAAAATACTCCAATTGGTGTTTTCTAATAGAGCTTTATTTAGCAAAAACATAGTATGAGATTTACAATAATGCAATAATGCGGCCATTACTACAATATTTAAAATTTATTATTCTTTTTTAGTTTTGATCATCTGTCAATAAAATTAACACTAATAAAAAATATTAAAATTTCCGAAGCGCAATACATAATACTAATTTTTAGTTATTTCTGCCATTGTCATCTATACAATTAAAGGATACAATATTCAATATAAATACATTATAGATATGCAGCAATATATATATATATATATATTTCACCAAAAAAAAATATACTATAGTATAATACTATTAATATATGTACATATGAGAAAAAGAAAATCATTAAATAAAAATTAGTGTTGCGCAAGACCCCCCCCCCCCCCTTCTTTCTCCCACCAAAAATATCTATAACAATATTAACTGAAAGAGAAAAATAATATATTTGGCGTTGCATATTCAAATTTTTCATTTTCAAAATTATACAATTGTAAATATAGACACAAAAACAACATATAAGAAACTGCTACAATTTCTATATTATATCTGTATGTATATATATACTAGTTACATTCTGAATATAAATAATATCTGAATTTTCCTTTTTTTATACAGGACATATAAAGAGCAGTATTTATGTAAATTGAAACTTAGCAACTAAACAAGATTTTAAAAATCATTAATTATTCCAAATTTACCATAGTAGAGTTTTTCCATTCATTAGGAAGACTCATAGTTATCTCCCACATACTTTAGTAAATTATTATTATTATTATTATTATAGGTTTTGATCATATTTCAATAAAACTGACACTATTAAACATATTCAAAATTACGAATTCTTCCACTGTCATCTTTACAATTATACAATATTCAATATATAGATACAATATATATGCAGCATAATATTATTAAAAAATTCAGCAAAAAATGCATGGGTAATTAAAGCAGGGTATCTCTCTGGATTTCTTGGCCTTATTTGCGGATAAGGAAAATTCTCATAATTTTCTCGTAGAAGATTTTCCCGAAAGATTACATAAAAATCAAACCGATTAATTTAATGAGATATGGGGTAAAAAAAAGAAAAAGTTCTGAGACCTTTTTTTATTCTCCCCCGTTATACAACAATACATAGCTAACGAAATCCATTTTTATTTATTTATTCTTTTATTTTTTAAAGTTTTTCATCTGTTATTAAAACATTTTTTGAAACAAAATCCATTTAGATATATCAAAAAATATACTGGATACTTTTAACCCTCTGACAGTCCAGCAAAAGGGCTAAATTGTAATGTTGTTTTCTCTGCATTTTATTTTAAATGGTAAAAAAAGGTGTTTATTCCAAAATTACCTAAAAAACTGAATTATATATATGAATGTAAACCTTGAATCTATCAATCATAACTCAATATATTAAAACTGCAAAAGATCGCATATAGGTAAAAATAATTTCTAAAAAATAAATTAGTAAACGGTTCATTTATAACCTACTTTCTAATAAAATTAGGTCATTTTCTAAAAATAGTCATACAATTTTTTAATACTGCAACATTTTTTTTTTTTGTAAAACAAGAAATAAAAAATGAAGAAAAAAACTTTATAAACCACTGAAAATGCAAGCAATATAATGTACAAATAAATAATAGATTACTAGTAAAAATAAATCATAGATAACGATAAGTAGCTATACATTACGATTTTACTCAAAATTAATTTGATTAGTTTTCTTTCAAAATATTTTACAAATTAATAAACAAATCCTACAGCAAAGGTAAAATATTTATTTGTAAGTTATTTATATTTTTTTTTACTTCTTGAACTTTATGCAATTATCAAAAGAAAAAAAAATCGACTAAAATTTAAAATAACAGGTAACTTTCAAATTTTAATTAGCATATTTTGTGAGTATTGGAATTAAAATTATGAAAAAGCTACAATTAACATTATGCTACATATAACAGCAAAATTTCAAATAGAAAATAAAATAATAAAAATATAGAAACAAATAAACAAACAAGAAAGAAAGAAAATCGAGCATAAAAAAATGAGACATGTAATATGCTTTAAAAAATCATTTTAAAAGTTTACATACATCATATTCATTTTGATTATCTTATATAAAAATGAATTTTTTGCTTATTTATGCTAGTAAAAAGCTCATAAATACATATTGCATCTTTCACAAAATTTTAAAATGCTGAGAAACGTACAAAAAACAGAAAGAAAGAAGAAAGTTAACTGGGGTAGTATGACGCAACCTTTACAATTGGATTTGTAATAGTTACTTTTTTATATTTCTTCGATTTTTCTTTTTTTCTTTTTATATTGTTCCATTGCATCTAAAATGCTTTTACCCAACAAACACGAGATTTTTGGCCACATGCTGTAAACGTTGTGGCCAAAAAAGTTTGCGGCAATTTGTATCCCGCCATTAATGTATTTCAACTGACGCGCCCGCACACCGGATGTCTAGCGCCAAATCGCTAACGGGCAAATGGCGGGGAAACTTAATGCAATTTGAGTGCCCAATAGCGAATGAAAGTACGTTTGCGGCCAAGATATACAAATCTATCATCGTTTAAAAGTCAGTGGCCCAGTATAATGTTCTCGACATTTTTATTATAAGAAACAAAATGTATTTTTACTTCACATTTTATAAGATGATTTTCGTTATTTTAAACCTAGATTTATGTGAAACGATAAAATATGCTGCATTTAAATATTTTATGCAATAAAAAATACACAAAAAGTACCCTTCTTTAATTTAAAGAGTTTTTATGGGAAAAAATCATAAAAACTGTTAATGTTTTTGCTTTTAAAGTATGCATTAATATTTTTAAATGAATATTTTTTGTGAGCACCTAGAATGAAAATGAATATTGCAATCTTTAGACATACATATTATATAAAGATATTAAAAAAATTAATGATAAATGGGAATTTATTTCAATTTCAATTTCAATGAAAAAATATTTGTCAAAAGAAATAAATGCCACTTTGCCAAAATACAGTTACTGTTAAACGAGAAAGAAAAAAAAAATTTTTTTTTGGGGGGGAGGGGGGGGGTGATTTTATATTATCTGTATATTATCTATAAATCAATTCCAAAAAATAAGTTATTTTCATTTTTTGAAACATTCAAAATTTAGATTTAAAAGGAAAAAATATCTTAAATATCTTAAATAAGCAATAATAGCAAATACCGATCCCCCCCCCTCCTCTCCTTTTACACGGCAAGCCAGGGAAAGATGAAACTAAGATTTCCCTTTTCCGACACATTTTTTTTTCCCAGTGGGGATTTTTGTAAATATATTTTTAAATGTTTTCCGCTTTGTAATAATCAGCATTGAAAAATTTCCACTTTTAAAATTATTTAATATTGTATGAGAAATTTTGAAGATAAAAAAAAACCTTGAAAAAAAAATCTATTGAAATATAGCTTTTTTTCTGCGGGTTCGTAGGGATTTTTATGTCTTTTTGGCAGCGTCATCTCATCGTAGGATGTTTACATTTTTCCTTGCTTGATTTTGCCTGGTATTATCATGGCGTCGTCTATGTCTCGTCATTGTTTTTGGATATTTTGATTTACAAATTAGGTAAGATTATTTTTCTATATTATTCCAAGAGTTAGTTAAAAATTAATTTTCATCATTCTTAGGGACAGATTTAAGTTCAAGATAAAGAAAGCTGAGAAGAAGCATCAGCAATTTTGTAAAATTAACTGCATTTTCTCTGCTTGCTTATTCTCTTAAATTCTTAAAGTCTGCTTTGCTTATTATGCGACTTAATTCTACAGAAGTGTATAAAAAAAAAGTTCTTTACTGATCTTACATCTGCCCTGAATATGCTATTAATAAGTTGATTGTAATTATATATACATATCGGAGTAAAATGTGTCGGTAATGAACAATCTCGGACGTTTTTGGTTTATGAAAAAAATAACCAATAAAAATTCAGCTTTTATTTTTTTCATAATTCTCCGTTGCCTGTTTTATAATCTGCTTTATTGCTGACAATCTTAAACCAGTCAGGAAGCGGAAAATAATATTTTACAGCTCCAGTGTCTTTCAGTGAAATTTTACTTCATATGTTAAGATCTGGTTTTAATTAACTAATATACTATATATGTATATTCTGTATTTTCTGATGATACTGGCATATTTTTGTTTTGATAGTAATAGAAAACTTCGAATTTTATGTACTAATTAATGACCATTTGCAAAATTTCACTTATTTTTAAGATTTTAATAAAGTAGGTAATTTCTTTTTAATTCATTAATGTGATTTTTAATTAGTTATGGCAATAGTGCCCAAAATGTTTTGGTTTAGCCGAAAAGCTAAGTAATCTGATTTAATTTTTAAATTCCACTTATCAGAGTGTAATAGGAACACAACTTGGTACTTTTCTGTTATACCAACACATGCCAAAATATACGCTAATCTGCCATTTATTTCTACCCTAACCGTGTAAAGAATTTTTTATTGCAAACTGTACCAAACATTCTGATTGGACTATTTATTGAACGTGAATCTTTTATTATTATTATTATTATTTAATCGTAACCTCACAAAACATCTTAACTTGCTACTTTTCAAATAGAAAATATTTATTAAATTATAACTTGCATTTATTATTGACACTGAAAGGAATTTTACCATAAGCTGTTACTTGATGATGTAGAAGCGACAATAAAATTGTTTTAGGACTTTAGATACATAAAAAAAAAAGTTTTTATCAAAAAACTCATAAACATCTTCATTCAAAAAATGAAATGTTTACAGCAATCCTAAGAGACATTTACAATTTCAAGCCTGCAGTTTAAATAGTTTTATTTTATTACCTTATGTAATATTTATTTGTTCTTTTATTTTAAGTGCATATATGTATTGCAATTTTCAAACGTTTTATTTTTAAGTGCTTAAATTTGTGCCAACAATGTTATTTTTGTTCTCAAATGATTCGTTTCATGTGAATTTCCTTTTGTGCCGATTATTATGCTTGGCGACAATGGTGTTGGTATAACAGAAAAGGACCCAAACTTTTTATAAACAGTTGCTTTTAATATATTTTCATGTTGTAAATATTTTTTTAATAACAAACCAGATTAATTTTTAATGGGTTTTTTTTTCCTAATGAAAGTATACATAATTTTTTTGGGTACTTTTCGGTTAGCCGGGTGCCAGTGATATACATACATGTATATATATATACATATGTCTGGATATACATACATATATATATACATATATTTATGTACATATATGTATGTATATACATATATAGGTATATACATATGTATTTATATATGTAGATATATCACTGGCGCCCGGCTAACCGAAAAGTACCTTTTTTTGTTTCAAAGTATTGCATCGTCCCTCACCCCTCATGCAAAAACAAATTTGTCTTTAAGGACGTCTTCCTTTTTAAAACTTGTTTTAAGCCTTTGTAAGTATTTTTTTTTTAACCTCATCTCCCCCGAGTCTGAAATTTTCTTTCTGTGTTTGTGACAACATACTCTCAAAGCATGCAATTTCTTTCTTGGAATTCAAAATAGTTGCACATTGTTATACTATACTGTTACATTTTTTTTTTTTACACCCATCCAAAATATTAGGAGGAGGGGGCCTGTCTGATATTACACTTTTAATTTTATGTAAATAAAACATTGGGTACTTTTCGGTTAGCCGGGTGCCAATGATGCGTACAAGGTACAAGTACATACATGCATATATATCACTGGTGTCTGGCTAACCGAAAAGTACCACACATTGTATCAATTATCTTCCTTAATTACTTTCCTGGAATTATAATTTATCTCCATCTTTTATATTATGTTCTGCAGTGTTTTTCTTTTTCAGTACCATAATTTCAGTAAAAAGCGCTATAGTGCATATGCGTGTAAAAATTTAAAACAGTCTAAGTGCACAGCACTTCTGCTGGTGTGGCTGATTCAGAATTTTTTTTTTTCTTCTTTTCCTCCCCATAGCAATATTTAGAAAAGATGCCATTTTATTTAATACAAATTATTATGTGTGTGTGCATGTTGAAATCCATCTATTTAAAGCAGTTTGCTAATAATGTCAAATATTCCATCGAATTTCGACCGAGTACGCATGCGTCAAAAAAGGACCGGCCAATGAGACGAGGGTATATTCCTGTCTCCAAACGTATTTGGGATCAAGATCAACTCCTGTTGTTTTGATCTTTGATGGCTTCCTCCACGTTGCGTTAAACATAGGAATATATTTATATAAAAAACTCTGGAGTGTTTAGAAGGTATTTATTGTTTTATTTATTGTAATTTGTATGAATACTTAGGTATCCATTTCGGATTTACTGTGTAACATGAATTTAGGTTCATTTAACGTTCGCGAAATCAAATCATTTTGTTTATATAGTACAGAAAATAATTATTCAATCGTAAATAAAAATACAGTAGAACATGTAATACAAAATTGGACCACTTATATTCCGTTTATGATCGGGTATGAATCTTATGGTGTTCCGATTGCTAATGAAAACTATTATGTAAATATAATGTCAAAAGACAGTACGCACGGTAGTAATATTTTTATTATTATGTGTTCGAAAAAAGCGAGTCTGAGGGCCTGAATATAAATTATAAAATATTATTTCTATATTTAGCAACTAAATATTTAATATGCAGGAATGTGACTAGCTTTATGTGAATGTATAATATATGTAAGTCTGAACTTTAGCATTATTTTTTAACAGAAATATATTATCTCTATTCGATTTAAAAGTTTTGTCATTACATAAGTGTGCTATTTTATTTGTAAAGAGTATGTATGCATTATATTGTTTGTATGTATACAAATGTTTAGAATGTTTTGATTTGCAAACTCTTAATATTTGAATAATGTTTACATTATATTTGTTTGTATGTATACAAACAATATATGTATACAAAGAAGTATATATACAAACAATATTAATATTTACATTGTATTGTTTGTATGTATACAAATCTTGAATGTTTTAATTTATTACATTCATTTTTTACCAGTTTGCATGTCCGTTCATGGGCGATTCATATGACACTCATAATTTGTCACAAATTGGTGATTTTATTGATTTAGTGCTTTGCCCAAGAATGTGGAAAAAAAAACTATTTTTGACATCGGGTGAAATGAATGAGGTTATTTCGGTTTTTATTTTGTATATAAAAAATGTTATATGTAAAAAAATCCTGGCCATTAATCACATTGTTTTTTGTATATTTAAAGACGATTACTTATTCTTTGTAATTATTTTTTTGCTGGGGGTTTTTGAGCAAAATAATATTACTTCATAGCTAGAACCAGTTCCGCTAATCATTAATATTTTCTTAATCCTTTGACTGCTGAGCAAATGGGCAAATTTGTAATGTTTTTTCTGTTATTTTTTTTAAATGTCAAAAAAAGATAAATTTTCAAAATTGGTATAAAAAACTTAGGTACTTCTCTATTATCCCATCGTCCACTTTTCATAACAAAATACTATTGCCAAAATGTATGATTAAATGCCAAAAATGCAATCCCATTTACTTGATGTCGGAAGCATTATACGTGTTTGTTATGTCGTCAAGTGGTTTTTAATTCAACATTTGCGCGTATTAATGACAACGTTCTCCCGTTTATTTGGCGTTACAGTTTGGCGATAGTTTTTTGTTATGAAAAGTGGTCGATGAGATAATAGAGAAGTACCAAAACTTAATTACGTATATGAGTAGATTCCTTGACTATATTAATCATTACTCAATATTTTAAAACTGCATCATATTTGTAGAATTATATTAATTTAAACAATGCTTCTATTGAAGTGTGAAGAAGCACATACTTCTATGAAGAACCATATATTTACATAATCGTTTTCATTAGCAATCGGAACACCATAAGATTCATCCCCGATAATAAACGGACTATAAGTGGTCCAATTTTGTATTACGTGTTCTACGATATTTTTACGTACGTTTGAATAATTATTTTCTATACTATATATACAAAATGATAGAGATCTAAAAACACAATTTCCATCGGGATTGATTTCGCGAATGTTAAATGAGCCTAAATTCATTTTTAAACAGTAAATCCGAAATGGACACCTAAGTATTCATACAAATTATAATAAATAAAATAAATACCTTCTAAACACTCCACAGTGAGTTCTATATAAATACCTTCCTAGGTTTAATGCAATGTGCAAGAAAAAAAAAACAGGAGATGATCCCAAACACGTTAATAGAGACAGTAATAGACTCTCACCTCATTGGCCGGCGATTTTTTTGACGCATGCGTATTGGGTCGAATATTGTTGAAAAATGATTTTGAAGAAAAAATCGGGAAATTCACAAAATGGTTTCGGGAAAAACTTCACCAAATGGTTTAAAAATTCTTTGAGTGACAGCTGGAAAAAAAATTTCGTTTTACATTCAATCATCGCAATTGGCGAGTGTGACTATTAAGTTTAGCCAGTACTGGCAATAACATCAATTACCAATTTTCAGTATTACTCGCCGATTGGTGAGTGTTAATTTTGTCTTATATCACAAACTGTATTTACATATACTACTAGATATAATGATTATGAACCATGATTTTTCTATTATTGGGCGAGATTCATGTTTTTTCAGCAATTCTTTGACGAAATTCATGTTTTTTCAGCGATCCTTTGAAGAATTTCGCATTTTTCTCGTGATCCTTAAAGAAATTCGCATTTTCCAGCGATTCTTTGATAAAATACATTTTATTCCGCAATTTTTAGACGAAATTTAGTAAAAAAGCGTGACCTTTTGGTGAACTTTCCTTTTTTGCGATTCTTTGACAAAATTTGCTTATCTTTCACGATCCTTTTGCATAATTAATGTTTTTTCTGATGTCTTTTAACGAAAGTCATGTTTCCCCATGATCCTTTGATGAATTTAGTGTTTTTTCCTCAATCATTTGACGAAATCTATGATTCCCCCCCGCGAAGATTGGTTAGATGTTTTTAGTCTGCAGGTGCCCTAAAAAGTCTGTGACGCCCGTTGCTGCATTGCACACATTCTTCCATGGTGCATCGAACGAAGAAAATTCATCCTAAAGAATCATTGTTTCATTCTTGACATTTCTGGAAAGAAACAACGTTCAACTCATTGGCTGAATTGTAAAGGGCGAAATGTGTCAAACATTAGCGGAAAGAAAGTGCGCAATTTGTTCGTTCATGGATAAAATCATGAAATTCATTAATCGATAGTTGATAAATTCGTCAATCGATAGCGGAAAAATCGCAAAATTCATTAATCGACAGTGGAAAAATCGCAAAATTCATCAACTGGTTTCGGGGGAAAAAGTTTTCGAATATCGTCAAATGGCTTCGAGAAAAAAAATCACAATCCGTCAATTTCGGAGAAAAAATCGTGAAATTCGCCAAATGGTTTCGAAATTTGTCGAGCGACAGCGGAGAAAAAAATCTTTTTCCATTCAATCATCGCAATTGGTGAGTGTGACTATTATGTTTGACCAGTGGTGGCAATAAAGTCCATTGCCAAATTTTCAGCATTACTCGCTGTTTGGCAAGTGCTAATTTTGTCCTATACTTCAAAACCCTTTTGATCATATCATCAGTGTGCAGGACAATTTTTTTTACGTGAACCATTTGATGAATTTTGTGATTTTTCCATTATCGATTGACCAATTTTACTGCTATCGATTGTTGAATTTTATAATTTATCAACTATTGATTAGCGAATTTCATGATTTTTTCCATGAACGTTTGACGAATTACGCAAAAAAATTAAAAATATCGTTAAATTGTCTTGGGTAAAAAAAAATTTAATATTGTCAAATGCCTTCGAGAAAAAGTTGCAAGTTGGAACGCCTGTGACCTCTTTTTCATGTTATGCATCTCGGGTCTATCCCCCCAAGTGGGACACTTTTCTAAATTTTGCAGACACCTCTCATGTGATATATCGCTGGAAAAGTCTTTGACCGCTTATTCATGTTATGCATCTCTGGGGTCCATCCCGCCACCCCCCCCCCCTAAGGAAGGCACTTTTATAAATTTTGTTGACACCTCTCATGTGATATATCGCTGGAAAAGTCTTTGACCGCTTATTCATGTTATGCATCTCCGGGGTCCATCCCGCCACCCCCCTCCCCCCCCCAAAGGGTACTTTATAAATTTTGCACACAACCCTCATGTTATATATCATTGGAAATGTCCGTGACTGCTTAATCATATTATGCATCTCGGGTCTATCCCCCCCCCCCCCAAGTGGGACACTTTTCTAAATTTTGCAGACACCTCTCATGTGATATATCGCTGGAAAAGTCTTTGACCGCTTATTCATGTTATGCATCTTTGGGGTTCATCCCGCCACCGCCCCTCCCCCTAAGGGAGGCACTTTTATAAATTTTGTTGACACCCCTCATGTTATATATTGTTGGAAAGGTCTGTGACTGCTTAATCATATTATGCATCTCTGATGTCCATCTCCCCACTTTGCCCCCCCCCAAAGGGTACTTTATAAATTTTGCACACAACCCTCATATTATATATCATTGGAAAGGTCTGTGACCACTTAATCATATTATGCATCTCAAATGTCCAACTCCCCACTTTGCCCCCCCACCCCCCCAAGGGATACTTTTCTAAATTTTGTTGACACCCCTCATGTCATATATTGTTGGAAAGGTCTGTGACTGCTTAATCATATTATGCATCTCCGATGTTCATCTCCCCACTTTGCCCCCCCCTCCCCAAGGGGTACTTTCTAAATTTTGCATACAACCCTCATGTTATATATCATTGTAAAGGCCTTTGACCACTTATATCATATTATGCATCTCCGATGCCCATCTCCCCACTTTGCCCCCCCCCAAGTGGTACTTTCTAAATTTTGCACACAACCCTCATGTTATATATCATTGGAAAGGTCTGTGACTGCTTAATCGTATTATGCATCTCTGATGTCCATCTCCCCACTTTGCCCCCCCACCCCCCCCAAAGGGTACTTTATAAATTTTGCACACAACCCTCATGTTATATATCATTGGAAAGGTCTGTGACTGCTTAATCGTATTATGCATCTCTGATGTCCATCTCCCCACTTTGCCCCCCCCACCCCCCCAAAGGGTACTTTATAAATTTTGCACACAACCCTCATGTTATATATCATTGGAAAGGTCTGTGACCACTTAATCATATTATGCATCTCAAATGTCCAACTCCCCACTTTGCCCCCCCACCCCCCCAAGGGATACTTTTCTAAATTTTGTTGACACCCCTCATGTCATATATTGTTGGAAAGGTCTGTGACTGCTTAATCATATTATGCATCTCCGATGTTCATCTCCCCACTTTGCCCCCCCCCCTCCCCAAGGGGTACTTTCTAAATTTTGCATACAACCCTCATGTTATATATCATTGTAAAGGCCTGTGACCACTTATATCATATTATGCATCTCCGATGCCCATCTCCCCACTTTGCCCCCCCCCCCAAGGGGTACTTTCTAAATTTTGCACACAACCCTCATGTTATATATCATTGGAAAGGTCTGTGACCACTTAATCATATTATCCTCCCCACTATGAAATTTGTCAAGTTAAAGCAACTATAAATTTTATTTTTATGGTACTATCAAGTTGTTTGCCGTCAAATTTTGACGGGTTCCATCTAGTAAGTTTTAATTTAAAAGAAGAAAATGATTCACTGGCATCAGTTATATATATTAATCAGATATACTTTTTCTTTTTAATTTTCTAGTTGAATATGATAAATGCTTAATAGGGTGGGTAGAAAAAAAACAAAATTTATATAATGGAAACATAATAGTGTGGGAAAGTTGCCATTGGTAATAAGGAATAAATTCGCAAAATATTACACCAAATGGTTAATATCTTTTACTGCCGCAAGTGGGCCAAAATTTTGAAAAATCGCAAAAAAAAAAAAAAAAAAAAAAAAAAACTGATTTTTTTGAACAAAAAAATTAAACTATCCAACCATAACAATACAATTTTTAATAGATTGCAACAGTTACTTCAAGCTGTTAGTAATATTCCAATAAAATTGTATTACGGTGAAATCATTTCATGCGGTCAAAATTTTGGAAAAAACGGCCAAAATTTCAATTTTCAGTTTTTTTTTTTTCAATTTTCCCAATTTTTATTATACAGGGCTTGAAATTAAATTTTTCCAAGGAGGGGAGTCTCCCCACCAACATTTTTAAATGAAGGGGAGTTGTAATGTTTGGGAGGGAGAAAAATAAATCTTTAAACCACACTATTATTTTACATGCTATTTAAAGAATTACATTAATGCAGACATGACAAAATACCATTGAAAAAATTAAGTCAACTGAGAATGATTATGTAAAATGTTTATTTTTATTATAAAAAAGGGAAGAAAGTTAAGTTTTATATATGCAGTGTATTTTTCAAGTTCCATTAAATGTGTTAGGGACCCTTAACAATTAGGTTGTTAAATAAATTTCTGAATTTAGATTTTATTTGATTGAGATTCACCGATCGATCGCGGAAAAGACGCAAAGTTCGTCGATCGATCACGGAAAAAACACAAAGTTCATTGATCTGTCGTGGAAAAAACACAAAGTTCATCGATCTGTCGCCCAGAAACGCAAAGTTCGTCGATCAGTCGTGGAAAAAAAGAAAATTTCGTCGATCGATTGCGGAATAAACTCAAAGTTCGTCGATCTGTCCCCAAAAAACACAAGGTTCGTTGATCAGTCGCTTAAAAAACGCAATGTTCGTCTATCTGTCGCAGAAAAAACGCAAAGTTCGTTGATCAGTCGTTTAAAAAACGCAAAGTTCGTCGACCAGTCGCTTAAAAAACACAAAGTTCGTCGACCAGTCGCTTAAAAAACGAACAGTTCGTCAATCAGTCGCTTAAAAAACCAAGTTCGTCGATCTGTGGTTGAAAAAACGCAAAGTTCGTCGATCTGTCACTTAAAAAATGCAAAGTTCATCGATCAGTCGCGGAAAAAACACAAAGTTCGTTGATCAGTCGCGGAAGAAACATAAAGTTCGTCGATCAGTCGTGGAAGAAACATAAAGTTCGTCGATTAGTCGTGGAAGAAACACAAAGTTCGTTGATCTGTCACGGAAAAAACTGTAAAGTTCGTCGATCAGTCGCGGAAAAAACGCAAAGTTCGTCAATTGGTTGCGGGAAAAAAAAATCACGAAATTTATCGTTCGGTTGCAGGTAAATTAAATAACGCAAATTTCTGCGAAAATGCTGAAATTTTTTGGGAGGGATTTCAAAATTTTAGGCGCAAATCCTGCCCTGAAATTAAAGCCCTGTTATATTTCTACAATTAAAGAAATTTACATCATATCTAGTAATAACTTATAAATGTCTAATAATTTTGATCATGGTGTAGCCAAATAAGGGCGAGAAGGGCCCACCCCCCCCCTAAATTTGAGAGAAGGGGCTTTTTAAAGGATTCTGGGGATTTTCCGTGAATTTTTATGGATTTTTTTGTAGGGTGTCCCGAAAAGTGGAAAATTATGTGGAATTTATGTATAGGGACACCCTACAACAAAAATTACCAAAATTTCCCAGAAATTCCTTAAAATTCCTTCAAAAAGACTTTTTTGCAAATTTAGGGAGGGGGGGGGACCCCTCTCGCCCTTCATTGGTTATGCCCATGATAAAAATTACTAGACATAAGTTTTTACTAGATATGATGTAAATTTATTTAATTGTAGATATATAATAAAAATTGGGAAAATTAGAAAAAACTAAAAATTGAAATTTTTGCCGTTTTTTTTTCAAAATTTTGACCGCCCTTGCGGCGGTAATAGAAATGACTTGGAACAAATTGCGTATAAGCCCTCAGATCGCGGCCATTTTTTTGGTGATGTATTTGCCAATCTGACCACCGGGCGGACTTTTGCCTTCTGGCAACCCTTCATTAATCTCCGAGCCGATTTTTTTTTTTTTCTCCTCATTTCTTCTGTGAGCGTACAAGTGAGAAGTTGTGTTCATTTTTTCTGGACTGTTTTTTTCCACGTGGTATCTTTGATCAGATTGTATTATAATTCCAACTTTTTATTATTATTATTAATATTTGATTATTTTTTTGGGTTGATAATGGCTTATGTTGGTAGTTTACCAGTAGTTGGTGATATTGTTCTGAAATATCAGCAAATTTTGAGAGCCAAAGGCAGTTTCAAGGTTTCGCGAGTTAGGCCTATTTCTGGAGTGCAATTGCATTTTGCGTTATTTTCAATTTTATTTTTTATTTAATTTTGGAATATATACAGATTAAACATAAAAAAGGTAAATTCAAGAAATTTTCGTTGAAACGTGAAGTATTTTTTGCAATTTATGCACGGTGATTTGATTTTTCAATGGATGTATCCATGTTTAATTTTTCAAATTAATTCTGCAGGTGTTTTTTTTTTGTTTGTTTTTTTATGTTTTTTTAAAGATGTATTTTTGCAATTTATGTACGGAGGCTGGATTTTTCAATTTCTGGTGTTTTTTTTGTTTTTTTTTTTTTAATGGAGGTTTGTTATTAAGATGTATTTTAGAAATTTATGTACGGATTTTTGATTTTTCTGTTTGTTGATGTTTGTTTTCTCAAATTTTGTTTCGAGGTTTGTTTTTTAAACTATAGGATATACGTTTTAAGGTCTGTATTTTTACAGATATGTTGGTTTAATAATGAATCTTTGCGTTTTTTTTTAAGTATCACTGTATTTACTTTTCTGCCATTTGCTCAGTATTCAGTGAAAATTTCTTGAATTTTCCTTTTTTATGTTTAATCTGTATATATTCCAAAATTAAATACGAAATAAAACCTAAAATAGCCGAAAATGACCACTTGGCGAAAAACTGGTTCCGCCAACAAAACAAAATGGCGGACCTGAGGGCGTTTAAGTCATCTGTTCCAATGACTTCCCCATAATAAAATGTTATTGGAATATTATTAACATCTTGAAGTAACTGTTTCATTCTATTAAAAATTGTATTGTTATGGTTGGGTAATTTATTTTTTCAAAAAAATAATTTTTTTGTGATTTTTTTGAAATTTTGGCCCCCTTGCGGCAGTAAAATATATTAACCATCTGGTGTAATAATTTGCGAATTTATTCCTTATTACCAATGGCAACTTTCCCGCACTATTATGTTTCGATTATATAAATTTTGGTTTTTTCGACCCACCCTAATGCTTAATATTGCAACCTATTATAGTTTATTTTCATATTTTTCAGGAGATTGTGGTGGCGCAGTTAAGAGATGGCAGCAGAGATAGATGGTATAAAAAAGATGGTTGTGCTGCATAAACTCGTTTGGCATTCAAGCAAAGGTAAGTTGTCAATTTACGCAGTTTATAATGCAGGGCTTTATCTTGGGGCCCATTTTGAGAAAAGTAAAAGTTATTTGTGTGAAATTTATTCTCTTTTTTTTTTTTTTTTTTTTTTTTTTTTTGTGAAAGATAACATTTTGTAATGAATATGAAATTTAGTTACTCGAATTTGAACCAAACATTTATTGATAACTTCTTTAAGTCCTTCTGTTAAAGTTTTCGTTTCAATTTGTTTGCAAATTACACATTTTGAAACATAACAAAATAAAAATTAACAATGAAGAGTATGTTTTTATAGATTGTTTATAAAATAGGCAATTCAGAAATTCCAGAGTTGTTTAAAAGTATTGCTACCCCACATGCAAAAACAAATTTGTTTTTAAAAACTTCTTCCTTTTTAAAACTCAATTTTTTTAAGGTGCCTGTGTTATTTTAAAAAAAAATTGGGAAGAGATCCTGTTTATTAAAAGGTATATATTGTGAAGAGACCTGCTTTACTAGGAAGAATTTTGGGATGGTCTCCTAACTAGGCTCCAAATTTTGTCTGTATTGATCAATTTACATTAGTAAATTTAATTTCACACATTCATAAAATAGAAGTGCACTCTTGTATTTTAGCTGCATACTGTTGGTAAACGTTAAAGCTCTTTACAAAGCTTGCCAACCTTTGCACTTTAAGTGTAAAATTTACACTTTTTAACCATTTTTTACAGCTAGAATGTACTTATTTTTTACTCTTAAAAGTTATAGGAAAAAAAAAAAAAAGCTATTAAAATATTTTTACATGTGCAAGGTAAGGTGTGTTTGAATTCAAAATTCATTATATATTACAAAAGAAAGAAAACTGACAGGAAAAATAGTAAATAAAAGGTTTTTTGTTTTACTTTAATAAAATTTTGTATTATGCACATCACATACTTAAATTTTTCTGGCAAGTTTAAACTTACATACTTAACATAATTTTAGAAAGCAAGTTTTTCAAAATGATTTATTAATGTTGTTTAAAAGGAGATCCTCATTTCTATCTCTTGTGTGAGTTTCATAAAGTTTTTACTGTGTTTTATATATGGGAAACTATAATTAAGTCATTGTTAACTTTGATTTAAAACTTTTAAGACAAAAATATTCTTGTCACCTTGATTTAAAATTAATCACAAAGGAATATATAAAATGAGTGCAAATTACATGTTTCATAAAGAAGTTATTTAATTCATGTAATTTATAGAATTGAAGAATACTCAATACATCATTAAAACTATAATAAAAAAGCTGTTAAATGATATCTTTTATATGACCAAAAAATCATTTTTTTAACTTAAGGTATTTTGAAAATATTCTTATGTTTTGCCCAAAATTATTTTGCAAATGTAAGATTCTGGAGAGGGGTTGAAAGCTCAAATCCATGTTTTATAAATTTTTGATTTAAATCAAATATCAAATCATAAACATGGGTATTTTTACATTGCTAACTAAGCATAAAACCGACAGAGTGAAAAATGCCCAAGCCTGGAAGCTTGGTTACGCTTAGTTAGCAATGTAAAAATTCGCATGTTTATTATTCAGTAATTTCATGTGAATTTCACTGCTGAAAACTAATTGAAAAAATAATTAAAATTACTCAAATATCAAGTTTTTACAATAAAATAACTGTGGCATATTATAATTTTTTATGCTGAAAAGAACTTTTCCTAGTATTTGTATTTAGTATCCAAAGTATAACTGTGTAATTTTCATTCATTAAAAAAATTGTATATGTGAAAAAATATTTAACAAATACCACAATTTTGGGCTTATACATGTTTAAAAATAAAATTTTACCTATATCTACCAGTGCGGCATTTGATAATCGGAAGATGTGGTTACATTAATGGGCCATGGGAGTGTTCAACATTGGCTGAGGACTCTGTTTCCCTTATGGGATCCCGGCTATGGAGCCGTTGTTCACTTCCACGTTCCATCCAAGTGTGTTGGGGGTGGTGTCCTCTGAATTCGGGCTCCTATAAGGGGAGCTGACGCATATCCAATTCTGTTTCCCAAAATAACCGCCATATTGCAACCCAGCTCAGCATTAGGATACCACCTGAGCAAGTGTTTGCCGTCCATGTTACTGTCACTCGCTGTTCACTAGTATGGTAAGCTAACCGGTTTTAGCTTGGTTTTTGGTCTGTTGGGTTATTAAATGGCAGTATGATTCAGCCTGTAGTATAGGAGCTCTAGGCTCCACCGTATCATCACAGCGACCTCTGTCGTCATTCATTTGGGAAATGGTGATGAAGCGCAAGAGGCTTAAGCCCCTGCTTCACCCCCGGCCGAAGAGCACCGCCTTAGAGGTGTCTGGGTAAACCGGCCCTTTTTGGTAGTGACCTCGCTAAATAGGCTCACGAGAGCCTGGAATTGGCGGTGAAGTACGACTGCCTTCAGCAACCATAGCGTATCATATCTACCAGTACAGTGTATATGAAGCATTCGTGTTTATTATTTTTTTTCCCTTGAAAAAAAAAACCCAGTCATTTAATTTTGTTGAGTGAACAGCCGAAAACAATATTAAAATTGCTTTTTTTATGGGTCTGCAATAATAATCACTCAAAATATGTTGCGCCCCAAAGCAGAATATTTTACAATGTTCTGTGGGAATTTAAAAAAAAAAAAAAAAAAACAGGGAGATGTCCTTGTATATATGTATATATAGGAGTGCAATTTCATCTTTTATAGAAATGCAAAAGACGATTCATAAAGCACTGACACATACACACCAAAAACACGTTATTTTGGGTTAAGATCGCAGATTGGGTTAAGATACAGTTCTGTCAATAACTTTACAAAAGATATATTTTGAGATATCACCTTTATGGAGGAAAAGTCTGGAAATTTGGTCCATACATAGTTTATAAGTCCAGCTTTTAGAACTTTTCTAACATATTTATATCCAAGCGGAGGCCCATGTGATTTTCTTTTGTTACTGAATACATGTTATTCGTAATATTTGTTGTAGCAACTTCACTGTACATGAGATTTCAAATTTTTTATTAGTAATAAATATAGTGTTGACTCTAGAACTAAAGCGTAGCCGGATGAAAATATTTTTAAAACGGTCACACTGTTCTCCAAAAGAGCACTCTTGCATCCTGTTCAAAAGATATATTTTGAACTGGTTTGTTTATTATCCCCACTTATCAATAGAATTTTGCGATATTTTCCCATGACCAATTGACTAATTTTGCGACCGACTGACAAATGGGATTTTTTTCATAACCAATTAACAAATTTCACAATATTTGAGATTTTTCACTCGATCGACTGGTGAATTTCACCATTTTTTCTCACAACCGATCAATATTTTTGAAAACTGGGAAATCGGATTAAAAGCCAGTGACTGGTAGACTCGGTTTCATTAATGGCCACTTTTTAAAGTACTGACTAATGTTTCAAATTTTCTAGATAAAGTATAATCATATAGAAACATATTTTTGTATGAATCAGAGTTTTATACTAGCGAAGTGTTCATGATAAGAATAGGGAAGAAGTCAAAATTCAGGAAAATTTCCTTAAAATCAGAAAGTCTATTATCACATTAATTTTTTTGTTTTGACTTATTGAAGAATTTTGTGATTTTTTCCTGTGACTGATTGAAGAATTCTGTGATTTTCCTCTCGATAGACTGACGAATTTCACAATGTTTTTTAGATTTTTCCTTTGATTGACAGGCGCATTTCATAATTTTTTCTTGCTACCGATGAACGATTTTTGCGATTTATTTACCGTGACTGTTTGAAGAATTTCTCGATTTTTTCTGACAATCCACTGACGAATTTCATATTTTCTTTTCTCAAGCGCCTGAAGAATTTAAAGATTTTTTTTCACGATCAACTAACGAATTTCATGATTTTTTTTCCTGTGACTGATTGTAGAATTTTGAAAAAAAATTTTCCCCCCGACAATCCATTGACTAATTTTAAGATTTTTTACCACGATCGGCTGATAAATTTGGCGATATCTTTTAAATGGCCAAAAAATCATTTTGTAAACTTTTTCATATTAAAATTTAGTTAAATTGTAATATTTTAACAAAACTGTGTATTCAAAAAGTTATCATAAAAAAATCTTTGTCTATTACCAATTGCATGGGAATTGTTCATTTTTATTAAAATTATTTTATTCAAAATTGTTATTTTACAGTTTGTTAAAACAATTTAGCAGAGTTTCATGAAATGTAAACATCTTGTACAATGGATCCTTCAAATTATTCAAAATTTTTATGCTTCAGCTCATGTGCTTAGAAAATGTTTGCTTTAAATGTTTTAATATTTGTTTCAAGAGTGATGATTCAGTTTTGTGATTATTGTGACACCTCTGGAAATATAATGCATCTAATCTGGACTTACATTTAATAAAAATTAAATTAATTTAAATTTTTGAAATGTAAAATTTAATAGAAAAAGATTGAGTATTTTTTAAAGTTTTGCAGAAATGTGTCAAATAATTTTTGTTTACAGGGTTTTTGACTTTCATGAACTTTGACAATATTTAAGATTACACAGATTTATGCTAAATATTTTTTTTAATTTATGCTATGTATCTAGAAGAGGAGGGGAGAAGGTGATAAAATTGTTTAATCTTCTGACCTCTAAATTAAGGATTTTTTTTTTTTTTTTTTTTTTTTTTTTTTTTTAAAATATGCCGTCATATAAATTAATTTGGATTTTGATTATATGTATAATTTTTAACAAATTAAAAATAAAGCAGGTTCTTTGGAGAAAGGGACCTTCTTTAATACTTTCTTTGACACTTTTTTCTTAAGAAACTTTAAAAAATGATATTTAAATTTAAGATATTTTTAAAACATTCTTATGTTTTGCCCAAAATATTTTGTAAATGTAAGATTCTGGAGAGGAGCTGAAGGCTCAAATCCATGTTTTTTAAATTTCCTTTTAAAATCAGATATCAAGTAATAAAAATGATAATTTTTTTTCATTGCTAACTAAGCGTAAAACTGACAGTATGAAAAATGTTCGAGCCTGGAAGCTTGGTTATGCTTAGTTAGCAATCTAAAAATTCACATGTTTGTTATTCAATAATTTCAAGTTAATTTCACTGCTGAAAATTAATTAAAATTATTCAAATATCAAGTTTTTAGAATAAAATAACTGTGGCAATATTTGTATTGGAGTAATTAGTGTTTCCCCTAGGCGTTTTCAAGAAGGCGCAGCACCCTGCCCATTTTTTTATAGTTGTAAATTTACCCTGCCCGTTTTTATATAGCTGAAAATGTGACCTGATTATTGTGGATTCGCAAGAATTTGCTTTCGCGAATTTCACCAAAATGTAGCGAGAAAATATCACAAAAATCATCTATCGGTCGTGAGAAAATATCGCAAAATTCGTCTATCGGTCACAGGAGAAATATCACAAAATTTGTCACTTGGTCGCAAGAAAAAATTACAAAATTCAAAAATCTCAAAATTCAGCAGTTTGTTATAGGAAAAAAATCTGGAAATTTGCCTATTTGTCGCAAAACCTACCTCCCTGCAAAATTCGGCAATTGGTAGCAGGAAAATATTCTGAAATTCGTCAGTCAGCTGCGGGAAAAATCACGCAACTTTTCAGTCAGTCATGGGGGAAAAATAGCAAAATTCTTCCATTGATCGCATGAGAAAAATTGCTAAATTTGTCAATCGAATGCTGCCAAAAATAGAGAAATTTGTATATCTGTCATGGGCAGGGCATTCGGGGCACGGGCCCAGGTTCCCCGATTTTCAGGAGTCCCCAAATGCTACTAAAAATTTTTCAATTATTGGCCAAAACAGTTTTAACTGTTTAAAAAACAAAATTAAAATGGAAAAATCTGTTTGTCAAAGATTGTCTATGATGTGTCAAAGTAACTTCTTTTTTTCTTTGTCTTTTAACCGTTTGAAGGGCGGTGGGATATATTATAAAATTACAAAATGTGGCAATGTAGGTGGGATATGTTATATCCCACCTAATTTTACTTTTTTAACTTTGACGGGAAAAAGTTGAAAAATTGCTTTTCCTTATTTTGAACTAAATTACGGTGAGAATTCAAATGCTATTGTTTTATGAGTGATAATATCAGATTTATAGCTTGGAGGTACACAGTGTATTTTCCTACTTTACAAAGCCATTTTGAAGGAAAAGTTATGTGAAAAAATAAAGTAAAGAAAATAAAGAACTGCTGGTTTCTAGCAATACAAATTCTAGAACAATTCACAAAGTGAGCAATTCGACTTTTATGAAATGAAAGAAAGAGCACCCATACATCATATGTAAAGAATATGAATTTATAGAAAGCCTGTTTTTGTTTTGTTTTAGTGATTAACACAGAGATAAAGTGTTTAATATATACAGCCCCCCCCCCCCTGCTCTTAACACATAAAAATAGAAACAATATTATTGTTAACATGGTTGCAAAAAGAAATGAGAGAATATGATATAACATAAAATTGCCACCATGAAATGCAGTTTCGCACCTAGGAAAGAAAAAAAAAAAGGAATTAGGCGTCGTTTGACAATGCTGCCCTTTTATGAGTTTTTGTTAAAAGCAAAAGCAAATATAGGTATACTGCAATAAAATAGTTTCATGGTGTACAAATAACTTGAACTACAAAGCTTTTTATAAATGGTTTTTTTTAATTATAATTTCTGTTCTGATTATATTTATAAATGTCTAATTAATAAGTGGTGTTTTTAAAGTAAGCCATTTTAATTTTGTTTTGTAAAATTTATTTTTTTTTTTTTCAGAAAAAGAAGAATAAAAATCTGGAAAGAAAAAAGTTCTCTATGAAGATGACTGTAGATTTTCAGCTCTTTATCAACTTAAATTAAGAAACATCAGAAATTTAATTGTAACAGGATTAAATTTTCTTGTAATATATTTCTGATAAATTTTGAGCATCTTGTAAATACATAAATAAATAAATGTTTTTTGGTTGGTTTATTTTACATTTGTTGTGAAAAATAAATTTTATATGAAAAAAAAAAACATTCAGTTCTAGTGTTTTTAAATATATATATTTATTTATGCAAGTGATGTTATTAAAAAGGATGTACTATATATTTTCCCCTTCTTTCTTGTTCTAAGAACATTCCACCTTCTTTTTACAGGTTAAGATATAATTCAATAAAAGTGTTTTATGTAGTAATTAATTTTTAGTTGATATTAAAATTTTAATTCACATAATATTGTATGAATCAGTTTGAAATTTTGTTAGTCAAAAAGTCACATACCTCCTGCTGGAAGGAAAAATATTTTAAAGATTTCTTTATTGGTAATATATTTAAAAAAAATATATTATTCAGTACTCATTACTTGCTGATCTTTAAAAAATAAAAACAATGTTATATTATTATTTATGAGTAATGTTTAGTCCATTTAAAAAAACAAACAAAAGATTTAATGTATGAATGGTGAACCTGCCGTGTTCTAGATGATCAACTGCCACTACTATTTTGAAAAAATATTAAACTTATTTAGTAAAAGCAATTTTGAGATTACATAAGAAGGAAAATAGTGACAATTGGCTTTCTGTCAATTAGTAATATTTTGTAAATATATATACATTAAAATTTTGTTCTATGATGTGTATAAGGGGGGAAGAGTCCTTAACAGACTAAAACATTACTTTATAGGAATACTGCTACATTTTTCTGATTAATTATATGCCAAAGGGATGAAGATAGTGAAATGACATTTTTTGAACGGACCTAATTTACATATATGTATAGTTATATCATTAAAAAAAATTCTTAAATGCCAATGATCAGTAATGTCAACATTTTACCAATTTTATAAAATAGAATTCCTGCGTTTTTGTTTTATTTTCAAGCTGGATAATTGGAAGAAACATCCAGGTAAGAAATTGTATTATAAAAGCACCAGTGGACCCGTGCGAAGATTTCACACTGCAGTCTAATACTTTTTAGCAATATCTAATACTCTTTAGATGCAGGTTTAAACTTCTAAAGGAAAATTAAGGGCTGAAACTATCTTCAAACAACATTAGTCGAGCCAGAATATCATCTCGTTTATTCCATCACAGTTACAGTAAAAGCTGATCGAGCATAGTAAAGACAAAACAATATATATATCTATAGTTAATTAACTGCTTTAGAGGATGACATCATCTGTTTCGGAAAAAAACATGGGACAAAGAAAAATAAATTGAGCATTTCAATTTTGCTTTTTAGTCAAATATAAAATAAACCCGTGCAGCAACTATGTCCCACTTTATCTTTTTTGTAGTATTTATTTTTTATAATCATTTTGAGCATTATATAATGTGGTATTTTATTTTTGTGGCCACACTAACTTGAGGAAAGCCTTTCATTTCTTTTATGAAAACAATGCCGATTTAATTTTTAATTAACAGCAATTTTTAATCAAAAAATATGTTTTACCGAAATGTGAGGGCACTATGTCAGAAGCTGGTTCAAAATCCTTTCTTATAGCATCTCATTCATTGTTGTGCATTTAGTATTTTCTGAGAAAAGGGGGTGTTGATAACAGAAATAATATATACTAGTGGGCCTGTGTGAAGATTTCACACTGCAGCCTAATAGCAATATCTAATATTTTTTAGATGCATGTTTAAACTTCTAAAAAAAAATAAAGCCAGAATATAATCCAATTTATTCCATCAAAGTTACAGCAAAAATTGACTGAAAATATCAAGAGAGATATATATATAAATTGTATTTTAACTGCATTAGAGGGTGACATAATGTGTTTTGAAAAAAAAAAAAATAATAAATAAATTGAGCATTTGAATTTAAATTTTGCTTTTTTATCATAAATATAAAATAAACCCATGCAGCAGCCCTGTTCACTTTATCTTTATTGAACAATTTTTTTGCTTTAATCATTGTTGTGGAATTTAATTTTTGTGGCAACAGTAATTTGAGGAAAAACTTTCATTTCATTTCTGAAAAGAATGCCTATTTAATTTATTACTTGCAATTTTAACCAAAATACATGTTTTAAAGAAATGTGAGTGTACTATGTCAGAAGTCGCTTGAAAATCCTTTCATATGGTATCTCATTTAACATTATGCATTTTTTATTTGCTTCGAAAAAGGGATGTTGAATATAATCATTAGATAACAATTTTCAATGGAAATGCAGGGAAATTCTGGCTGGACAATTCACCTGGTGAATTAGCTTGAAGAAACATAAATTGAAACTACTTAAAAATTTACTCCTTTGAATAGAATGTTTAAACCTATAATTTAATTAAAAATTGAAGAAAATTAGTTTTTTTTTTCATATTTTCACCATCATTGGTAATTTAACGTTCAATATATATTTTACACCTTGTGTTATCAATTTTTTTTTTTATTAATTACAAATATGGCTTTTGCAACTTTTTCAGAATAACATTAAAAACTAAATCATAACCATATGGCCTTTTATTCCGATCTAATGAGATGAGTGGGTACGGCCAATTTTTGCCTCCATTGGGACTTTTTATTATTATTATTATTATTATTGCTTTCAGATTGAAAGTATTCTATACAAGATCTGAAACACTTTCGATTTTATTGTATTTTGACCTTTTTAATATGGGATGCTTATAACACAACACCATTGTAGTTTTTAACTGAAAAAGATTATAATGATAAAGTGAAACATGTATAAAAGTCAGGTTGGTGTTATGAGCTCTTGTTAAGAAAAATATTCAAATAGATTTTTTTTTTTTTTCAAAATTTTGAATAAAATATTAAGAGTTTTCTGACAAAAATTATGGACCAATAAATTTAGATTCTGAAGTTTAAAATAACTTTTTAAAAAAGAAAAAAAAATGTCCCTGCCAAAGGAGTAAAAATGGGCCTTTCTTGCTCAACTTTACTTTTTTGAGGACCATAAAAAATATAATTCTGGCCAGCTTCCATTCATGATATCTAATAGTGGCATGAATATGGCTAGCTTTGGACTATCATTCATTAATGATGCCCATTGATGGCGACAAAGTGGCTAGCTTTCGGCATGCATACATTAATGATTACCATTGATGGCAACAAAGTGGCTAGCTTTCGGCTTGCATTCATTAAAGATGGCAACGAAGTGGCTAGCTTTCGGCTTGCATACATTAATGATGCCCATTCATGGTAAAAAGGTGGCTAGCTTTCGGCATGCATTAATTAATGAATAGCATTGATGGTATGTGGATGGCTGGCTTAAGGCTAGTTTACATTTATGATGACCAATAAATTAACATTTATGGCCAGCTTTGGGATAGCTTTTATTCTTAACAAACGCAGGTGGCATGGCTGTGGCGATCTTCTGGCTAGATTTTATTCACGATGATCGTTAATGGCCAAACTGTGGCTAGTTTTCGTTAATAATTGCCACTTAAAGTATAACTGTGGCCAGTTTTAGG
The DNA here is from genome assembly GCA_963931845.1 of Maratus michaelseni. Taxonomy (NCBI): domain Eukaryota; kingdom Metazoa; phylum Arthropoda; class Arachnida; order Araneae; family Salticidae; genus Maratus; species Maratus michaelseni. Next base: position 140,086,159 of record OZ007596.1, read on the forward strand.
CTATCCGTCAGTTATGATTAACCACTTGTGGCACAATTATGGGCATCTTAATGTAGTTATGGCCAATTCTGTTGCGGCCACATTGTGGCCGGCGTGACAGTTTTTTTAAGTTGCCGTTACGGCAAACGATTGCGGCCCCTCATCTACTAGTTTGGGCCAAGGCTAACGTAGCCATCAGTGGCCCGCAAGTTCTGTGTTAGTTGGGTAGATTCTCTTATTGCCATCGTTCTCGGGTGGCGGGGATCTATGAGTTCTACGTTTAGTGTACGTTTATGATGTAATGTTTTATTGATGGAGGCATTTCAATATTTTGTGTTTTAGGGTTCAAGAACAAGCAAAAACGTTTATATGAAAAATTGTAGATGCGTATATATTTATTTACTTAAATTTTCTGAAACTGTCAAGCCATGCAGCTCCTAGTTGCCGTGGCGGGGGATTTTGCCCCTAAATCAAAGTTCGTTTCGATAGATTTTCATTTAAAAATATATAAAATCCTACAAATTCGAGAGTGTACGCTGTCGAGGGTAGCAGAACCCCCCAGCATTAGGTTCGTTTGGAAAGATTTTTTTTTTTTAAATATAAAATGAAAACAGATCGGAGCGTACATAGCACCCCCCGGAGTACGCTATGCCGATGGCAGTAGGGCCCTCAACTCTAGGGTCGTTTGGATATATTTTCGTTAAAAAATATAAATTCATATCAATCCGAGGATGTACACTGTCGAAGGCAGTGTGGCCCAACATTAGGTTCGTTTGGAAAGATTTTCATTTAAAAATATAAATAACTGAACACTAATTTTAGATATATTTGAGGTTATTATCGCGAGCCTAGGCAACAGCGGGCCTATATATATATATATATATATATATATATATATATATATATTCAATAAAAAATAAATATATATATATATATATATTCAATATATATATTCAATAAAAAATAAATATCAGAGAATAATTTTAATATATATGCAAATTAAAAAGATGAAATCATCCTATAAAAATGAAAATTGCTGATCTCAGAGTAGTAGCCTCATCTAATAAAATCTCAACACCTAACAAGGTAAAAAAAAAGGGAGGAGAGAGAAAAATAGGTTGTTCTAGACATATTACGCGGTATAGTGAAGTGACATTTTCTGAGTTTGTCGTGCTATTTTCTAAATGCACCTAATTGTTTCAAATGTATGCTCACATTATGTGAATACTACAGGTCTGCGGCCGAAATTTCCAGGCCGGGCCGATCTACAGAAAAAAAAATTCCCCGACCCGGCTCGTTATAAAAGTTAAAAGTTCGGCCCGATCCTAGCCCGGTATAATGACTAAAACTCAAATACAGTCACATCAATTCAAAAATGCTACACCTCCCAAATTTATTTCTGCCTATGCCCAGTTAAACTACACTGTAAAAAAAAATCTGTAGTACTACTAGAAAATCTCTAGGCAACTGGGATTCCATAAACTTTTCTAGTAACCAATACAGCTTCTTCTTAAGTAACATTACTGCATTAAACTTAGTAAACAGCACGTAGACTTCCTTAGTGAACATACTAAGAAATCTTTTGTAACCATTACAGGTGCTTTTTTAGTAATGTATACTAAGAAATGGTTAGTAGTATTACAGATACATCTCTTGTATCTTCACTAAGAAATGGTTAGTAGTATTACAGATACTTCTCTTGTATCTTCACTAAGAAATGGTTAGTAGTATTACAGATACTTCTCTTGTATCTTCACTAAAAAATGGTTAGTAGTATTACAGATACTTCTCTTGTATCTTCACTAAGAAATGGTTAGTAGCCGTTACAGGTCCTTTTTTAGTTTGTTTACAAAGAAATTGTTAGTAGTATTACAGACACTTCTCTTGTAGCTTCACTAAAAAATTGTTAGTAGGTGTTACAAGTGTTTTTTCAGTATGTATAATAAGAAATGGTTAGTACTATTACAGATATTTCTCTTGTATCTTTACTAAGAAAATATGTGTAACCATTGCAGGTGTTTTTCGTGTATGTTTACTAAGAGACTTTAGTAGAATTACAAAAACTTTTTTTGTACGTTCACTTTCACAATATTAGAACATTTATAAGAAAACATCTGTAACTCTACTAAGAAACTGTAGTAATGTTACAGGTACTTTTCCCATAATTTACACTAGAGTTTTAAATGGGATAGAATTTTATCTTTCAAGAGGTGAATCAATACTAGTTAGGGCAGTTTAAGAATAAAAAATATTCGATAAATATTACGCCAAATATTCTGCAAGAATTTCTGAATGTTTTTCATAAAATTTTATGCTACAAAATTATAATATATATATATAATTATATAGTAAAATATAATGTAATTAATTATAATATATATATATAATATCAATTATAATTAGAAACATTTTTTTTTATACCAAAAACAGAGGCATCCTTTAAATATAACTTCCATTTGAGTTTTTTATTCCTGTTAATTTTTAATTTTAGAATATAAAGATCTAATTCTTTAGTAAGTGCATCTGTATTTAGTATACAAATATTTTAATGTTAATGTTAATAATTTTATTTATACTAAATTATTTTTGTAGCATAAAATATTAGAAAGACAAAGAAATACTTGGCTTACTATATTTCTTATTCTTTTAAACTGCTCTAAGTAGCATTCGCAATCTATTTGTTGAAAATTAAAATTCTACCCCATTTAAAACAAAAGTGTACATTCCTCTAGATTACCTGAAGTATTTCTTTAAGTGTAACTTGACAAGACAGTCATGCTAAATATAAACTTAAGACTTTTTCAAATAACCTATTTTCTCCTTTTCAAACACAATTTAATTCTAGAAGACACTGTCCTGCTTCACTGACTGCAAATCCCAGCAACACAATACATAGAATGCAAAACTAGCACAACTTTTGAATGCATAAAATGTGTTCAGACTGTGTTTCGTGGTGTTCTCGTATGGTAAAACATGTTTTACTCCTGGTGCTAAATAAAGTGTTTGTGAGGTGTAGTTTTATACAGTTTTTACATGCATCGTTTTCTTAAACGCATTCACAGCACATGTTTATATAGACTTTAAAATACAATGTCATGCATTTTGGAAAGCATTTGGAGCAGATAAAATGATGCGTATGCATTGGGAAGCATATTTTGACACCAGGGATTTCAAACTTACAATATTTCGGGTTTAAGTCATAATTTCTTGATGAAATATATTAGCTTTTCCAATCTTTTCTGTTAATAACTGATATTGGTTAAGGAGACATGGTGGTTTGTGTTATGCAGTTGTATAAGGACTTTCGGTTATGAGGCTCTGTAATGTCATCAATATCTTATACTTTCCCATATTTCTTTAGTACTTACCAGATCAATTTTCAGCCTTCCCACTTTAAAAAAAACTTGTACTTTGTTTTTATATTTAAGCCAATAAAAATTCAGACTAACTCACTATATTTTCACATAAGAAATTGATGTCCTTCAGAGCAGATAATTCAAATTTTTAATTTATAAAAATAAAAACTATAAGTGTGTTAAAATGGCATAGTACTACACTGTTAAAACTACAGGTGACACATGGCACCTCTAAGGGGTGAAAGGCTTGTCTGACTGGTGACACCTCTAGGGAAGCCAGAATGGCACCTTTAACAAGGGTTTACATAAATTCTTCGGACAGTTTCATGCTAGTATGTCATTTCTAGCTGTGTGTAATAAACTAAAAATAATGGTTAAAGTGAAAAAGTTACATTTTACATACATTTACGAGAAACAAACAATAAATTATTTTTATCGTTTCTGATTTTATCGATTTTCAACTTTGCTTACAACTTTTAACAAAGTTTGAGTTTATTACACACAGTATGTATACAAAACATTGTTTTAAAACAAAATTTAAATATGTTTATAAGAAATGACTTTGTTTTCATACCAAAACAAGTAAAATTGCAAATAGTGTTGAGCGGTTACAATTGAAATTATTGTTGTAATAACCAAAATTCCTAAATTTTATATAAATAAGTGTCTCTTATATAAATTATTCCTTATTTTAGTTGTTGCAAGCAATTTGAACACACTTTATTTCTCAAATGTAAAAATTTAAGAAACATTCCAAGAAAAATATTTGATTTTTCATTTGCAACAGAATAGTGTACTCACATGAATATGTAAATACATAGTTTGTGTTTGTTTACATAAATTCTTCGGACAATTTCATGTTAGTGTGTCATTTCTAGCTGTGTGTAATAAACTAAAAATAATGGTTAAAGTGAAAAAGTTACATTTTACATACATTTACGAGAAAAAAACAATAAATAATTCTTATCGTTTCTGATTTTATCGATTTTCAACTTTGCTTACAACTTTTAACAAAGTTTGAGTTTATTACACACAGTATGTATCCAAAACATTGTTTTTAAACAAAATTTAAATATGTTTATAAGAAATGACTTTGTTTTCATACCAAAACAAGTAAAATTCCAAAAAGTGTTGAGCGGTTACAATTGAAAATATTGCTGTAATAACCAAAATTCCTAAATTTTATATATATATGAGTGTCTCTTATATAAATTATTCCTTATTTTAGTTGTTGCAAGCAATCTAAACACACTTTATTTCTCAAATGTAAAAATTTAAAAAACATTCCAAGAAAAATATTTGATTTTTCATTTGCAACAGAATGGTGTATACTCACATGAATATGTAAATACATAGTTTGTGTTTGTTTACATAAATTCTTCGGACAATTTCATGTTAGTGTGTCATTTCTAGCTGTGTGTAATAAACTAAAAATAATGGTTAAAGTGAAAAAGTTACATTTTACATACATTTATGAGAAAAAAACAAATTATTTTTATGGTTTCTGATTTTATCGATTTTCAACTTTACTTACAACTTTTAACAAAGTTTGAGTTTATTACACACAGTATGTATCCAAAACATTGTTTTAAAACAAAATTTAAATATGTTTATAAGAAATGACTTTGTTTTCATACCAAAACAAGTAAAATTGCAAAAAGTGTTGAGCGGTTACAATTGAAAATATTGCTGTAATAACCAAAATTCCTAAATTTTATATATATATGAGTGTCTCTTATATAAATTATTCCTTATTTTAGTTGTTGCAAGCAATCTAAACACACTTTATTTCTCAAATGTAAAAATTTAAGAAACATTCCAAGAAAAATATTTGATTTTTCATTTGCAACAGAATGGTGTACTCACATGAATATGTAAATACATAGTTTGTGTTTGTTTACATAAATTCTTCGGACAATTTCATGTTAGTGTGTCATTTCTAGCTGTGTGTAATAAACTAAAAATAATGGTTAAAGTGAAAAAGTTACATTTTACATACATTTATGAGAAAAAAACAATAAATTATTTTTATCGTTTCTGATTTTATCGATTTTCAACTTTACTTACAACTTTTAACAAAGTTTGAGTTTATTACACACAGTATGTATCCAAAACATTGTTTTAAAACAAAATTTAAATATGTTTATAAGAAATGACTTTGTTTTCATACCAAAACAAGTAAAATTGCAAAAAGTGTTGAGCGGTTACAATTGAAAATATTGCTGTAATAACCAAAATTCCTAAATTTTATATATATATGAGTGTCTCTTATATAAATTATTCCTTATTTTAGTTGTTGCAAGCAATCTAAACACACTTTATTTCTCAAATGTAAAAATTTAAGAAACATTCCAAGAAAAATATTTGATTTTTCATTTGCAACAGAATGGTGTACTCACATGAATATGTAAATACATAGTTTGTGTTTGTTTACATAAATTCTTCGGACAATTTCATGTTAGTGTGTCATTTCTAGCTGTGTGTAATAAACTAAAAATAATGGTTAAAGTGAAAAAGTTACATTTTACATACATTTATGAGAAAAAAAACAAATTATTTTTATCGTTTCTGATTTTATCGATTTTCAACTTTACTTACAACTTTTAACAAAGTTTGAGTTTATTACACACAGTATGTATCCAAAACATTGTTTTAAAACAAAATTTAAATATGTTTATAAGAAATGACTTTGTTTTCATACCAAAACAAGTAAAATTGCAAAAAGTGTTGAGCGGTTACAATTGAAAATATTGCTGTAATAACCAAAATTCCTAAATTTTATATATATGAGTGTCTCTTATATAAATTATTCCTTATTTTAGTTGTTGCAAGCAATCTAAACACACTTTATTTCTCAAATGTAAAAATTTAAGAAACATTCCAAGAAAAATATTTGATTTTTCATTTACAACAGAATGGTGTACTCACATGAATATGTAAATACATAGTTTGTGTTTGTTTACATAAATTCTTCGGACAATTTCATGTTAGTGTGTCATTTCTAGCTGTGTGTAATAAACTAAAAATAATGGTTAAAGTGAAAAAGTTACATTTTACATACATTTACGAGAAAAAAACAATAAATTATTTTTATCGTTTCTGATTTTATCGATTTTCAACTTTACTTACAACTTTTAACAAAGTTTGAGTTTATTACACACAGTATGTATCCAAAATATTGTTTTAAAACAAAATTTAAATATGTTTATAAAAAATGACTTTGTTTTCATACCAAAACAAGTAAAATTGCAAAAAAAGTGTTGAGCGGTTACAATTGAAAATATTGCTTGTTTCCAACATTACTGTTTACCAAATCATTATATTAATCATTTAAAAAAGCAGTTTTTTCATGAAAAGCACTGAATTAAGAAGTTAAAGATGAAATAATAAATAAAATTTATCCTCTAAAGAGTAGAAATTTTTCGACAATGTAGAATGCAGGTGCTTTATAACTGCAAAATAGCAAGAGAATAGAGAATAGCAACTATTTATAATGTAAGAATTCAGGTGTTTCTTAACTGAAAATTCATTGTTTACATCTGAGAAGTTGTGCGTATATGGAGAATTGCATTATAAAGATCTTCTACTGTAACTGATATTGGTTAGGAGACATGGCGGTTTGTGTTATACAGTTGTATAGAGACTTTCGGTTATGAGGCTGGGTAATGTCATCAATATGTTATACTTTCCCATATCTCTTTAGTACTTACCAGATCAATTTTCAGCCTTCCCGCTTTAAAAAAAACTTGTACTTTGTTTTTATATTTAAGCCAATAAAAATTCAGACTAACTCACTATATTTTCACATAAGAAATTGATGTCCTTCAGAGCAGATAATGCACAATTTTAATTTATAAAAATAAAAACTATAAGTGCATTAAAATGGCATATTACTATTATTTAAATGTACTTGAAGTTAAAACATGTATTATAATATAGACATCTCAATTTCATGAAGAAGAAATAAATAATAATATACTAACTATGATGCCACTTTCTGCATGATGCTTTCAGTGCGACATTAAGCAGTCTAAACAAATGTCTGCTATGAATTATTTCTTATTTCATTTGTATTTTACAGCTGTATGTTATAGCTAAGTGTCTTAATACTTAAGCAATGGTAAAATTTCTACGTTTTATATTAATGAAATGAAGCATAGCAATCGTTTTTTAGAGACAGTTCAATAGCTTCATTTCATGACTGATGTCACAACTGAAAGCAACAAGATTTTTCATCGATTGTCTTTTTCATGGAGAAAGATTTTCTCCAAATTTTTCCAATTTTGAATCGAGATTTTCTCTGATTCATGGGCATGAATGCACAGAGCTCCGTTATTGTGATCACTGTATTATTGCAGTTTTATTTATTCTATAGAATAAATAAAAATACATTGTAAGGTATAAGAATAAAATCTTAATAATTAAAAAAAAAATTGAAGCAGTTTCGAATTTATAGTGATTTTTTGTAACGATAAAATTTGAGCAAATTAAAAAAAGAAAAAAGAAAGATTTGCTCCAGTCACAGTAATCCGGAACAAAACACCTGCATACAAGATCTTAATGCAGTTGTCTTAATGATATAAGTATTTGTTTTGTTTTTTTAATGTAGCAAAGTGTATGTAATAATATTTAACATCAGATAAAACACCATAAAATTGCAATTCCCACATATTTAAAAACAAAAAAAAACCTTAATAAGCAATGGAAATGCTTCCATACTTCTAATGAGATCATTATTAATCCATTGTTTATTAATCCATGCATTGTTTTTGTGATATTTTACCGCAACATTTTGGTGAAATTAAAGACAGTGAATTTTTGCAAACACAAAATAATCAGAGCACATTTCCAGCTATATAAAAACGGCAAGGTGCATTTACAACTACAAAAAAAATAACGGGCAGAGCGCTGCGCCCTCTCAAAAACACCTAGAAACACTAATGTCAGGAAAAAGTCTCAAACATGTAGAAAACTTTTGTCCATATTATGGTTTTTCTGCATTGTGTTTGAATTAAATTCTCAATTTTGAAACCGACAAGAGTCTAGAGATTTTTCAGAGATGCCATGTACACTGTAAAAAAAAACGACATTTCTACAACACAAACTGCTGTTCATTTCGCACTCACATTCGATCGCAGTTGAATGTACTGTAACTTTCTTCGGTTAGCAGAAAGGAAGTTAACTGTAACACATAACCGCCATTTCTTCCCGCTTGTTTCTGTAACTTGTTTGAAGTGATATGCAACTAACTCTGTTTCTGTCTTTAGCAAAGTAAGTAAAACATTAAAAAACACGTAAAATGCAGTATGTACTTCAAAAGTTTGTTCTCTTTTTGTAATAACATGTTTTATTTTTTTCTGCCCTTGAACTAGGAAACTGAATTTTATAGATTAGTAGATTGGGTACCGTAAGCCTATTTTAAACATAACAGCGTTGCAGAAATAACAGCAGTTGCGTTAACTTAACAGTACAAACTACTGTGAAACTAACTCTGTTTCTGTCTTTAACAAAGTAAGTAAAGCTTTAAAAATACGTAAAATGCAGTATGTACTTCAAAAGTTTGTTCTCTTCTTTTAATAACATGTTTTATTTTTTCTGTCCTTGAAATAGGAAACCGCATTTTATAGATTTAGTAGATTGGGTACCGTAAGCCTATTTTAAACAGCGTTGCAGAAATAACAGCAGTTGCGTTAACTTAACAGTACAAACTACTGTAGAATTAACCACACAATGCGCTGTTGAAATAACAGCAGTTGCATAAAATTAACAGCACAGACTACTGTCAAATTAACAACACAATGTGCTGAGGAAAAATAACAGCAGTTGCGTAAAATTAACAGCACAAACTGCTGGCGTCCGAATTGCCAGCACATTGTGCTGTTAAATCTACAGTGGTTTTTCTTACAGTGTAGCGAGAAATATAGTAAAACTTTTCTGAAAAAACAAACGATTTCAAATTCAAATCCCCCCTCGCCCCCCCCCCAGACCTTTCAGGAAATATTTATAAATTCCCTGACTTTTCCTATATATTCAGGACTTGAAATTTAGGGCGGGATTGCGGGATTCGCGCTGAAAATTTTGAAATACCGCCCAAAAAATTTGACTATTTTCGGAGAAATTTGCGTTATTTAATTTACCTGCAACCGAACGATAAATTGATTTTTTTTCCCGTAACCGATCGACGAACTTTGCGTTTTTTTCCGCGATCGATCAACGAACTTTGCGTTATTTTCGCGACAGATCAACAAACTTCGCGTTTTTTCGCGACAGATCGACAAACTTTGCTGTTTTTTCTGCGACAGATCGACGAACATTGCATTTTTTAAACGACTGATCGACAAACTTTGCAATTTTTCTGCGATCGATCGACGAACTTTGGGTTTTTTCCACGTCAGATTGATGAACTTTGCGTTTTTCCCCACGACAGATCGACGAACTATGCATTTTTTTTGTGATTGATAGATGAAATTTGTGTTTTTCCGCAATCAATCAACGAACTTTGCATTTTTCTGCGATTGATCGACGAACTTTGCATTTTTTCCGCGATCGATCGGCGAAATTTGCATTATTCCTGCGGTCTATCGACAAAATTCGTATTTTTTCTGCGATCGATCGACGAACTTTTCGTTTTTTACACGATCGATCGACGAACTTTTTGTTTTTTACACGATCGATTGACGAACTTTTTGTTTTTTCCGTGACAGATCGACGAACTTTTCGTTTTTCACACGATCGATCGACGAACTTTGCGTTTTTTCCGCAACAGATCGACGAACTTTGTGGTTTTTCCCGTGACAGATCGACGAACTGTGCATTTTTTTTTCACAACTGATCGATGAACTTAAAGTTTTTTAAGCGACTGATCGACGAACTTTTCGTTTTTTAAGCGACTGATCAACGAACTTTTCGTTTTTTAAGTGACTGGTCGACAAACTTTTCGTTTTTTAAGCGACTGGTTGACGAACTTTTCGCTTTTTAAGCGCCAGATCGACGAACATTGCGTTTTTTAAGCGACAGATCGACAAACTTTGCTGTTTTTTCTGCGACAGATCGACGAACATTGCATTTTTTAAACGACTGATCGACAAGCTTTGCAATTTTTCTGCGATTGATCGACGAACTTTGGGTTTTTTCCACGTCAGATTGATGAACTTTGCGTTTTTCCCCCACGACAGATCGACGAACTATGCATTTTTTTTGTGATTGACAGATGAAATTTGTGTTTTTCCGCAATCAATCAACAAACTTTGCATTTTTCTGCGATTGATCGACGAACTTTGCGTTTTTTCCGCGATCGATCGGCAAAATTTGCATTATTCCTGCGGTCTATCGACAAAATTCGTATTTTTTCTGCGATCGATCGACGAACTTTTCGTTTTTTACACGATCGATCGATGAACTTTGCATTTTTTCCGTGACAGATCAACGAACTTTTCGTTTTTTATACGATCGATCGACAAACTTTGCGTTTTTTCCGCGACAGATCGACGAACTTTGTGGTTTTTCCCGTGACAGATCGACGAACTGTGCGTTTTTTTTTCACAACTGATCGATGAACTTAAAGTTTTTTAAGCGACTGATCGACGAACTTTTCGTTTTTTAAGCGACTGATCAACGAACTTTTCGTTTTTTAAGTGACTGTTCGACAAACTTTTCGTTTTTTAAGCGACTGGTTGACGAACTTTTCGCTTTTTAAGCGCCAGATCGACGAACATTGCGTTTTTTAAGCGACTGATCGACAAACTTTGTGTTTTTTGGGGACAGATTGACGAACTTTGCATTATTTTCCTCCACGACAGATCAACGAACTTTGCGTTTTTTCCATGATTGACCGACGAACTTTGTGTTTTTCCACAATCAATCGACGAACTTTGCGTTTTTCTGCAATCGATCGACGAACTTTGCGTTTTTTCCACAATCGATCTGCGAAATTTGAGTTTTTTCGCGATCGATCGGCGAAATTTGCGTTTTTTCCGCAGTCTATCGACAATATTCCTTTTTTTTTTTCCTCGACCGATCGACGAAATTCGTGTAATTTCTCCTTTTTTTATCTTTCGACAAATTGACAAAGTTCATAATTTTTTTTTACCTGTGTCTGACTGACAAATTTAGATTTTCTTCTTTGGTTTCGACTGATGAATTTCACGATTTATCCCCGCGACTGACTGATGAATTTCACAATATTTTCCCGCGACTGATTGATGAATTTCGCAATATTTTCTGAAGAGCAATCAACGAACTTCATGTTTTTTTCCTTGACTGAAAGACGAACTTTGCGAGTTTTTCCGTAACTGATTGGTGAATTATTCGGTTTCTTCTGGTGACAGATTGGTGAAATTCACTATTTTTTTTTCTCGTGCCTCACTGAAAAACTTCAAGTTCTTTTTCCGCAAATGACTGACGAATTTCATGTTAATTTCTTGCGACCGATTAACAAACTTCGCCATTTTTTCCCGCGACTGATCGACGAATTTAGCGATTTTTTTTTTCTATGAACATAGACATAGATAAGGACTTCTAATAAAATAGCCTTTTGAATAAGAAAATAGTCTCTCGAAAAATGTTTCAAATACAATGTCTGTGTAGAACAGTTTTATTAGTTCATCTACCTCTTCAAATCGTCTGCTTGACAGCCATCGTCTGGTAGGTATAATAGATTTATTCTATGGTATTTATCCGCATTGTTGTTTGTAGATGGCGTTACCTTAGCACAGTTGTACACTGGCTGCCATGAAATCCCAAAGTCGCAAATCGATATTAACACTATTTTGTTAGAAATCCTTCTCTATTTCTGTTCATGCATAAGACGAATTTCATTATCTTATTCCTTCAACCAACTGACTAAATTCACAATTTTTTCGAACGACCAATAGGTGTATTTAAAGATTTTTTTTCCTGCGACCGAAAAGAGGAAAAAGAACAAAAAATGGCAGTAAGAGCCACCGGTCACTGCACCCTGTTAAATTGGCCTACAGTCAGCACTAAACAAAAATAAGATTAAAAGAGCTGCAAAGATCTTATTACTTTTACTCCTTGAGGTAAAGGAGTAAACCTTTTTAACCCTTGTCTTGTGAAAGAGTAAAAGTGTACCTTGTGAAAGAGGCTTCAGCACCCCTCAATTAAATAAAATCTAAATTCAGAAATTTATTTAACAACCTAATTGTTAAGGGTCCCTAACACATTTAATGGAACTTGAAAAATACACTGCATATATAAAACTTAACTTTCTTCCCTTTTTTATAATAAAAATAAACATTTTACATAATCATTCTCAGTTGACTTAATTTTTTCAATGGTATTTTGTCATGTCTGCATTAATGTAATTCTTTAAATAGCATGTAAAATAATAGTGGGGTTTAAATATTTTTTTCTCTCCCTCCCAAACATTACAACTCCCCTCCATTTAAAAATGTTGGTAGGGAGACTCCCCTCCTTGGAAAAATTGAATTTCAAGCCCTGATATTTTTAGAGTTCCGTGACTTTCCCTGACTTTCCATGTTGCTGGGAACCCTGCATAAGCTTAAAACTGCATAGTCACATCTGCTAATGTCAAATTCGGCCAATATTTGGCTAAATATATTGGCAATAAAAGTAGGTCACCATAAATGTAGCCATCTTGGCGATAGCTGACTAATTTTTTTAAATTCCCATTGAAATTCAGTATTGATGAGAAGTAGGAATCTTCTATAATCAGGTTCATGCATTTTAGCTTCGTGTGTTTTAGTAAAATTAGCTAAATTCTGAAAAACAAGGAAGAAAACTATCTTTTCCTAACGGTACAATCCAGAAAGAATTTTGTTGTTTTGAGAAAAAATAATGTGGTTATTTTTTTATTTAGGGGGGTGCAGAATTTCTTTCTGCCCCGGGCGCCAAAAAACGTTTGTGGAATGGGTTTTGTGTTTGACATTTTGTCGTACAAGGATAATTCCTATGAAATATTTAAAAAAAAAAAAAAAAAAAAAAAAAAAAAACTAAATATGAGATATAAAGGTAAGTGAATTTTTGTTGATTTTATTTGATAAGATGTATTTTATGCACTCTAGAAATTGCTGTGAACTGATTTTTGTGTACACATACATAAATTAATAAATTACTGACTGCTGCTTGAATGAATTTCATGCATTATAGAGATTGCTGCACAGCGAGTTTCATGCATCCAAGGGTTTTTTTCTCTGTTAATGTATGCGAAGTGTACATATATAAGTTACTAACCACTGATTTAATGAGTTTCGTGCATTTGAAAAATCTGGAATCTCGAGATTCTCCCCAATCATAAGTGCTTTGTGGCAGAGAACGCGCTACTTACACAGATCCTATGAGAATTTCTTTCACGGAGTAAACATTGATTTTATTCAGTTTTGTGACAATTTACCACGTTTAAACAAGAAGGAAAAAATAGCTAAAGATTTGTAAAAATCGAAATATCCGGTGGAAAATATTGCTAAAAGTTTGTAAAAATCGAAAAATCATGAAGAAAAGTTTGCCAAAAGTTTGTGAATAGTCGCAAAATGAAATAAAATCTATGTTTACTTTGTGAAAAAGGTTGCCATAGGAAGCACGGGTTCTGATTGGTTTGATTTTGGAAGTTGCCGATTTTTTGGTTGGCGTAAGGAAAAAAAAATCGTCAAATCGTGTGTCTCACTTGTTCTAGGATTTTGCCGAACTGAATTTACAATAATATGTATCTAAACTTCACTGTTTCTATAAGCCATACTCTTTTTTTTTTTTTTTCAAGTACTGAGCCTTTTTTTATTTCTAGAAGGCCACAGTTTTTCTTCTCCTCCCTCCCCCCAGTTTTTGAAAAAAGCAAAATACGACGTTTTCATAGAAAGGTGTAACCATTATCAAAAACACCATATTCTTAACTGACCTGGATTGCTTTGATTTATTCATAGCTTTTAATAACATGTATAATCCAACAATATATAATTTTACAGGTAAATAAAGAAAAAAAAAATAGGGTTTGACTTCTATAACCAAGCCGGTTGGTGCCAGCTTGGCACGGGATCACTTTTTACCCTAAGGCTTTCGATCCAAAATTATGAGTCTTTGCCAGATTACACTAATGATGGAACACTATTAATCCAGTTCAAATATTAACTAAGAGATGGGCAAGCTAGTAATAGTACAACAAAACACAGGAGATATACAGGGAAGTGTTGATCCAATTCGCTGAGACGTACAATCAGGATGCCACATTTTTTATATATGTTCGCAACGCTTTTTGCCAGTAATCATATTAAAATTATTAAGATATAATTTATTTTGATATTTCATACTTTAAGAAAGGCGCTATCGCTTTAAACAATCGAATTTGTTCAACATTTCGTCTTCATGGGTAGCAGTTTTCAATTTTAAAATATCAAACTTCCGAATCTATTTATATCTCCCTGCTTCCGAATCCGAATACCGTTGTGAGAGCAGCTCCGCACTTACGGTTTGTTTTAACGAATACTGCGAGCTTGTTGTAATACATTTATATAAAATGTTTTATAATTACTTAAATTTCATATTGAAATCTGATGTTTAAAGAGTAAAAAGAATTTTAGATTTCTTATTCCAATAAAGTTTCTTTCTTTTCATATGCAATATTTTGGACAGTAATCTTGTGACGTCAAAGCAAGTAAAATGGGGCATGATCGTTTGTTTACGCTTTACATTCTCGAAGGTTTTTTTCGCTATTTCTCTTAGTCACGTTATTTTATTGTCACACTTATGAGCCCAGAAAGCAAATTAATGAAAACGAATATATATTCTTTCATTATTTAATAATTAATTAATGAAAAATTTGATAAAAGCCTGATTTGCAAAATTTAAATGAAAAATTTTCTGAATACTAAAAATTAACATTAAATCAAGAAATAAAAGCATATTTAAGTAAAATAAGTTTAATTTACATAATTTATAAACAAACCTCAATTTAAATACATGAAATTTCACTCATTTTTATAGACATTGGCTATAACTTAATTTGTTTAAACGTTATATTTCTAATAAATTCGATAATTAACACAAAAGTAATCTAAAATTGAATGAATATTCCGGAAACTCATTTTGTCACACATTCTCAAACACCTGGGAATGCCTTAAAACAGATTGGAAACACATCTGGACACTCAAGCGTTTATAATATGTTCTATTATGAGTAAAATATGTTTCAGGGATTTGCAGTGTGGCGTAGGACTCTGACTCGGACGCATGCGCAATAAGCATTCAGTTACAGGTATTTTCTTTGTAACATTACTAACAGCGATTGCTTACAGGTGATTTTCTAGTAATTGGTACAATATCTGTAATGATACTAAGTATTTTTTAGTAAAATCGCATATTTTTTTTTACAGTGTACCATATTGATTTATTTTAATGAATCTCTACTTGTTTGTAAATGTCTGAGTTATCATTAAAATCTTTAGTCCATGTTCCATGGCTTGGAGACTTAAAAATCTGAAAAATGCTATACAGCAAAATCATCTCAACACGGAATCGCATAGGAGAAAAGGAAAATCCGTTATAGACAGGTACTCTGTTTATCATGTACGTCGTCTACTATAAATGTATTATACTCTTTTTTTTCACGAATTATTATATCTTTTCTATCTTGCATGGATCAACACATTTTTTCCGTAGACAGAATTCCGTCATAGACAGGTTCCTTTTCATAAGTTTTACTACACATTAATTTTTTGCATACATATATATATGTCATATTCTTAAAAAAAAATTCAATTGTAGAATAATGTCGATATAAAAATATCTGTCGATTTTTTACAAAAAATATTGGAGCAGGCCAAATTTTACGGATTTTTACACAGGGCAGGCCGGACCAATTGATATTCATATGGTTTCGCGGTTTGGGTCGGGACCGGGCGTGAAATTTCGTCCTATACAGACCTCTAGTAAGCCCTGAAAAAAGAAGTCTGGTCTGGCCCGGGCGTAAAAAGAAACGCTTCGTTAAAAAGTAAGGCCCGAGAAACCCTTCCCCGAAAAGAGCAAAGACTAGGCCCGGCCATCCCGAGTCTCGCGAATAAAAATAGACCAGAAACCGGCTCGCGGACTGGGCCGGGCCGGGTTCCAGCTTCACACCCATGCAGATCTCTAGCGGATACACTGTGCTATTCCCATACATGATATGCCGTTTTCTGATTGTCCTGTGCTGTTATTAGTGTTTAGAATAAGTAATATACAAAAATAAATACAGCTTATTTGAAAATTAATCTAAATATAATAACCAATGATACCATTTAAAATTATATTTCGCATTATGCTCAAGTACCCAAATACATTTACCAAATACAAATATGCAATTTCCAAATAGTATATAGCATAGTAATAACGCTTGACGGCAGTGTTTCAAGAAACTGTAAAATGAATTTATTTCATGATTGCATTATTAGTAACGAAGAGACTATATATAATTATTTTGACACAGGTGAAAAATTTTAATTCATCTTTAAATAAAAAAAAATGTGAAAAAACATACAGAGGCTAGAATTAAAATTTGTGCTTAAAAAAATGTGATAAAAATTAACATAATAATAAAAATAATTAATTTTTATGTTGATGTTAAATACCATTTGATGTATTATTTCAAGTATAACTCGTCTACCTTATATAAATTCTAAAAGTTAATGTAGTTACTAAAACAGTAACAAATTATGTAACAAATGTTACAAATTATGTAAAACTAACTATAATGCAAACAATATAACAAAGTGTTAAAAATATATTAGAAAATTATTGAAATAAACTACATAAAGATTTAAAATAATCAAATTAAAAACATGGAAATAAACTGTGCTTATGAAAAACAGAATTCTGGATAAGAAATACACTATACTAGCTTGAAAATGTCTTTCCTTTACCCCCTAATACTAACCCCTAAAACATCTCCCCTACCTAAGTCATTACTCAAATCGAACAAAGAGAGCGGGGAATCCTTTCATATCGAGTGATAGATTGCCTAGCTGGGGGAAAGCACCGAGCTGATCAAAATAGAAATATATTTTTTATTTTAATCATAGCTACTTCCCTAATAAATTAAAATAAAATATTTTTATATCAGTGTATAAATCAGAAACAGTAGTTTTTTCCGCGTTTTTTAAAATTTTCAAACAACCTATTAGAACTGCCAGAAATTCCAATTTACTGAGGCATAGTAATTATTTTGATCATACTCAGATTATTTCACATGAAATCAAGTATTTAAAATTATTTTTAATGAAAAATTAAAACTGGGGTAAAATACGACAAGTTTTAAGAATTGTATGCAAAAAACAAAATTTAAAAAACTCCATTTTTTCAGGAGATATCCTTAGAAAAGTGAGGAAACTTATCCCCATTGGATTAACATGGAGAACGGAAAAGGAAAATTTAACTGACGAGCACCCTTAACGTGGGGGGTGAAACGTGTAGGTTGTAGCAGAGAGTGAGCTCTGGTACACGTGTGTTGAGAGAGATCTCTTGGAGTGGAGAGATAAAGTGTTGGTGAGATTAATAGTAATCTCTGGTAACTGTGAGTTAATTAACGTAGCATGAGAGAAGTATCGCGTAGCTTAGCAGTACACAAAACGTATTTTCTGTATTATATTTAATGTTGAACCGGATCAGCTATATCCGAGTTTGTAAGTGTAAATATTGTCTTGTTACTTGTTATTTGTAAAGACTGTGCAAATAAATTATTCGTTTAAGTTTAATTGAAAGAGCTCGTCTTTTTCTCAATATACCTCAACGTGACCGATATCACGTAATCATATCGGTGGTGGCAGCATACTAAAAGTACCGGATTATTCTTCGAAGTTGGGTGGACTTAGAGGGAATCCGACAGTGTATATTTTTTTCGATCTCCACCAACTATACACCAAAACGTATTTTTGGCACTTTTATATTAGCTTCATGCCAGCGGTTAATAGAGATAGATTTCAAAATTTATAGCTGGCTTTTCGATTTTAATTATTTCAGTATTTAAGCGCGTAGGTTCGATTACAAATTCATAGTTTATTTACTTATTTTTGAAGTTATAACTTTGTTTGGCGTATTAATAATGGAATATTACACAGAAACAAATTCTGAACTATTTGCATTATTTTAAGAGCAAACCAGTTTATTTTCCGTAATTAGGTTTCCCGCCGATTTCAAACTTACAGCATGGATATTTTCAAATTAAAAATATTCATGCTGTAAAATTATTTTAAAATATATATATATATATATATATCAGTAAATTGAGATACAGCTTTTACATAAATTCCATTTGAAAGTGCATTTTTTCCTTTTCGATGGTGTACAACGTGAAATTGTGCTATGTTTAGAAGTTAAAAAATTTGCGATAAAACGAAACTGGTTGTTCAGATCGTTGCCACCGTCAATAAACATCAAAATAAACATCAGTATTGCTCAAGGATATGTTTTTGTTTTATAATATAGATTATTATTTTACTTTATAAGGCTTAACTTTCGTAAAAATGTCCAATCGTCACGAAATTCAAATACATTGTTAAAGTGAAGACGGCGCTATTTTGTATTTTAAGTCGTCTTATCGTGTATAGTTATTTTACAATATATATATATATATATATATATATATATATATATATATAATTTAAATTCTTATTCTTTTAATATGTTTTTGTTTCCATATTCAGTGTGTTGGGGAATCTTTCATCAATCAACTAATCAATCAACTAATTATTACATACTTAATTATTATTTCATTGTTTAAGTTGGTGTTATGATAATGTTTCATTTATGGTTATATATTAGCATTCAAATTAGTATGCTGCACATGCGCATATAATTATGAATGTAAGTCATTTATGATATCTTTATATTATGATATCTTTTCGTTTTGAATTTCAACAATTCATATTGATCTTTTTTCTTATATACATTATGGTATCGTATATATATTTTTAAATATATAAATATTGGTGCTAATTGATTTTAGCAATCTTTTAAATATTATACGCCTTGATCTCTGCTGCAATTGCGCATTATCATTTGTGTATTTTATATTTGATTTCTACTTGTAAGATATCTGATACCTCGATATAGGAATTTCCAATAATTGATTCATTATTTACATCACACGGTTCATTATATGAATTTAACTAATCCTTTTCTAATGCTTTTGTATGATATTGTCCTATCTAATCTTATAGTTTTAATTATATATTCAGTTCTTGCACTTATGATATATGTAATGTTATCCATATACTTAAAGCTAACCTGCTTTTTAGTTTTTCGTGCAAAAATGCTATTTATAGGCATGCGCGAGCATTCAGCTAATCAGCTAGAGGCTTTTACTATCTTCAGACGCGATGTTTCAGCCAATGAGGTGAAGGCTTTTTCCTCTCTCTAGAAGCGTATGTGTATTACGATTCCATTTGGTTGTTCGGTTATTGAAACTTTATGGATTTCTTTTATTAAGGTATTTTTTCATTTTACCGTATTTATTTTCTTTTTAAGTCGTATGTATTTTACTACTTTGAATTTTTTTATAACTAACCCTTTTTTTGAGAGAGAGAGAGATTTCGTGGCACGAAATTCCGCGAATCGTTTCCGATGTAAACAAACTAAGATGCAACTGTAAAATTTCAGATGATTAAATTCAGGTTTTCTCAGCGACGATCACAGTATTTTTACCAAATAATTTTTGTATTAATCAAGCTTTTTTGGTTATTAAGCATAGCTAAACACGAAAGAAAACTTTGTTATTTTAAGATTTTGATGTGAATTATTTGCGTACATTTATAAGGCGAGTTTCACTGAATAATTCAAGAAAAAAAAAATCTCAGCTGAATGTAACTATTAAAACATTTGAAATACTGTATTCGTAAAATGAAATTTCAGCTTAAACACTCGACAATTACTTTTAGTTATGCATTATTAATTATTTACTTGGCCTTTACTTTTAATATTTCAAACTTACAGTTGAATGTAACTATTAAAACATTTGAAATACTGTATTCGTAAAATGAAATTTCAGCTTAAACACTCGACAATTACTTTTACTTATGCATTATTAATTATTTACTTGGCCTTTACTTTTAATATTTCAAACTTACAGCTGAATGTAACTATTAAAACATTTGAAATACTGTATTCGTAAAATGAAATTAGCTTAAACACTCGACAATTACTTTTACTTAAGCATTATTAATTATTTACTTGGCCTTTACTTTTAATATTTCAAACTTACAGTTGAATGTAACTATTAAAACATTTGAAATACTGTATTCGTAAAATGAAATTTCAGCTTAAACACTCGACAATTACTTTTACTTATGCATTATTAATTATTTACTTGGCCTTTACTTTTAATATTTCAAACTTACAGTTGAATGTAACTATTAAAACATTTGAAATACTGTATTCGTAAAATGAAATTTCAGCTTAAACACTCGACAATTACTTTTACTTATGCATTATTAATTATTTACTTGGCCTTTACTTTTAATATTTCAAACTTACAGCTGAATGTAACTATTAAAACATTTGAAATACTGTATTCGTAAAATGAAATTAGCTTAAACACTCGACAATTACTTTTAGTTATGCATTATTAATTATTTACTTGGCCTTTACTTTTAATATTTCAAACTTACAGTTGAATGTAACTATTAAAACATTTGAAATACTGTATTCGTAAAATGAAATTTCAGCTTAAACACTCGACAATTACTTTTAGTTATGCATTATTAATTATTTACTTGGCCTTTACTTTTAATACTTCAAACTTACAGCTGAATGTAATTATTAAAACATTTGAAATACTGTATTCATAAAATGAAATTTCAGCTTAAACACTCAACAATTACTTTTAGGTTAAATTCAGGTTTTCTCAGTGACGATCACAGTATTTTTACCAAATAATTAAAAGTACTACATGCATGCATCTATCTATCTATCTATCTATATTTAGAAATTGTGCAGGTTTCTGGTCACTGTTTTGTTTACATATTTTAAACAAAAATTTCAATTTAATAATGCACTGAAAATTATAATGAATGCTTACAATTAAACACAACAACACAAAACAAAAAATTTCACAAAAACACATTATTTCCCCGATATTTTCCCACAACTAATCAATAAATTTCATGATATTTTATTGCGATTTTAAACCATGAACTTTAGTACTTTTCTGTTATATGGACACTATGCCAAAATGTATGTATGTATGTTTGGCGACAATGGTGTACGTATAACGGAAAAGTGCCTGAATTATTATTTTTATATATATATATAAAATATAAACATAATTGGCGACACAGCAAGTTTTCTGGATTTCTCCCTGGCTCTCTAACCACATTGTTAACAAAACAAAAAATTCACGAAAAACACATTATTTCCCCATTATTTTTATATATATATATATATAAAATATAAACATAATTGGCGACACAGCAAGTTTTCTGGATGTGAAAGGCGGAGATGAATTTCATTCATTCAATGACCTTTTTAAAAGTTTCAAGTTTGGATTGAGTGCACATGAACATAGAAACCGATACCTATTTCTATGTTCATGATTGAGTTATTTGGATATCTTTTCGTATAGCACAGAAAATCATTTCTCCCGCTTTCGTAATACAGATAAATTCTGGTGTATTTTTTTTCTTCTTTTTATATCATAAGTACTTTTCTACTTAAAATTTTTTTAACCTAATAGTAATTGTCGCGTTTCTAAGCTGAAATTACATTTTTCGAATGCAGTATTTCAAATGTTTTAATAATTACATTTAGCTGTAAGTTTGAAATATTTAAAATATTAAAAGTAAAGGTCAAGTAAATAATTAATAATGCATAACTAAATATGTATAATGATCAGAATGACATATTAAAATGTGTACAGAATGACATGAAAATTTTAAAAAACTGAAATTTTGCACTTGCAACTTAATTGTAAATTTCATTGTTTACATTGGAAACGATTTGTGGATTTTAAGAATTTGCGGAACTTCGTGTCGCCAAATTACTAAATCTCTCTCTCTCTCACTCTCCAAAAAAAAAAGGGTTAGTTTAAAAAAATTCAAAGTAGCAAAATACATACAGCACAAAAAGAAAATAAATACGGTAAAATGAAAAAATTACTTTAGTAATAGAAATCCATAAATTTTCAACAACGACATCAAAC
Organism: Maratus michaelseni; assembly: GCA_963931845.1. Lineage (NCBI taxonomy): Eukaryota > Metazoa > Arthropoda > Arachnida > Araneae > Salticidae > Maratus > Maratus michaelseni. The sequence goes on from OZ007596.1 coordinate 140,108,626, forward strand.
GAACGTATCTCATCTTTCGTTTGTGATAAGGAACGCTGCTTTGGCCCCCTCCACTCATTGGCTGAATTGTAAAGGGCAAAATAGGGGGACAAAATGATTACAGCATTTCTGAGAAAAGAAAAAATCAGAAAATTTTCTGAAAAGTTTCAGCACAGGGAGAGAGGGTAAATGCTCTCTCGGCAATAATTATTTTTGTTGCAAGTTGGTTTAACTGTCTTTATGGTTCGAGTCGATTTCAGACTGAGTGTAGATTTCTGCAAGTTGGATTTGGGTTAACCCGATTTTTCAAAAGTTAGTTCAAGTTCAGTATATTATTTCAGATTAAAACTATATCTATCATGGCTTGAATTTCAGGGCGGGATTCGCGCCGAAAATTTTGAAATCCCGCCCAAAAAAAGACAATGAGTAGGAGCCTCCCGCCCAAAAAATTTCAGCATTTTTGGAGAAATTTGCATTATTTAATTTACCTGCAACCGAACGATAAATTTCGTGATTTTTTTTCCCCGCAACCGATTGACGGACTTTGTGTTTTTTCCGCGACTGATCGACGAACTTTGTGGTTTTTTCCATGACAGATCAACGAACTTTGAGTTTTTCTGCGACAGATCGACGAACATTGCGTTTTTTAAGTGACTGATCGACGAACCTTGCGTTTTTTGGGGACATATCGACAAACCTTGCGTTTATTCCGCAATCTATCGATGAAATTTTTCTTTTTTCCTTGACTGATCGACAAACTTTGCATTTATTCCGCAATCGATCGACGAAATTTGCTTTTTTCCGCAACTGATCGACGAACTTTGCGTTTTTTCCGCGACAGATCAACGAACGTTGTATATTTTTCTACGACTGATCAACGAACTTTGTGTTTTTTCTGCGACAGATAGACGAACATTGCGTTTTTTAAGCGACTGATCGACGAACCTTGCGTTTTTTGGGGACAGATCGACGAACTTTGTGTTTATTCTGCAATCGATCGACGAAATTTGCTTTTTTCCCCCGACTGATCGAACTTTGCGTTTTTTATGACAGATCGACGAACTTAGCATTTTTTCCGCGACAGATCGATGAACTTTGTGTCTTTTCCATGATCGATCGGTGAATCTCAATCAAGTAAAATCTAAAGTCAGAAATTTATTTAACAACCTAATTGTTAAGGGTCCCTAACACATTTAATGGAACTTGAAAAATACACTGCATATATAAAACTTAACTTTCTTCCCTTTTTTATAATAAAAATAAACATTTTACATAATCATTCTCAGTTGACTTAATTTTTTCAATGGTATTTTGTCATGTCTGCATTAATGTAATTCTTTAAATAGCACGTAAAATAATAGTGGGGTTTAAAGATTTTTTTTCTCCCTCCCAAACATTACAACTCCCCTCCATTTAAAAATGTTTGTAAGGAGACTCCCCTCCTTGGAAAAATTGAATTTCAAGCCCTGCCTATAATATGTTTGTGTGTATTGAGGTTTGTATAGATGTTTGTGTGTGTGCTGTTTTTAATAAAGACAGTTTCATTTCTCACACGAACCTTTACAAAAATTCACATTCTTTGCGCAATCCTTTAACAAAATTTGCATTTTTTTTCGTGATTCTTTAATGAAATTCGCATTTTTTCTGTATCTTTTTTTGTCGAGATTCACATTTTTTTTTTCAGCTATCCTTGACGTAATTCGTGTTTCTTTCAGTGATAATTTGACAAAATTTGTGTTTTTTCTGCAATTTTTTTCGCGAAATTTGCATTATTTTCTGCGATTCTTTTACGAAACTTGCGTTTTTCTGTGATGCTTGGACGAAATTTTCTTTTTTCGCAATGCTTTGATAATAATCACATTTTCTCTGCTGCCTTTTGATAAGATTCATGAATTTTCAGCAATCCTTCGATGAAATTCGTGTTTTTTCAGCAATCTTTGAAGAAATTCGCATTTTTCTCTCGATACTTTAACGAAATGTGCGTTTTCCAGCGATTTTTTGATAAAATACGTTTTATTCCGCAATTTTTAGACGAAATTTGGCAAGAAAGCGCTATCTTTTGGTGAAATTTCCTGTTTTGCGATTCTTTGACAAAATTTGCTCATCTTTTGCGTAAATCGCGTTTTTCTGTGGCCATTTAACAAAATTCACGTTTTACATGATCCTTTGATGAAATTAGTGTTTTTCCCGTGATCATTTGACGAAATCTAGGATTTTTTTCCCGCGAAGATTGATTATTTGTTTTTAGTCTGCAGGTGCCCTAAAAAGTTTGTGATGCCTGTCGCTGCATTGCACGCATTCTGCCACGGTGTATCAAACAAACAAAATTCATCCTAAAGAATTATTGTTTCGTTTCTGGAAATGAACAACCGTCAACTCATTGGCTGAATTATAAAGGGTGAAATGTGTAGGCACTGAGTATCATCTATACTATTAATGTCGGTAAACGTCTGTCTGTGTGTGTGTTGTTCTGTCTGGCATCTGTAAGCACAAAACTCTGCATGCAGACGACGGACATAAGTGCTTTTGGTATAAAAAAATTCGGAAGGGGAGTTTTGAAAAATTCACAACATTTTGCGGGAGAAGAGGGGTGCGAACGAATTTAAAAAATGAGTCCACATCAATAATTGTGGCAGCGGGGGTAGTATGTCTTGCCCACACGGGGTGGAGACTTTTCTTTGCTGACACCACTCATATGATATATTGTTCGAAAGGCCTGCGACTGCCTTTTCATGTTATGCATGTGTGTGGTCCATCCCCCCCCCCCTTCCCCGCCAATTGGGGCGCTTTTCTAAATTTTGCACATACCACTCATGTTATGTATCGTTAAAAAGGTCTGTGACCGCTTAATCATATTATGCATCTCCGGTGTCCATCCCCCCACTTTGCCCCCCTCCCCCCCCCAAGGGAGTACTTTTGTAAATTTTGCACAAACCCTTCATGTTACGTATTGTTGGAAAGGTTTTTGACTGCTTATTCATGTTAAGTTATGCATCTCTGGGGTCCATCCCGCCACTTCCCCCCCCCCTTAAGGGGGCACTTTTCTAAATTTTGTTGACACCCCTCATGTCATATATTGTTGGAAAGATCTGTGACTGCTTAATCATATGCATCTCCAATGTCCATCTCCCCAATTTGCCCCCCCCTCCCCCAAGGGGGTACTTTTCATGTTAAGTTATGCATCTCTGGGGTCCATCCCGCCACTTCCCCCCCCCCTTAAGGGGGCACTTTTCTAAATTTTGTTGACACCCCTCATGTCATATATTGTTGGAAAGATCTGTGACCGCTTAATCATATGCATCTCCAATGTCCATCTCCCCAATTTGCCCCCCCCTCCCCCAAGGGGGTACTTTTCTAAATTTTGCAGACAACCCTCATGTCATATCGTTGGAAAGGTCTGTGACTGCTTAATCATATGCATATCTCCAATGTCCATCTCCCCACTTTGCCCCTCCCCCAAGGGGGTACTTTTCTAAATTTTGCAAACAACCCTCATGTCATATATTGTTGGAAAGGTCTGTGACCGCTTAATCATATTATGCATCTTTAATGTCCATCTCCCCAATTGTCCCCCCCCCCAAGGGGTCAATTTTCTAAATTTTGTTGACACCCCTCGTGTCATATATTGTTGGAAAGGTCTGTGACCGCTTAATCATATTATGCATCTCCAATGTCCATCTCCCCACTTTGCCCCCCCTCCCCCAAGGGGGTACTTTTCTAAATTTTGCAGACAACCCTCATGTCATATATCGTTGGAAAGGTCTGTGACTGCTTAATCATATGCATATCTCCAATGTCCATTTCCCCACTTTGCCCCCCCCCCTCCCCCAAGGAGGTACTTTTCTAAATTTTGCAGACAACCCTCATGTCATATATCGTTGGAAAGGTCTGTGACTGCTTAATCATATGCATATCTCTGATGTCCATCTCCCCACTTTGCCCCCCCCCCCCCCAAAAAGGGACTTTTCTAAATTTTGCGCACAACTGTCATGTTATATATCGTTGGAAAGGTCTGTGACCACTTAATCATATTATGCATGTTCCGTGTCCATCCCCTACTTTACCCCCCCCCCCAAGGGCGTACTTTTTTTAATTTTGCACACACCCCTCATGTTACATGTCGTTTGAAAGGTCTTTGACTGCTTATTCATGTTATGCATCTCCTTGGTCCATCCCACCATTTCCCCCTCCCCAAGGGGGCACTTACGATTTACTTGCACAACAGCGCTAAATGTGTCAGATGAAAGAAATTCCGCGAGTGCATGTGCCAGTGAAACTTAGCCAATTGCTGTTCTTCAACCTAGCTATAATTCAAAGTGGGTTTTTTATTTATTTGAATTATTCTGCAAAAGTTTCAAACATTTTAAAGCAGCTATGAATTTTATTTTTATGGTACTATCAAGTTTTTTGCCGTCAAATTTTGACGGGTTCCATCTAGTTTTATATTATGTTACATTTAAAAAAAAATATTTAAAATTATCGTGATTTAACGTTAAACATGCTTTGGTAAATTGTTATGATCTGATCGCATAATTCTGAGAAGTCCATTGGGATAACACTATGGGAGTCTTTGCTTGGCTTTTGTAATTTCATGGATATGGTATAATGACTTGGTTCATTTGACTTTTTTGTACTAAAAAGTCTATTGGTTTTCTGTTTTGGAGGTTATGCAATGCGAGTTTACATAATTATGGTTATAATTTTATTGAGTTCTTTTTTTAGCACTGCTAATTTGTTTTGTACATTTTGTATATACTTTCATTTATTCAAGAATTTTTAATATTTCTAATTCATTAAATTAATCAAGATTTCTAAATTTCATACATAAATTTTATTCATTGATATTTTCATTTTCTTTTTGAAATTGCATTTTTATTGTATCAAAAATTTTTTTTAATGCCAGTTCTAAGTAAAATTCTCGTTCCTGGCAAAATACACCTTGCATCAATGCAGTGTAGTGCCCGGTACAGGGGCAACAAATGGGTTGTTCCTGGATCGTCATCCAGTGACCATTTTTACTCTCCTCCTCCTCCATTATTTTTTAGATTGTGTAATGATGCTAGATGCAAGACATGTCCATTTGCTTCTCAGAAACAAATTGTATCAGATCCTAATTTATCAACTTTTTGTAAAGCATTTAATGTTATTTATAGTATAAAATGTAACTTATGGGGTTTGAAATATGTAGGTGAAACATCAGGTACATTACATAAACGTATTAATCAACATCGTTCAGACACTAACAAGAACAAAGCAAAAAATTTACAGTCTACAGCAGAAATACAAAATTTTCATAAACATAAATTTTTCAATACTACAATTGAAATTATACAAATAATAAAAACTAAATCAGAACGTTTGTTTATGGAGTCTTCATATATGAAATATTATAACACTATTTATCCTTATGGACTTAATAGTGAATTATTTAACAGACCAGTTAAAGTTTTTTCAATAAATAATACTACAGATTATTCTCAAATTTATCCAACTCTAAATCATAATTTAAACCATAAAACAACACGTAACAAGCGAGGAAAGTGTACTGCTACAGTTGTTATTTCCAAAAAAATTTATTGTTAAACAAATCAATACTCTTCATCATAACTAATATTAAGAATTACAACTGTATTTTAATACGAAAATACATTTTTGCTATTAAAAAGAAACAGATAGTACAATATTTAAATGTATTTCTTAGTAAATCTTACTCAAATCATTTCTCTGATATTTTTTATGATCTAATTATGACAAGAGCTAACAACTTTAATCATTTTAATCAGAGCTTTTCAACATTAATTTACATAAAAAACAAAAAATTCAAAACACTAATACTCAAATGATTATAACTTTTTCAAATCAAATCTTTAATAAAATTAATATTACTTCTATAATTAATGATAAAAACTGTTATTTTCCTATTAATAATCTTCAAATTTCAAAAACATTTAAATATCCTAATACAATCGAAGAAAGATTTTTAACTATAATGCATTTTCAAAAAATACATCTGATGCTAGTACTTTTCCGTGTAAATGCAATGACCCCACTCTAAAAAAATTCATTAATAATGATCATGGACATATAATCACTGGTAATCTTAATATTGTGAATGATTATAAACTACAAAAACTAATAGGTTATGGTACTAAATATAGACTTCCTTCTAAATTTAATGTAAATTCTATTGTAAAACTGTTTACATTACGATATAGAAATTTTTATTTATAAAATTTCAATCTCATATAGTAAACCTATTGAATATTTTAATCAATGGAAAATACTTGTTATTGAAAAATTAAGTTCGTCTTTAAAACATAATTTATCGCATATGGTTAAAATTAACACAAAACATTTGTTCTAGCAAATTACTAAATTACAAAAAAACTATGTAGTAACATATATTGGCAAATATCCTAATAATTATGCAATCACATGTAAAGCTTATTATCACCAACTACTTACATCCTGTATTTCTACTAACAATTCTTTTAAAAAAACTAATGAAAATGTAATTGTAAACAATCGTAAAATTCACAGTTTATAAATTATTAAATATTACTTCTACTAACTTTAATTATCCTTATTTAGTTCTTGTTCCCAAATTTCATAAAAATCCAATTAAATTTAGGACTGTAACTATAGGATGCAATACATATAATAATACAGCCAATAAACATCTATTAAAAATTTTCAATCAATTTTATACACTGACAACATCCACTGATAATACACATTGTATAAAAAATAGCTATCAACTCGTCAATATTTTGAAAAATCTTAAATGTGTTAACAATATAATGACATATGATTCCAAAGATCTATTTAATAATATAGATTTATTAGATCTACATAATATTATAAATGCATTATTTAATAAGTATCATCATTCACTTAATTTACCAATTCATATGGATACAGCTTATTTTAAAACTTTAACAAATTTCATTATATATAATAATTATATAATGCATGATAACACGTTATATTTACAGAAAGTCGGTATACCACAAGGGGGATGTACATCTAGTATACTTTCAGACTTATACTTGTATCATTATGAACGTACTTTTATTAACAGTAATATACATTTATACCGTTATATTGATGACATAATTTTAATTGCTACTGATCACACTAATATTTCTATATTTCCAGTTGATTATCCTACTAATTTAGAAATAACGGAAAACCTCCTTTCTAACAATACTATTAACTTTTTAGATCTTAAAATTACACTTAAAGAAAACAAAACAATAATTGATCTATTTGATAAACGTAAAGAATTTAAATTTAAAGTTAATTCATTTACTAATTTTAAATCATGTCTTCATAATTCTGTATATCGTAATATACTCCTTAATCATATTTATAGAATAAAAAGTTTATGTTCTTCTCAACTTATTAACAACAATATTAAAAAACTTATCTATGATGCATTACAACATGGTTTTCCAAAAAAATCATATATTCCTTAATATATAGTTAGTTCTTATATGATCTTTAGAACCAAATTAACACATGCGTTAAAAAATGTATAAAAAAAATCATATAACGAAATCTGTTAAAAAATAAAGTGTGCAGAATAGTCTAAAGAATAACATGTAAGGAAATATATATATACCGGGTGTTTTACAAAGGACACCTAACTTTGAAAATAAATAACGCGGAAACGGTGATAGACGCGCATGAAACCAGTGGTGTGTTTATTAAAGAACCCGTAAAAATCTGATACAGAAACCTCAAGATTTTAGTAACAAATTACGCTGATAGATGGCGCTGCAGGTGAAATTTCCATAAATAGGCTGTGTCACATCATAATAACGATTCAAAATGTGCACCTTTCAAATAACACACATCTCGCGAGAGCGAAGAAAGAAATTGTCAGTGACTCTCTGTTAGTATGCCATCGGAAAATCAACACACAAGCTTGACAAATAGCCTCCAACTCGTCGACTGTTAAAGGATTGTTGCGATAAGTAATGTCCTTCAGTGTCACTTCCGGAATTTCTTTCACTGTATGCTAATAACGATCACGTTTCAACGGCGAAATCTTCGACAACTGATCGTTCTTGGCGTCTGAGTTCTCTTTATAGCAGCCCCATTCCAACTATCATGACGAGTATGTGGCGTGCGGCAACAGTTCTCAGAATACTAAAACCTAGGAGTGAACAACCCAGCAAAATCCGGACTTTATTGGTTAGCCGACCTGGGTACTTGTCATTGTGGACCGCCCCATGCGGCGATCAGGCGAATTTCGCCCTACTCTCCAGGCACTCAAACCCGTCAAACTGGGTCAAATCCCGGTAGGTAGGGGCCTGGTCAGTGGTCTCCGAGCTCTCTTTATAGAGACCCGTAATGCTGCCTGCAACGCCATCTATCGGTGATATTTTAAACTAAAATTTTGAGGTTTCTGTATCAGATTCTTACGGGTTTTTAAATGAACATACCATTGATTTCATGCTTCTGTCTATCACCGTTTTCGAGTTATTTATTTTCAAAGTTAGCATTCCTTCGTGAAACACCCGGTATATATGTGTGTACAGCGATATTTGCAATTATTGGACTTAAAATAAATGTGTATAACAATAAAAAGTTTCCACAAACATAAAAAAAAAAGAAAAGCTTTTTCTGCATAATTACTTCTATTAGAATACGGTGTATAGTAACTAAATATCAGTTTAATAGAGTGAAAAACAATCCATCTAACTTGTATTTTTCTTTAAAAAGTATTTGTTTGAGCATTAAAATCACAAAAAGTTAACTATCAGCTAGCAGTCAATCATAATTCAACGCATACCACAGCATTTAAAGTGGAAAAGTGCCAGTTTCTTAGAATACCAGAAATTCTTTTCATATAGGGATGAAAATTTCGCGAATATAGCACAACATTTTCTTCAAGATATTTATTCTTAGCAATGGATTATATTAAATATTTAAAATCTTGTCACAACCAATAATTCCAAGTGTTAAATAAGTATACAAGAATTTCTTACACAATATTTCACAATTATTATAGCAGATTATTTCCTGTGGAGGTAAATACCTAATACCTATACCAGGGGAAATAGAAATTTCCTCCTATATTAATGTCAAATTCTTAAGAACCAGCCGAGCAGAAAGAATGCCCCCTTGCCTAACGGGGAAATCTACTTACAGCGAAGCATTCGTTCATCCTTTTCGGACACTAGGGCAGAATGTCCGAAAGTTCCGTCTCACTAATTGTGAATTAAAAGTTGCTTACCAGGGTAAAATCCGCACGAATTTTCAGAAAAGCGAAGTTCTATATATAACGCATCTCCTTGGCTCGAAACTCCCGCTCTTCTCGTAACAACTTTCGCGTCTCACATAACGCTCGCTTAGGCAACTAATTGATTTTTCCGCCGGTTTTAATATTGTTTGCTACGCGAATTGGATCTTTTCGCGCGCGGAAAGGGTTAATTTCTCTGTCAAACCTTCCTTCTGCTTAGCTCAAAATAACGAGCAAAATATGTTGCGTTCAGACACGAGCTCATACTTTCGGTTCAATTAAGGCTGCAAAGGCAGCCCTCCCTCCTCACCCCCACCTTACTCGCCCGGGTGGGTAGGTGGGGGTCTTTTATTATCCATTACATTAAGCGCGTATTAAAGGAGGGACATGCATTAATGTCTTGGAGGAAGAAAATTTGGCATAACGAGGAGGGGGTTGACAGATCGGGAGGTAGTCATTACGCGGTCGTCTAATAATTTATATGCCGCTTAAAGAAGCTTGCCTTTCCTCCATTTGTTAAATGAAAAGTTACGTATATCATCAAGTTGACTTTGGAAGTGGATTAAGGTGAAATGTTGCAGTATGATGGGTGTATAATTGTTGCTTTGCTCTGTTGAAAAGAGAATAAAGTAAGACAGAATGTTTGTATTTTAAGTTATAAGTTTCTTATACAGTCGGGTGGCGATCGTGGAAGAGTCCATTTTTAACGCTTCCCAACATAGCTAAAAAGTGTATGTCCGTCCGTCTGTTTATCTATTTGCCAACTTTCTAATTTTGGTACAAAAGGAAATTTAAATATGAAATATAAATATTTAACTGAGGTATAATATTGCCTATGTTAAGTGCTAATCAAGTTTTCAGTTTGCTTGGATTCTCTTCTCTCTCTGTCTGTAGGAATATTTTTCTTCTGCGCTTTAAAACTCTGATAAATACTTAGATAAAATCAAAATTTAAGTGTGTTTATGGGGTATCATGCGGTTATGTATGCTTCCTTCATTTATTAAATGAAAAATTACATATACAATTAAGTTGATTTTCGAATTGAATTAATGTGGAATATTTCCGTACGATGGATGTGCGTAATAAATATTGCTTTGCTTTAATCTGTTGAAAAGAGAAACGCAAGACAAAAGGCTTGGTTCGTATTTTCAGTTGTGTATTTTTACAGCTAGGTGCAGAAGATGGAAGTTTCAGCTCTCAACATATCTGAAACAGTTCTAATATTTTCAGTGTGTTTATCCGTCCATCTGTGGTCTTTTCCATTTCTAACTTTAGGAAAAACAACCCACGACATTTCAATACGTTACCGAGGTAGATTATTGCCTAAAAAGTACACTAATGATTTGTTTTTTCTTTGTCTGACTGTCCACCTGGTTATAAATACATCGTTTCATATTTTGTGCTTTACGCATCTATACAAATCTTAATTGTGTTTGTAAAGTAGGCCTGGAGAAGTAGCCTATTAATTTATGTGCCATCTTTAAGGTGGTTCTCAATAAATAAATAAATAAATAAATAAATACATAAAATCCCCCTGCTCAAGAAGCGAAACATGAATATTAAAGTGATTTGTTTTCGTTTTCCAATAACTGAATTACAGTAGAGTTATAAGGGATTGTCCTTTTATTAACGGCTTTTTTTTAACCTCTCCCACGCTGTCGTGAACAAATATTCGGTTCAAAACGCCAAAATTTGATTGCATTTTCTGAAAAATCTTCTGCCATTACCGAAAAATGGAAAAACAGTTCGATTACATAGTTTCTGAATAAGAGTAACTGCTTATTGCAAGCGTTTGAGAACAAAAATGAATTAAAAATGTGTCAGACAGTAGCCGATTTGGATTTGAGAACAACCTTAAGAAATATATTAGAAACTTCCGTAGATATTATGTTTTAATAATCTGATTTAGAATAGAATTTCAAATTTATTATAAATAAACAAAGTAATTTTATTATTTATATCATTAATGATTATATTTTAATATAAAAATTTAATATCTCATGACAGATGAATTTTATTTATTTATTAACAGGTTTATTTATTTCGTAAAATATTTATATATATTACTTACATAGCACAGACATAGACACACGCATATGTCAAATCAATATCTCGGACATGTTCTTCCATTTCATTCAGCCGGCTTTTGTATTTATCCTGCCATTTTTTTCTGCCCAGCGAACAATGTCTTGCGCAAAGACGGATTACATCAATATGTTTTTTCACACCAACCTTATACAAGCCAAGCGGCGATAGAATAAAAGAGGGAAAAGAACAAAATTTTTCTATACCCTTGCGAAAGAATTGTCCATCTATTCAGTTTCCTAAAAAGATGTCAGGGCTGCCTTTCTTCGCGACCCCCCCTCCTCTCCTCTCCTCCCTTTTTTCAATTTCCTTATGACCTCCTCCCTACACGATCTTTTTTTGTGGGAGTCAAAGGGTCCGCCCAGGTAATGGAACAACTGGACAATCCTCTCAACCCATTCATTCCTTTATTTATGTATGTATTATGTATTTTGTTCCATTTTGTTCCTTCCCGCTGTTTGACAAATGTGACATCCCCCGCTCCAGTTTTTTTATCCTACCGTCCATTTCGTCTTGGAGAAGTCGTTTCTGGATGTCCACTCATGCGTCTCATCTCCGGTGAGAAATTTTTTGATTTACCAACACCCCCTCTCCCTGTTGCAAGTGAATAAAACGAAGGAAGGGGGAAAAAGACTCCATCAAATTTTATCGACCAAAAAAGTCCAGTTTGTAAAGAATAAAATGCAACAGAATAGAGTGATTGTTTTTGTTTTTTTTTTTTTTTTTTGTTGTTTTGTTTGTTTTTGTCCGTTCTTTTCTCTCTCTCTCTCTTTTTAAAAAAAATGTGTAGGTTGAAATTTCTTTTTTTTTCTCATGAAAATGCCTTAGTTTTTGGTTATGCTGCATATATTGTTTAGTACTTCTTGGAAATTTATGTATTGAACAGAAAATTTCTTACATTATGGAAGTGGGTCAGGAGAAATTTTTTTACACGAAATCAAAAAGGAGCATAGCAATATACAGTACATGAAAATTTGTGTCACAAAAAACATGAAACGATGTGCAAATTATCGAAATGCTAAGACTAGGAGTAAAGTAAAAAGCGTGATGGCAAGAACAATAAAGATTTCACCGCATAAAAATGACACGGTGGGCTTTTCGCAATCTAGTCCTGAAGATGCCAATAAGATTGATATTTAATAAAAGTTTTTTTTTTCTTATATAGATCGATTTTACTCCACCTAAATTATAGCGACATATATGATTTTCCCGAAATCCCAATAACTTAAAATAACTCTGGCTTCATATAGCTTCAACAAAAACAAAAGCGTATACAGGTTTAATATAACACCAAGTCTAGAAAAATATTTCTGCGTTATATAACTTTTTTCTCTTGCTCTCCCCAGTCTGCACCCCTGTCGTTTGTGTTGCTCTCTGTATCATTGGTCCACTTAGTACCGCTTGACTTGTTGTAGTCGAAAAACTTGATTATATTTTACAAAATTCTGAGTCTAGAACAGTGATTTTATAAAAACTTACTCTAAATGATTTTAAAAAAAATTCAGGGCACGTAAAAATAAATCCCTTTTATTGGTTAGAAAACGACTCCAAGCTAGCATCATATATGAAACGCCTGCTGTGAAATTATATGGCGCGTAAAGTTCTGCAAGACATTCGAATTTGATTCATAATCCCTATCCATCATGCTATTTTTTTTCTTTCTATTTAGCAGTGTATCTATTCACTTGACAAGATACGCGACCAAACTATCAACACATTCGTCAGTAGAGAAATAAGATATATTTTTACATCTTCTCATTTGGTAATGATAATAACCCTTGATTAATTTAACTCTCATGTATCCATGTAAATACAGTAAAATTTCTGAATAGCGTACACCTCGGGAGCACTGAATTTGTCCGCTATTTGGAGGTGTCCACATTTCAGAGGTAAAAACATAGAAATTCTATTAGGTGTTGGACCGGAAAAACCGTTCGCTAAATAGAGGTGCCCGTTATGGAAGTTTTGTTGTACAGTAACATGGTGCAAGTGAGCTTGAATTTGATGTTTAATAATATATATACATGATGCATTACATGATTTGTTCTATATAGATATACTTTTGGGCTATTTTTTTTTATGTAAAACCTTGAATATATATTTAAAATGTTTATAGATTCTGAAACAGAAATTATCAATTGTATTGCAGAAGTTGATGACAAAATCATTCTTTAAAGATTTTCAAAAGTATTCAAGACACACCCCAAAAAAGTAAAAATCACTTTTATTAGTTAGCAAAAGAATTCAAGCTAGTGTCATACATGAAGCACCTGCTGTAAAATTGTATGGCCCAATGAACCCCTGCAAGACAATCGAATTTGCTCGGAAAGTAGATTATCACGTTCCGACGCACTCATATATTTCCTTTCGATTTAGGTGTGTGTCAGTTCATTCGACTATGTGCGTGATCAAACCAACCGTTAGCACGTGTCAAGTGTGTAACTACACGCGTTTAAAAAAATTCTCTATCGGAGAATGGTAATAATCTGCGAATAATTCAAGCCTCATGTGCACATGACGACATGTAACATATTGTTTAACGTATCTGGAGACATAATATTGTGTTATATCTAATACAAAACGCTGATTATAGTTTTAAAGCGAAGACTCTAGAAGGTGATTATGCCAACTTCCAGAGTTGACGATAAAATCATTCTCTGAACGTTTCCGAAATAATTCAGGTCACAAAAAATCATTTATATTAGTTAGAAAACGAATCGAAGCTAATATCATGTATGAAGCACCTGCAGTGAAATTATATGGCCCAGTGAATCCCTGCAAGATATATACTCGAATTTGTTCAGCAAGTAGATTCATATCACGTTCCAACGCACTCATATCTTTCCTTTCGATTTAGGTGTGTGTCTGTTCACTCGACTATGTGCGCGATCAAACCAACCATCAACACATTCGTCAACAGAGTAGTTACACACTTGTTTAAAAAAATCGCCCCATCATAGAGTGGTAATAATCTGCGAATAATTCAAGCCTCGTGCGCCTATGAAAAGCGTATCTTATCCGCTTATAAGCGATGCTAGGATTAGCGGCCAATGAAGCCTGCAAAACGCCCTAAAAGAGGTTTCTAATCCCTTCTGAAGTGCACGCAGGTGGCATAAATAGGTAAATACTGCTGGAGGAAATGGACATTTTTTTTCTCTCTTTTTTTCTCTCTCTTCTCTTCTTGTCCCAGCACTTCTTCCTGAGGTTTTTAAAACGATACATCTTCATTCATCAACTATATTTCTTTTCTGGTGCGATCGACAAAGCGTAGAAACCGCGACAATTTTTTTTAACGTCATTTATTTATTGGAGACCCCTCCCGCGTGTGTTCGCGGACATTAAGAACGCTATTTGTCCATTATCTAAGTGATAGGCTGTTTTGTAAAGGCGGCTTCACCGACGAAACCAAAACTATATATCTGGGCGACGAGCACAATGTGATCTCTGGAGCGTTTAGCGCTTTTACAGTAAAAAGCCACAACTTTTTTCTCTTGCTCTCCCCAGTCTGCACCCCTGTCGATTGTGTTGCTCTCTGTATCATTGGTCCACTTAGTACCGCTTGACTTGTTGTAGTCGAAAAGCTCAACAAAGCTGGCGGCATGTTCCCAATGGGCACCCAAAGCTGAAACAGAAACCACGCAGGGGTCGAGACCCCTTTAGAGAGAAGGGCGTTCCGCAGTTTGAAAAATCAGAAAAAGCGGCCCCCTCACATCTCTGTTCACTGAGAAACATCTATATTACGTATAGTTTCTGATGCTGTCATGCGGTAAGCCATAAAAAGAAAAATAATTTTGTTTTTCAACAGTGTTCCTATATACATACAACGGATGGCGGTTTTTGTAGTTTATTTTTTTATTTTGATTATTTTATTGTAATATTGCTTATAATCGACCATAATCAATCTTTCAACATGTATGGGAATTATAGAAAGCGATAGATTTATATTCGCCAAATGTTGTTTTGCAAATGTCATCCATGTGGTTGCTACACAAACAGTAAACATTTTCCTCTGACAATAAACTTTATACCTTGACAATTTTCTGAAAATTTTGAAAAGTTATTTCGTATATTGAATACTCATGGCTATACAAACACTTTTCCGCTATTATATGCGTTGGATATCCATTTTTCACACGTTATGTGTCACTATATCATATATAGCGTAAATATAGATATACTGGGTGCCCGAAAAGACCTTCCCTGATTATAAAATTCATTCATATCCGTCATATATAAAACAGACATGTGAAACTGGTGACAAAATATTGGAAAACTAATCAAATTTTTGTGTTGCAGGTTTCCGCAAGTAGTGTAGCACTGTTAGTGTCCAGGAAACCGGAAATGTTCACAAATGAGAAAAAAGCTCAGTGTGTCCTCTGGTATCACGAGACCTTTTTAGCATCAGTAATTCCCATGAGGCCGTATGCACTGATGTTTATAGAAGTTAACAAAAATTTCAGTAAAAGCAAAATTTATTGGTCAGGTGTTGCCACAGACAATATGATGTCAGCGTTACTCACGGACATGTTTTTGCTTTATAATTAGATTAGCTACCATACAAATATATTAATCCACTTTAGATTATCTAAGCAGATGGTATAAAAGTTTTCATAGTGAAAATCTATTGTATTTTAAAGCTAAAACTCTATTTTACATTTTTTCATATATAACGTTACTTTAAAAGTTCTTTGAGAGATTTATAAATGGCGCTTTACTGTATAGGGCAGAGGAGGCAGGAATGAGATAACACTAAGTTTGTTTAAATTAAACACTATTTTTTTTTCAGTTTCTACACAAGATGGAGTAATTATAAACTTATTTATATATGCTACAAATTTTACAATCGTAAATATTTATAATAGATGAATCTCACTTTTACAAATCAAAAGTAAATATCGATTTTGACACCTAATAAATTTGTAAAACAAAATTAATGAATGTTTACTATAATTCTAATATCTTGTGTTTACAAATCACTAACTAAGTTAAGTCAGTCGGAGATAGAAGGAAGCATGGGACATGTTCCATTTCATTCTTCCGCGTTTTCAATTGCTACAAATATTTTCATAATTTTATTATTTTTGTAATATTGAACAATTATTGTAACATTTATTTTGTAATAAATGTAAAAAATAATTCTAAAAGAGAATTCACAAGTTACTTTGGATTTGCAAAAAGGAAATATATTCAAATGCAGATGTTCTTAGTCTTGCAGCTGTAAAATTTCTTACGTTATCCAGAAGTTATCTAAATGTTTTTAGCATAATCCACCTTTGAAATAAAATTATTTAACATCCGAAATCATATTTAATAAAATGCAACTCATTCCAATGTGTTACGTATATGATTTCACTTAGTAAGTACAGTGTAAAAAATGACCAATGTTTCTTATTCTATGAAAATATACTATAACCACGAACGAAAATATAATATAATCTTCTGAGTTATCCGAAATATCAAATAGCGTGTTCCATTGTCTTCTAAATCCCCAGAAACCAATACATTTCCAAAATTTAAAGAATTATTTATAAAAACAAAGTATTTTTCGCTGCCCGTATTTTGCAGAAACGTTTCCGAAGGGTTTTTATAGTGTATTAATTAGTGCCCTTAGCCTGGAATACCTGTTTTTCGAATGCTATCAATTCTCAAGTAAACATTTTCATGCTCAAAAAATATGTTTAACAGACAAACATGCAAAATTAACAGCGTTAACAATAACATTAAAATTATTTCTTTACTCTTTCATGTATAAATTAACTTATGCGGCTGAAAACGTTTACTTGAGAATGGATGGCATTCGAAAAGCCAGGTTTCTGGGGATTCAAAAGACAATGGAACACGCTATTCGGAATTTCGGATAACTCAGAAGATTATGTTATATTTTCGTTCGTTGTTATAGGACATTTTCATAAAATAAGAAACATTGGTCATTTTTTACAGTGTATATATTTTTTCTGGATCAGAAGAGTTTAATTTGATTTACGGATTATACTAAATCAGGGCTGTCAACTTCTATGCTTTTTCAAATCAAATATTCATGTTTTGAACCAAAAAAATATTTAATAAATTGCATTCTGTGAATTTATTTAATGATATGCAGAATTTTATACTTCATTGCGTTTGTTAATTAAAACTTCCGGTTCTAAAAGAATTATTTGACTCAAAATAAGCGTAGAAGTTGGCAGCCATGCTAAAATCATTCCGCAACATTTTGTATCGTATAAGTTATAAATGAAAACAAAGCATGCTTTTCATTTAACTTAGTTATGTGAACGTATAATATTCGATAAAATGTAAATTGTTTATAATATTCCACTATTTTACATGCGTGTCCCATTCCTCCATGTAAATTCTTACAATGTTCCACTATTTTACGTGCGTGTCCCACTCCTCCACCCGTGAAGGAATGGCGGGACAAAATTAAGTATACTCTGGAAATTAAAATTTTCAAATCATTTGACCTCTTTTTTTAAAATTTCATATAGCATTATTACAAGGTGAATTCAAATCCGAGAAAAATATGCTGAAAAAGAAATTATTTTTAGAAAACTGCGCCATTCTTGTCTATTCTTCCCTACTTCTGTGAAACGAAATGGTAAAAAAAAAGTCGTTAATTGGGGAAAAAGAAAAAAAAACGTAAATATATATATATATATATATAATATCTATCAGTTTTCTTGCTTTAATAACGATTTATATATTTTTTAAATAATGCAAGAAAACCGAAATCCTTATTTGAAACATCTAGATCCAGAAATGACAGATAAGTTCCAACAACGTTCACAATCGCCGGCAGCGAAATACTTCCAGGGAAGTGGCTAAGCGTTGTGGGAAATTGGCATCTAGTTGGAATATATCCAGGGTGCCGGATCTAATATGACATTTCGCTAATAATCAATCGGAACTTGGCAACAGCTAATGCCTATAGAAGCATTGATGTCAATCAGCGTTTCTCGGGATTCATTGCTGATAAATAAGCAAAGCTATAGGTGAAAGACTATCCATTAATATCCCACAATCTCAGAATAACAGAATTTGATTACCTTTTATAACTGATAAGGAAATGTTCGGGAGTTGAAATTGAGAGGGTCGGAGCAAGAAAGTGCCAAACCACATTTTTGGTGAAATAAATCTAACACTGTAATCTGTTGGTTAATATTGTAAATTATAATATCCTACATACAATTTGTTTCTAATGTCACTTGGTGGCAGCCTATGTGGCAGGTTTCGTTTTTGCCCGAGATGTATATGCCCCCAATGAAGATAGCTAATTTACAAAAAAACGTAATAGTAATATCATTAAAGTAATGCCATATTGTTGTTACTCAGAATATCTCAAATGTTACTAACAAGGAAGGTCTCCATAAGCGCATACTCAAAAATTTTTGAAAAAATTACAGAATGTTCTTCTCATGAGGATATATACGTCTATAAAAAAAAATTCTGCGGAACCTCGATATAACGTCCGTAAAAAATATGAAAATTTCGTTTATTTGGCGATTTATCACCGGTTGGCGACGGAATGAAATTAACCCTTTCAGGGGCAAAGTACTTATGTTTCTAAAATGTTGAAATCATTGAGTCACACCGGGATTTAACAACAAATTTATATTCAAATAAGTAAAATATTTTCTTCACGTATATTATAAAAGTATTGGGAATTAAAATTAAGTGGGATATATTATATTCCACCGCCGTTCAAGGGGTTAAAAAATACGCTTTTATGACAAATACTCTTTAAGGAAAAACTTTTTCATACTGAACTTGTTCATGCATGTTTAACTTATATAATAAATAAATTTTTATAACTACAATTTTGTGTACACATTTATATGTATATATAATGGAATTTAACGATTGTATTTTACGATTCAAAACAAAATTTAAATTGATTAAAATTGTTTCAAGTTCAAAAATAAGCCCGAATCTGAACATTGTCAATTCAAGAAAGAGTTTTGTTGGTATGGAAACAACGACTTCTTCGATATAGAAATGTATAACGAATCCGTTTGTCATCGGGCTTTTCCTTTTAAAATACATTTAAAAATTACTTGTACAACCGTTGAAGCCATTTAAATTAGAAAAAATCGTAGAATGGAGAATAAAACAATAGGCAAAATTTCATTCAATCGGTAATAAATAGCGAAAAAAACGTGAGTGATTTATTTAATCTGATTTAAAAAATATTTTAAATTATAATTAATGCAAACGTACAAAGAGTTGAAATTGTTGAACGCAAAATGCAAAAGATTCTGAACAAGAGGGTATGATATCATGAGCCATAGAATTAACCCATTCGTATAATTTTTTAAGCTTATGACAATTTTACGCTTTCACATTTTACAAAAATCTCATAGACAAATCTCATAACAAGAATTTCTTCAAACTGTTCGCTTACTTTATCATGCCTTTCAGATTCATATATTTTTAAAATTTCGATTGTTAACTAAAAATGAAAATAAACATACAGATTCAATAATTCAATAATGCACATAACTTAAATGTCAGCTTCGCTATAACATAAAATAGATATTTGCAGCTTCCAAAAAAATAGAACATATTTTTTCAATGGTAAAAATAAATAAGTGTAACAACAAGCAGCTTGTATATATTATACAAAAAATAATAAATATTTCATCGTTTAAGTTTAAATTCATTAAATATTGCGCATTCGAATAATCATTTTACAAGCAACTAGGGGGCCTACACCCTGCGAGCTACGCTCGCCAACCCCCGCTCAGACTTCGAGGCCTCTAAAAACATGACAGCGTGCTTTGTTTTAAAAATATTGATAAATCTGTAATTGGGTTGTCATGCTTTTAACGTTTTAATGGGGGCATTTTTTTTATTATCATGGCCTCATACACAGCTGTTGCGACAACATTAAGAACCACGGTATTGAAAAGTACTATGTTATAGACATTTTCAGTAACAGGTTTTAATTTTCTCTCTATTTTAGTGCACCATCATGCATATTTTCATGTTATTTTAAATATGTAAATTATTTATTTTAATTAATATGTATATACGAATTTTCTAATAATTATTTATCATACAAAATTAATTAAATACCAGAGGGCCCGTGCAAAGATTTCGCACTGAAATCTAATATTTTTTAGGTACTTCTCTATTATCTCGTCGATCACTTTTCATAACAAAAAATTACCGCCAAACTGTAAGATTAAACGCCGAAAATGCAGTCGCATTTACTTGATGTCAGAATCATTATGCGTGTTTGTTACGTCATCTAGTGGTTTTACATTCGACATTTGCGTGTATTTTTCATTATGTTTTACTGATTTGGTAGTTATTTTATTAATTAAAATAACAATTGTGTATATATATATATATAATATATATATATATATATATATATATATATATATATATATATATATATATAAATTACTTCTGATTATATATAAAATAGGATAAGTGACATTTTACGCTAAGCAAATTGTATAAATATTGAAAAATTGCTTCTGCATACGAAATGACAAAGTGAATAGGTTGACAGAAAGTATGTTGCCAAATTTCCTTTTCCGCCAAGGCTATTTTCTCTGTTTCGTCAAGGCCCCATATAAGGAAAGGGCAGTTGACGTCACTGTTGGTTAAGTTACTGTTGGTTTGGGAGAAAAACCTGTTTGTTCTTTACAACTCCTACAGTATACATGAGATGGAGCGATTTGATTGGCCTACGTTAAATGGTCTGTGATATGATTGGCCTACGTCGCCATGACGATTCCTGCAATAATAACAGCGACAAAAATGCAGTGGTAGATTGGTTGATGGAACTGTTTATTTGTAAACATGCCCTTTCCTTATACTGGAAAAGCACCGAACTTTTATGCTTGTTTATACATGTATTTATACATGTATATATACAATCTATATATATATTTGTCTTACGTGGCGCGGAAATAGGGCTGAATTTCTACCTTATTGTTGGCAACAACTGTAGTTTCCAGAGCTCAGACCAATGAACAGACAAGATTGTGTTAGCTCCGCCTCCAATATGTTGTCAGTATCAGATCAGTGAAATTCAAGTTAGCAATTATTAAAAATAAAATAATATGAACGTAATCCAAAGCGTCTGAGATGATTCCTCATTTTAATTATGAGTAATATTGTTAATTTCAAATGAATTCTCAACTCTTATTTAGAATTTATTTACGAATTTCACTCACACAAAATATTGAAGATAATAAAATATAAACTTTCTAGAATGTGCTGCTGCCATCTGTTGCTGTTTTATTGAAGTAAAAAAAAAAAAAATTTGCAGAAATCTATACTCAATTAAAATAATAAAATGTCGAACGAAATTTAAACAATCATTGATGATAAACTATCTTCCTAACACGTAGTGTTTTTTTTTTTTCCTTTTTTTATAATGAATGTCGTGCTGTACAATATTATAGGTGCAATAAGTTTTTAACTAATTATGTTTCCAAGATCCTTTTTTTCATAGTGTTTAAATTGTTTATATATCCATTAGTAGCATCAACTAAATGCATTTTTAGTTGTGTTTTCAACGGAGTTTTCAATTACTTTTTTACATTACAAAATTTTCAATTTCATATTTTCAAATGATTTATTGTAGTACTTATTCCGGCTAGAATTACTAGAAAAATTAAAAAGGGCGAGCGAGCGAAGCGAGCTGTGACTGCGTAGCGGTCTCAATGTGAATTGCTTTGCAATTCACGGGGGGTTGGCGAGCGTTAGCGAGTAGGGGGCTGAGCCCCCTAGTTTATTTATAATTGTCTTTCAATTTACCTCTTTTTGTACATAAAAATAGATAAATGGCTTCTTTATATTAAATAAATTGTATAAATATCGAAATAATTGCTTGTGTATATCAAAAAGCGAATAGATTGTTAGAAAACATGTTGCCGAATTTCAATTCATTGCCAAGGTCACTTTCTATATCTCGCGAAGGCCCCTAAATTGGAAAAGTAACGAAAATCATTTTAATATATAACGTAATTTACACCTTAAGTGTGTTTCGAGTATAGTAATTTAATTATTTGTAGTTTTTTCTTCTCTTTGTTATTTATGTGTAAACATATAATTCATTATTAAAAAAAGTAATGCTAATGAAATAGTCATTTGTTTTAAACTTTAATAGCATTTCTCTAATATATAGGGAGCATTTTTTCTTTGCTGCCAATAAAAGAGAGAAAGGAATAAATGTCATTTTACCATAATTGATGTCATATTCTCATTCAAATTGGAAAGAAAACCAAGCAGGATATTTTATTCTCCTTGCGTTCAGTTGGGCAATTATTATTTTATATATTCGTTTCAAATATCCGAATTAGTGATTTTATAAATTCGTTTAATTAAATTTTACAAAAAAATAACAAAATGATATCAATAAATAATAATTACTATTAATTCCTTTTTGCCCCTTTCTTTTGCGTTTACATAAATGACGTCATTTGGACGAATTTATTCAAAATATTTTCAGTTTATAAATTAAATTAAATACTGACAGACAATTGAATCCTGACGATAGAAATGTGATTTTTTTTTCCAAATTTTCCTGAAAAACATAATTTAATCACAATCTTGTCTTCATTATCGATTGAAATAAAAGATAAATTCAATTTCAGTTTGAAAATGACGAATAAAAAGAAATCAATAATCCCTATCGTGATCCTTTTCAATTTTTTCCCCTTTTTTGTCACAAAAAAACTGAGTAATTAGTTGCCATCATTACAGAAATGTCATTAAAATTAGAAAAAAATTAATATCTCGAAAACTAATTCCACTTTCAAAATTCTATTACCAGTTTTGATATCCGCGAATTTTTATGGACAATTGGTATTAATTTCACCATCAAGCGTTTAATATTGTATTAAAAATAGCCCTGAAACATAATCAGTCGTTTAATCAGTCGTTTCATAAAATCGTTTCATAAATTCGTTTCATAAAATCGTTTCACAAATTCGTTTCATTAGGATTTTATATATATAGGGTAGATTTAAAATGCATTAAAATCGTTTGCGTTTGGCGAAGGAAAACTGTTGCTAGTCAAATCGTGTGTTTTTGCGCCAAATACTCGAAAGTATTTTATTTTTTTGCAGATTCTCTACTGGGATTCCGCAGCTAAATTTCACTGTTCCTTTATTACACACATGAGAAGCTTCATTAGCATTTTTTTTCAAAATTTTCTGAGTATGCGCTTTAAGGAGACCTTCCTTGTAAGACATTGGCGAAAATACTTTAGGTTATATTTCTTAATTTGAGTATTTGATCCAATTTCTAAATTGAAATATCTCAGAAGTTCAAAAATGTGGTTTGGCACTCTCTTGCCCCGGCCCCCTCAATTCTTCTCGTAGTCAAAAATAAAATAATTTTATAGATTAACTTTGAATATGCGGTAGTCTATTCTTTGCATTCTTGTAATTTATCCATTGTAAACATTTTAAATCTTTAAGATTTGTTTTTTGAATTAAAGTAAATGTCCATGAATTAAATTAAATGCTTAAAATATATGTCATTTTTACTTGCTAAACCTTTCCAGTTTTGGTGACCTTGTGAAAAGTTTTAAGAGCCATTCTTCAGAAATAATTAGTTGAAAATTGACATTTTTTCTTTATATTCAATTCAGGCTAATATGGGAACAATAAATGTCCATTTGAATGCAAGGGACGTTCAACTGGTTTCAACTTGCGTTTAACTTCTTTGGTTAAATGTAAAACTCAAAAATTCTACAATGTAATGATTTCATGTAAATTTACCGACAGACGATTTTTTGTTCTTTAAAATAAACTGATTCACAAAACTTAAATATGGGAAAATACATTTTTTTTCCCTCTAAATTTTCTTGAAAAATACAATTTAATCAAAATATTTTTTTCACCATCTATTGAAACTAAAGATATGTTTTCTTGTTTAATTTTAGTGATAAAATGACGTCAATAAAAAGAAATTATCTCTATTATTTCTCTCTTTTTCATCCACAGCAATTTAGTTGAAACCTATTACAGAAATATCATTAAGAGTAACAAAATAAATAATAAAAATGCTACTACTACTACTACTACTACTACTTATGATAATAATAATAATAATAATAATAATAATATCTCGGAAATTAATTTTATATTTCAAAATTTCTAGACTTATTCTGATATTCTTGGATACTTACGAAAAATTGTTCTTTTCAATACGTATTTTATCCTATTCTCGTAGGAGTGGATATAAAATATAAACACATAGTCGCATTTTTATATGTAGACTATTATTATGTAGACTGGTAGACTATTATTATTATTATTATTACGATTATTATTTAGGCCGTTGAACAGATTGTCCATGCTGATAAAATATTATGGTAATCTAAAATTATGGTAAAGCCAAAATATTATGGTAAAACCATGATTTTGGAGACAAACTTTTGTTCTTGCCCGAACGTCAATTTTTTTTTTCTTTTTTTTAACACCCACTGCTCCAATCCATATTTGTTTAAAAAAACATGTTTGAATGTGAAGTCAAACCTTGCATTTATGACACATTTTGCGTGACCGAATATGAGTCCATCCGGGTGTAACCTCCCACTCCCAACTCGAGGTTCTTTATCCCGGTGACGTCATAGGGTTTTCCTTATCCGGGACATCTGGAGAATTCCCACACGCAATCTTCTACGGAACACTTTCAAAGAAGGGATCCGCTTTTGTCTTCCTCAGATGATCAGCGGATCCGGGTATTGTTATCTTCCCTGCCCGTTCTAAGCGTATGGATTAGGTGAAATTCAGAATCACTCACATCCTCACCTCACAGAAAAACACTAAATAAATTTTCAGTTATATTAAACATTACAGTAAAAATCAAGCACATTGAAATATAGCTTGAAGAAGAAATTAACATAATTATATAACAAGTTGGAAATTGTACGTTAAACGGGACAAATGAGGTGTGTTCGTTTCGTGCTATAAATAGTTTTACAATGTAAAAAATCATCGTTATTATTTCACTAAAACAAGCCAAATTAAAGCCATGTTACCATTTTTAAACATTTCATCTGATGTTATAAATGTGTATTTTCAAATGAGATAAGCAACTATATATGTCGACAAACATTGCTTTGGAAATTAGTTAATAATTTAAATCATTGTATTTTCTACCATTTGAAGAGTTATGTGTATTTTTTTTTATTGTCTCGTATTTATGTAGATATAATTTATACGCGTGTTACGATTTATATTGGATATTTAGTTTTGAATTTTGTACATGGCTTGGCTGGCACCGACTCCAAAAAATCAAATTAATGTACATAAATATAATAATATGCATGGTAAATACAATGCTCTTAATTTAATTTATTATTAACTATTATCTAAAAAAAATTATTTTTTACTTTGTAGTAGTTTTTGAAGTCGGTTCTATTTTTGGTTAAAAAGTTTATTTTTAAAGTTTTTTAGCAGTTTTTGAAGTTAGTTCAATTTTTGGTTAAAAAGTTTATTTTTCGCTTTTTAGTAGTTTTTGAAGTCGATTTTTTTTTTTTTTTGGTTAAAAAGTTTATTTATTTATTTATTACTTTAGTGATATCCATATTTACATTAAACCATATTGTTGCTAATATCTTTTTTATTTCACGCTAACCTTGGCAGTAGACTCGAGTATCGAAGATTAGAAAAATTATCATTATTCTCATCTAATGTCTTTAAAACCTTTAATGATATCTATATTTACAACAATAGACTCGAGTACGGAAGATTAGAAAATTTATTAATATTCTCATCTAATGTCTTTAAAACCTTTAATGATATCTATATTTACAACAATAGACTCGAGTACGGAAGATTAGAAAATTTATTAATATTCTCATCTAATGTCTTTAAAGCCTTTAATGATATCTATATTTATATTAAACGATATTGTTGCTAATATATTTTTTATTTCATGCTAACCTTGGCAGTAGACTCGATTACGGAATATTAGAAATTTTATCATTATTCTCATCTAATCGTCTTGGATAATGTGTCATAATCGGGCTGTATACTACAGTTTTGATAACTGCGTAACTCACTGATTTCGGTGCTTATGCTTAATGTGTATTAATTTTTACGATTCGTACCAGGTAAATACACTGCGCTAACATTGTCGCCTATAATACTATTCGGAGTAACCCCTTTCTTTCTTTCTTTCTATATTGTCACTCTGTAGTTAATATTATGTAGTAGAAATATTAAAAGACAATTGCAAAAGCATTTATATACAACTGTATTGTATAATATAATATAGATAATTGGGTATTTTAAAGGCAGTTTCCAACTTATGTGCCACAGGTGATAAATCGCTAAATATTTTCTGTAACTCGTACATTTGTATGGGAGTTGAAACAACAATGTATTTAACCCTTTCAAGGGCGGTGGTATGTTTATGAAACCCCTTAATTTTAATTCTCAAATGCCACAATGACACCAGGATTATATTATAAAATTTTCCGTTTGTTATGTATGTGAAATATAACTTTTCTTATTTGCAAGTAAATTTGTCCGTAAATACCGGTATCATTCATTCATTTCAACGTTTTAGCAATGAAAATGCTTTGCCCCTGAAAGGGTTAATTATGCGCCAATAAACGCTTCGTTGCAACTTGAAAGTCGTCTGTCCAACAACTGGTGACCCGAATGTAATAACTCTTGATAATATCCGATTTGCTTAAAATTTTGTATATACGTTCATTGTGATAAGGCGCTCATTGTATAAAGAGGGGGGAGGGGACAGTGGCTAATCCCCCCTTTAATTTATTCATGCAGAATTATAATCCGATAAGTTAAAGCTGATTTAAATATGTCAGTCTTTTTATTTGCAAATTCACGTAATACGTAGAATATTTTAGGATATTAAATGAAAGTCGTCTGCCCAACAAATTAACTATTTATAAAATGCTTATTTTTTTTTCGTTTTTGTTGAATTTCTGAAAAAGTACTGAACCAATTTTCATAAAATTGAAATGGGACCAATTCGAGAGTATTCTCTTTCGAAAAAAAAAAAAAAAAAAATCACATAAATAAGACGCACATAGTTTCAGAGTAATCGGTGAACATAAAAAAAAAAAAAAAAAAAAAAAATACATACACGTCAAATTGATAACCTCCTCCTTTTTTGAGTCGGTTAATAATAATAAATTATATCGTCTGCTATGTACGAAATAAAGATGCTTTTTTTTTTTTTTTTTTACTCTAATGGATTGAGATATTCGGTTAACCTAATTTCTGCTGAAGTTATCTCAGAATCTATAATTTTTTTTAATGTAACACATCTCTCAAGCAAACAATGTTTTTGAACGATCTTCCTAAAAATGTAACTTTTATGCAATTGTATTTGATAAAATAATTTTGAATAAAAATGGCCGCTTGGCATATGGAAAAAAATGTGATTAGGCCGTATTTGTTTTCCTCAGTCACATGACATCCGCTTTTATTATATAGATTATGTATGATAGGATGTAATAGAATAAAGAAAACTTTTATTATTAATATCTTTTTAAGTTTTGATTCGATTTTTATAAAATTTGAAATGACTCGACAAAATTCTGCAAAAGTTATATATATTAAATTTCCAACCATTCGGTTGGGTAGTTTTTACGCTGTTATATGTGGACAAACGGACAGACAGACAAACGCACGGACAGACAGAGAGACGGACGGACCAAAGACGCGCCTATACATGCTACGTATTTATATAATTACGAACGTACCTAAAAACGGGCATATTTTTTGTTCTGTGTTAATGCATGAGCATAAATTACACACAATTATGTTATATTACAATAAAAAAAAAACTTATTGGAATACAATTTGTAAAAGAAAAAGAAAAAGAAAGAAAGAAAGAAAAAGCATAAAAAAGAAAGAAAAACCATGCGCCATGAATTAACTAAAAAACACTTTGCAACATTATGAGAAATAGGTTATGAAAGCAATTTTCTTCTAATAACAATCGTGGATGTAATGTCAAAATAAAATAAAATAAAAGTAAAGTAAAATAAATAAATAAATAAATGACAATAAACAAAGCTGTATTATTGGGAGATTTTATTTACGCGCTATAACGGGCTATGATTTTAAAAAAAAAAAATTCTTTTTTTAATTTT
This sequence comes from Maratus michaelseni, assembly GCA_963931845.1. Classification (NCBI taxonomy): domain Eukaryota; kingdom Metazoa; phylum Arthropoda; class Arachnida; order Araneae; family Salticidae; genus Maratus; species Maratus michaelseni. The sequence goes on from OZ007596.1 coordinate 140,137,044, forward strand.
AACTTTAAAAGATAAACACATCTAAACAAATAATATTTATTTTATAATAAACATCTAAAATAAACTAAACATATCAATTCAACAATGCATCTATACGTCTATGGCACTATAAAATAACGGTAAAAATTCAACGCTTTATGGCGAATATGCTGCAGTAAATCTAAATACATATTTGTCTAAATACATCTAATGTCATACATATAAGTTTTGGGCTGTTTGAATTAGTAATTAGAGTACGAACATTATACACAGTCAAATGAACTGATATCATAAACACTTTTCCACTTATGTTGGAAAGAGTTAAAAAATTCTAAATAAATTAAGAATTTTCTGACTACAAATTGAAAAGAATATGTAAAAGAAAGATTTTAAAGTAACTTCTTAAAACATAATATATAAGATACAAAATGATAAGAGACATAATGATAAAAGCATCTGTTCACAGTTCAAAATGAAACACGTTACATCACAATTATCAGGAAATTTTTCGTAAAAGTATAAAAATGATATTTTTGTGTTCGAATGTGGTGTGTTTCACACTGAAAGAAAAAAAAATTATTTTACCGAATAATACTGGCATGTCAGCTGCCAGTATTATAACGTAAAACCAACAATTCTTCTTCTTTTTTTTTCAGTGCAGCTTTGAATTCTTTGCTGTTTAAATACAGTGAAAAATTGTTTTTCTGATACTTCCATAACTTTATTAAGTGAGAGGTTATTGATGTAAATAGCAATTTCGGCCTGTTATTTTAATTAACTTATTTTATGTTTAAGTTTTGTTTTGTTTCATTTGATGAAGCGATATTAGTAATAATAATAATAATAATAATAAATTAAGCATATCACATGTAATGCGAGCAAGCAGGGAATTCGTAAGTATTTTCATGGTCAGTTAGCCCATGAGAGGAATAAAAGTGTAGTGTTATTTAATACTAAAAAAATTGTTATGTAATTGAATAATTATTCACATAGATTAGATTGAAACTAAATTAACTTTATGGTAATTATGGTACGCTTTTGGTTTATTCTGTTATTTTTATAAGTAATCCTAGCAATAGAATTTTACGCAGATATGAGTATTATGTTCGTTTATTAATTAATTTCTTATCAAAAGCAGTAATTTGTTTGTTTAACTCGTGTATGAGTTAGAATCGTATAAATATGATGTACCTTTAATTTGAATATTTTTGATAAAGCTCTAAGATGACTGTTTTATATTCTTCTAGCAATTGTTTGATATGTGGATGTAATGTGAAAATAAAAGAAAGCAAAATAAATAAATCAATAAATAATAATGATAATAAACAAAACTGTCTTATTGGCAAATTTTATTTACGCGCCAATTGTATAAATATGATGGACCTTTAATTTGAATGTTTTTGATAAAGATGACTATTTTATATTCTTCTTGCAATTGTTTGATATGGGAATGTAATGTCAAAATAAAATAAAGTAAAGTAAATTAATTGAGTCATTAAGTAATTAATAATGATAATAAACAAAACTGCCTTATTGGCAGATTTTATTTACGCGCCAATTGTATAAATCTGGTGGGCCTTTAATTTGAATATTTTTGATAAAGCTCTACGATGACTATTTTATATTCTTCTAGCAATTGTTTTATATGTAGATGTAATGTCAAAATAAAATAAAGTAAAATGAATAAATAAATAATGATAATAAACAAAACTGCCTTATTGGCAGATTATATTTAAGCGTCAATTGTATAAATGCGATGGGCCTTTAATTTGAATATTTTCGATAAAGATGGACTAATTTATATTCTTCTATCAATTGTTTGGATATGTGGATGTAATGTCAAAATAAAATAAAGTAAAATTAGTTAATTAATAATAATAAACTAAACTGCCTTAGTGGCTTTATTTTGCGCCATAACAGATTAAGAATTAAAAATCAGTAAAATATATGATATACAATTTTAATTTTAAAAGATAAACACGTCGAATGCAAATGATTTACGGTATATAAGAAGACGTCATACACTAATAAAATAAACATTTCAATTTAACAATACATCTACACATCTATACATCTACATCTACATATAAACATTTACACTTAAATACATCACATTATGATGATGATAACGTCTTTTCTATAACATTTCTATTTTATGCATTAGTTTTTTATTTATCCTTTTTAAAAAAAGAAGAAGCGTTAAAAATATCAGACATTTCTATCTTAATTATTTATTTAGTGAGTTAATTCATCTTTTTAATAGTAAAATATTTAGTACGCTCTATCTCTCTCTCTCCATTTTTTTTTTTTATTTATTTATGTAAAATGGGTTTCATAATTTTCTCATTTCTTCCTAGTACAGATAATCAAGAATTATCAGTTAAAAAAAATATTCAAACATCTTCTAAAAATTTTTAGAAAATATGTATAAAAAATATATTTAGGACGAAAAAAAAAAAGACTTATGAAGAAATTTCTAAAAAGAAAAAAAAATTGTGCGAGAAACATTCCAATTTCATAAATTACATAAAAAAAAATTCCAAAGAATAAAATAAACCTTGAGTATTTTTTCTACTTAAAAAATCATTGACTTGTATCTAATGAGCTCCCATATTTTTTTTCTCTCTTTTTTTTTAATCATTAAGTAATTTAGCATAGCAAAATGGAGATACATATAAAAAATAATGAAAGAAAAAGAGTGCGATAGAGAGAGATTTGCAGAATGAAAATTTCGTTCGCATATTTAAATGTTTGAGATAAAGAAAATTCTGATATTTTTATTTTTATCCTTTTTATCGGCCCTGGCGATAAGGTTTTGCCTTATTTACTTTACTTTCCCCCCTTTTTTTTCTTTCACTGTAGTCTGAATTTAATCCTGGATATTGCTTGAGATGATAAATAAATATTTAAAAATAAATCAAATTAATTTAAATATTAGTTTTATTAATAAGTTTTTTTCTCTTTGACAGGGGAGGAGCTAAAATGGTTCATGTTAAGTGAAAATATCGTTAGCATCAATAAAACCCGTCAAGTTTTTAAATAAATTAATGTGAACACTATAACTTCAGAATCACTATTAAATGATATAAACCCCCTGAGCCTCTGAGGGTCATTCCATGGTTAACTTACGTTACATTTAGAATAATTTTCTTTAGTAATTTTCATAATATAACACCAAAAAATATTGAAATTGTAATGTTGATATGATTTATTAATTAAACCTATCCAAAGCGAAATTTGGATGAAAATTACCTGCCTTTAGTGCTATTTTTTGAACACTGGCCATTATATTTATTATGGTAACTTACGTACTTTTTGTCAGAAACGTAAGTTATCATAGTAAATATAATTTTTAACGTTCAAGAAATAGTACTAAATTTAAGTAATTTTTATCCAAATTTAGCTTTGTATAAATTTAATTAAAAAATCATATAAACGTTACATTTTGAATATTTTTAATGTTATATTACTAAAATTACTGAAGTCAATTATTCTAAATGATGTAACGTAAGTTACGATGGAATGACCCAGTAGCGCTTTCCTGCATTTTCATAAAAATGCTCGTAACACTATTGTTAAGTTATATTTTCTTTCACAGTTTGCTTCTAAAATACACTAGTTATCCCATTATCTTACATATATATCTTAAAATAGAATTGTGTTAAAAATATTTTTGTCTACAGCCGATTTAAGTTATTTTTCGGAAACTGAAAAATACGGACAAACTGCTTAGAGAGATATATTACAAAGCAAAACATGACCGTGAATAACGCTGAAGTCATATTGATGATGGCAACACTTGACCCATAAATTTCGATTTTAATGCGATTTTTTTTTTCTAAACATCGCATAATTTTAATTTTTACCACCATCGAATAGACAAAAAAATGTTTTTTTTACAAATGGAATGTGTTTGAAACCTGAATATCAATTTACTGATGTTTTATGGTATTTAACATAATTTTCAAGCATGATTTTTAAAAAATCTGTCTCTTTGTCACGTACAGCCATATTATGAAAGATGAACCCGTTTGCAGTTAAAACAACGTAAAAATTTAAGCATTTGTTACCGGCTAATATGCCTTAACGAAATTTAAAAAAACTTTATTAATAAATAAATAAAATTACCTAATAAACAAAACACAAGTTTAGCAGACCATGTAAATCGAGCTACACATTTAAACCACTGAAAAAAAAAAATTGAAATTTAACAAATTAAATCAATCATTGGGAAAATGTTCCGAAAGCTTAAAAAATATTATGTCATACATGCTTTATAATTTGGCGATAAATCTTGATCGCTTAGCGATTCATCCTTAGGGGCCGCTATAATGCGAAAGTACCAAATTTACAATATATTAATGAAAACAGAAATAAAAATATTTTATCGGGTCCTTCCTACATTAAATTTAACTCTTGTCGAGCTAAAGGTATTTTGAGGAAATTAAAGTTGAAAACCACGTTTTTTGCTTTATAAGACGATTTCTCATCCGACGTCAATTTTTGAATTCGGCTTTTCTCATATCTGATAGTTTCCATCTAACCCTTTTTGTAACTTTAACATTTTTGTAACGATTTTATGCATTTCTGTTGCCTATTCAAACAAAAATTCTTCTAAAGTTACAGAATTTCGTTAAAAACGCTTTAAAAAATCTTCTAAAGTTACAGAATTTCGTTAAAAATGGTTAAAATAATACATTGCGAGCATCAAGAGGTTTATTCTCGACCGAAAACAACAACCATTTTCCCAATGCTTAATAATTAGAATCAATAAGACTGTTGAAAGTTAGCGAAATCTTTGGCAATTTCTTTGTCTATTTAACTCCTGATATGGCTAATATGAAAGCATCGCTTTTAATACATTTCAAAACTTTATTTGAATACATTATTGATATTTTTCATATAAAAATTCTTATTGGAGTTGTCAGTGGACAATCTAGAAAATATATATTAAATGTAAAAAAAATTAGGCTTTTATGTTCTGTAACCCGGGGAGGCCGGTTTGATTCCATTAGTATTTTTAATAACTTTCATGTAAAATTTGAAGACGTTATCGGGGATATATTTTTCTTTCTTTCTTTTTTTGGAAAAGTGTTTACTCAACTGTTCCACAGTCGGAAACATTTGGAGATAAGGTAAATCAAAATTAAGCACTCGCATTGAATCAAATTATCTAACAAATATATATATTTTTATTTTACTTTATTTATTTTATTTTATTTTATTCTATTTTAAAGTAAAACGAGCTGGGAAGACCGAGCTAATGCTCGGTCAAAATTAGCTTTGAGTTTAAATATTACGAAATATCTTTCAATTTGCGCCATGTATGTGCTTTGTCATTGGTAATCTTGAAAGTCAATTTTCCAGCCTAATGACGCCAATATTTCTTCAAATTTGACGAAATGATGACAACTTTCAGGCTTCGTTTACTGCCAACTATTCAACAACCTAATAACAGTTGCATTCTTCATTTCTATTGAAACGCATTACGCATAGAGATACCAAAAAGATCCACTAATCGAATTTTCTCGAACATGTGATCTAACCTAATGGTCTTCCCGTAATCCAAAAGGGTAGGATAAAAAATTTATTCAAAATTGTTAGATTCGTTTTTTAGATAAAATTAGCTTGACCCACAGTGACACCAAAATGACCCATTAATCGATTTTTTTTTCTCGAAAATGTGACTTAGCCCGATGACCTTCTTTGTCCGAAAACGGTAAGTTACAAAATTCAATTAAATAGTTAGAGCCGTTTTTGATTAAATAAGTTTGACCCGCAGTGACCCAAAAATGACTCACTAATCGAAATTTCTCGAACATGTGAGCTAGCCCAATAGTCTTCTTATTCCCGAAAACTGTAGGATATTAAATCTAGTTCAAATCGTCTGAGCCGTTTTTAAGATAAAAATAGCTTGACCCATAATCAAAACTAGATGGAACCCGTCAAAATTTGACGGCAAACAACTTGATACCACCATAAAAATAAAATTTATAGTTGCTTTAACTTGACAAATTTCATAGTAGGGAGCATAATATGATTAAGCGGTCACAGACCTTTCCATCAATATATCACATGAAGGGTGTGTGCAAAATTTAGAAAGTACCCCTTGGGGGGGGGGGGGGCAAAGTGGGGAGATGGACACCGGAGATGCATAATATGATTAAGTGGTCACAGACCTTTCCAATGATATATAACATGAGGGCTGTGTGCAAAATTTAGAAAGTAAGGGGGGAGGGGGGAGGGGGGGCAAAGTGGGGAGATGGACATCAGAGATGCATAATATGATTAAGCAGTCACGGACCTTTCCAACAATATATGACATGAGGGGTGTCAACAAAATTTAGAAAGTATCCCTTGGGGGGGGGGGTAAAGTGGGGAGATGGACATCGGAGATGCATAATATGATTAAGTGGTCACAGACCTTTCCAATGATATATAACATGAGGGTTGTGTACAAAATTTAAAAAGTACCCCTTCGGGGGGAGGGGGGGCAAAGTGGGGAGATGGACATCAGAGATGCATAATATGATTAAGCAGTCACGGACCTTTCCAACAATATATGACATGAGGGGTGTCAACAAAATTTAGAAAGTATCCCTTGGGGGGGGGGGCAAAGTGGGGAGATGGACACCGGAGATGCATAATATGATTAAGTGGTCACAGACCTTTCCAATGATATATAACATGAGGGCTGTGTGCAAAATTTAGAAAGTAAGGGGGGAGGGGGGAGGGGGGAGGGGGGGCAAAGTGGGGAGATGGACATCGGAGATGCATATGATTAAGCAGTCGCGGATCTTTCCAACAATATATGAGATGAGGGGTGTCAACAAAATTTAGAAAGTATCCCTTGGGGGGGGGGGGGGGGTAAAGTGGGGAGATGGACATCGGAGATGCATAATATGATTAAGTGGTCACAGACCTTTCCAATGATATATAACATGAGGGTTGTGTACAAAATTTAAAAAGTACCCCTTCGGGGGGAGGGGGGGCAAAGTGGGGAGATGGACATCAGAGATGCATAATATGATTAAGCAGTCACAGACCTTTCCAACAATATATGACATGAGGGGTGTCAACAAAATTTAGAAAGTATCCCTTGGGGGGGGGGGGCAAAGTGGGGAGATGGACATCGGAGATGCATATGATTAAGTGGTCACAGACCTTTCCCATGATATATAACATGAGGGCTGTGTGCAAAATTTAGAAAGTAAGGGGGGAGGGGGGGCGGGGGGCAAAGTGGGGAGATGGACATCTGAGATGCATATGATTAAGCAGTCACAGACCTTTCCAACAATATATGACATGAGGGGTGTCAACAAAATTTAGGGGGGGGTAGTGGCGGGATGGACCCCGGAGATACATAACATGAATAAGTGGTCAAAGACTTTTCCAGCGATATATCACATGAGGGGTGTGTGCAAAATTTAGAAAAGTGTCCCACTTGGGGGGGGGGGGGATGGACCCCAGAGATGCATAACATGAAAAAGAGGTCACAGGCGTTTCAACTTGCAACTTTTTTCTTGAAGGCATTTGACAATATTAAATTTTTTTTTTACCTAAGACAATTTAACGATATTCTTAATATTTTTGCACAATTCGTCAAATGTTCATGGAAAAAAATCATGAAATTCGCTAATCATTAGTTGATAAATTATAAAATTCAACAATCGATAACGGAAAAATCACGAAATTCATCAAATGGTCTGCACTCTGATGTGATGATCAAAAGGGTTTTGAAGCATAGGACAAAATTAGCTTTTGCCAAACAGCGAGTAATGCTGAAAATTTGGCAATGGACTTTATTGCCACCACTGGTCAAACATAATAGTCACACTCACCAATTACGATGATGGAATGGAAAAAGATTTTTTTTCTCTGCTGTCGCTCGACAAATTTCGAAATCATTTGGCGAATTTCACGATTTTTTCCCCGAAATTGACGGATTGTGATTTTTTTTCTCGAAGCCATTTGACGATATTCGAAAACTTTTCCCCCCGAAACCAGTTGATGAATTTTGCAATTTTTCCACTGTCGAGTAATGAATTTTGCAATTTTTCCGCTATCGATTGACAAATTTAGCAATTTATCGACTATCGATTAACGAATTTCACGATTTTCTCCATGAACGAACAAATTGCGCACTTTCTTCCCGCTAATGTTTGACACACTTCGCCCTTTACAATTCAGCCAATGAGTTGAACGCTGTTTCTTTCCAGAAATGTCAGGAATGAAACAATTATTCTTTAGGATGAATTCCCTTCGTTCGATGCTCCATGTGTGCGATGCAGCAACGGACGTCACAGAATTTTTAGGGCACCTGCAGACTAAAAACATCTATCCAATCTTCGCGGGTGAAAAAATCACAGATTTCGTCAAATGATAGAGGAAAAAACACTAAATTCATCAAAGGATCATGGGAAAACATGACTTTCGTTAAAAGACCACAGAAAAAACGTGAATTATGCAAAAGGATCGCGAAAGATAAGCAAATTTGTTCAAAGAATCACAAAAAAGGAAATTTCACCAAAAAATCACGCTTTTTTACTAAATTTCGTCTAAAAATTGTAGAATAAAATGTATTTTATCAAAGAATCGCTGGAAAATGCGAATTTCGTTAAGGATCGCGAGAAAAATATGAAATTCTTCAAAGGATCGCTGAAAAAACATGAATTTCGTCAGAGAATTTCTGAAAAAACATGAATCTCGCCCAATAACAGAAAAATCATGGTTCATAATCATTATATCATACATTATCAAAAAAGGAAATTTCACCAAAAAATCACGCTTTTTTACTAAATTTCGTCTAAAAATTACGGAATAAAATGTATTTTATAAAAGAATCGCTGGGAAACGCGAATTTCATAATCGATCGTGAGAAAAATGCGAATTTCTTCAAAGGATCGCTGAAAAAACGCCAATTTCGTCAAAGGATTGCTGAAAAAACATGAATCTCCTCAAAAGGAAGCAGAGAAAGTGCGAATATCGTCAAAGGATCACAGAAAAGCGCAAATTTCATCAAAGGATAGCGGAAAAAACGTGTATTTCGTCAAAGGATTGCAGTTAAAACATGAATTTCGTCAAATGATTGCTGAAAAAACACAAATTACGTCATAGGATCGCTGAGAAAATCATTAATTTCATCCATCGCACATAAATATCATGAATTTCGTCTATCGGGAGCATAAAAATCCTTAATTTCGTCGGTCGGGTAGAGAAATTTTTTTTTCCGTCAATCGGGCGTGTAAAAATCATGAGTTTCATTTATCGGTCACCTAAAATACACAAAATTCTTCATACGGGCACATAAGAATCAAGAAATCAGTTGATCAGGCACGTACAAATCATCAATTTCCTCTATTGGCACATAAAAATCATGAATTTTGTCTATCGGGTGCATAAAAATACTTAATTTCATAATCTTTTACCAAATTTCGTCTAAAAATTGCAGAATAAAATGTATTTTATAAAAGAATCACTGGGAATCGCGAATTTCATAAACGATCATGAGAAAAATGCGAATTTCTTCAAAGGATCGCTGAAAAAACACGAATTTTTTCAAAGGATCGCTGAAAAAACACAAATTTTGTCAAAGGATTGCTGAAAAAACATGAATCTCGTCAATAGGCAGCAGGGAAACTGCGAAGATCGTCAAAGGATCACGAAAAAAGCAAATTTCATCAAAGGACCACAGAAAAACACAAATTTCGTCAAAAGATAGCAGAAAAAACGCAAATTTCGTCAAATGATTGCTGAAAAAACACAAATTACGTCGTAGGATTGCTGAAAAAATCATTAATTTCATCCATCGGCATTGTCTAACGGGTGCAGAATTTATCGGTCACCTAAAATTCACAAAATTCTTCAAACGGGCCCATAAAAAGCAAGAAATTAGTTGATCGGGCACGTAAAAATTATTAATTTCCTCTATCAGCACATAAAAATCATGAATTTGGCAATCGGGTGCATAAAAATACTTAATTTCGTCGGTCGAGTGCAGAAAAAAAAATCGTCAATCGAGTGTGTAAAAATCATGAGTTTCATTTATCAGGCATGTAAAAATCATTAAATTCTTAAATCGGGTGCATAAAAATCATGAATTTTGTAGGACGGGCACGTAAAAATCACATATTCATCAAGTGGGTGAGTGAAATCACGAATTAGTCAAGTGGGCACATAAAAATCACGAATTTCTTTAATCGAGTGCATAAAAATCGTAAATTTTTTCCCTCAGATGCAGAAAAATCATTAATTTCATCGATCGGGTGAGGAAAAATCCTGAATTTTGTCAAACAGATGCAGAAAAAACACAAAAGGAAAAAAGAAAATCAGAAAATCCTGTATTTGGCCAGTTTTTTCCATATTTTAAATCGCCAGTTTTCCAAGTTTTATCGCCGAGTGCTTATTTTCACCTTTAGGTGGCAATAAAGTCAATAGCCAATTTTCAGTATTGCTCGCTGATAGGCAAGTGCTAATTTTATCCTGACAAAATGGTTATCGTACCAATGGATGGAAAAGGAAAAGTATGTAGTGTATATAAATGAATTCACATTGACTGTCACCTTGTATAATGACAATTGTGTACAATTTATCGCGTTTGATGGAGTTTTTAAGTTTAGATTATTATATTATTAGGTAGTTTTTCATTTTATCTTTATTTTATTTTATTGAATCATTGAAGGTAAAACAGATATCTATTTCTGTGTTCATGATTGAGTTCTTTAGATATGTTTTGATTCTTCGTATATTGTTAGCAAAATTATTTAGTGCACATAATATAATTGTAAAGCATGCTTTATATACATTCTGGTGTATTTTATTAGTTGAAATTTGTTACATTTTTCGAAATGATTGTTGAATTTTGTCATCTTTTTTCCCGCAACCAATCAATAAATTTCATGATGTTTTATTGGTGATTGGTTGCAGGAAAGTATTGTGAAATTCAACAATCATTCAAGAAAATGTAACAAAATTCTACTAACAACAGGAGCCTCTAAACAAACCAGTTCAAAATATGCATTCATATACATTAGATGCTGTACCATCTGTCCATTTACATATTAAAATGTGTACTAAATGATATAAAACATTTTAAAAACTGAAATTTTACACTTACGTCTTAATTGTAAGTTTCATTGTTTATTTGAGTGGATTTTAAGGAGTCTACTGCATATATATACACATATACTAAAATTATCTATCTAAATCCATTTGAATCATTGAAAGTTTTGTTAAGATTTGATCGTATTTCAATCTTTAGAACGCTTTTCTATTACCCGACATAATACCAATAAATTGTCATACTAAAGTTCCAAAACCTTTAAAAAAATTGTCAACAAACCAAAAAATTCCATGCAAAACACATCCATACACACTATCATAACAAAATCATCAAAATGCACAGGTGGTAAAGCTGTTTAGAAGCTTCTGTTGTTAGTAGAATTTTGTGATCTTTTTCCCGCAACCAATAAATAAATTTCACGATGTTTTATTGTGATTAAACTATGAATTTTGTTAACTTTTTTACATATAAACACAATTGCCGACTCAGCAAGTTTCTGGATTTGTCCATGTTAGTGAAACTTTTTTTTTTTTTTCATGCAACTGCTGGTCAAATTTTTAATCAATTTTTACAGCCGAATGTAACTATTAAAACATCTGTAGTATTATATTCAAAAAGGTAAATTTCAGCTTTATAAATCCTAATAAAAACTCGACCATTACTTTTTGGTTTAAGAAATTTAAAGTAGCAAAATATACATACGACATATCCAAAGAATTCAATCATGAACACAGAAATACATATGTGTTTCTATGTTCATGAGCTCAATATAACAAAATAAATAAAGATAAAATGAAAAAATACCTAATATTTATAGTAATCCAAACTTGGAAGCATGTTGCTTTTACGCCGACTCCCGACTAAAGAATTCTAGAGATAGGAAATACCCTCACCTCATTGGCTGAAACAAATCTGTCTGTAGAGAGTAAAAGCCTCTTGCTGATTGGCGGAATGCTCGCGCATGCGTATAAAAGTCATATTTTCATGGAAAACGAAATACCAGGTTAGCTTTAAATAGATGGATTACGCACTAATCGAATTTTTTCGAACATGTGACCAAGCCCAATTCTCTTCTCGTGCCCGAAACCCGTAGGATATAAAATTTAGTCAAAATAGTCTCAGCCGTTTTTTAGATAAAATTAGCTTGACCCACAGTGACCCAAAAATGACCCACAAACCGAGATTTCTCGAGCATGTGACCTATATTAATGATTTTCTCATGCCCAAAAACCGTAGGATACAAAATTTAGTTCAAATCGTCTGCGCCGTTTTTAAGATAAAAATAGCTTGACCCATAATGACACATTACCGAAATAACCCACTAATCGAATCTTCTCGAGCATGTGACCTAGTCCAATAGTCTTCTCGTTCCCAAAAATTGTAGGATACTTAATTTAGCTCAAATCTTTTGAGCCATTTTTAAGGTAAAAATAGCTTGACCCATAATGACCCACGACCAAAATAACCCAGTAATCGAAATTTCTCGAACATTTGACCTAGCCCAATAGTCTTCTCGTTCTTGAAAATTATAGGATACAAAACATAGTTCAAATCGTCTGAACCTTTTTAAGATAAAAATAGCTTGACCCATAATGACCCATGACCAAAGTTACCCACTAATCGAAATTTTTCGAACATGTGACCTAGCCCAATTAGACTTCTCGTCCCCTAAAACTGTGGAAGACAAAATTTAATTCAAATCGTCTGAACCATTTTTAAGATAAAAATAGCTGACCCATAATGACCCATTACCGAAATAAACCACCAATCGAATCTTCTCGAACATGTGACCTAGTCCAATAGTCTTCTCGGTCCCCAAAACTTAAGATACTAAAGTTAGTTCAAATCCTGTGAGCCGTTTTTAAGATAAAAATAGCTTGATCCATAATGGCCCATAACCAAAATGACCCACTAATCAAATTTTCTCGAATGTGTGACCTAGTCCAATAGCCTTCTTGTGTCCGAAAGACGTAGGATGCGAAATTTAGTCTAAATAGTCTGAGACGTTTTTTAGATAAAATTAGCTTGACCCACAGGGACCCAAAAATGACCCACTAATCAAATTTTGTCGGACATGTGACCTAGCCCAATAATTTGAGCCCAAAACTCGAGCCCAAAACTAGTAGGATACAAAATTTAGTCAAAATCGTTAGAGCCTGTTTTAAAATATTGTAATAACTCCTCTATACCGACCCGATTAAAGATGGTGAGTGGTAGCGAGATCAGATCATTGGTAAAGAGAATTATCTTGCATAAATTAAAAAATAGAATTTATTGCATACCAATATTAATTCTAATAAAAATATGTACCAGAAAGTTAATTACAGCATTTAATTATTTTTCGTGAGTCAATCGCTTATAAATTAATGACCTCTTGACTCCAAGTGTAACTGAAACAAACAAAAGTCTCTAAACATTACAGTCAGTCGTGACTACAAAATAAAGTTCATTCGGACCAAGGCTCGTCCGTTCCTTCTCTTCGGAAGATCTACTAATACTCGTTAATTCTGAGTCTAAGAACTCTCACTATCGCACTTGGTGTTCTTTTCTTTTCTCTGGGAGTTTCACCGGATACCTGCTGTATCAATTCTAGAGGTCGGACCTCACTAGCGCTTACACCACGCTGAGTTCGAAACTGACGTTTCCTTTTCCCTTCTCCAGAGAGTCAACACTCTCCTTTTCAATCTCTCCAAAAACTGTCCTCTCTCTTCTTCATTCTCGCAGGGGACCTTCTTCTAAGGGCGGGGTCTTGTCGTGGCGGGCCCCTCGAAACTCTCCAGCCTCTTAGCAGCCTTGAGATCCCTCTGTTTCGTTTTCACTAAGTCCGTCATTGGACGTTCTAAGACAAAGGGCAAAGTTTCGGGCGCAAACCTAAAAATCGTGTGCAGAGATCGCTTCTCTCGCAGATGAACTCTTTCCCACGAACTCGGCAAGGATCAAAGCATAAGACCCCTCTTTGGGTAACGCCTTACCACTACATCACTGTCCGAACTTTCCGCTCACAGTACAATAGAATTCGGCGTCTGCTAGTCTTCAAGGCAAAAATAGCGAGGGAAGGTATGCAGTTAAGTGTACTCACAGGAAATGCTAGAATGACACATAGTGCACCTGGACGTAGAGGCTCAATTCTTTACAGCACCCCCTCCTCAAACGATTCTTAAGGGTGAAACACTAAGAATCTCTAAGAGTCGAATAAAGAATTGCAAGCTCAAATTACATCAGAGTGGCAAGAAATGAAACATACATGAATAAGATAATGCTACCTTCCTTTTCTTTTTTGCGCGCTCTGATAAGAAATCATGAACATATAATAAAACACAGTGAAATAAAAAATAAAAAATCTTAAAATAATTATATACAAAAGTTTATCAAGAAATCTCCTTAAACTCGACTCAGACAATCAACATGCGGAATGTCTTTGCCTGCGCGATGAGAAATGGCATAATTATAAGGTTGCAGAGCCAAGGACCACCTTAATAACCTGGGATTATTTCCAGAATTTCTTTTTAGAAATACCAAGGGATTGTAATCGGTTTCGATAGAAAAGTTTTGTCCATCAATATAATGCCTTAACTTTTTTATCGCAAAAATAATTCCAGCACACTCTCTTTCAGTGGCGCAGAAACTTTTCTCACTATCAGCAAATTTGCGACTTAAATATATTATGGGGTGCTCTTCCGATCCCTCTCTTTGAGCCAATACCACGCCAATACCTAAGTCACTAGCATCAGTTTGTACTATGAATTCTTTCTGAAAATTAGGAGCGTAAAGCACCGGTTCTTCAGTAAGTTTCATTTTCAAAGTCTCAAAGGCTTTTCCCATTTCGTCGCTCCATGCAATCTTTTCCTTTTTATTTTTCCCTTTAAGCGCCCTCGTTAATGGTTCTACAATCACTGTATAATCTTTTATGTACCGGGAATAATATCCAGCCATTCCCAAACATCTACGAATTTCAGTTTTCGATTTCGGAACCGGTAATTCCTTAATTGCCCTTACTTTCGCCTCAGCTGGCCTCCGTCTACCCTCACCTACAATATGCCCAAGATATTTTACGGTTTTCTGAGCGAACTTGCATTTCGCCAATTTGATTTTTAGTTTCGCGTCATTAACCCTTTTTAATACTATTTCTAGATGACGCATATTGTCCTCCCAACTATCTGAAAAAATCGCCATATCATCTAGATACGGTAAACAGAAATTCTTAAGTGCGTTTATTTCCCGCGTTAAGATATCTGCTAACTCCACCCGTTTTCTGTAAGGCTTTACTAAACTCACGTGAGAAGTCTGAGATTTCTGTCGCCTCCCAGGAACATTCACAATATAATTTGTTTCCGTAATTATTGACCTTCTTCCCGGCCATATCCAACTATCTGACATTTTATCTGGCTTTCTGGTGGTTAAAACTAAAACCTCATCTTTCACATTAAGCTTCCGTTTCACCGCCTTTCTGTCAAACCAAAATTTCCTCTTTTCTCGTTTTTCTGACACATTTTCAACGGCTAAAACTCGACCGCTTTTTAACCTGTTCGTGAGATTAAACACACATCCCTTCACGAATTTATTTTCCTCCGTTTCTCTTATCCATTCTCCAAATACTAACGCTTTCAAAAGCTTTCTAACTTTTCGATGCCAACATGCAATACTATCGCTTATTGTGCGACACACTCTCGGATTTCTTAACTTAACACCGAACCTTTTTAGAAATGCGGTAGATAAATCGTTTATCAATCTTTTCCCAAGGTCCAAGTATTCTGACACATTTCCTTGAACTTTCCCTTTCCCTAAGTGTAATGACACTTTTTCTAGGCACGCGCCAAAAATATCTACCTGATAAGGCAATGGGACAAGCACCTGCTTCCCCCCACTCACGCGATTGTCTCTGGCTTTTGCCACTATCAAAGAATCTCCTGCATTACAATGCGATTCTTCACCTTCCGTTTTTTTACTAATCTCTTTGAGAGATTGATCTCTGTCTAATTCAATTTGACTATCCTTCCCTCCAATTTCTGCTAAGATCGAAGATCCCTCACATATCGACAAAGGCGATAATCCCTTATCCACACTAACCAATTCAATAGGGCTTTCTAGATTTTCACCCTCTAGTTTTGAATTCAACGCTTCCGCTTCACTGCACTCGCGAAAAATTCCCCCTTCTCTTTCTTTTACTGAATTCAAAGTTTCCGTTTCAACATTCCCGCTAGAAATATCCTCTTCTTTTTCTTCCTCGGAAATCAAAGTTTCCGCTTCAACATTCCCGCTAGAAATTTCTTTTTCCCCCTCGGAAATCATAATTTGTTTATTTACCGGATTCGGAGCTGGGCCACCCTTTTCTCTCGTTTGAGCTCGTGTCAAAACTGCATTCATCAATTCGGGTTTTTTCTTCGCCTGTTCTAACAATTTTTGAGTGTGATTACCCAACAAATATTAAAACATATCTGAATCTTTATTGTTAACTCCCGCTTTCGTTTCAATAACCCCCACGCCTTCAATTTCTAAAGTGACCTCTGCTATAGGTAAACAGTATAATTTACTGTCCAGCGGAGTTTTAATCCATACATGATCTCCATTCAATTTATCTTGACTGACCAAGTCGTATGCGATGATATCAATTTCACTCCCACTGTCAGTTAAGGCAGTTGTCTGAATTCCATTCACTAATACTTTACTCAAATAAGGGGAGAAGGTTTCTTCAAGTGTCGGCTTACTTATTAAGTGACCGACCCGCGCAACATCTTTCTTTTTAATTTCCGTACATCTACCTTGTAGTGACCGCTTTGAAAACACGCGTAACACTTGACTTCTCGCCTTTTTTCGTAAACTCTTTCCCTTTCTTTATGATCATCGCGATCCCTCCAGTTAAAGTTAGTCTCCGGATTTCTGTTACCGTTTCGCCCATTTTCAAAAGACCTGGGTCTTTCAAATTTCTTCTCTAAAGGGAGTTTCGTATTCCAAGTTTTTTTTGTCGGGCGCTTGATTGCCTCGTACGCATCTAAAAGCCTCACTAACTCTTCGGGATCTTTAATCTCCGCCCAGTTATCTATAAAATGTTCGCGCATTTCTGGAGACGCTCTCCGTTTGATTTGGTCCGTGACAAGCAAATTTTTCAAACCCTCAAAATCCGAAACTTGTAAGCATGACAGCCAACCTTCTAAAAAACTATTAAGTTCGAAGATCAGATCCTTCCAAACTGAATTAGGATTACGCGGGTGTTGACTAAATTTTTGTTGGTATGTCTCTGCATTCAAACGATAGCGTTCTAAGAGTTTTTCTTTCACATATTGAAAATCATCAATTTTGTCTTCGGGTTCTCTTAAAATTAACTCGGCCATTCCCACAGGTAATAATGATAGTAAATTCGTCACCAACTCATCCGAATTTAGATTACATTTTTTTGCCTGTCTCTCGAATAAATTCAAAAACAACGAAATATCCGAATTCTTTTCATCAAAGCGATGCATAATTGTTTTTAGGGGTAAATGATTCGTTCTAACTGAGATGCTACTAGATGCGGTACTCCGGTCATCTGACTCTTGCGTCGCTTTTAACCTAGCTAACTCATGTTCCCGCTCTTTTTCTTCCTTATCTGCCAATAATTTATTTTCTCTATCTTTTTCTAGAAGTTTAATCAGCGCTAAGGCTAGCTCTTTATCAAATCCTTCTGACGACTCTATTTTTTTTATAATTTTCGGTACAGTATCATTTTCCTCTAAAATGACCTCAAATTCGTAAGCTAACGTTTGCAAATCAGCTTTCCTAAAATATTTAAGCTCCGACATTTTTAAAGAATAAAATTAGAAATTATCTTTCCCACAAATATAAAACAATACAATAAGATTACATCAAATCCTACCAAGTGCGTCAAAATATTACCAAAATATACGCTCATAAAAAAAGTACACTTAGCAATAATATAGGAAATATGCAACATATAAAGATAAGCAACTCTATCCTAACATCTACATTCACCTTGGTATTTGGTTATAAAATACATATGGGATAAATTCTACACAAAACAAAAATTTCAAATTCAAAAGGTACAGTAAAAATATTTTAAATTGCAAAAGTCTCATTCAATTCCTTTTTTTTTTTAAAATCAATGGTGGTCTTAATCTCTGCATCCACTCTTAAAAAATTTAGAATAATTCACAAAAAACATATAAAATCAGCTCTGTTATCTTAAAATATGAAATGCGTTCGATACTTTTTTTTTTCAATGAACTCTCATTTATAGATTCAGCTAAAATTTTGTAACACTGCACAACTCTCAGTTTGCATTAAATTAATTCAACAATAATTTAATTTTTAACTACAAAATTTGTCTATTAAATGAGTTACAGTTATATCGGAAATATTTCATAATACTTTTCTTTTTCTACCGGAAAAATTTCTCAAAAATTTACTCTCACAAAAATAAGCATACAACTTTCTTTTAAAGCCTACAACACCTATATAAACACTATTAACACTTAAAGCCACTCTGAATATAAAAAGAGCTTACCTTCATTACTAAGAGTCTTTCAGGGCGTCAAAAGCACAGTCTTTCACGGATTCACAGGAGCACAGTCTTTCACGGATTCACAGGAGCACAGTCTATCACGGATGGGGAACACTCTCCAGAATTCTTGGCAGATTTCTCTTTCTGATGCTGTGCTGATACACAGGGGCATCTAAGGAGACTCAGGTCACAAGTCACAAGGAGACTCTTTCTTGGAGCACTTTGATGATTTAAATTTCAGAGTCCACTCTTTGTCTTTAGAGAATGTCATTAATTTTTGCTAATTAATCCCACCGCTGCCACCAGTTGTAATAACTCCTCTATACCGACCCGATTAAAGATGGTGAGTGGTAGCGAGATCAGATCATTGGTAAAGAGAATTGTCTTGCATAAATTAAAAAATAGAATTTATTGCATACCAATATTAATTCTAATAAAAATATGTACAAGAAAGTTAATTACAGCATTTAATTATTTTTCGTGAGTCAATCGCTTATAAATTAATGACCTCTTGACTCCAAGTGTAACTGAAACAAACAAAAGTCTCTAAACATTACAGTCAGTCGTGACTACAAAATAAAGTTCATTCGGACCAAGGCTCGTCCGTTCCTTCTCTTCGGAAGATCTACTAATACTCGTTAATTCTGAGTCTAAGAACTCTCACTCTCGCACTTGGTGTGCTTTTCTTTTCTCTGGGAGTTTCACCGGATACCTGCTGTATCAATTCTAGAGGTCGGACCTCACTAGCGCTTACACCACGCTGAGTTCGAAACTGACGTTTCCTTTTCCCTTCTCCAGAGAGTCAACACTCTCCTTTTCGATCTCTCCAAAAACTGTCCTCTCTCTTCTTCATTCTCGCAGGGGACCTTCTTCTAAGGGCGGGGTCTTGTCGTGGCGGGCCCCTCGAAACTCGTCAGCCTCTTAGCAGCCTTGAGATCCCTCTGTTTCGTTTTCACTAAGTCCGTCATTGGACGTTCTAAGACAAAGGGCAAAGTTTCGGGCGCAAACCTAAAAATCGTGTGCAGAGATCACTTCTCTCGCAGATGAACTATTTCCCACGAACTCGGCAAGGATCAAAGCATAAGACCCCTCTTTGGGTAACGCCTTACCACTACATCACTGTCCGAACTTTTCGCTCACAGTACAATAGAATTCGGCGTCTGCTAGTCTTCAAGGCAAAAATAGCGAGGGAAGGTATGCAGTTAAGTGTACTCACAGGAAATGCTAGATTGACACATAGTGCACCTGGACGTAGAGGCTCAATTCCTTACAATATAATTAGCTTGACCCGTAATGACCCAAAAATGACCCACTAATCAAAAGCTCTCGAACATGTGACCCAGCCCAATAGTCTTCTCGTGCCCGAAAATGGTCGGATACAAAATTTCGTCAAAATTGTTTGAACTGTTTTTTAGATACAATTAGCTAGACCATGACCCAAAATGACCCAAAATGACCCACTAATAGAATTTTCTCGAACATCGGACTTAGCCCAATTCTTTTCTCGTAATGTAAAATGGTAGGATACAAAATTTAATCAAAATGGTTTGAGCCGTTTTTTAGATAAAATTAGCTTGATCCTGACCCATTGTGACCCAAAATGACCCACTAATGGAATTTCCTCGAATGTGGGGCCTAGCCTACCAAAGCCTACTGCAAATGGTCAATCAAGAGTTGCTCCTTAACAGCCCACATTTTGTCTGACACATTAGAAAAATTATAGTGCGATGGTGTTCTCATCATTTTCAGCAACGCGGAAGAACATTTCTATTAAAGGTCCATATTGTTTCAAAACACAAGGTCAAATCTATCGATTTATTTAGCTTGATTCACGGTTCGTTTAGAGGAACCGACCAACAGGCTTCGCCTGCTGGTCGAAACATTTTTTTTCTGTCCCACAGAAACAAATATTTCTGTTAAAATAACAGTTATCGCTGCAAGTGTAACGGTATGAAACTGTTAAAAAAAACAGTCGATTCATATAAAAAAATTACACATATTTTCTGTAAATTAAACGGCTTTAAACTGGCTCCAAAATTGACAGTTTTTTTCCATTAATTTGACAAAAAACAATTTTTTACAGTGTATGGGAATTTTGTTCCAAACAATTATAACTCCCGTTCTGCGAAACGGATTTTTCATCGTCAGTTAGGTAACATTTTGGAAAGCTTTTAGTGTATAACACATTGTTCATACGTTGCTCAGTTACAGAGCTATATGGGAGAAAGTTCTACCTACTATATAAATAAAATTTAAATGGGAATTTCATTAATTCCTAACGTTTGTAACCGTTCTTCGAAAATATCTTCTTCGAGTAATCGTTCTTCGAGTAATACGTTCTTTGAAATGGATTTTTATGGGACTAAAAATGGCTGTTAGGTAAATTTTTGTGGAAAGGTTTTAATGTATAACACATACCGGGTGCCCTAAAACGGAGTGACTGATTTTAAAATTCAATAACTTGCAAACGGTGACAGATATTACAAAAATTCTTTCGGGAGAGTAATGAGAGAATAATAAAAAGAAAACTGCCCAGTTAAACTGAGGGCATTGAGCTCACAGGCTATTCACACTCATTGTATATTGTACTCTTATTTCAAAGAATTTGAAATATTCCCCTCGAAAAATAAAGAAATCAACAATATATTAAGAGGGGTGGGTCATTCCCCCGTTACCCCCCTCATAGTTAACTAATGAACGCCTTAAATTAATCAGGGAAGTCTCTAATTACAATGAATATACATACAAAATTTGAAGAAAATCTGATAATTCTGCATGAAAAACTCAGTTATCTAAATTAAGGGGGGATTAGCCCCCTTTTCCCCTTTTATACTTAACCAATGAACCCCCAAAACTATTCAGAAAAACACATTATCACAATGAACCTATATACAAAATTTGAAGAAAATCTGATAATTCTGCATGAAAAACTCATTTATTTAAATTAGGGGGGGGGGAATCCCCCCTTTCTCCCTTTACACTAAACCAATGAACCCCCAAAACTATTGACAAGAAGCACATTATCAAAATGAACCTATATACAAAATTTGAAGAAAATTGGATAATTCTGCATGAAAAACTCATTTATCTAAATTAGAGGGGGTATCCCCCCCTTTCCCCCTTTATACTAAACCAATGAACCCCCAAAACTATTGACAGAAGCACATTATCAAAATGAACCTATATACAAAATTGGGATAATTCTGCATGAAAAACCCATTTATCTAAATTATGGGGGGTTAGCCCCCCGTTTCCCCCCTTTATGCTTAACCAATGAACCTCCAAAACTAATCAGGGAAGCGCCTTATCACAAGGAACCTATAAACAAAATTTAAAGTAAAACGGTTAGTTCTATCAAGAGTTATCGCGTTACGTACATACATACGTACGTACATACAGAACCGGCGGGCACATAAGCTCTCAGGCTTTGATAGCCTGTGAGCTAAAAAACTAATGTAATTATCTCTAACCTTTTCTCGCTTTTATACGCAAAAATATAGTAATTTAATTACCTTCACGCTTATTCTCTACATACCGGGTGTTCTAAAATGAACTGACTGATTTTAAAATTCAATAACTTCCAAACGGTGACAAATATTAAAAAAAATTCTTGCACAGATGTCAGTAGTTTTTTTAAAACTACAATTCCCGATTTTAGTTCGAATTAACAGCAATAGATGGCGCTGCGAGCGATAGGAGTGCAATCCAGGCCAAAACTAAAACCACCCAGCAGTAATGTGAAAGGAGGAGGTTCAGTACATGGAGTGGGTCTTATTCGCCAATAAAATCTTATTCAGAATCGGCCCTAAGAACAAGACTGCATTAGCGAATGAGACCCACTCCATGAATTTAACCTCCATCCTTCACATCAATGCTGGGTGGTTTTAGTTTTGGCCTGGATTGCACTCATATCGCTCGCAGCGCCATCTATTGCTGGTAATTCGAACTAAAATCGGGAATTGTAGTTTAAAAAAAAACTACTGACATCTTACATTACTCTCGTGCAAGAATTTTTTTTAATATTTGTCACCGTTTGGAAGTTATTGAATTTTAAAATCAGTCAGTTCATTTTAGAACACCCGGTATGTAGAGAATAAGCGTGAAGGTAATTAAATTACTATATTTTTGCGTATAAAAGCGAGAAAAGGTTAGAGATAATTACATTAGTTTTTTTTTTTACATAATTTTCTCATTAAAATTGAAGAGAGAAATTATTTTCAATTTAAATAGATGGTGAAAAAAAACCTTTACTAAATTGAATTTTTGTAGAAAATTTGAATTAAATAAAAACATATTTTTATATATTTAAGCTTCATAAATCAATTTATTCCACAGAAACAAAAATCACCTGTCCACGCATTGGCATTTAGAAATCATTACATTGTAAATTTTTTTTCGGCTTTACATTCAACCAGGAAGGTAAAATTTAAACTCCTAGCATTTAGGTTGGGCATTTGTTGACCCCTATTCACAAGAAATGTATTTAAAGAAAAAGCATATAATATTTTTATTTAATTATTTTTTAAAAAACGGCAGTTGAAGCGTTTCACAAAGGCGCTAAAAGTAAAATAGTTTATCAGGTATAAAAATGACTATTTTATTTTCTTGTAAAGCATTTATTTTAACTCAAGTTCTAAAATATTGTTTTATAAGTTTATCAAAGGAACGTTACTTTCATTTCATCGGCTACGGGATATTAAAAGAATCGAATCTTAAAAGAACAATATACTTTTGACAAATAATAAAGTACACTGTAAAAAAAATATATATATCACAAATTGACAGAACAAAAACTGTCAATTTTGGCGCCAGTAGAAAACCATTTAATTTACAGAAAATATTTGTATATTTTCATTAAAACATTTCTTTTCTGTAAAAAATATTTTTTTCTGTAAAAAAATATTTTTTTCTGTAAAAATTACAAAATCCACATTTTTTTACAGGAAAAAACTGTTTTTCTGTAAAAAAAAGTTTTTTTTTTTCTGTGAAAAATACATTTTTCTGTCAAAATTACAGATTTTTTTTTTCTTTTTTCTTTTTTTTTTTTTTTTTAGTTTATAAAATATCATGTAATCTGCAAAACGTAATTTCCGTAATTTCTGTTTTACCTTCATTGTGAATATGATTTCTTACTGATTTTTTATATGATTTCTTAATTTAGTATTTAAAAAAAGTTTTAAAATTTTTCTAAATGTACAATAATATTTAATTCCTTTTTCTCAAGAAATCGGAAGAACTCATGGAATCTAAATTCATCTCATCGGGTTACCACACAGCTAATCTACCTTAAATAACGAGACTTTGACAAGAGAAAGAGAAGCAATGAGTAAGTTACAAATTTGTGCTGGAAATAATATCTGGTGGCATTAATATTTTTCGTGATGGCTCCCAATTTTGAATATAATTGGGGATGCAAGTTATTGTGCCATAGACCAACTACATTATACTAAATTCAGATAAGTGTTTCTTCAGTTATCCGCGATTGGTTAATATATCTTTATAAACTGATGGAAAACCTCTTTTAGTCTATACTATATCGATCGTCAGTGGCCATTATACAACTCTAAGGTTCAAGGTTTTTTATGATGTCATACTTTCTTTTAATGTATTTTTCTCTCTGTAAGCAATAAAGTCAGTCTCTAATTTGCTCTTAAAAGCTAAAGAATAGCAGAATATTTATCTGCGAGTAAATTTAATAACTAATAGAAAATAATGTAAAATTATGTAATTATTTTTTTTTCTTTCTCTTCTCATTAAAATTAGTTATTCTAGAAAAAATGTATTATTAACAAAAACAAATCAGTGAACACCACAAAAACATGGATAAAAATAAAATAAAATAAATGTGAATAAATCGTAAAACTAGACACTGATATCGCCGTGGACTTAACAGGTAAGAGAAATTTTCTTACCTATATTACTTTAAAGTGAAAGTATTATTTACTCAATAAGAGAAGCTCAATTGCCGTAGTTTACAATTACTAAGATAGAACCACTATTTCTCATAAGTAAAACTTTTTCAATCCAGAATTTCAATGATTAACTAGGGAACTAATTACCATTAAAAAATGCTGGTATTGAAACTAAAAAGAAATAAAAGTGAATTTTTGGTATCCTGTTGCAACACTTCTTACAAAGGCTTAAAAATAATTGATGTATTAACTTATGATGTTATGATGTTAAACTAATATTTTATTCACAATTTTAATGAATTTTTAAAAACATTACACATATTTTAATCAATTAGTATTTAAAGAAGTAACTTTATTGTGATGAATCATAAATTCTAAGTACCTTGCTCCTATTTGAATGAAAATTATGTAACTCTCAGACACTTTTGTTGTATGTTAATTTTTTAGTACGGCAAATGAAATACAAGTCACAAAGAAAAGCAATATTACTGTCCTTTGCCTATTACAATTAATGAAGCTGTGCAATACGGTTACCAATAGAAACTAGATTGAGATGACAATGCAGAACATTTAAAGACTATTCTAGATACTTTAAGTACTGTATAACGCCAACAAATTTCACACGAGTTTCAAGGCTTCATGTCATTTTACCATCACAATGTGAAGACAGGAAAGAGAATTATGCACGAGCACAACACATATTCATCATAGTACGTTTTTCATTTAAAAAATTCAAAATACACTATAAAAAAAGACAGATGTTTCCTAATTTCGAAAAATATAATATAGCAAATGACCGAAAACATACAATAACCTCTTCCAAGTTTCTAATGATTCCAAAAAGCTTTATTTACCTTTAGAAACCTCATAATCCAAGATTTTTACGAGATTTAAAGACGAATTAATATAAATAAAGTTTTTACTTACCCATCATACGCAGTATAGGGTAAGTCTTGTAATCGTTTTGAAAATTGAAAAAAAAATTTTTGACGGATTTACACGTTTCAGACACTGGAGATTCCGAAAAACATATTTTTAGAAAAAAAAATTTGCCGTCCGTCTGTGTGTCTGTGTGTGTGTCTGTAAACGCTCTATCTCCCGAACAAATTGAAATAGAGACTTGCAATTTGGTATGTACTTAGTATGTAATAATGGGAAGAAGCCTATTTCATTTCAATAACCTCGATTAACCGCAACATTTTTTTTTCGGACTCTCGAAATATTCGTTCTGATGAAAGGTATATAAAAATTTTCGAAATTGTTTATTTTAAGGAGTAAATATAAAAGACAATAAAAAAACATAAGTTTTGCATAAAACATGAAGTCGATCGGATAATGAGTTGCCGAGATATTTGTAATCCTATTTTCCACACTCTTCGATTTTTTATGACCCTGTATTTCATCCAAATTTCACTTCAAATATATATTTTAATTGGAAATTTGACGCTTAATCAGATGCAATAAACTGCTAGTTAATAGGAGTATTATTTTTGGAGTTATAAGGAAAAACCTCTTTCAAGCAATTCAGTAATCGAGCCTTTTTATGACGTCATCAAGCCACGATTTTATTTGAATTGCAATGCATTTTATAAGTAGTTTACACATTTTTATTTTAATATTTTACATTATACATATACATGATGGGTAAGCATTACGGTGGCCCCCAACGACTAGTTTCTTCTGCCACTGATTTCTGGAAAAGTTTCCGGGTAGTTTTTAAAGTATATTAGTCAATTTTCTAAACCCGGAATGTAGGTTTTTCGGATGTTATGCCTTATCAAGTAAACATTTTCATGTTTAACAAATATGTTTTGCAGACAAACATGATAAAATAACAGAATTAAAATTAACATTAATATTAAAATTAATATTATTTTGCTATTCTAGTATGTATAAATAGAATTACGCAACAGAAAAAGTTTAATTCAAAATAAAAAGCATCCCAAAAACCGTTATTCCGGTTTGAGAAACCTGATTAATACACTATAACTATACACTAAGTAGCTTTACTTGGAAACGTTTCTGAAAATCAGTGGAAGCAAAAGGAAAGCCAGTAGTTTTTATAAATGCTTCTTTAACCCTTTCGCTACTAAAGCGCCCAAAGCGCCCGACCAAACAAAATACTGCGAGACCGTCCGAGTGGCTGAGAAACAGGTATATAATTTTCTCCCCTCGGAAAAATGCGACTTTTGTCGCAGAATAGGGTATTATCGAAATCAACGTGTGGGAGTCTTTTGTACTGGTGACTTCAGGGAGGTTTCAATTTGTAAGATAGTTGCTTTCTAAATGTGTT
Organism: Maratus michaelseni; assembly: GCA_963931845.1. NCBI lineage: Eukaryota > Metazoa > Arthropoda > Arachnida > Araneae > Salticidae > Maratus > Maratus michaelseni. Next base: position 140,163,785 of record OZ007596.1, read on the forward strand.
GCTGACAAAAGGCAGACAGGAAAAAGGGGGAGAAAAAATCCACCAGCATATTTCAGCGTCTGCCGTATTTCGAATACTCTCCAGTTTTTAGACTTCAGTACTCAAAGGGTTGAATCTCAAAAATGTATTAGTTTTTGTGGTTTCTAATGACAAAGAAGGCTTTTCGGAATCATGGATAACCCGGAAGAGGTTATTGTATAATTTCGTCCGTGGGCAATATTTTATTTTCGTAGATTAAGAGACGTTTGTCTTTGTTTTTTTACATACTGTACAGTAAAAACAACGTATCATTGCTATTTCAACTTTTATTTGATCATTATAAGACATTAAATTTTGATTTTATTGAGTACATTAATTTGCAAATTTGATTTTTCTGGAGATTTCTAACAGTCTTAAGAAATGTGGTACTACATTTCTTGTGAAGAATAGAAAAAAATAGGAAAAATGAAAGAAACTTTACAAAAAAAATCCCCTTTAAAATACTCGAGAGAAATAAGTAAGTATATCAAGTACAGCTTAAAACTGAAATTTGTAATAAAACAAAACAAGAAAAAAAATTGTAAAATAATAATAATGAAAAAAAAAAAAAAAATTCTCCGGCGCCGATATAAAATCTTTTAAGGCAAGCACCCATTCGTGTTTAATGAGCTTGCTTAAAAATTTCCTCTTTCTTAAAGATATAAAAAGGCAGAAAAAAAATAAAAGGAGAAAATTTAAAATAAAACGCTGGCCGAATAAAGTTGAACACGCATATTTAAACAGATGAAATAAATGAAAAGAAGGGAACTAAAAAAGAGAGATGCAGGGGTATTAAATGAAGCTACTTTATTCTTTTCAGTAAGGAGCGATTAGAGAGAAAAAAAAAATCAACATCTTCTCTTTTACTAATAAGTAGTCGCAAATGTGTATTTCTAAGTTGCTATCAGGGAATTTTTAAAGTAGTTAGAAATAAAACTTAAGAGAAATGAGAGAAAAAAAAAAGGTTTTGCGATAATGATATTCTTTTTGTGTTTGCGCATTATTATTAGTGTTTTAACGCTATTTTTAATCAGCGGATTTATTCAGAGATTTGCGTATTCTTAGGAAAAGATCGTTTGAACGCGTTTGGATGCGAAGTTGGCTCTTTATTTTGGTTTGAGAAAGTGAATAAAATTAATAAATGCACTTTTTTTTTCATTTTTTATGAGTTGAACTGATATGGCATGCCACTCGACATTCTTGAAGAGATAAAAATATGCAAATAAGTATTTTTCTCAAGGAAATTAATATTTACAGTAAAAAATATTCATTCAACCATGTGACAAAATCACAAGCTTTATATTTATATATGACCGCGAAAAGTTTGTCTTTATATTAATGGGAAGAAAATAAACACTTTAAGAAGAAATATATCAATACATTTGTCAAAAGATTAATATGTTGAAAATAAAATAAAACATACAACTATGCACAACATTTCAAAGAAATCACACAAGTCTGAAAAATACTGAAATATACAAACCAAACCAAATGTTTGGAATAGAAAATAAAAATAAAAAATAAATAAAAGAGGGAGAAATTATAAGAAGCTAAGTAAACAGAAACAGCATAGGGAACCATATATGACTACATAATATGTAAATGTCCATATGTGTGCGAATAAATGTACACTCTTAAAACTGTGCCTCTGATTTAAGAGGTACATTCTGAATTCCCCACTATACCGCTGAATAAATGACCAGGTTTTTTTAAAAGGCACACATTTAGCGTGGTGTCTCTGAAAGATTTTGACAGCGTCATCTGTGCCTTTCATTTCTTTGTGCCTTTGATGTTTATCGGCTTATCAGAGGCACTTTGTCTGTTTGCCTCTCATATTAAATAAATAGAAGGCACGATGCGCTGGTGCCTTATATATCAGAGGCACAGTTTTAAGAGTGTATGCATTCTGACTATTCGTATTCTACTTTAAATGGTTGAACATCCAGAAGAAATTGAGAGAATGCGCATAAGTGCTATTGTTTGCATTACCTTTTTTTAACAGATCAAGACCCACAGCGTAAAGTGAATTTCGAACAATTAATAACATACAAGATTGAACCGAGATTTGAACCAGTATCTTTCGATTATGAAGAGGTGTCTATAAATGCAATACATGCGAATCACTGGAAGTTAAATTGCTGTCTACCTGAGAGCTCTTGAACTCCTTCAATCAAATAGAAAATGACTATTCATTCTTTGGTTTTGTAGACTGATTTCAGTTGAAATCTAATTGAAAGTGCACACAAGAAATTGCTATAATAACAACAACATTCTAATCAAAAATTGAGATAATGTAGTTGACATTACATGCGATGTTAATCTAAGTGACGAGAAACAACATCAACCGCAACAATATTCAAGGCTCAGCAGCTTCAGCTCTCTTAAATACAATGTTGCCAACTTAGCCGTCCTTTTTAATAAAACTACTAGCTAACAGTAAGCTTTATATATTAATATTTGTTTTACATAATCGTAGCCTTTTATTAAATTAAAAACGAGTCTAAGTTGAAAACACTGATTGGAAAACTTGGATGTCTTAAGCTCCCTCAACGTAAGCATTCATAAAGCTGATAACTCATTTCGAATACTTATAACAAACAGTCTGCAAACTCCTAAAGTATTGGGTATATATATATATATATATATATATATATATATATATAATTATAATATCTTTGAATTTCAAAAAACATATCAAGTTCTTGTAACATTCTAATTAAATCTCCTAAGAGATAATTAGTAATAAAGTGTAGACAGAATACCACATAGTTAATAAACTAATATAATTTATTAACTATGTGGTATTCTGTCTACACTTTATTACTAATTATCTCTTAGGAGATTTAATTAGAATGTTACAAGAACTTGATATGTTTTTTGAAATTCAAAGATATTATAATTATTTAACATTCTATAAAATTCTGCTGCATTGCGCAAATTGGTATGGAATGGTTTATACATATTCTTTTCAATAATTATCTAGTAGAAATTATTGATTTTCATATGATACCATAATTAAGCCTATTTGGCTCATAAATCACTTTGATTAGCTTCTATATATATATATATAGATTTTCCGCTATTATCGAAGCTGTATTAACCTATCAGGAGCTGTATTTGGTGTAATGTTCCCACTTTTCTAAAATTACGATGATTTGTATATCTGATTGGTATATTTCATTTCTGAAATTGCGAAAAATCCATCTGGATCCCTGCCATGTGGTTTTTTACCAAGGTACTTCGAAATGCTTTAGGGAGGTAAAGCTACCCGTAATTTTGCCCTGTGCATGGCAAGACGTGGGGTTTTACATATTTGCACTGCATTTAAGCTGCGACCATCATATATGGCATCACATCACTACACTGCAAAAAAAAAAAAAAAAAAAAAAAAAAATTGAAAAAATTGTTGTTTTAACAGTTGGCACCCCAGCTGCCAGTATTATATCTTAAAATTAGCAGTAATAAACAGTAAAATATGCAGTAATATGCTGCCGCGACAGAATATTGCCTGACAAAATATTTACTTTATGGTTTAAAACAAAGTGAAATTAAATTACAGATATATGGTGCGAGCAAAGGAAAAGGGGACTTTTATTGTAGCGGCGTTGTATCTAATCAAATTGGGTAAATATGTTTATCAATATAGATGACGAAGTGCTTTCTCATTTTCAATAGGTTTCGCCTTCTGTTTCATCAGTTGTGCAAAGTTGTTTTGCGCGCTCAGCTGCATAATGGATTCTTCCAAATCAAAACAAAGAGCTGTTTTCCGTGGACTGCAACCCTTAGCTGAAACTTAAACAGGCTGTCAAAAATGAACGCAAAGGTAAGCTCTCGAAAGAGATAATGTTGCTCCAGGGCAGCGTTAGGCCACATGTAGATTATAATACTCTTGCTGGAAACATGTCGATGGGAAGTCATCAAACATCCTTCATACAGCCTGGATATCTCACCATGTGACTCTGCATCTTCGATCCTTTAAAAGTCACTGAAAGGTAAATAATTTATCTGAGACAAGCAAGTGCAGACACCGTGGAAAAATGTGTCCGTAGACAACTCAGGAGTTTTTACACTGAAGCTGTGCACTCCCTTATTACGCGCTCGGATGAGTAACACCAATATCCAAGACAATTGTGTGTAGGTGTCATGTTACTCATTAATGGTAATGAAAATTTCCTGTAATTAAAATATTCTTTAGACATAACCGTAGTTTGCTTTTCATTTGCGCGCACCTTATAAATTAGTTCTGTTAACATCAAAGAGATGTACTGTCAACTCATACTATTTATAAAAATAAATTGATTTTAACATAAAATCAGCGTTATTAGTGATTAAAGTGAATATTGAAAACTTAACTCATTCACATCATATTTCACACTGTGCGAACATTCATCTTTATAAAGTGACAAAGAAAACATAATCTTGTTTATGTGAATTTACAGATTTAAGTAATATTAATGTTCGAAACTATTACATGGCCATAGTGTATGTGTTTGCATTATTGATAGCGCAATTTTTATTCTCTTGGTACTGGAAAGAAACTGTAATATTTGATAAACACCTTATCTCAATGCCTTCAAACAGTTAAAAAAAAAAGTATATTTCCGAATACATACGACATTTTTTTATACTATCACTCAGCACCTATAGCGACGCAATATCTGTTTTGGGGAGGAGGACTGTAAAAAAAAAGAAAATTCCCTCCGCACATCCATCAAGACGTGAAAAAACAGACATTAATCACTTTTTTTACCTCGCGATTTCAGAAAACGCGCCATTTGGTGCGACAACTTCTGTGATTGGAGCGAGCTATCGTACGCTCCTTAGCTAGAATTTTTCGCTTCATTTATTTCAAAACCCAGAATGGCAACGCCGGCGAAAGAAAGCAGATAAAGTTTTAAAGAAAGATGCGGAAACAGCGAACAAATCTGAGTCTTAAAACCTACCGAATTTCTGTTTCTTTATTTTTTAGATTTGGGAGAGTCTGATTTTTGTGTGAGATGTAGCTTAGTTGCTGAGTTATTTATAAAATATTTGATAGAATATCCCCAACTTTCACGTCTTTTTATACACTTGTGTAAAAAAAAAACAGCTTTCACAGAAAATGTCACACAGGGAACTTTATGTTCATGTAAGTCTACCATGAGGATGAAAATTTATCAATTCATGGGAAAAACATTTGATTTCTTTTGCAAAAAAATAACAAGAACAAAAAATCATTCATCAAGATAATGTAACACTTTTCAACACTTCCAAAATGTAAAAAAAAACTATCAGTGTTAGAAACATCATTTTTAATACAGAACATGCCATAGCAAACCTCAATAACATTGCATGAAAATCCGAATATATTTACGCGAGTTAGAGCACGGACAGACAGACGACAGACATACAGACAAACGGAATTCATAAACACTTTTCAACTATATTGGAAAGTGTTAAAAAATGCTCCTTCTCTGTAAATAATAATAATAATAATAATAATAATAATAATAAAATAGGCTAAAATATTAAAAATAAAAAAATATTTGTATTATATGTTTAGGACATATTAATTGCATTTTTAAGAATAATTTTTTGCTTTCAGATACAATAAACAAATATCGGATGTCAAAAAGTCAGCAAAAATTTTAACAATAATTCAATTTAAAATCATGCTTCAGGCATAGATTATGAAACACTTTACAACACTAACAGAATATTATTACGAAATTTATTTTTTTTCGTACAATGAAATGAGATAGAGATATAAACAATTTAAAAAACACTTAACTCAGTAAAAATCCATTTTCAGCAATTGCTGTCCATATCCGGTAATGTGTGCAGATTCTTTTGTGCAGCCCTGTATATAAGCTACAGAATTTATATGCGCTAATGCAATACACTAAAAATTAGTTTTTTAAGTTTAAAAAGGCGGAAAATGCATTTTGAGCATAATTATCGATCACAGTCAGTCCTTTAACCGATTTCTTTTGAGCGTCTGAAAATGAACCATAAATGTTATGCACCCCACAATCTATAGAACACATATGTTGTTAGTGCATCTCCGTGATCCTTTTAAATTTCATTACGTTTGAAGTATCTCAACATCATTAAAATGCACCGGAAGCGATTTTTCCGCATACGCTGTAACAAAAAATCTCTCAAATTGACAGAACAAAACTGTCAATTTTGGCTCAGGTGGAAAACCGTTTAATTTACAGAAAATATCTGTATATTTTCATTAAAACAGATTTTTTCTATAAAAAAAAAAAAAAAATAGATTTTTTTCCTGTAAAAATTACAAAATCTACATTTTTTAACGGCAAAAAATCTGCTTTTCTTTAAAACAGTTTTTTTTTCTGCTTTTCTTTAAAAGAGTTTTTTTCTGCAAAAGATACGACATTTTTCTGTAAAATTACAGAATTATTTTTACAGTGTAGCAGATAATGCATTGGAATTTTTTGTGATCCCTGTAAACGAACAATAAATGCTAATTATTCTATACTGCTCCTGAAAAAGCAGTGATGCATCGTAATCTCGTTATATTTGAGATATCATAACATCAATAAAATGCATCGCAAAAAATTTTCCCCCTTAGACCATAATATAACGGAATTATTTTTGTCTGCGCCTGTAAACGCACTGTAATCGCTATACACTTCATTTTCAATACTGAACATTCTATGGTAAACCTAAGTAATATATAAAAATTACATGGTAATCCGAGTATATTTACGAGAGTTTGAATACGGCCAGACGGCCAAATATAAACAAACGAAATTCATAACCACTTTTAAACTATGTTGGAAAGTGTTACAATGAAATAGCTTCACAAACTATTGAAAATAGAAAGATGTCATTTACACAGAAAGGTAAAAATTACACTGTTATTTTCAGTTTTATTTATTTATTTATTTGTCTGTGTAAAAAAACCAGATTTGATGCTAGACTAACAGATGGTGTTTAGGGTTATAGATTAGATTTTGACGGAATTAAAAACGTTAAATTTAATTAAAAAACAAAAACTCTTCATGACAGAGTCGTACTTGATACAGATAGCTGAGCAATTACGTTTAGTAATTACGAAACAGTACGAATAGAAATATTGTCACTTAGCAAATTGCTGAACACATGCAACGATTAAATAATTATTTAGATAGTATGTGGTGCAATATAATAGAAATGGAATAAGAGCAATGTTAATAGCACCAGAAATTTCAATTTCAATGCATACTAGTTTCGGTAGCATTTAGCATACCGTTCTTAGTACGAAGAATGGCGGGAATTTGATCAGATATATAAGAAAGGTGCGGATTCAAGCAAAAGGTTTATTGACCAATAGGAAAACAGGAGACTGCTGTTTTCCTATTGGATGTTTACCCGGAATAACCGGTTTTCCTATTGGTCAATAAAACTTTCACTTGAATCAGTTCCCTTTGCTGCTTTAATGTTGACTGTTGCTCGGAGTCTTCTTTTTTCTTATTGGTCAATAAACCTTTCGCTTGAATCCGTCCCATTCCCTTTGCTGTTTTCCTGTTGGCTGTTGCCTGAAGTCTCCTGTTTTCCTATTGGTCACTACACCTTTCGCTTAAATCCGCATCTATCCTATATATCTGAGCAAATTTTAACCATTCTTTGCACTGAAGACGGTATGCTAAATGCTACTGAAACTAGTATGCATTGAAATTGATATTTCTGGTGCTATTAGCGTTGCTCTTATGTTTCCCATGTCAATCCTTTTCTCATGTATGATCATTCAAATCTCCCGACACCTTGTGATTTTTGACCGTGGAGATATTCTAATTTGAAAGTGTTTCACGAACAACCAGCATCACAAGTAACATTTAAGATACAACCCGACAAAACCTATCTGCCAAATCAACAAAAATGCTCCTTTATGTTGTGAGTATTGTAGCGATTCGTCTGATTGCTATCTTACTGAATGGCCGATGGTAGTTGAACATTCGTAAGCCATTATTCTGACCGTTGCGATCTCATTCTATAACGCATAACAGAAGAAAGTGTATCGCGACTTGGTTGTCGTGAATATAAACCATGCTGCCAGTGGACAATATTCATGTGACGTCACAGTGGAAATCCCGTGGAGTAAAAGTAGCGGCTCGCGCGTTTGTTTACATATTGAATCACTTGATGTAGCATTAAATACAGGTAAATGCATGCGTAAAATACTTTTGATTTGTTTTGAACGAATTACTATTCGATAAATACGCATTTAGTGCGAATGTGTGAATATATTATGTAACGAACGAGATTAAATCATACTAACAACATTTAATTAAAACATATTCACAGAGAAACAGTAGAATGTGAAATAATAATCAGAATAAGATACAGTGTGTTGTCATACAGCATGTATAAATTCGCACTGCTCGAAAATGACGTCTTCTTCATCAATGGCGCGATGCGATTGCAAGATGCATACGGGCGTAGAAAATGAACGTATTTTCTGCGTGGGAGAAATACTACAGGCGTATCCCCCCCCCCCCCCCCAGTGACGAAGGAACAATACAAAAAATATATTATTATTATTACAATGTGAATCTACAACATGCATGTAAATATATGATATAGAATATAATACAAATCATGCAAAATATAATATATATGAAAATTCAGTTGGACGAGATACAGTTCATTTCAGTTATCAGTAGCCTTCGCGTCTACCTAATTTAGTAGTTAGTGCTTTTGATACTGCTGGTTGATGGTCAGCTGATAATTTTTTTATCTCAAGATTATCAGTATTACTTGGTAAATCACTGAACACAAATGCAGGTTTAATTCTATTAAAGGAAACAGCTTTTTTTTTATATTTATGTGTTTATCTTCTCATGATAGAACTGCACTTGAGCCGGTATAAGGCTGAAATAAGGATGGGACAACTTTATCAATGAAGAAACACATGAGCGCAATCCTTCAATTGGTGATGCACGAAAATTTTTTACTGCCCGTGATGTAGATGAAGGTTTAAATTATTCATTCTCTCCTTCAGTTGTTGAATAAAAGTGTTGTACGAACGGATGAAAATCCCTAGGTCCACCTAAGAAAGCCTTATTAATTCCATGCTCAGACTATGTGCCGCAGTCCTCAAAGCAAAAGGATATGCAATTAAATATTAAATATTGCTGTATTTCGTTACATTACGTAGCTTAATTTCAATGAAAGTTTAGAAAAACAGAATCGTCTCAAAACTTTTGCTTAGGTAATTTTGCGAATTTTGCGAATTATTTTTTATTTATGCATATGTCTCAATTGTTCTAATGTTGCATTTTGTTGAGCTCTTAAAGGGGTACAAACTACTAATTTACACCATTAAGAAATTTTGTTTACAGAAAATGTTAGGACAAAAAAACATATCGTCTCAAAACTTTTGCCAGCTACTGTATATATTTATTAACTAAAATTAACAGTTTTCATTTTATAAATACAATGGAAGAGGAAAAAAAACTGTATTGTTTATAACTCAAGATGAAATTGGAAAAACCCGTTCGATTACAAATCAGTTCAATAATCAAGCCTGTAAGTGTCACTCTTTTACATTTAAAATTAGTCAAAAAATGTGTCAGAACGTTTCGCGTTTTTGAGCGTAATAAATATTTTATTGCTTTAAGGCAAGGGTATTCTCAAAATGTTTATCCCCCCTCCCTTCTTCGACAATGTTAATCTTTCTAACACATTTGCAAAGTTATTTTAATTCGTATTGAAGACTTTTAATTGCTGCAGAATCAAGAAGCGTTTTACATTTTCTTGTAAAGTGAAGTGAAGCCGTACCAGGATCAGCGATAATCCTAAATCGGCACTTTAACCTAGGCGAAGCTACAACAAGCCCCACCAGACTGGAGGAGTTGACCAGCCGCCAAACACAATTCACCACCCCCTAGCAAGCTGTGCGGGAATCCGCCACCGCCCACTAAAGTCTAGATGGCAAACCGATGCAAGTAACCATCCGCGCAGGCCCAAAATAAACGACAACGGCAGCAAGAAACACCCGTACTGTGAAACAGAGACTGTCTTCAGGGAGAACTATGAATAGGTGACCCAAATTTTTGTGACATACGTGGAAAACACTGAAAAACCAAGTGAGGTCACCACGTCAAAAGCACATCGCGACGATGGCTTTAGACTGCTCATGTAGCGATCAGCAAGAGGCAGCTGTGCCTCGTCCCCAGAAAACTCTGCTCCGGTCATCTTCGACACCAAAGTGGCCGTGTCAGGACAGGAACACAGAGTGGGATGTTCACTACTCCAGCCGACCGCATAGTGAGTGACTGCTTTCAAACATGCGTTCGAGTAATTTCAAGATTTGCTTTGCAATACTTCAAAAAACAGTGTGTAAGAACCTAGGCTCCCCCACGACCACTAACACGATCTAAGGTTTTTGTAAGAAGATCGCTAACGATAGAACCGATCCCCCCTCCTGCTGTAATGATCAACATAAAGGTCGATAAAGATCGGAATGCGATGATAAAGATCGGAAAGCGTTCGAACGTGAAAGTCGCAGGGAAAATTATTCGTCCTCACTGACTTCCACAAGGAACACTCATAGAGACAGTGTCTAATCTTGCTGTTCCCTGTCCAGCAGAAGCAAGCAGGATTGACTCTAAAGAAACGAGCTTGGTGATCGCAGAAGGCTCCATGTCCCGTCAGAACCTGGTTGACGTAGAAATCTCACTGGAGCTTCCCAGTGATAACTCTCGGGAAGATTGCCTTTGTCACCCGGCTGGTCCCGCATATACTGCTATGCTGTCAGCGCGTGACCAGAGCTTCCCCTTGACCTGAGAGAAGAATCTGCTTATCGGCAGAGGGACGATTAGCAGCAACCTTAGCCAACGTGGCGCATGAGGGGATTCGCTACATTACGTTCTCACATGCCCATTGACAGCTACTCTACATTTGAGGAAAACAGACACCATCTCTCTGTCGAATTGGTTCAAATCAATCTCGGCGAATTCCTCATTGCTCCAAAAGATAATTAGCTGCATGTCCTTAATAGAAAAAAAACCCCAACTGTTATTCCAAATGCCACCAGTACACATCATTGGTGGTGATGATGATGATGATGCTTTTCCTGATGATGACGAAGTTATTGAAAAAATCCACTGTCTCTACTTTTAAAATATTTTATGCTAAAAATCTGACAATTTCAAATAATTTTTAAACTCTTATTAATTGTGACTTTTTTGCTGAATATGACTTTTGAGTATCACTTTTTGAGTATGACTTTTCTGCAAATTAAGCTGGGCTGTTTTGTCAAATATGTAATTCTTTTTAAAATAAACTTGCCAAGCAGGGCTTGCAGAGGCTAAAGTCATATGGTAGGCCTCCCTGCTTGGTTGAATCTGAATCTGAATCTGAATCTGCGTGCTCATTGTAAGCGTAACCGACGTGGTATTTGATCCAGTAGATATGGGTGGTAACACCACTTTTTCTAACCAGGTCTCTGATCTCGGCAACTGCTTTGTGACATGGCACTAAAGAGGCGCCTCAAGTGCCGACCTCAAATCCGAAAAGATGTCGAGTTTACCGAGACCTCTCCGCAAGGCATCAGTGATCGACTTCTTAATTGCATGGACCTCGGCTGTGAAAACAGTCGTCTCATCGAAAAGACGGAACTGATTCTCCTCAATGACGCTATCCTTGATGGCTATTAGGAAGGCGCAACCCACCTTCCCATCCTCGAGTCTAGAGCCATCCGTAGAATACGTATTAGCCGACATACGGACGAGATCCGAAGTCCGCGGAATTCTACAGAGCTCATCGGGGCGAGGAGAATTCTTCCAAATTTCTATCGAATCTCGCCTGAGATCTGTACCATCAATGCTCTAACCGCACCGAGTGCGGCCTCGATGTTGGGTTCGATTTTTTCGCGGAGGTCCATGGGCAAAACCACAGACATGACATTCAACGCATCGATTGACACCATACTGTCGCACTTAGTGATACATAACAGAAGAACACGCTGAATGCTCAACAATCTTCTGCGAAAAACCACTTTATCAGAGTATCAAATAGAAGCCGCGTACAAGAATATACGCTCGGCTACCGCCAAGTAAACTGCCTTGCGGACCTCGGTCTTCATACCTCAGGTTGATGTAGCTATCCTACTCAACTTGTACTGGATTTTGGTTGCTTTCTCTTGGATGAGATCCAAGTGAGGTATCCAACTGTAATCCCAGTCAAGGACAACACTCAGATACTTGATTTGTCTGGAGAATTTATCTTTACTGTCATCTTTTCAGATAACATGAGAGGGTGGATTCTCCATCTTTCCCTTGGGTGAAATGACCGTGTACAAACACTTGTCATAGCTGAACTCCAAGCTGCAATCAATGGCCCCGGTTATCATCTCGGCTAGAACCTGCCGTACAATATCTGCAAACATGTAGACAGCCGTACTACGTGCTATGATAAGAATGTCATTGACAAAGACTAAAACGGTCTAAGACTCGTCAATACCTAGTTGTTTCAGTAAGCTATGCATCAGAATTAGCCAGAAAATTGGCCCAAGGCGATGTCGAAGGCCCGTCTTACACCGCTAAAAGACGGATCAGATCAGTCCAACGGGCGCTGTTAAAAACGTTCTTGATGTCCATTTTAATCAGACATGTGTACAGACCAATCCTCTTCGATTCGGAAATGAAACGCACACCGCTGTGAAGCGCATCGATAATACTATGGTTTCAACGGAAACCAAACTGTCTGCTATCGAGCATGCCACTGGTCTCCAGGTAGTTTGCCAGCCGGGTTCCGCACGTTTTGTCCAACACCTTCCCAACCAGTGAAAGCAGACAAATAGGACAGTAGGAAGCATGATCGCCCTTGTCTCTTCACGCTTTCAGGAAGTAGATGGTGACAGCGCGCTTCCAACTCCGTGCTAACCAAGGCTCTCTAAAGCATTGATTCTACAATGAAAGGAGCCACCATGGGTGACTCCAAAATACCTCATGGATTATCTCTATACTGAATCCATCGTGACCGGGCGTTTTAGCAAATGGCCAGTTCCAGTTCACCGATATCAAACAGATCCGGATTATCGGCCTTGTAAACTGGGGTCTGCACAACTTCATTGACCTGACGGAATTGGTGTCTTACAAGAGCATCATGGGTATCCTCCCAGGTGGAGGCCACCTCTCCGTCTGGAAGTGCCAAAGCTTCTGGAGCAATTGGCCTCCACTTACCTCGTACCACGTTGCAAGCCTGACCGAATTTGACTGCAGTGAGCTTTTCCGAAAGGAATTTCCGGAAAGAGGCTATCTTAGTGTGCAAGATAGTCCTTTTGTACTCAGCCAGCCTCCACTTAAAGAGAGTCTCGAGTCTCCCCCACTGAGCAGGGTCAAGCATACGTTTGTACAACCTTCTTAGTGCACGCACCCTCTACCTATGTTTTTCCAGCTTTGAAGTCCACCAGAACGCTCTGCTGATGATGGCAGGACGACATTTACGGTGACCAGAACAGAGCCTTGACAAAGTTGACTCAAGATGCTCAACTCCCAGGTCAGGAGAGTTGTGATCTTAGTTTGACAGATCTGCTAATCCTGGAGGAATTTGTCCCAGACCAGGTCCAAATGGATTGACAGGAATGGTATTCTGTGACAAAGAGCAATAGTATGACACCATTTGTACCTTCTTATCAGAAATAGTACAGCGAATGGCTACTACATCACGGATGCACAGGACCGCACAATACTCCATACGAGAACTAACCCAGAAGGCTGTTCTGCTTCGACTATCCGAAGAAATGACTTTGAACTAACGGTCAGGCCTACCAATGATAGTCCCATCTCGCACATGCGGCTCATTAAGTGAGATGACGTCAATGCTATTTGAAAGCACCCTTTTACCGAGTTGGCACGCAACCGCAAAGCTGAAGTTGACATTAAGGTGAAGATACTTGCGATTGCTCCCCATGTTTTCTTGTCCTCAACAATGCGTGTTCCTTTCGGATGTGACACAGAGTAGAACCCGTGGCATGGCATGTGCGCAGAGCCTTCTTGCTGCGTGGGGTCATCGTATTGACTTTGGTACAGTTCGGACATACAGAATCGTTGGTGCAATCTTTCCGAATACGGTCCAAACTACCACAGTTCCCGCAACAGGGAATACCACGGCACTCCGTCTGCATGTGGCCATACTTCCAGCAGCGATAACACTGAAAGGATGTCCTCGAATGCTGTGCCCTTCAGCCGACGTTTAATATCTTCTTACCTGTAAGTTGCCTGTACGACTCCGGATCCAATGAGACAATTGCATTTCGACTACCCTCTAACTAAAACACCTTTTTTCAGGACAATATCACCCCCGACCAGAGCCGAGTTTTGATTTTTGAGAGCCTCGACTGCTGCGTCTGATTACTGCGCCTGGGTCAACGCTAAAGATTGTAATCTTTGGTTTGCGTTCTCCTGGTTTAGAGATCCTTCCCGGTTCAGATCGATTACCCTTGGCCTCCAGCCTCTCAAGATCTGCGGAGCTATCAGCAATGATTAGCACATCTCCACGAGAGATATTACATATGCCTCTCAAGGCCAGTTTGACCTTCATAGGATCGATCTGATTAACTACTAACTTTTTAGTATCATCGGGAGAGATCGTCTCATCATTCGGATGAATCGTGAGCACATGTTGAGTTGGAGGAGGACAGTGCTTTGCCGGCCTAGCTCTATTAGCGCTGACAATCACACCTCCACCAGGGTTGTTTGGGGTCATGGGAGGGATTCCCGTGGTTTCCTCACTTTTCCTCCTGAACAGCCTCTTCCTTTTATTACTCTTAGACATGACGGCCTTCCAATCACCGTCCTTACGGAAAACGTCAGAAAAATTACCACCATGTGGTTACCCTTCCTTTCGGAAGTCTTCTGATCTTTGGGGTATCCTTCTGCTTTTCAGCGTTGGTTGCTCTCTTTCCAATGAAAGAGCTACCCGCTACCCTTCTTTGAGGATTTCCCTCTAAGGTAAACCAACCAAGCATGCTGCCAGACATCAAAGTCCTCCAAGCGAGCAATGGAGTCCCCAAAGAAAATTTCTTTAAGACCGTCAGTTGCTTAATTTTATTTAACTCGGTGAGGATTTTCGCACCTAAAGAGTATGTATCCTCAACGAATACAGCTGACGTAACTGGGATTCGATGGAATGCAGCTGATTCTCTGTTTGCAACCCAATCTCGACCAACGACAGGTTATCGTTGGTCACCCGCCTGAAAGAATCCAGGCCTTGGGCACTTCCTGGGCTACTCATCGTAAGAGAAAAAGTCTCCCCACTGACCGATGAGACCATTATTTCTCTCACTTCATAACTTACCGAACCCATAGCAAGAATATTTCCCAAGAAAAAAAGACGTCATTCTTTCAGAACACAGGATTAAGCACAGATAAGCACTAAAACATCGTTTACTGGGGCAGGAACTTGTCGAACTACAAATACACTATGAGAATTTGTTTCAAACCAGTAAAAAATCTCATGTGGACCCCGCCTCATATTCTTGTAAATGTGAATTGCAATCAATTACTTTGCACTCACACAGAGAATCATCTTTCTTTTTATTAATATAGATTCGATGATAAATTATTCTAATTTCTCTGAATAATAATTTATCCATTTTTCTTTCAGTTTATTATCATTAACGACCTAGAACATATCACTGGATATTTAACTTATTCTACAATTAATTTTATGGATGTTAACATTACTATTCAAAATAATGAGATATTAATTTTCAACACATGTGATAAAAGAAATAATTTCTCTTTCTGTATAATTAATCTTCATAAATTTAACTATTGTCTATATACTTCAGAATAAAGAAATATTCTTCTAAAACACTGTAATTGAATTAAACATTTATGTTCTTCCCACATAAGAAGCTAGATAAGCTTCATAATTGCCTCCTTTTTCTTTTATTTCATCCTAAATAAAATTTTAAATCACAATGTTCATTTACTAGTTTAGGCATTATATATGCCTATAAAATACATATAATGAAATTGAACTCTTGTCTACACATTTCTGCATACAGAAATAATCTTCTTAAACACTGAAATTAGAGGTGTGGAATGCTGAAAAATTATAAAAAGTTCTATAAAAATTAAAATTAAAATTAAATGATAAAATATGTAAAAAGTGTCCAACAAATAAATATAATATATAAATGCCATTATGGAAGGAGAGACTTGGACTGATGAAAAAAAATTACATTTTTAAAAAGTAAAAAATATATATATAATGAATGCATTTACACTATTATATAACATATACTTTTTAATAGACTCTCACTTTGCTAGACTATATTTTATTCCTTTCATTGATTAAATATTCCATTCACTGCCATTATTTCTATTATATTTTCACTCTATCTTTACCAATATACATATAATATATACATATTTCACTCAAAAAGCTTTATTAAATAAAAATTAATTTAAATTTAAATTTCTCATTAATTCTCTTTTTAATATTATAAATTATTGAATTTCCTTAATGTTTGGTAATAGTATTTAATTTCGCGTTGTTCTTATCTCAACTAATTTATTATTGTTAAATTTATCTTTCTAGGAATATAGTTTATTTAATTTTCTTAATAAGCCTTATTTTTGAGAATCTATTTTATTTTGTTTTTATCTTAAACCGCAGACGGCAGCAAAATCTTATCTTAGCAAACTTAATATTAGCTGCAACTCAATATCTTATGTAGTTATCGTCTTAAACAATAAATGGCAGCATAGAACATATATTTTCTTTAGTCAATTTCTGTTGCTTTTATATTAAAAATATTTTACACTGATTATTTTAAACTATTAAATGCGCCTTATTTTATTGTTATTTTTATGGATATATTAATCATTATTTTTCTTTTCATTTGCATTATTTCACCATATTTAAGTTTCCATTTATTTATTTAATATTATTTGAGACTCCCTCTCTGAAGATATGAATATTATTCATCTTATTGTCACATGGTTTTTTTCCTACACAACCACCAAGCTTTCTAATTAGATGCTTGTTCTGATGTTCGTAATCTGTTTAAATTTTTAATCAGTAATGACATCTATTTCTACTTTTATTTGTTCTCTCTTGTGCCAATTAAATACCTTAATAATATTTTTTTAACTGTTACATTATTTACTGGGGGGTTATACACCCTGCTCGCTGACTCTCGTCAACCCCGGTGAATCGGAGTTCTGTTTTATATGAACTTTAACGGTCATGGCATCATTGGATGTTCCTAACAAACCGTTGCTATGCATTTTCTAGTTGTTGCTACGCTTTTCCTACAAGTAACTCCTTCACACAAAGGAATACCTACCCAGAAATTGGTTATTTGTTTGAAACAATTCTGCCATGTGACATTACAGTTTTGAAGTCTATATGAGAATGCATTCTTTCTTTTAAATATGACATCATTTTCACCATCAGAACCATTCATCCCTTCCTATATTTGAGCGTCATTTAAGCAATTGTTTTAAAATTGCCTGAGTTTCAATAAATATTTATTAAAACTAATTGGAAATTATGTAATTTTCACATTTTTTTATTTTGTGCATACCAAGAATTTTTAAATAAAAAGCAAGTCTATTATGGTGCAGGAGAAAGGGTCAGTGAATATGATGTCATCACTTACTCAGTTATCGTAAAATATTTAATATTCATGGATGAAAATACATCTTTTGTTTTCCGAATGACGTCATTTTCTTTATCGGAAACAGTTCACTTTACCTAGTACTTACTATGATAGATTGTTTACTGTTATTTTATTTACACAGATTACTTAATATTATTTCTCAATAAATAATCTGTGTTATGCTCTTCCACGATTAGGGTATAACTAAACAGCCTTCCTTTTAAATTTATGAAATTTATTTTTTTAATTTTATGAAACCATTAAAATTTTTCCTTTAACTATTACGCAAGTTTCAGTGGGGAAATCACGCTTGTGATTGATGGAACGTAATGAAGCAAATTAATTTTATGTTACTACGGTTATTGACAAACGGAAGCTACACTTTTAGCTTTATTTTCGCGCCAGATAATAGCAATATATACAGTGGTGGCCAAAAGTGTGGAAATTTTTTGAAAGTTTCATGTTTTTCAACCTTGTGTGCTTGTAGAATATATTAATTTTCCCGTAAATACAAACGTTTATATATCAAATTGAAGGTAATTTAATGTAGAATTTAATAATAAAAACAGTATTACAATATCTGTATTACAAAAACAGTTATGCAACTAATAGTAAGATCTATCTTAGATTTGCATTTTTTTTAAAGTGATACTTACACAATCAATACTTAGTAGGATAACCCTTATTTTTTAAGACAGCTTCACAGCGTCTTTTCATCGAGTGAACGAGTGTTTGGAATTCATCTTTCGTAATCACATGGTGCCAAGAATCAATTATAGCTTCAATAAGTTGTCTTTTATTGGATGGACGTTTTTTTCATACAAGAATTTTCAAACGTCGCCACAAATTTTCAATTGGATTGAGATCAGGGCTGTTTCCTGGCCATGGTAATATATCTATGCCTTTATTTTGAAACTATGCTTTGCATACTTTTGCTGTGTGGCATGGAGCTGAATCCTGCTGAAAAATAAATGGTGCGTTGTTGGGGAAGAGATCCCTGATGGAAGGTATCAATTTTGGTTCCAGGACAGTTTCCATGTATTTTTTGGCATTCAGGATGCCATCAATCACTTGAATTCGGCCCACACCATCTGCAGACTTATATGCCCAAATCATGACATTTGTTGGGTTTTTTGTAGCTGCTTCAATGCAATCAGGATGAAGTGCTTCTCCTAATCTACGTCTCACGTATTTTCTAGCACCACTACCAAAGTGTGATATTTTACTCTCATCGCTCCAGATTACTTGCTTCCATTGATTTTCTGACCGTTTAATGTGTTCTTTTGCCCACTTAACTCGTTTTTCGCGTTGCTTTTGATTTAAATATGGTTTTTCCTTGGAATTCTAGCTTGTAGTCCAAATCCTGATAACCTTCTTCTTATTGTTCTTGAACTTACTGCAATACCCGCAGCATTCATTTCACATCTAATGGCATCTGATGAAATTTTTCTATCTTGAAGGCATAGACGTTTAATTTTTCTATCGGTAGTAGCACTTGTGCATATTTTTCGGCCTGATTTGGCCTTATTTTTCACTGATTTCGTTTTTTCATAACGTAAACAGAACTTTTGTACACCAGAACAAGTCACTGAACCACCAACTTGTCTTGCAATTACAGCATCAGAGAGGCCATTTTCTCTCAATATGACAATTCGGCTTCTTTTTGTAGATGTCCAATTACTTCTTCTTGTTGATGACATTGTTTAAAATTAGTTTAATTAAAAAAAGGACTTTAAATATTCAAAAACAGCAATACTCTATTTAATTGTACTAGTATGCATCATTTCGCAAAATATTTCCACAACAATAACTCTTTTACCATCCAAATAACCTAAACTATAGTTACAGACATTTGGTTGGTCCTCAGAACAGTGTTTGTGATTGGCTAGTACACTTTTATTACAAAACACGTCCTTATTCAATACGATTTGTGTTTGTTTGTTCTACTAAAATGAGCATAACTTTTTTTGTAATACAGTGATTGTAATACTGTTTTTATTATTAAATTTTACATTAAATTACCATCAATTTGATATATAAATGTTTATATTTAAGTAAAAATTAATATATTCTACAGGCACACAAAGTTGAAAAACATGAAACTTTCAAAAAATGTCCAAACTTTTGGCCACCAGTATATGGATGATAAGTTATAGGAAGCATCTAATATTGTCGTTATTAGATCTTTTCCGACAATATTGGATAAACAAGCATATCATCACTGCAAACTGCAATGTCTGAAATTCAGACAATTACGAGTCTGAAACGGATGGTTCAAAAAGGAAACACTTTAAAGTGTCTTAGTTTTTAAGACACTTATTCCTGTTTTAATTTCAGACACTTTAGATGTCTGAAATATCGGCATTTTTTATACGGGCAAACAGCTCGAAAAAAATTGCAAAAAATAAGCACCAGTGCTGCCATCTATGGAAACATCTTTCTTTTTAATTACGGGAGGATAATCTAAGTTTATATTTCTACCACGCCTAGATTGAACTCGGGACTTAAAGGTTACAAATCCAACGTTTTACGGTTTAAGCCATCGGGACCATGTGAATATGATATTTTAAATGCTAGTAGTGGAACGATTCGGCTGCGTGTTCATATTTTTATAGGAAAGATGGTAATTTATCAGTGCTGTCCTAATACTTACTACTTTTAATTAAGGAGCTTAATTTATTACTAGAGTATTTTTTATGGTTAATGAATATTTAGATTGTGATTTGATTAAAATGATTTATTAGACAAATTTTCTTTATTTAACAAATGGTTAGAATATGCTAGATTAATTTTAACACAATTATTCAAATTGGTAAAGAATTTGAATAATTGTGTTAAAATTAATCTAGTGTAATCACGTATCCAGCATTTACTGGAGTTCCATTACATGCGATCTATTCTGTTGAGCTGATTAAAATATCAGACCAGATGCTATGATCAATAAGGTTAACTGGATGAATTATGCCCTCCCGATTCGACCGGAATACCTCAGTTGGTAGAGCGTGGCAGCTTCAGTCAAGAGATCCCAGGTTCGAATCCTGGCCCGGACATTTTTTGTCCAGTTGGAAAATTACAACGGGTTAGAATATGGTTTGATTTATTTGTTTCTGCGAAAATTGGAAAATTTGAAGAGGCTTTTGGGAAGATTTGGTCAATATAAGATGGTGTTTAAGATGGAAAAATGTGTTATTTATGTGGGGGGAGGAGATATGAATTATACATATTTTCAATTCAATTGTTATCAACACATTTCTTAAATGAAAAGTGCTCCCTGGATATTGAAATTTAATTGACTAATTTTTCTTTTCGACTGATTTTAAAAAACACAGTAAATTATTCTTTTCGAGTAACTTAAAATAATTGAACACTAAGAGAATGTACAGGTACGAATTTTCCATTGAGGTGGGGAGGGGGAGCTTTCCGTCGTAAATCCACCATGGAAATTAATCTTTTTAGTTGTTTTTTTTATGTTTATGTGTTAAAAATTTATTTCAAACGGTTGGTTCAATGCAGTTTTGACTGCTGGCGGCGGCGGCGGTGGCCTGGCGGGATATCTCCCACCCCCCCTCCGCCGTCTCAACCGGGTTTTGAAATTTAAGTGTTATTATTAAAAAGATCGTATATATTACTTCTCCTGTCAACATCCCTTTTTCTTATAAAATACGAAACTCAAAACAACGAATGAAATAGCATATGAAAGGATTTTGAACAGGCTTCTGACATAGCACACAACATTTCGTTAAAACATGTTTTTTGATTAAAAATTGCAACTAATTAAAAATTAAATCGATTTTCTTTTTATAAATGAAATGAAAGATTTTTCTCAAATCAGTATTGCCACAAAAGTAAAATACTGCATTATCAGATGAGGTCATCCTATAATGCAATTAAAATACGATTCTTAATTTATTTCTGGCGCGTACTTTTTGAAAAAATATTGAGTTTATAATCGGGTTTTTATTTAATTTTACGCGTGCGTCACCTATTTTTTATTTGTTTTCTTTGTTTAATGATGGCTGTGTATATGCGTAATGTATCGGAGCATCAGTAGATTACGTAATTTAAGGATTATCTTCCATTTAGATGTACAGTTCATTATAGGATTCCCAAAACTTGCAAGTATTTATCGTATATATTATTTCTCCTGTCAGCATTCCTTTTTCTAAGAAAATACGAAACGCAGAACGACGAATGAGATACCTTATGAAAGGATTTTGAACAGGCTACACTTACGACATAGTACACTTACATTTTTCTAAAACATGTTTTTTGATTAAAATTTGCTGATAATTAAAAATTAAATCGGCATTGTTTTCATAAATGAAATGAAAGGTTTTCTGAAATCAGTGTTGCAACAAAAATAAAATACTGTATTATCGGATGACGTCATCAGTAGATATAAAATATATATATGTGCCGATGATTTACATCTAAAGCATAGTTCGTTTTTATAAAATGCATAATATATTCATGAAATAAGCCAAATTATGATTTTTGTGCCAGGGCTCCTTGTGCAAACAATTTTTAAGCACAGTAGTGATATAAAAATTTAACAATAAAAAAATATTCAATATTCAAAAATATGTTTTTAACAACATTTCTAAAAATAAAGAAATGAAACTGGTTTTTTTTTTCTGTCAGGAGTCTCTGTCCTTCTGAATCCCGTGCTGAAGCTAAAATAAAAACACATAACATTTAAAAGTAAACATAAATCAAAATTTACTTTTAAGAGGGGTTCACGGATCTACCCATGACAAAAAATGCGTAAGTTCCTTCTTCTCTTACCGTGTAATCATTCTGCAGCCACTTGGAATATTAAATTTTACTATAAGGACCCGTGCGAAGCTTTCGCACTGCAATCTTTGAGATTATTTCCTGGTACGTTTTAGCACTAATTATTAATTAACTGATTTTTTAAAATCAAACAACGCGTTTTAACGAAATGTGAGTGTACTATGTTAGAAATTGTACAAAAATTCTTCGAATGATACCTCATTCATCATTATATGTTTTGTATGTGCATAGAAAAAAGAATGTTGACAACTGACTTCATATATGTATGATGATTGCTTGTGTATAAGAAAAGAAAATTTGTTGCCAAATTTTCTTCTCTCGCCAAGGTCATTTCTCTAGGTTGCCAAGACCCCTATACTAAAAAAAAAAAAAAAAAAAAAACACCCGAATTATATAAAAAAAAAAAAATGAAACACTGAATCAGACGTTTAGAGAATGCATATGAAAACATTATCTCAGAATTTGCTAAACTGTTCCAAAAAATGTCTTAAATACATAAATCCATATTTGGTACACCACTTTTTTGCAAGCCTATGGGAACTTAAAACATGGGATGTCCAAACTTTGTGGTCCGTAAAAATTAATAAAAACCCGATTAAAAGCTCGATAATTTTCAAAAAGTACGCGCAAGAAGTAAATTAACAATCATATTTTAATTATATTAGAGGATGACAGTAGATATAAAACAAGAGTTCTGCGCCAGCGGTGGGTGCGGTGGTGACCTTCTGTGAGTGTGAAGGTCACCGGAAGTGGCAGGTGTTGTTACCGGAAGTTGCAGGTGTGGATAACAGGCATGTTGAGACAGGAAACCGGAAGTAAGACCGGAAAGGATTTGGAGATAAGGACAGGATGAGACGTATTTTTTATGGGTTTTGAACAGGTTCTTTCTTGCGAGGGAAAATTTTTCTGCATCAGCACAGTTCGCGCAGTCAACCTCAAGGTTGAAGGAAGGGACAGGTGGTGATAACAGACATGTTTATACAGGAAGTGATTCCATAAGTAAGGCCGGAAGAGATTAGGAGATATTGGTCGGATGTTCTACACCAGATGTGCTAACCTCGCAAGGTCATAGGAAATGACAGGTGGTGATAACATACATGTTTATACAGGAAGTGATTCCGTAAGTAAGAAAGAAAGAAATCAGGAGATGTCGGTAAGATGTTCTACACCAGATGTGCTGACCACGCAAGGTCATAGGAAATAACAGATGTTGATAACACACAGGTTGGAACAGACATATTTAGACAGGAAGTAATCGTGGGTCTTACCGGAAACAGGACAGGAAGTGAAGTGTGATAAGACTTTCTGACTTTATAAAAGTTTAATATGAATTTTTTTCTATAAAAAGAGTTTTAATTAGGTTCATTCTTGAGAGGGAAAAAAATTAGATTTTTAATTTCATAAAAGTTTTCTTTTTTTTTTTTTTTTTTTTTTTTTTTAATGGCTGGTGGAAAATGTGATTTTAAGTGTTTAAAAGGGTGTGACATGTGTATGAGGTATCATTTGTAAACATGACTTCGAGAGAGGAAGTGTTGAGTGTTGTGTGTCTTTATATAACAATCTGCATTGTGTATTCGTTGATTTATGTGTTTACCGATAGTGAAAAATTTAAAGTGGATTTTATACTGAATTTAAATGAAACGGGAAATTTATCTGTTTCGATATGATGCGATTTAATATTAACGTATCACGTAATAAAATTTCATGTTGTAATGAAGGCGATTTATCCGATTCCAAGTCACGCAGCAAGTTTTGGTGGTGTAAATGCCTTGTATCTTGCTGCCAAAGGCTAAGTCAAGAAGAAGGCGATACAGAAATGGTTAAGCGGAGTCGACTCGTACACGCTTCACAAACCGGTTCGAAGACATTTTCCGACGAATCGAGTGATTGTGTATTCGATGGATCAACAATGGCAGACCGATCTGGTGGATCTCATCAGTTTACAAAAGTACAATCAAGGGTTTCGCTACCTACTGACGTGTATAGACATTCTCTCTAAATATGCGTGGGTGATTCCCTTAAAAACGAAACGAGGAGAAGAAGTTGTGAAAGCGTTTCAAACTATTTTTGTAACGAGAAAACCCAAGGCGCTTCAATCGGATGCTGGAAATGAATTTTAGAACCAGCTTTCGCAAAGATTATTAAAACAAGAAGGCGTTCGATTTTTTACGACGCATAATAATACGAAAGCTTCGGTCGTCAAACGCTTTAACCGTACCCTGAAAGCTAAAATGTGGAAATATTTTACCCACAACCATACTTATCGTTATATTGATGTGTTAGACTCATTAGTGGATAGCTATAACCATACTTATCATTCGAGTATCAAGAGAACCCCAGCAGAAGTGACACCCGAGAACGAAAGCGATGTCTGGTTTACTTTGTATGGCGACTTGGAAAATGTGAAAAGAAAACCTTGTGTGTTTAAACCGGGTGATGTGTTGCGGGTTTCGAAACAGAAACTGACCTTTGAAAAAGGATACGAAACCAATTGGACGGAAGAACTGTTTATAGTGACAGAGTGTGTCACAAGAGATCCTTCTGTGTATCGAATTAAGGATTTGATGGACGAGCCCATCAAAGGCACCTTTTATCCGCAAGAACTTCAAAAAGTCCAAATGAAAGACACTTATACAATTGAAAAGATTTTAGAGAAACGTACCCGTAAAGGTCGAGTGGAATATCATGTGAAATATAAAGGGTATTCTAACAAATTTAATCAATTGATTCCCTCGTCTGATTTATCTTCCTTATAAGGGAGTGCAAGAAGTTTGAAAGCGCATTTAGCAACATGTCGTTCTACTTGACATTACCCTCGGACTGTTCTAGGAATTATTTTCCCGAGAATAAAATTTCACATTTTATCACACGATTACCCGTCCCTATCGAATTAAAAGGAGAATGGGAAGTAGGTCTTGTAGAATTTATTTACCCACATACCTGGTATAATGTGTATAGTACGACCAATCTGATTCGATTTGACTTGAACGATGGAAAGACTATTGGTAGACGCATCCCCCAGGATTTTACGAGACGGTACTGGATATTTTGAAAGCTATCTCTATTAAAGACATTGAAAAAAACATTTCGTTCACCTATAATAACGTTACGATGAGAGTGACTATCAACGTGCGAGAAAAGTCTAAAGTGATTTTGGAAGAGAAGTGGAGACGGAGAGAAGACGGAAGAGAAGACGGAGAAGTGATTTGTGCGACCTTTTATCGTCCGCATTACATGCCACTCAGTCGAAAATCATTCGACTCTTTAGAAATTGTTATAAGGACGCACCTGGGGGAATTAACGCCATTTGAACGTGGGCGGTCGTTCGTGAAACTTCACTTTCGACAAAAATATCTCTCGTGATGTTGGTTCCCTACCAGTGTTGTGCGAAATCTTTTGAAGATTATTATACGCAACAGTTGGGGCATGGTTTAAACTATTACCAAGGTGCCCCTTTACAAAGAGGTTATGGATTCGGCGGATTGTTTCGGTCTCTTTTTCGTGCTGCGGTACCCCTTTTCGAGTCGGGGGCGAAAGCCGTAGGAAAACAATTGTTTCATACAGGTGTAGATGTACTCAGTGACCTATCCCGAGGCGAGAACATTAAAATAGCTGCCAAACGACGATTTAAAGAAGCTGGAAAAAACTTAACAGATAAAGCGGCTACAAAAGTGAAAACGATGATTGGTTCCGGTCGCCAATATGAAAAGAGAAAGCGACCCGCTAAAGTAGTCACTCAACACAAAGTCAAGAGAGCGAAAGTACACGATATTTTAGGCTAAAGATGACTGGACTTATTCACCGAGATTCTCCTGCCTGTGCCAAATCGGAATTAGACCTATTTTTAATACCACCCACGCAAACGGCTATTGAAAAAGGATATTACGTTGAATATCACCCTCTCGCTAATATTCGCGATGGGGGACCTGTAGAATTTCTCATCTCAGGAACAAGTGAAGATTACTCGGATTTATCTGCTTCTTACATTCATGTGAAAGCGAAAATTGTGAAATCCGACGGAACGGATCTACCTGCAGGTGAACCGGTTGCCTTTATCAATAATTCTTTAGATTCAGTTTTTCAACAAGTGGATGTGAGTGCCAACGACCGTTGCATTTCTTCTTCTAATAATACCTATCCCTTTCGTGCATACCTCGAATCGTTAGTGAACTATAGTGAAGATGCTAAAAAATCTTTGTTAAGCTGCAAGTGTTTTTACAAAGACGAGAATTTAGCAACATCGGATCCCACTAGCGACGCAAACCCTGGACTTAAAAAACGCTATGAACTGACGCAAAACAGTAAAACGTTGGATATGATTGGTCCTTTACATTCTGATATTTTTCAACAAAATCGCCTATTACTGAATATGGTGGATATGAAAATTAAAATGGCTCGAAGCAAACCCGAGTTTTGTTTGATGGTGAAGAAAGATGCCGCTCGACCCTTCCACGACTATAAAGTGATTTTAGAACATGCCTCTCTTTACATTCGGAAAGTGAAAGTCAGTCCTGGTGTGTTATTGGGTCATGCCAAAGCCTTGGAAAAAACAACTGCGAAATATCCCATCGATCGAAGTTCTATGCAAGACTTATTCCATATCAACCGGTAGTAAGTCGTTTATGCAAGATAATGTGTTTTTAGGAACCATGCCGAAACGTATTATTATTGGACTTTTAGATAATAGTGCTTATACGGGATAATATGATTTAAATCCCTTTTACTTTCACCATCACAACGTCAACTTTTTAAGTGTTTATGTGGATGGACAACCTGTACCGAGCAAGCCTTTGGAATTGGATTTCAAGAATAACAATTATATAAGAGCTTATCATCGTATATTCTCTGGTTTTCATCAAGACGCTGGGAATTATTTAACACGTGAAGACTTTGCTAACGGACATACCTTATACGTATTCGATTTAAGTCCCGATTTATGTGACGGACCTCATTTAAATTTACAACAACAAGGCAATTTACGCATTGAAATTAAATTTGCCGAAGCCTTAGAAAAAACAACGACCGTGTTCATTTACGCTGAATTTGAAAACATTATCGAAATTAGCAAATCACGGCACTTGATCTGCGACTTTCCCAACTAAATGAATTCACTACAAATTGAGAAGATTCTTACAGAAGACCCTGTTACTCGAAATTATTTTTTGGGTGTGTTTCCAAGTGATCAACTGACTACAAGAATCGAGAACTATCCTGCCTGTTTTATCTGCAATGTGGACGCGTCTACAGAACCCGGAAGCCATTGGGTAGCCTTTTTTATGTCTTTGCCTCATCGAGTTGAATTTTTCGATTCATACGGAAATAAGCCTACCTTTTTTCAAGGATCTATAGCGAACTATGTTCATCGTTTTTCATGAGTCAAGTTTAATCCGCTTGTTTTACAAACCCATGTGTGCGGGCAATATTGTATATTTTATCTTTATTCTCGATGTAGAGTTAAAACTTTGAAACAATTTTTATCCTATTTTGTCACAGAAGATATGTCGAATGACCGACGAGTTTATAATTTTGTAGCCAAACGTTTTGGCATCTATGCTCATTTTTATCAATAAATGTCTGTGTAAACTGGAAACCCCTGTGTCTGTGATTATTTAAAGTGTGTTCTAATGAGTGTCTGTTTATTAGCGATGGAGTTTCCACGCTTTCAACACCCTTGTACGATGCTTTTATCCGGTCCCACTCGGGTCGGTAAAAGTTGGTTTTTACGCGATTTGTTAGCAGAAAGGACCCGTATGTTTAACCCACCTCCCGACAAAGTCGTCTGGTTTTACGGAATTCATCAAAAGCTCTTTGACGAAATAGAAAACTTAACTTTTGTGGAAGGTTTCCCAGCAGATTATCGAAGTATTTAGGGACCGATTCCCTTATTATTTTAGATGATTTAATGGCGGAATGCGGTGACGACGAACGACTCACCTATCTTTATACAAAGGGAAGTCACCATTTAAATATTAGTGTTTTATTTATCACGCAAAATCTGTTTCACAAAGGTAAAGAAATGAGAGGTGTTTCACTCAACAGTCAATATTTATTTCTGTTTAAAAATCGTCGTGACATGAGTCAAATTATTCATTTAGGCCGGCAGTTATACCCAAGTCAAAGTAAATTTTTTCAAGAAGTTTTTGAAGACGCCACTAAAAAACCATTCTCTTATTTACTCGCGGATTTAAGAAATGAAACGGATGAGCACATGCGCTTAAGAACACAAATTTTACCCGGACAAACGCAATATGTATATACCCCGAAAAAGGGTTTAAAAAGAAAATCATTTTCATCTTAATTCAGTTGCGATCATGACAGTGACGGAGAAACAACGTCGCGACTTGGAATTAATTCATACATGTCCAAAAGCTTTACGTCGTCAACTTTAAAAAAAAATTACCTTCTCGATCGGTAAAAGCTATCTGCGAATTTTCGTTGAATGTGTTGAACGGAAATATACCTTTATCCAACTATCAGAAAAAGACTTTAAAGAAATATAAAACTACACTTAGAAAAATTAGTTTAAAGAAAGGTCCACTGTTTCAAAAAAAGAAACTGATTATTCAAAACGGAGGATTTTTAAATATTTTAATACCAGCTGCCTTGAGTGTGTTAACGGGACTTATCAATGGAGTTCGCCGCTAAATATGCCCTCGTGCCAGAAGAAGAGTTGACTCGAAATGTGCCTTCTAAAAAGCAAGTGACAGAGTTTGATGCAGCCATGTCTAAAATACTCAACAGTGCACGACCTGATTATGAAAAAGTACAAATGTACTACGAACTGTTAAAACGGAAAATGAATTTGCAAGAATTTAATGTTCCTTGGAGATCGAAGCCATTTGAGGAAGATGAACCTCACAAGATGGAAACTATTCAAACGAAACCTCACAAGACGGAATCTGAAGTGGAACCTGTTGAGACGAAACCTGTTAAGACGGAACATGCTAAACTAGAATCCCCTCACAAGACGGAAACAACCCAAGATACTGCTTACGACGAATTTGTGATAAATTCAGTACCCAAACACATGAAATAACATGCTAGTAATTTACTCTCAAGTTTCTGAAATCGAGCAAAATGAAATGGGACCCGGCTGGAAATATTATGTATAATGGAAACACCCTGGAAAATGTAAACTTGGCTGAACTGTTTCATCTTATTTTTAATGTTAGCAAGAAGCCACCTGTGAAACCACCCACAGAATTTTTAAGGGTAAGTGTCGAATTTTCTTATTTTATTTGTTTTTATGTAAACACGTTACAGAAAACACACAAAGGGATACATTTAAATTCAGTTTTATTAAAATAAAGTAGACCATGTAGGTTTCAGTAATACATTAGGTTTCGTAACAGACCTATTTTTAGGTTTTACAAAATTCATTCGAGGTGATACATTTTTAGGCTTGTCCTTTAAGGCTTCTAATGATAAATATCTATATATATATTTGTCTTACGTGGCGCGGAAATAGTGCTGAATTTCTACCTTATCGTTGGCAACAGCCGTAGTTTCCAGAGCTCAGACCAATGAACAGACAAGATTGTGTTAGCTCCACCTGCAATATGGCGGACAGTGTCAGCACTGAAACTCAAGCTAGCAATTATTAAAAATAAAATAATATGAACGTAATCCAAAGCGTCTGAGATGATTCCTCATTTTAATTATGAGTAATATTGTCGTTTAATTATGAATAATATTGAATTCTCAACTCTTATTTAGAATTTATTTATGAATTTCAGTCACATAAAAAATCGGAGATAATAAAATATAAACTTTCTAGAATCCCCTGATGCCATCTGTTGATGTTTTATTGAAGTAAAAATGGTTTTTCTTCAATTTCAATGAAGTAAAAATTTCTTTTGCAGAAATCTATAATCAATTAGAATAGTAAAATATTGAACGAAATTTAAACAATCATTGGTGATAAACTGTCTTCCTACCACGTAGTTGTTTTTTTTTTTTTTTTTTTTTTTTTTTAGTGAATTTAAGCTGTGCTGTACAATATTATAGGTGCAATAAGTTTTAAACTAATTATGTTTCCAAGATCCTTTTTTCATAGTATTTAAATGATTTATATGTCCATTGGTAGCATCAACTAAATTAATTTTTAGTTGTGTTTTCAACGGAGTTTTCGATTACTTTTTTACATTAAAAAAATTGTCAATTTCATATGTTCAAATGATTTATTTTAGTACTTATTCCGGCTAGAATTATTAGAAAAATAGAAAGGGGCGAGCGAGCGAAGCGAGCTGGGACCGCGTAGCGGTCTCAATGTGAATTGCTTTGCAATTCACGGGGGGTTGGCGAGCGTTAGCGAGTAGGGGGCTGAGCCCCCTAGTTTATTTTTAATCGTGTTAGAGGGTACTCCCATTTCACGAAGAGCCCTTAAAAATTCTGTCGGTGGTTTCACACGTGGCTTCTTGCTAACATTAAAAATAAGATGAAACAGTTCAGCCAAGTTTGCATTTTCCAGGGTGTTTCCATTATACATAATATTTCCAGCCGGGTCCCATTTCATTTTGCTCGATTTCAGAAACTTGAGTAAATTACTAGCATGTTTTTTCAAGTGTTTGGGTACTGAATTTATCACAAATTCGTCGTAAGCAGTCTCTTGGGTTGTTTCCGTCTTGTGAGGGGATTCTAGTTTAGCATGTTCCGTCTTAACAGGTTTCGGCTCAACAGGTTCCACTTCAGGTTACGTCTTGTGAGGTTTCGTTTGAATAGTTTCCATCTTGTGAGGTTCATCTTCCTCAAATGGCTTCGATCTCCAAGGAACATTAAATTCTTGCAAATTCATTTTCCGTTTTAACAGTTCGTAGTACATTTGTACTTTTTCATAATCAGGTCGTGCACTGTTGAGTATTTTAGACATGGCTGCATCAAACTCTGTCATTTGCTTTTTAGAAGGCACATTTCGAGTCAACTCTTCTTCTGGCACGTGGGCATATTTAACGGCGAACTGGATTGATAAGTCCCGTTAGCACACTCAAGGCAGCTGGTATTAAAATATTTAAAAATCCTCTGTTTTGAATAATCAGTTTCTTTTTTTTGAAACAGAGGACCTTTCTTTAAACTAATTTTTCTAAGTGTAGTTTTATATTTCTTTAAAGTCTTTTTCTGATGGTTGGATAAAGGTATATTTCCGTTGAACACATTCAACGAACATTCGCAGATAGTTTTTACCGATCGAGAAGGTAATTTTTTAAAAAGTTGACGACGTAAAGCTTTTGGACATGTATGAATTAATTCCAAGTCGCGACGTTGTTTCTCAGTCACTGTCATGATCGCAACTGAATTAAGATGAAAATGATTTTCTTTTTAAACCCTTTTTCGGGGTATATACATATTGCGTTTGTCCGGGTAAGATTTGTGTTCTTAAGCGCATGTGCTCATCCGTTTCATTTCTTAAATCCTGGAGTAAATAAGAGAATGGTTTTTTAGTGGCGTCTTCAAAAACTTCTTGAAAAAATTTACTTTGACTTGGGTATAACTGCCGGCCTAAATGAATAATTTGACTCATGTCACGACAATTTTTAAACAGAAATAAATATTGACTGTTGAGTGAAACACCTCTCATTTCTTTACCTTTGTGAAACAGATTTTGCGTGATAAATAAAACACTAATATTTAAATGGTGACTTCCCTTTGTATAAAGATAGGTGAGTCGTTCTTCGTCACCGCATTCCGCCATTAAATCATCTAAAATAACAAGGGAATCGGTCCCTAAATACTTGCGATAATCTGCTGGGAAATCTTCCACAAAAGTTACGTTTTCTATTTCGTCAAAGAGCTTTTGATGAATTCCGTAAAACCAGACGACTTTGTCGGGAGGTGGGTTAAACATACGGGTCCTTTCTGCTAATAAATCGCGTAAAAACCAACTTTTACCGACCCGAGTGGGACCGGATAAAAGCATCGTACAAGGGTGTTGAAAGCGTGGAAACTCCATCGCTAATAAACAGACACTCATTAGAACACACTTTAAATAATCACAGACACAGGGGTTTCCAGTTTACACAGACATTTATTGATAAAAATGAGCATAGATGCCAAAACGTTTGGCTACAAAATTATAAACTCGTCGGTCATTCGACATATCTTCTGTGACAAAATAGGATAAAAATTGTTTCAAAGTTTTACCTCTACATCGAGAATAAAGATAAAATATACAATATTTCCCGCAGACGGCAGTCACATGGGTTTGTAAAACAAGCGGATTAAACTTGACTCGTGAAAAACGATGAACATAGTTCGCTATAGATCCTTGAAAAAAGGTAGGCTTATTTCCGTATGAATCGAAAAATTCAACTCGATGAGGCAAAGACATAAAAAAGGCTACCCAATGGCTTCCGGGTTCTGTAGACGCGTCCACATTGCAGATAAAACAGGCAGGATAGTTCTCGATTCTTGTAGGCAGTTGATCATTTGGAAACACCCCCAAAAAATAATTTCGAGTAACAGGGTCTTCTGTAAGAATCTTCTCAATTTGTAGTGAATTCATTTAGTTGGGAAAGTCGCAGATCACGTGACGTGATTTGCTAATTTCGATAATGTATTCAAATTCAGCGTAAATGAACACGGTCGTTGATTTTTCTAAGGCTTCGGCAAATTTAATTTCAATGTGTAAATTGCCTTGTTGTAAATTTAAATGAGGTCCGTCACATAAATCGGGACTTAAATCGAATACGTATAAGGTATGTCCGTTAGCAAAGTCTTCACGTGTTAAATAATTCCCAGCCTCTTGATGAAAACCAGAGAATAGACGATGATAAGCTCTTATATAATTGTTATTCTTGAAATCCAATTCCAAAGGCTTGCTTGGTACAGGTTGTCCATCCACATAAGCACTTAAAAAGTTGACGTTGTGATGGTGAAAGTAAAAGGGATTTAAATCATATTGTCCCGTATAAGCACTATTATCTAAAAGTCCAATAATAATACGTTTCGGCATGGTTCCTAAAAACACATTATCTTGCATAAACGACTTACTACCGGTAGATATGGAATAAGTCTTGCATAGAACTCGATCGATGGGATATTTCGCAGTTGTTTTTTCGAAGGCTTTGGCATGACCCAATAACACACCAGGACTGACTTTCACTTTCCGAATGAAAAGAGAGGCATGTTCTAAAATCACTTTATAGTCGTGGAAGGGTCGAGCGGCATCTTTCTTCACCATCAAACAAAACTCGGGTTTGCTTCGAGCCATTTTAATTTTTATATCCACCATATTCAGTAATAGGCGATTTTGTTGAAAAATATCAGAAAGTAAAGGACCAATCATATCCAACGTTTTACTATTTTGCGTCAGTTCATAGCGTTTCTTAAGTCCAGGGTTTTCGTCGCTAGTGGGATCCGATGTTGCTAAATTCTCGTATTTGTAAAAACACTTGCAGCTTAACAAAGTTTTTTTAGCATCTTCACTATAGTTCACTAACGATTCGAGGTATGCACGAAAGGGATAGGTATTATTAGAAGAGGAAATGCAACGGTCTTTGGCACTCACATCCACTTGTTGAAAAACTGAATCTAAAGAATTATTGATAAAGGCAACCGGTTCCGCAGGTAGATCCGTTCCGTCGGATTTCACAATTTTCGCTTTCACATGAATGTAAGAAGCAGATAAATCCGAGTAATCTTCACCGGTTCCTGAGATGAGAAATTCTACAGGTCCCCCATCGCGAATATTAGCGAGAGGGTGATATTCAACGTAATATCCTTTTTCAATAGCCGCACAGTGTAAGATTTTGCGAATCTAGCGGGTCAAAATTCAATTTATGAAAATTACTGATATTAATTAAATAAAATTGCACTTATTATAGATAAAATGGTTCTATATTATGGAAATATATATATTTACTCGTTACATTGTACATTTTACGTCATCATTATTACATTATCATAATCAAAATAGAAAGAGTTTTCGTCATTTTCATTTACTAACTTTTACGCAGTGTTATTTTTTTCAGTGCAGATTTTAAATATATACAATACCTAACTTTTAAAACAAGAAGAGCTTTTTTTTTTAGTAAATAGTAATTAAGTTATTAGGAACTCACATCGCTGTCAGTTTCATCATTCGTGTTTTCGGCACTGCCTTTTTTTACATCCAATCTTTATCCAATATGTCGAAGGCATTCCATAAATCATTCTGTGCATGTAGTGTCGATAAGCCCCAAGAAAATGTGTGAGCATTACTCGTATATGTTCAAAAACATTTCAAATTATTCATAACCTTGGAAGTTGCGTTAAAGATATAGCATTTTTGGGTTGCTTTATTTAAAGATAGAATATTGCAAACTTTGCCATCTAAAATTGTTTCTTCAAATGTGTACTCTATTTCATTATGTTTGATCAACTAATTCTACTATTGTTAGCACAAGAACAGTAATTTGATTTCTGACATTTTTAAATTCTTCCGTTATTGACTGATCAGTTTCCTTGGTGAACTTAAATTTTATGGGTCTACAGTATGAAGTAGATTGAGGGTGTGCATTTTGCCATAATATAAAGTTTTGATTTTCTTCATTACAACCATATAGTTTTAAAGGAACCACAGATGGGATTAGAATATTTGCACCTTCAAAGTTGTTTTCATTTGATTTTTGCTTTTATCTACTTTGTCCACCGCTTCCATTGCCCCCCCCCTCCCACTCCCATATAAAAATCATTGTTATATTTTTTAACACAGACCCTATTTCTTTAGTAATAATATTCAATATCTGTTTTTGTATAGTACAAAGTCTTTTTATCGTTAAATCTACAATAGATTGTAATTTAACTTCTGCAAATGATTAAGAAAATATGCAGTTTTCTTGGGATGGATAGCACATTTTTTTTGCATATTTTACCTGCTCATAGGATGGATAAATGTTCAAAACTTTTTGTAACGCAGAGTTTCTCATAATCCCGTATTTTCGGCAGCTAAATTTCATAGTGGTTATTAAAACAAACGCTTCTTCAAGACAATATTTAAATATCAGGTATTCGGCTTTTTGAACGATTTTTTCTTAATTTAGTTGCTTTTTTAAGGCTTACAGATATTTGCTTTAACATACCCGCGGCATCCTTTCGTCCAAATTGTCTTAATTTTAAACACGTGGCATGTGTGAGTTCATTTAGTGAGTGTTCTGAGAAGAATGGATAAACCTTTTTTTTTCCGATTTCGGACCACTTGAACAAAATTTTCTTTAGACGTCCAACTTTTTTAGCGTAGTCATTGTTACTTCTGTCTGGTATATAGAGATTACTTATTGTTATATTCGAATCTAGCCACCTCTTATTTTTCTTTAAAAAACGTTCTTTATGCGATGGCAATTTCTCCATCTTTGATTAATGTCAATCATAAATGAATGGATCAGCCGCTTAACCTGGTCTAACATAACATATGAGCAATGTTGAAGTTTATTATATTTGTGTAATACATTGTCTAACAAGATATTTTTAGAATTCACTGGCAATGATTTATGTCCAGTAACATAATTTATAAATATCTCATAGAATTCTCTTTTCGAAATTAATACTTCAATACCTGTAAAAAATTACTTATATTCAAAAGTTGCAAATAGTTGCAGCTGAAATTGATTTATTTTACATGTATATGCATAATTACAAAAAAAATTACCTTACAATGTACCAGAGTGTAAAAAATTTTTGGCAGCTTTTTTAATTTATCATATGCTATTAAATTTTCAAATAATTTACATATTAACTTACAAGTTTATTTTTCAGAAGTAACACTTTTAAATAACTATCGTAATTGTAAAATACAAAGTAAATACTTTGTTGTAACGACTCCATACAATTATAAAACAATATTTATAAAATAAGTATATTTTTAGCCATAAATAGCATTTGCAATTACATCTACAATAATCGCCACTCTAAAAAGGTTTACAGAAAACTTGGTTTTGAGCCGACTTTTGATGGTGTTGTTGTGGAGTTAAACTGCTTTCACTTTATCTCTTTCCTCTTCAATGTGTTTGATGTAATTTAAAATGTCTAAAACTGAAATTATTTAAAATCGATTTTCTGAATTTTTTCCCGCTAGATTTGCAATATCTTACACTGTGAGCCGTTTGCGTGGGTGGTATTAAAAATAGGTCCAATTCCGATTTGGCACAGGCAGGAGAATCTCGGTGAATAAGTCCAGTCATCTTTAGCCGAAAATATCGTGTACTTTCGCTCTCTTGACTTTGTGTTGAGTGACTACTTTAGCGGGTCGCTTTCTCTTTTTATATTGGCGACCGGAACCTATCATCGTTTTCACTTTTGTAGCCGCTTTATCTGTTAAGTTTTTTCCAGCTTCTTTAAATTGTCGTTTGGCAGCTATTTTAATGTTCTCGCCTCGGGATAGGTCGTTGAGTACATCTACACCTGTATGAAACAATTGTTTTCCTCCGGCTTTCGCCCCCGACTTGAAAAGGAATACCGCAGCACGAAAAAGAGACCGAAACAATCCGCCGAATCCATAACCTCTTTGTAAAGGGGCGCCTTGGTAATAGTTTAAACCATGCCCCAACTGTTGCGTATAATAATCTTCAAAAGATTTCGCACAACACTGGTAGGGAACCAACATCACGAGAGATATTTGTGTCGAAAGTGAAGTTTCACGTACGACCGCCCACGTTCAAATGGCGTTAATTCCCCCAGGTGCGTCCTTATAACAATTTCTAAAGAGTCGAATGATTTTCGACTGAGTGGCATGTAATGCGGGCGATCAAAGGTCGCACAAATCACTTCACCGTCTTTTCCAGTTACGTTCACGATTCGTAACAAGGGGGCTAACACGTCACCGACAATTTGCGGTTCCACAATATCCGAATAAATCATCAACACTCTATAATGAGCACATGGATCTGCTACATACGAACTCGTAACAGTTTGTTCTACATTTCCATCTAAGGATTCAATTTCAGACGGTTCAAATCCCAACATCTGTGCCAGATCGTTTTCCAAAATCACTTTAGACTTTTCTCGCACGTTGATTGTCACTCTCTTCGTAACGTTATTATAGGTGAACGAAATGTTTTTTTCAATGTCTTTAATAGAGATAGCTTTCAAAATATCCGGTACCGTCTCGTAAAATCCTGGGGGGATGCGTCTACCAATAGTCTTTCCATCGTTCAAGTCAAATCCAATCAGATTGGTCGTACTACTCACATTATACCAGGTATGTGGGTAAATAAATTCTACAAGACCTACTTCCCATTCTCCTCTTAATTCGATAGGGGCGGGTAATCGGGTGATAAAATGTGAAATTTTATTCTCGGGAAAATAATTCCTAGAACTGTCCGAGGGTAATGTCAAGTAGAACGACATGTTGCTAAATGCGCTTTCAACCTTCTTGCAATCCCTTATAAGGAAGATAAATCAGACGAGGAAATCCATTGATTAAATTTGCTAGAATACCCTTTATATTTCACATGATATTCCACTCGACCTTTACGGGTACGTTTCTCTAAAATCTTTTCAATTGTATTAGTGTCTTTCATTTGGACTTTTTGAAGTTCTTGCGGATAAAAGGTGCCTTGGATGGGTTCGTCCATCAAATCCTTAATTCGATAGACAGGAGGATCTCTTGTGACACACTCTGTCACTATAAACAGTTCTTCCGTCCAATTGGTTTCGTATCCTTTTTCAAAGGTCAGTTTCTGTTTCGAAACCCGCACCACATCACCCGGTTTAAACACACAAGGTTTTCTTTTCACATTTTCCAAGTCGCCATACAAAGTAAACCAGACATCGCTTTGTTCTCGGGTGTCACTTCTGCTGGGGTTCTCTTGATACTCGAATGATAAGTATGGTTATAACTATCCACTAATGAGTCTAACACATCAATATAACGATAAGTATGGTTGTGGGTAAAATATTTCCATATTTTAGTTTTCAGGGTACGGTTAAAGCGTTCGACGACCGAAGCTTTCGTATTATTATGCGTCGTAAAAAATCGAACGCCTTCTTGTTTTAATAATCTTTGCAAAATCTGGTTCTTAAATTCATTTCCAGCATCCGATTGAAGCGCCTTGGGTTTTCTCGTTACAAAAATAGTTTGAAACGCTTTCACAACTTCTTCTCCTCGTTTCGTTTTTAAGGGAATCACCCACGCATATTTAGAGAGAATGTCTATACACGTCAGTAGGTAACGAAACCCTTGATTTTACTTTTGTAAACTGATGAGATCCACCAGATCGGTCTGCCATTGTTGATCCATCGAATACACAATCACTCGATTCGTCGGAAAATGTCTTCGAACCGGTTTGTGAAGCGTGTACGAGTCGACTCCGCTTAACCATTTCTGTATCGTCTTCTTCTTGACTTTGCATTTGGCAGCAAGATACAAGGCATTTACACCACCAAAACTTGCTGCGTGACTTGGAATCGGATAAATCGCCTTCATTACAACATGAAATTTTATTACGTGATACGTTAATATTAAATCGCATCATATCGAAACAGATAAATTTCCCGTTTCATTTAAATTCAGTATAAAATCCACTTTAAATTTTTCACTATCGGTAAACACATAAATCAACGAATACACAATGCAGATTGTTATATAAAGACACACAACACTCAACACTTCCTTTCTCGAAGTCATGTTTACAAATGATACCTCATACACATGTCACACCCTTTTAAACACTTAAAATCACATTTTCCACCAGCCATGAAAAAATAAAAAAAACTTTTATGAAATTAAAAATCTAATTTTTTTCCCTCTCAAGAAAGAACCTAATTAAAACTCTTTTTATAGAAAAAAATTCATATTAAACTTTTATAAAGTCAGAAAGTCTTATCACACTTCACTTCCTGTCCTGTTTCCGGTAAGACCCACTATTACTTCCTGTCTAAATATATTAGTTCCAACCTGTGTGTTATCAACATCTGTCATTTCCTAGGACCTTGCGTGGTCAGCACATCTGGTGCACAACATCTTACCGACATCTCCTAATTTCTTTCTTTCTTACTTACGGAATCACTTCCTGTATAAACATGTCTGTTATCACCACCTGTCATTTCCTATGACCTTGCGAGGTTAGCACATCTGGTGTAGAACATCCGACCAATATCTCCTAATCTCTTCCGGCCTTACTTATGGAATCACTTCCTGTATAAACATGTCTGTTATCACCACCTGTCCCTTCCTTCAACCTTGAGGTTGACTGCGCGAACTGTGCTGATGCAGAAAAATTTTCCCTCGCAAGAAAGAACCTGTTCAAAACCCATAAAAAATACGTCTCATACTGTCCTTATCTCCAAATCCCTTCCGGTCTTACTTCCGGTTTCCTGTCTCAACATGCCTGTTATCCACACCTGCAACTTCCGGTAACAACACCTGCCACTTCCGGTGACCTTCACACTCACAGAAGGTCACCACCGCACCCACCGCTGGCGCAGAACTCTTGTTTTATATCTACTGTCATCCTCTAATATAATTAAAATATGATTGTTAATTTATTTCTTGCGCGTACTTTTTGAAAAATATCGAGCTTTTAATCGGGTTTTTATTAATTTTTACGGACCACAAAGTTTGGACATCCCATGTTTTAAGTTCCCATAGGCTTGCAAAAAAGTGGTGTACCAAATATGGATTTATGTATTTAAGACATTTCTGGAACAGTTTAGCAAATTCTGAGATAATGTTTTCATATGCATTCTCTAAACGTCTGATTCAGTGTTTCATTTTTTTTTTTTTTTTATATATAATTCGGGTGTTTTTTTTTTTTTTTTTTAGTATAGGGGTCTTGGCAACCTAGAGAAATGACCTTGGCGAGAGAAGAAAATTTGGCAACAAATTTTCTTTTCTTATACACAAGCAATCATCATACATATATGAAGTCAGTTGTCAACATTCTTTTTTCTATGCACATACAAAACATATAATGATGAATGAGGTATCATTCGAAGAATTTTTGTACAATTTCTAACATAGTACACTCACATTTCTTTAAAACGCGTTGTTTGATTTAAAAAAATCAGTTAATTAAAAATTAGTGCTAAAACGTACCAGGAAATAATCTCAAAAATTGCAGTGCGAAAGCTTCGCACGGGTCCTTATAGTAAAATTTAATATTCCAAGTGGCTGCAGAATGATTACACGGTAAGAGAAGAAGGAACTTACGCATTTTTTGTCATGGGTAGATCCGTGAACCCCTCTTAAAAGTAAATTTTGATTTATGTTTACTTTTAAATGTTATGTGTTTTTATTTTAGCTTCAGCACGGGATTCAGAAGGACAGAGACTCCTGACAGAAAAAAAACAGTTTCATTTCTTTATTTTTAGAAATGTTGTTAAAAACATATTTTTTTGAATATTGAGTATTTTTTTATTGTTAAATTTTTATATCACTACTGTGCTTAAAAATTGTTTGCACAAGGAGCCCTGGCACAAAAATCATAATTTGGCTTATTTCATGAATATATTATGCATTTTATAAAAACGAACTATGCTTTAGATGTAAATCATCGGCACATATATTCCAAAACTTTGCTTCTGCCTACATTTCTTTCTTGGCTCTTAGCTTTTCAAGCTATATATCTTACCATTTCCAAAAAATTAGGGAAGGGACGGCCTTGCATTTTCCTGAGTTTGCCTATGAGTGCAAATAATTTTTGAAGAGAATTTTTGAGAATTTTTGAGAGAGATTTTTGAATTTTCTGAAAAGCAATTGTTTTCTTACTTAATACAAATACAATAAAAATAAATTAGTTCATAACAATTACTTGTTCATTGCCTTATATCTCCTTGAAGTTTTCCTAATTCCTAATTGTATGTGGTGCCATCTATTATCAATTTTGGCAT
The DNA here is from genome assembly GCA_963931845.1 of Maratus michaelseni. Lineage (NCBI taxonomy): Eukaryota > Metazoa > Arthropoda > Arachnida > Araneae > Salticidae > Maratus > Maratus michaelseni. The sequence continues at coordinate 140,205,006 of OZ007596.1, forward strand.
GAATTTTTAAAATTAATTCCAGGATTTAATGTACATATTTGACATTCGATCTATGGACTAATCATAATTTAGTGAATGGAAAAGTATTGTAAACAACATTTATCTATTCGGCGACATTCTCTGATATTGCTCGCACATACAGTGACACGGTTGTGTCACATTCATCGAGTGCAGTAAAACCTCCATAACGGACACTCCCGAATAGCGGACACCTCTATTTAACGGACACTTTTTCAATCCCCAACACATATTTTGTTTGCATAGTTTTGCCTCTGAATAGCGGACACCTCCAAATAACGGGCAAATTTAGCGCTCCCGAAGTGTCCGTTATTTAGAGGTTCTACTGTATATGATACAATTGTATTAAATTCAGACACTTAAGTGTCTAAATTTCTAAATGTCTTAAATTTAGACATATCATTATTATTCAGATATTTTTCTCAGTTATGTGTATTAAATTCAGATATCTTTGATGTCTGAAATTTCACATTCAGACACTTAAGTGTCTGAATTCCTTTTTTAGACACATATTTTTCCGAATTTAAGACGTCTCTATTTGCAGTGATTTCATTATGAATTGTGTTTTTTAAGATTCTTTAAACACTCTACATCATATTCATAACTTATTATTTTTGATTTTTCCATCTAGCTTGTTGGTTATGGACATTTCAATTTTTAATATATTTAATGTTATGTTTTTACTTCTTGAATATATGCGAGATTATTTGATGTATTAACTATGTCCATTTTTAGAACATTTCAACTATTTAATGTATTTAATCATTTTTGTTTTCGGCATATCATGGAGTATTTGTAGTGAGAGACGGTAGTATCTCGTATGACACAGTAAAGTCCAATACGAAATGACCGGCACTCTATATACGGCTAACTTGAGATCAAATGAAACGCCAAAAGCCGACATTTAATATCTAAGCAAATTAGGGCGTATCGAAAAAAATCCAAATTTCTTAGATCTTTTTGCGGTAACGTGGAAAAGTTGTAAACTCCCTTTATTAAAAAGTGTGCGAAATCTTAAAACTGTGGGTTGATATCTTCTGTCGCCTCAGTGGGCCGAAAGTTACAAAAATTGGACTAAAAATGATTAAAATACAAAAATTAATAAATAATCACAGACATCGCTCATCGCTTTGAGATGGTGCTTACAAGCTACTATTTTGTAACAAGGGAATTTTTGTCCAAAATTCGATAACGATGAGGCGACAGAATATATTAACCTATAATTCTACAATTTTCTATGGTTGTTTTTGTTTCAAAATAGTAACTTGTAAGCACTACCCCAAATCGATGAGCGAAATCGGTGATTATTTCTTAATTTTTGATTTTAATCATTTTTAGTCCAATATTTGGAACTTTCGGCCCACTGATGCGACAGAAGATATCAACCCACAGTTTTACTGTTCCGCAGAGTTTTTAATAAAGGGAGTTCACAACTTTTCCGCACTACCGCAAAAAGATCTAAGAAATTTGGATTTTTTCGATACGCCCTAATGGGGAGTATCGTTGTGATTTCTTTTACAACAGTCTTATATATTCTGTGAAAGTACATCCTGAAATTTATGCATTTCTGCATACATACTCTTTTCATAGCTCCATGGATTGGACAAAAGAGGAGGGGAACATACTAGAAAAGTAACATAGAGTCCCTTTCAAATTGAGAAGTGATCGTCGGACATCATTGCCTTGAAAGCCACAATTTTCTCTTTTGACTTAAGATTTTGCGTTCAGCCGTTGCAGTATAAATGCACTATTACTTCTTTAAAAACCCTTTTATTAAGTGTTTTTTAATTAAAAATAGTTGTTTTTTTTAAAAAAAAGAGTTTGTTTGTTTGTTTTTTAATTAAAAAGTGTTTGTTTTTTAATTAAAAATAGTTTGTTTTGTATTTTAAAGTAGTTTTGTATTTTACACTTTTGTTTCTGGACAATAACGATGGTTTGAGTCTTATTTTGTTGTGTTTTAAATATTTTTAAATGTGTTACGTGTAAATTTCTTTAAAAAATCCTTGTATTAAGTATTTAAAAAAAAAAAGTTTGTTTTGCATTTTAAAGTAGGTGTATTTTATTTATTTATTTTTTTTTTTTTATTATTATAACGATGGTTTGAATGTTATTTTGTTATGTTTGAAAGATTTTTACTTTGAGCTATTACATCCTTTAGCTCAATATTGGCTAAATAAGAGCAAAATGTAAACATCCCAATATTGTTACAAATATTGGCTAAATAAGGCAAAATATAAACACCCCAATATTGGCGCAATATCTCATATCCTAATATAATCATTTCCTAATATATTTCATACCAATATTGGCGCAATATATTGGCTCAAAATATTGGCTAAATAAAGGCAAAATGTAAACACCCCAATATTGGCGCAATATTAGCTACAAATATTGGCTGAATAAGAGCAAAATGTAAACACCCCAATATTATCACAGTATTTCATATCCTAATATAATCATTTCCTAATATTGGGGCAATATTTCATACCAATATTGTCACAATATATTGGCTAAATAAGAGTAAAATGTAAACACCCCAATATTGGCGCAATATTAGCTAGAAATATTGGCTAAATAAGGGGAAAATGTAAACACCTAATATTGGCGCAATATTGGCTAAATAAGAGCAAAATGTAAACACCCAAATATTGGCTAAATAAGGGGAAAATGTAAACACCTAATATTGGCGCAATATTGGCTAAATAAGAGCAAAATGTTAACACCCCAATATTGGCACAATATCTCATATCCTAATATAATCATTTCCTAATATAAGGGCAATATTTCATACCAATATTGGCGCAATATATTGGCTCAAAATATTGGCTAAATAAAGGCAAAATGTAAACACCCCAATATTGGCGCAATATTAGCTACAAATATTGGCTGAATAAGAGCAAAATGTAAACACCCCAATATTATCACAGTATTTCATATCCTAATATAATCATTTCCTAATATTGGGGCAATATTTCATACCAATATTGTCACAATATATTGGCTAAATAAGAGTAAAATGTAAACACCCCAATATTGGCGCAATATTAGCTAGAAATATTGGCTAAATAAGGGGAAAATGTAAACACCTAATATTGGCGCAATATTGGCTAAATAAGAGCAAAATGTAAACACCCAAATATTGGCTAAATAAGGGGAAAATGTAAACACCTAATATTGGCGCAATATTGGCTAAATAAGAGCAAAATGTAAACACCCCAATATTGGCACAATATTTCATACAAATATTGGCTAAATAAGGGCAAAATGTAAACACCCCAATATTGGCGCAATATTTCATATCAATATTGGCTCAATATTAGCAACAAATATTGGCTAAATAAGGGCAAAACGTAAACACCTAATATTGGCGCAATATTGGCTAAATAAGAGCAAAATGTGAACATCCGAACATTGGCGCAATATTTCATATCCTAATATAATCATTTCCTAATATTGGGGCAATATTTCATGCCAATATTGGCACAATATATTGGCTGAAAATATTGGCTAAATAAGAGCAAAATGTAAACATCCCAATATTGGCGCAATATTTCATACAATTAGTGGCTAAATAAGGGCAAAATGTAAACACACCAATATTGCCGCAATATTTCATATCAATATTGGCACAATATTAGCTACAAATATTGACTAAATAAGAGCAAAATGTAAACACCCCAATATTGGCGCAATACTTCATACAATTATTGGCTAAATAAGGGCAAAATGTAAACACACCAATATTGGAGCAATATTTCATATCAATATTGGAGCAATATTTCATATCAGAATTGGAGCAATATTTCATATCAATATTGGAGCAATATTTCATATCAATATTGGAGCAATATTTCATATCAATATTGGCGCAATATTAGCTACAAATATTGGCTATATAATGTCAAAATGTAAACATCCCACTTTTGCGCCAACATTTTTATAGTGGTTGTCAATATTGGCAGGAAATATTGCCCTATTTTTAGTGTGTTTACATTTTGCGGATATTTATCCAATGTCACAAATGTTAGCGCAGTTTGGGTTATTTACATTTTGCTCTTATTTAGCCAATATTTTAGCGAAAATTGCGCCAATGTTTGCAGGAATTATTGCACCAATATTGGGGTCTTCACAATTTGCCTTTATTTAGCCATTTGAGGCAATGTTCCCTACAAACATTGGTGCAATGTTGGGCTACAAATATTGGCTAAATAAAGGCAAAATTTAAACACCTCAATATTTGGATAATATTTCATGACAATATTGCACCAATATTTAGCCAAGTTGTAGCCAATATTGGCGGCTACAAAAATTGGCTAAATAAGGGCAAAGTTTGAAACCCCAATATTGTAGCAATATTTCATGCCAATATTTAACCAAATGCCAATATTGTACCAAGATATACCCAATATTAGCCCAATATTGGTTGGCTACTAGGAACGATTAAGTGTATTTTATTTTTGAAATCATTGCTAGATTTACTTTTTGTTAAATGAATGATTGTTTCTTGTTTTATGAAAACAGATTATTTGCTATCAAAGCTTAATCATTATGTTTTAAAATTATTCATGTTTGAGAAAAATAATTATTGGGGGTTCAGTAAAAGTATCTTCGTGAAAAAAATCCGCAAAGATAATTGAAAAAATGATCAAAGGTGGAAATAGAGGATCTCCAGCTATCCAATGCAAAAAAATCATTTAAAAATATTGAAATGCAAACGATATATTATAAAAATAATGTCCCATATGATTAACATTAGTGAGCGGGTGTTTTTGTGAGAGGGGAGAGGACCCTTAAAACAAAATGCTAAGTCAAAAATATTGCTAAAATTTGCTTTAAATCTCTAGATTTATTGTATTAATGGTACCTTTTTATTATGTTTTCGGTACTTCTCCATTATCCTGTAGGCTACGTTCTATTTAAAAAACACTATCACCAAACTGCAACGCCAGTAAACAAATGGAAGAATGTTGACATTGGAATCTCAAAAATATACAAGAAACTTAGAAAAGCACTACTCACTAGTGTCAAATATCAGTTAGCTTTAAACAATAAAATTTACAAACTAGGACTTCCCTCAAAGGGATTAGTCTGAGTGATATTGCTGAGAACATAGGGTTAACAATTACAATATAAAGAAAAAGAGCAAATTAAATGATAGAATTACAAAATATCATATATAAATTCATATACACTGTTAAAAAAAATAGAAAAGAAGTACCGTTCATCAGATGTGTTGTCATAATTTTTTTTAACATGTGGCAAAGAATCTCATTTTCTTAAGCGCGTATTGCGCAAAACTTTAAAAAAAAAAACGCCGGATCTTTTAAAACGCCAAGCTTTTTAAAGTTACGTAATTGGATATGCAGCCAATAGATTATTCTATCAAGCGTGGCTTAACGCAAATTTAATTTCATTGTTGCACCTTTTTTGTGTATGAATTTAAAATTTTTCTTCCTTGATTATATATCTATTATTTGTATAACTGTTTATAGAAACTCTTACACTTCAAACCACATCGATAGCATGTTTTGCTACAAACCAGATTGCAAAACTATAGTCTAAATTACTATTAAAGTATACAAAAAATCTTTCGATGACTTCTGTAAAATAACTTTTACATTAAATCTCCATATCGGCAAAATTGAAAAATTATATATATTACAAAGTTAAGCTTAACAGATACTTCTTGATTATTCTCTAGGAGGCTCTGCCCCCTGCGCCTTTAATGCGCCTTTACTGCGCCAATCCGCAGACTTTTCTTTTGCCTGTCTGTCTGTCTCTCCACAATCTGTCTGTTTCCCTATCCGTTTTTCTGCCCGTCTCTCTAACTGATTGTCTATCTCTCTACACGTCTCGCTACCTGTCTCTATATTTCTCTACCGGTCCCGCTACCCGTCTCTATATTTCTCTACCGGTCTCGCTACCCGCCAATCTCTCTAACCGTCTGTCTATCCGTCTAACTACTTGTATGTCTAGCCGTGTCTCTATCGATTTCGCTACCCATTTGTCTATCTGTCTCTCTACCCGTCTGGCTATACGCCTCTCTACCCATCTTCTTACCCGTCTCTATATTTCTCTACCGGTCTCGCTACCCGCCAATCTATTTCTCTAACCGTCTGTCTATCCGTCTAACTACTTGTATGTCTAGCCATGTCTCTATCGACTTCGCTACCCATTTGTCTATCTGTCTCTCTACCCGTCTGGCTATACGCCTCTCTACCCATCTTCTTACCCATCTCCGTACCCATCTACTGTCTCTCTACTCGTCTGTATACCCTTCTCACTATCCGTCTGTTTTTGTACCCGACTCTTCACCCGTCTCGCTATCAATCTCATTACCCGTCAGTCAACTCATCTCTGTACTCATCTCTGTACTCGTCTCTTTATCTACCACGCTACGCGTCTCACAACCTTTCTCGCTACATTCCTGTCTACCGGTGTCTCCACCCGTCTCGTGACCCATCTCGCTACCCCTCTGTCAACCCTCTTTTTACCTTTCTCTCTAGCCGTCTGTCTATTCGTTTCGCTACCCGTCAGCCTACCTATGTCGCTACTCGTCTCTCTACCCATCTCACTACCCGTCTGTCTACCCGTTTGTTTACTCGTCTTTCTACCTCTCGCCACCTCTTCCCAATATTTAAACAGTTCATTTAATATACAGAAGCCGTTTATCAGTTATTAAATGCAAACAGAAGTAATTTATCTAATAAGTGTAATCAGATGCATTTTTTTTAAATACATACGTAAACCTGAATAATAATTCATCAGTTTTGTGTTCATAGTTGTTTATATCATTTGACAGTAAATCTCAACTTCTTAAACCTGAATTGTCTCAAGCTTTTTAAAAAAAACCACGAGGTCTGTATAACTGCAAAGTACCCTGAGGGCTATATTAGCTACATGTTATTAAGTTAGGTGAAAGTTTCGTTATCGCGTTTGCAGCCAATTGCTTATGTTAGAAAGCGTGGCTTAACGCCATTTTAAATTCATTACTGTAACTTTCTTCTCTTTTCTTTTTTTTTTTTTTGGGGGGGGGGGTTTGGGGGGGGGAAGGGTTTCAAATATCTATATATTTAAAACGCTAAGCGATTTCTTTCGACAATCCGTGAGAATAAACTACTGCATAAAATTACACCATTCTTTTTTTAAATGAAAGATATTTGGACACAGATTTGTTATCGCGCATTCGATTGTTCGAAAATTTAATTAATTAGCCGTAATTTTCAATTAAAATTTTACTGCTGCTTATGACGTCATAAAGTCGGCAAATCCCACTGTTGCAAGGCATAATAGAGTTATTTTCTGAACTCTGTGGTTCACCAATCTTTTGACATTAGCTAATATCAACTAGGTAATATTTTAACATTGTAATATTAAATTTTAAAAAACTTACTTAAAATTAACTAAAATATAATCATAATAAAATATCTAAACATAAACATATCAATATGAATAACAAATCTCACGTAAAATATTGCAATTTAAATTATTCCAATTGAAAGAAGATTTGGAGAGTTATCCCTGACGCCCAGCTAACATAAAAGTACCAATTTTATTTTATTTATTTACACACATATTCAATTTTATTATAAAACACCAGGTTGCCATACAAAGCAAAAATCGTCATTTAGGCGTCAAAAATTAACCCCAGTTACAGCGCCTAGAATACATTATGTTTATAGAATGACATACATGTATATATATATATATATATATATATATACAGTGTCTCACATAAGTGATGGGACACTTGTGCTTTACAAAAGGAAACTAATCAAATAAATTAAAAAAACATGTACACATTTTTTTTGTGGGTGTGTTTCATACTTAAATTTAGTAAAGATTATTACATAACATACATTTTGTCAAAATATTAAAATATTAATTTAATAAAAATACAAATGTTTAGAACGGAGCAAAAAATAGCTCACATAAGTGATGGGACACCATTATATATGCAACAAAAATCGTCTGAAATAAGCAATAAAAATATTTTTTGGGGTTTTATTTTTACTTAAAAGCAATTGGCAATAATTTATAAAATCGTCTGCAGTATTTCTCTCCAGTTTGTTTTGGAATTTTTGTGTTTTTTAGCTCTGTGTAGTCATGAATGCTAAACGAAAAGAAACTTCGCCTGAAATTCGAAAATTAGTTATTAATTTGCATATTGAACGTGGAAAATCTATTAGAAAAACTGCTGAAACAGTTAACTTGAGTCGTTCAACAGTTTTCAATATCATTAAACGATATAAAAAGAATCATATGATTCAGGATAAAAGAAGACCTGGCTGACCATCAAAGCTATCCAATGGAATAAAGCGAATTATCGTTCGAAATATTAAAAAAAATCCAAGAATTAGTGCTTCAAAAGTTGCTGCTGATTTACAAGCATTATATGGAATAATTGTTAATCCTGAAACTATTAGAAGGGTAATTCGATCTGCTGGATATCACGGTAGAGTAGCCAGGAAAAAATTCTTCGTAAGTGAAAAGAATAGAAAACTCAGACTAGCTTTCGCAAAATCCAACATAAATAAGAATTCTGATTACTGGAATAAAGTTATATTTGCTGATGAGAGTAAATTTAATATATTTGGTTCTGACGGTAGAATCTTGGTGTGGAGAAAACCCAGGGAAGAACTTCGCAAACAGAACTTGGTACCAACAGTAAAACATGGTGGAGGAGGAGTTATGGTATGGGGGTGTATGTCGTCCGCTGGAGTTGGTAATCTTGTTTTTATTGACAGTATAATGGATCAGTACAAGTATATTGATATTTTAAAGCAAAATTTGAAATCTTCAGCACGAAAATTGAACCTTCATAACGATTTTAAATTCTACCAGGACAATGACCCCAAGCACACTGCTCTGAACGTTAGACTCTGGCTGCTATATAACTGTCCTGAAATAATAAAAACACCACCACAATCTCCAGACTTAAATCCCATAGAGAATATTTGGCAAGAATTGGAATCAAGAATTCGCAAACACACCATTTCTTCAAAACAACAACTAAAATCGGTGCTTCAAGAAGAATGGGGTAAAATCACTCCAGAAATCACAAAAAAAATAGTCGAATCCATCCCAAAAAGATTAAATCATGTTTTAAAAGTAAAAGGAAATCCAACAAAATATTAAAACCTTTTAAAAAGTAAAATTTTTGGATAAATATTTGATGGAAAAGTAAGTGTCCCATCACTTATGTGAGCCATTTTTTGCTCCGTTCTGAACAATTGTATTTTTACTAAATTAATATTTTAATATTTTGACAAAATGTATGTTATATAATAATTGTTACTAACTTTAAATATGAAACACACCCAAAAAATTTTTGCACATGTTTGTTTATTTATTTTATTGCAGTTTCTTTTTATAAAGCACAAGTGTCCCATCACTTTTGTGAGACACTGTATATATATATATATATATATATATACACATACTTCACTGGCGCCAGGCTAACCGAAAAGTATCCCAAATTATTCGCCAAACTGTAGCGCCAGAATGTTGCCATTAAATCTCAAAAAAAAAAAAAAAATAATAATAATAATAAAATAATAATTAGGAAAAGCCCCATTTACTAAAGTATCATTTATAAGTAACTTTAAACAATAAAATTTACAATACATTAATGAAAACAGAATAAAAAATAGTCTTGAATATTTATTTTTTTATATTATTTCTCTTAATTATCCCTTTCGACGGTTGAATAAATGTTTGTGACGTCAGTTGAATTTTACCGATTGTACGAAACTACGCATCACAACATTTTTTCAATGATTTTTCTATTTTAATATCATGGTTTCGAAGACGTAATTTTTATTTTAATTAATGTAATAACTAATAAATCAGTAAAACATCATTATAAATACATTTAACGTCGAATTAAAAATCACTTGATGAGAACTTTTAGGCCAAATTTTTTAATTTGCAAATTAAATTTCGGTGAAAATATTTATCCGCGTGTTTTATAAGCGAATAATAATTCATATTTATTGTGACGTCACTGGAATATTGTCCATTAGGTTTATTTTATCATTATGCATTATAACTTTGTTGATGTCATTTTTTCATTACAATTAAATACAAAATATATTTTTTAATTGTAACATGGTGTTTAAGCATAAAAGTAACTTATACAAAGTACGTGTGAAAAGTTTGCGCCGGGGAAAATGACGTTATGCTTAGCTTGAAATGCATTTTAACATTTAGACCGGGAGGCGGCAGCACAGACAATCACCTCATCGAGTTCATGGCTGAAATTCTAGAATAAGTTAAAACTCGATTCGCATATTAAAACGCAAGCGGTCTGCCAAGTCATATCTTGGTGGAAAACACGTGAAAACCTGATTTTAGCGGTTGACTCGTAGGTTTACCATTGTGTTTTCCTGCACCCAAAAGTATGAAAACATGGAGAACTGGGTGCAGGAAAACACAATGGTAAACCTACGAGTCAACCACTAAAAATCGGCTTTTCACGTGTTTTCCACCAAGATATGACTTGGCAGACCGATTGCGTTTTAATATGGGAATCGAGTTTTAACTTATTCTGGAATTTCAGCCATGAACTCGATGAGGTGATTGCCTGTGCTGCCGCCTCCCGGTCTAATTGATAAAACTAAAAAGAAAAATTAATTGTGTCAACATGACATAATTTTAACTGATTTTTCAATTTTTAATTTTAAAGGTCAGAAATTTAATCCTTTATTTGTTGCATACCTTGACTACATGTTACCAATTACTTATTTTTTTAAATTATAGGTAAGAAGATTTCATTTTTTTATAAAAAAAAATCACAAAAGTAAAGAATTTCAGGAAAATTAAAATTATTAAAAATAGTGTTATGGGGAAAAAACTTGAAATAATGATTGTATTTGTAGCTAGAATAAATAATGTAAGGCTAATATTTTATAGGAATTATTTTGGTAGGTTTGTTATAAGTTCATTTAACAGTTCCTTATTAGTGGCAAAGTCCTATTTCTTCCACTGTGAATTTCTCTTTCGATGTCAAAAAATGATAGTCTACTTTTGGACGCCAGCCAAAACACAGTGGCAATTTTTAGAAATGTATAATGGTTGTGACAACAAACGACCCTATCGCTTTAGCTTTCATCGCGCTTACATCACTTCTAAATACTACAAATTTCAATTTTTTACTATATTTTACTACATTTTACAATTTCAGTTCTTACATCACCAATTAGAAAAATATTAGCTTTCGATTGAAATTTATTTGAAAACTGCCGCTTAATTTAACGACTTTTTAAATAATTTTCAAGCATGAAATATTTTTCAATTCTATCTCAACAATGATCATCAGTTTGCTTTAATAATGTAACATATTCCCTGGGAAAGTTGCCCCAATTGAAAATAGATTTTCTTAACCATCATAAAAACTGAAAAAAAAAATAATAAAAACCCCTGATAAATCATAAGATCAGATTATCTAAAAGAAAGAGCATTTTGGCGCTAAACTAAAATCTGTCAAGAAAAAAAAACTATTTATAGTTTATGATTAACATAAAATTGATATGCTGAATTCGTTGATGTATATGTTGCATCAGAATATTCTAAGAACTGTATTTTATTATTTTTTTAAAGATTCATTGATATTTAACTGTATAAGAAGGCAAAGATCCCCGACTGTGATGGAAAAGGAATAATCATCCTGACTATGTAAAGGAACCGAAAAAACCATACAAATAAATTACACTTGAAAACATTAAAAATCTCCCTTATCTGCAGATTGATTTATTATTGTAAAAAAGAAAAAATTCTTCATCTTTACATAGAAATTGATTAGCTTAAAACAATGGGTGCGTTTCAGAAGATATGGATTTGAAACGAACAATGATTAAAGAAGATATTTTAAAACTTTTAATTTAAACATTTTAAAACTTTTTTTTAACGTCGAATTTTGACGGTGCCTTTGGTGACATGCAATACACATGCGCATAGCAGCTCATTCGGTTGCATTATCACAGGGGGGGGGGGGGGGGGGGAGAGATGTGTTCTTTATTTACTATGTTCTTTTATTGACTGAATATGAGATGAACGTAGGGATATACTATTTGTATGATACTTCATAGGTCCAGGAAATTTTTTTTCTTGCCATGGGGAATATGGCGGTAATGTATAACTGATTTGCATTACACAGTTGTTTACGGATTGTTTGTTTGGAGTTTTCGGAATTAGTACTGTAAATCACTGGGGGGGGGGGGGGGACTTTTAAAATAAAATATTTGAAAGACTGTTTCATACGCACCCCTTCTTATGTAATAAAGAAGCTTATTTTACTAATATTGTTATTGTAATTTTTTTCCGTCAAGTTTTGACGGGTTCCATCTAGTATAAATTTAAATTAAAACTTTTGCCTCCATGTCATTAGTGTTGTTTGTATTATTAACTAATACCTTGTAGACCGAGCTTCATTTGAAACAAATGTAAAAGACCTCTTTTACAGTTTTTTTTTTTAGGAGAAACTTTCGTAATCGGGCCCAAAGCCAATCGGAGTATTTAATATCATTATTGTAACTCTTATAGAGTTAGAACAATATTGTTGCTAGCTTTACTCTTGTTTGAGACCAGCCTTGCATGTGTATCTGAATGGGAAAAAGTTTCGTATCCTAAGTTCGTATCCTAAGTTTCGTATCTAAAGTTTCGGTTGGCGAAAAAAAATTTAAATGGTGCCAAAAGGTAGTTTTAGCATCTTACAAAATTTTTCAAGAGAGCGGTAAAACATGTTTTTCAAATATTTACAAACATACGCTTATTAAACCATGTTTTTGCGCCATCTTAAAAATTTAAGCACGATGCTAAAATGAAATTTTATCGCCATATTCGATATTTTAATAAGTAATGAAAACACATAAACAAACTTATTTAACAAACCTAAGAGGCATTTTTGTGATAAATAATTGTTATTGTCAGGGGGGTAAATTGTAAACAATTAATAAACGGCTAGTAAATAATAAATAGCATTTAAAATCTAAGGTACTTTTCGGTTAGCCGGGCGCCAGTGAAATGTATATATCTATATATACATATCTATGTATACATACACACATATATGTATGTGTATATATATATATGTAATATATACATACATGCATATATAAATGTGTGTATGTATAGATATATGTATATATATGTATACATAGATATATAAATTTCACTGGCGCCCGGTTAACCGAAAAGTACCAAATCTAAAAATGGAGAAGTGGTCCGTATAAAAATTAAACGCTTGATATATGTAAATCTTTTTTTATTTTTTAATATTTCCGAAGGCACAGATATAAAGGTAAAAATCTCTTTTCCAAATGCCAAATAGAAAATATACAAAATAGAAAAATATCTGCAAAAAAATATATTTACATAATAATACATCTGCAAAAAAATAAGATTTAGAAAAAGTAAGCCAAATACTTCAGATCCCAACTATCACATCGAAAAACTTATCACCAAAAAAGAACTCGCCAAATCTTACGGCACAGGAGATGGATTTTTCCCTCTGAATGCAGAATATTAGTTTTTTTTCTTGTACGATGGGTGATTATAATTGTTTCATTTTACATACTACATACCGTTTGATATATTGGTACTTTTATGATATCCTGGCGCAGTTGATAAATCGCCAAATATTGTTCCTATAACATTTTCATATTGAATTCATTTCATTTAAATATAAACGTTTCACTCATTTAATTTAAAATACATGCCTTTCACTAATCCCATTTAAAATGCTAAAAAGAGAGAAAAAAAAAAAAAAAAAAGAAATAATGCCATAAATCGAAACCTTTTATTTAAACACCAAAGAATTTTTTTTATTATTATTTACACATGCGAAATAAAAAAAGCTGCTATTGCTGAGATTTGCGCCAAATCTCTAATACCAAGTCTACTAAGTTATTGCGGGGTTTTTCTTTGAAACAGAAAAAAATCCAGATTAATTTTCGATTTCTACTCAATTGAAATATATTTTATTGTGCTGAATATTAGTGCGTGCATATTTTTTTTGTTCCATGTACTCCATGAACTTTTCAATTCCGATTGTCTACGAAAATCTCCCGCCGGTGAAAATGACGTACCACAAAATTTCGTGACGTATGTACTTTAATTGTGCTTTTTTATCTATTTTTTAATATAATTTCCAAACGGTTTAACATTTATTCTTGGTAATAAATAGACGCCATTGTCACCTTTATAGGTACCTGCTGTAAAAATTTGAACGAAATCCGTTAAATATTTTTTGAGTTATGCTTGACGAAAGGTTTTAATATCCATCGTAGCTATATATGGGGCAAAGTAATACTGCGCTGTGTATGAGTCTTCGTTGCACTCAGACAATTAATATCCATCGTAGCTATATATGGGGCAAAGTAATACTGCGCTGTGTATGAGTCTTCGTTGCACTCAGACAATTAATGAAAACAGAAAAAAATAAACTTCGATATTTATTTTTTACGCTATTTTTCTAATTATCTCTCCTAGTCAGTGAATAAATATTTGTGACGTCAGTTGAAACTGATCTCTTGTACATAACTATACATCACATCATTTTTTCAATGTTTTTTTTCTTTTAACATCAGGATGTCACCATTTAATGACATAATCTTTATTTTAATTAAAGAAATAACTAATGAATTAGTAAAACATCGTAAAAAATACAGTTAAATGAATTAAAAATAATTTGATGACATAACAAACCTGCGTAACACATCTGACGTCAACTGAATGTAACGTCACGATCATGCGTTTTTGACGTTAAATTCTATAGTTTGGTAATACATTTTTTAATAGAATGTAGTTTACGGAATAATGGAGAAGTACCATGCTTTCTTTTTAAATGCAAGTTTTACTTATTTTAGGTGTTACTATTATTTCTTATATATGACACTAAACTTGGTTCAGCATTGTTGGAATGTAGATGAATTTTGAATAATTACAGATTTAGAAAATTGTACAACTGGAATCAGAATTTATAATTTTTTGGGTATAATTTTGGGAACGAGCAAAACCATCAAATTAAAAAGGAATTTTTAAAGAGTATTAATTTCACGTCAATAAGTAAATTTAATATATTTCAATTTATGTTTAACAATTCCAGGATTTTTCTTTTTTTTTTTTTTTTTTTTTTTTTTTTTTATCTAAACATTTAGCACAGCAAAGATGCACTTTCAGTCATCGTTTTTGGTTTCATTATTGTTAAAAAAATGAAAGAAAGAAAAAGAAAAAGCAGAAAATCGATACTGTTCAAAGACAGAATTCTTACTAGGCAATTACTAGAATATGCGATGCCTTTGGCCTATGAGATGATGTCATTTCAATTCAAGGTTGAGTTACCTTCAATTGAATAGCTTTTCCTTCTAAGTTCATGGAGAATAGAAATAGTATGACTCTCAATTAAAAAATTGCTAACCCGTGGTTTCTCAATTGTTTAGGGAGAATTTCCCTGGTGAGCGAGATGTTGCTATTGAATCCGATTTTCTGAACAAATTTCATACTTTTCTGTTATATAGACAGCATATTAAAGGACAATCTTTCTTGTCTATCAGCTCTTTTTTTTTCAAAAGGAAGTTAGTGTCATAAGAGACGTTAGTTTCTCGAGTGACGCAGGAAATGCCTATTACCACAAAACCAGCACTCTATATATAGAGTTAGTTTGAGATCAAGGGAAGCTCAAAAAGCCGCCATTTAATTTCTCAACAAATATAGGGTACATCATTCGGATTTTTTTTTTCAGCAGTTTCATATCTTTTGTCTAAGTCTCTCTTGAAATTTATGCATTTCTACATGCAGTATATTTTGAGATCTGGAATTCCATTTTTAAGAGAAAAGGGACGTATCATGGTGTAAAAAAAATATCTCGCAAACCACTCAGACTTTAAAAAAATTAATATATGATATTAACCATTTTTCGATAAAGTGAATAACGTTTTCCCTTAACATAGGAAAACTGTTGTTTCTTATATAATTCGGTTTCAGAATCGGACTATTTCCTACGCTTGTTAGTATCTTAAATGGAAACGTTATATAGTCCTTTCTGAGTAAAAAGGCTTACACCTATTTAAGGTTAAAATTCGCTTCTCGGTTCACAGTTACATTGTAGCGGATAAATAATTTAGATAGAGCCATGGAACTAGGATTGATATCTGTGTAATTCTATGGATATTTCACGAGCATGTGACGTCACACTGCTGGGGTTGCTGGGGTGGCAGAGGAACCACTTGTTTTTTTTTAATTAAAAAAAGTTTGAAAGATTTTAAAAAGTATGCTATGGCGGAACAGGTGGAGGGGAGAGGAGAGCAGAAAGTATGGGGGTGGGGGATATTTTAGAGGATTGATTACTATTTTATTGTCACACAAGATTATAAAATAGGGCAGTAGAATTTTTTTATAAAAACTCTCTGTTCCCTGTGCACTTGGTGCACCGACACCCGGATTTTTTTGTCTGTCTGTCTCGCTCTCCGTTTGTCTCTTTCTCTTTCTGTCTGTATGTCTGTGTTTCTCTTTCTCTCTATATCTACATCTCTCTCTAACTCCTTTTATCCCTCTATCTCTCTATCTCCATCTATCTCTTTATCTCCATCTATCTCTCTATCTCCATCTCTCTCTCTCTCTCTCTCTATATATATATATATATATATATATATATATATCCGGATATCTCTCTCCCTCTATCTCTGTACCTACCTATCTCCCTCTGTCTTTCTATCTCACTCTAACTCCCTATCTCTCTTTTTCTATCTCCCTCTATCTCTCTATCTCCCTCTATCTTTCTATATCACTCTAACTCTCTATCTCCTTGCATTCTCTCAATATCTCCCTCTATCACTTTATTTCTCTTTCTCCCCTCTATACATTTCTCTATCTCTCTATCTACCGATCTCCCTCTGTCTATCTATCTCACTCTAACTCTCCATGTCTCTTCTTCGATCTCCCTCTATCTATTTTTCTGTCTAGCTCTCTATGTCTCTATCTCTTTCTATCTTTCTGTTTCTCACTCTATCTCTTTATCTCACTCTATCTCTCTATCTCTCTATATCTCTCTATATCACTCTACTCTCTATCCCCTCTATATCTCCCTCTATCCCTTTATTTCTCTTTCTCTCTCTATATATATATATCTATCTCTCTATCTACCGATCCCCTTCTATCTTTCTATCTCATTCTAACTCTCTATGTCTTTTCTTCGATTTCCTCTATCTCTCTATCTCCCTCTATCTTTCCCTTTCTCCCTCTATCTTTTTAATCTCCACTCTCTCTCTCATTATCTCCCTCTTTCCATCTCATTTTAACTTTCTATCTCCTTCTATCCATCTATTTCTCCCTCTATCTCTCCATTTCTCTTTATCTCTG